>OZ007498.1:163297915-163897915 GCA_963931805.1 Microdon myrmicae | reverse complement strand
ATATTTTCAGAACAATCGAGGGCATATGAGATGTGCTTTCGGTGTTTCAAAAACAATTCTCTTCAAAACAGTCTCCTTGGATTTCCAAATTTGTTTTGAATGAAGAATTTATAATACTCTTTGAATTTGTTAGGAAATGGGTAGAATGGAATCTTTCTATCAGATAGTTTATACATCACTACTAATACTACTTTTATCATAGTCACCTCTCTTCTTCTACGTTAAACTTGATTTTAGGAAAGAAATAATTGGTTTACAAAATGAAACCATTTCACATGTTATAAATTTATTACTCTTACTTTTTTTATCTATCACACAGTAACAAATTTATGATATTCATCGTTATCGCCGTTTTGTACATATTGTAGCGATCTTAGGGTTCGCTGGATTAATTATTTTGAATAAATAAGAGCCGTTAAATCGATTTTGGAATTAATATAACACTTTATTAGTCCGTTAACCACAACCGTTACTTTTACCGTACACAACGATTTCTTGACTTATCGCTTCCGTACTTATCGCGTATTTTACTTCTTACTTATCGCTTGCTTCTCACTCGAGACTTATTACTTTCTACTTGTCCCCATGAGTTGTGTGGGACGTATTTATACCAGTTCCCCACATTCTGATTCGGTATTTCGTTTCCGTTCCTTCCATAATCTTGAATGTTCTATTATCCATAGTCTCCAGTTTTTAGTACTGACTGTCATATGCGTCACACTACCATCCACCTAGATTAGTTCGTCCCGAACTAAGTTCACTGGTCTTCTGGGTTAACAAAAGTCGCCAGTCGGTCACGGTGTACCACTTTCATCTTGGCGTTCGGTCTTCGCCGAATCCTATAGACAACGTCGTTAATTCTTGTGAGAATCTTATATGGTCCTTCCCAATGTTGCTGTAACTTCGGAGTCCTCCCCTTTTGCCGATGAGGGTTATAAAGCCATACGCTATCGCCTGCATTAAATCCGGATGCGTTGGCTCGGACGTCGTACCTTGTTTTCATCCTGTCACGGGATACCTTGATTTGCTTTCGAACCAAATGATGAATCTCATCGAGGCGATTTCTCCGTTCGGCTACGTAGTCTTCGGTCTTATCTATGGCGTCTGGAGGTATTCCGAATCGCAGATCGGCTGGTAATCGTATCTCCCGTCCAAATATAATTCTTGCTGGAGAATGGCCGTCGTATCGTGGTTAGCCGATCTATAGCTCATGAGAAAGGTTTGTACATATTTGTCCCAATCTCGTTGGTGATCACTAATGACCTTCGATAAATACTCTTTCATTGTTCGGTTGAACCTTTCGACCATTCCGTCTGACTGTGGATGTAAGGGTGTGGTCCTGGTTTTCCTTACGCCCAGTGCAGCACAGATGCCTTGAAATTTTTGTGATTCGAAGTTTTGGCCCTGATCGGAATGAAGCTCACAGGGGACTCCATATCTGCTAATCCAATTATTGATAAGCTGCTAAATGACGGTTGTTGCTTCTTGGTTTGGAATTGGAAGGACTTCCACCCACTTGCTGAAGTAATCCATGATAACCAACATGTATTTGTTGTTGTCGTTTGTTTTTGGGAATGGTCCTGAGATATCAATCGCAATTCGCTCGAAAGGGGCACCCACGTTGTACTGCTTCATAGCGCTCCTTGGTCTTGCTGCTGGTCAAAGGACAGGAGGTTCGTGGTCAAAAATGGTAATGTGACCTCTAATAAAACGTATAATATCAAGAATGGCCTGCAACAGGGTGCGGTACTCTCTCCGATTCTTTTTAATATTTACATTAGCGACTTATTAGACGCACTTCCGCAGGCTATTGCGTACGCAGACGATCTCATAATTTACAGAACAGCTCCGAAAGTTGAGATCATAAATAGTTTAATACAGCGAGACTTCAACAACGTGCAGCGCTATTGCGATGACTGGAAACTTAAGGTCAACTTCCAGAAATGTGAAGCCATCCTATTTAGAACTCCATTATATAAAGCCACGAACGACACAAGAAAAAACTGGCGAAAGCTAGTTATCGTGGGACCGCATGGAGATAAACTGGAAACCAAGAGTTTAGTTAAATACCTGGGCATCTGGCTAGACCAATATCTGTATTTCAACAGACATGTAGAGGCTGCTCTGGTCAAGGCTAGAAAAACGTTTGCTATGACAAGGAGGCTATTTCACAGTAGCCAACTTGACAGCAGGGTAAAAGTCATATGCTACATGACGCTAATCAGGCCAATGCTCATATATGGTTGTCCAGTATGGTTTAACATAGGTCCAAATCTGATGGAAAAGATTCGGGTGTTCGAAAGGAAGTGTCTGAGAAGCTGTCTCAGATTATATCGAACACCGGAATCAGAATACAAAAAGTATTACTCAAATGAGACTTTATATAATGAAGCCTGCATAAATAGGGTGGATAATTTTATGATTAAATTAATCAGAGGACATATTGCGAGAGCAATAAGCTCGTCCAATGACCTAATTTTCGGGGCTTATTATCCAAGTACCCTGTACTATGAGAACGTGCGTCGCAACGGTTTTGTTCCACCAGAGGCGTTCCTTGATTTGGACATGAAATGGCTTATACAGGATAGATCCGGAATTCCGCTGATCTATCATGTAAGTAGATCATCCGTAGACGGGCGATTGTGCTACGACCGGGAAGTAACGCGTACCGAATAAGAGCTCCTGCGCTTCAGTAGGGCTATCTCCCACAGAGACCGTGACGATAGTATTAGACAGCGTCAACAGTTCTGGTGGTTGAATGGCATATAAACACCTGGATACCAAAGTCGGTATAGAATCACACTATCATCAGCTAGCTTACATAGACTTAGCTTTTCTAGAATTAGGGTAGTATAAGATTTAAGTTAAGTTAAGCTAAGTGATTTTACATAAAATTAAAAAAAAAATGGGTAAGTTAAATTTAAAGAAAAAAAAAAAAAATTGACAAAGTTTTTCAAATTTTTCTTTGTCTTTCAAATAATTATAAGTATTGCCACAAAGTTCTGTCGCCGAAAGGCAAATTATACAAATATTAAGCAATGTTTAGCTTAGAGCGTCTGCGAAGGACCAGTAGTTATTATATAAGATAATTAAGCTAGAATTTAAGCATTTTTTGTCTAGCCTTTAATTTAGAAACTAAGAATATAAAAAGAAAATAAAAAAAAATGTTTAAAAAATGAAAAAAAAAAAAAAAAATCTTGCTGCTGGTCCTTTGGTCGCAGTGCAAGTTGTGCACTTCCTACACCAAGACTCGACGTCATCTCTCATGTGAAGCCAGTAGAATCGAGATCGTAATTTTGAAAGTGTTTTATTAACTCCCAGATGTCCACCGGAGGCCCCGTCGTGCATTTCTGTTAGTACATCTTTTACTTTTGATGGTGGGACTAAAATCTGCATTCGATAGGATTTTCCGTCCGCGGCCTCCCATTTACGCTTTAGAATTCCATCTTCCACCAGCAAGGAATTCCATTGTGCCCAATATGCCTTAAATGTTCCACTCTTGTCGGAAATATTGTTCCAAGTTGGCCGCTCGTTCTTTTCTTTATATTCCAGAATTAGCGACATATCTTCATCCTGAAGTTGAGCTGCGCGTATAGCATCAGTCGTCCACCCATCTAGTACTTCTACTTGTACATTTCGCAGGTCGTACGCCCCTTCTTTCTCTTCCGCTCTATGACAGTGTTTACAATCTGGCTTACATGGTCTTCTTGATAGAGCATCAGCGTTACTATGTACCTTCCCTTGACGGTGGGAAATTTGGAAATCGTACGTTTGAAGTCGTTCGATCCATCGAGCTATTTGTCCTTCCGGATTCTTAAAATTTAGCAACCATTTCAGGGCGGCATGATCCGTCCGAAGGTGGAATCGACGTCCGTAGAAGTATTTATGGAAATTCTTAACGGCTTCTACGACAGCCAGCAGTTCCTTTCTTGTTGCGCAGTAATTTCTCTCTGGCTTAGATAGAACTCGACTATAATATGCGACAACTCTCTCTTCACCATCGATTTCTTGTGACAACACTGCTCCAATTCCTGTGTTACTTCCATCAGTATCCAATATAAATGGGCGATCCGATCTTGGGAATGTTGGAGTGTTACATAACTCGGCCTTCAATGTGTTGAATGCTGCCTCACCCTTGTCTGTCCAATAGAATTTTTTGTCTTTACCCGTTAGTTCGTGTAGGGCTTTAGCCACGTTGGCGAAACCTTTAACAAACCGTCGGTAATATGTGGCTAGTCCCATAAAGCTTCTTAACTGTTGCTTATCTTCTGGAGTAGGCCACTCTTGGACAGCTGCTATCTTATCAGGATCCGTTTAGACTCCTGCAGATGAAACGATGTGTCCCAGGAATTTTACTCTCCTTTGGAAGAGTTCACATTTCTTCGAATTAAGCTTTAAGTTGGCCTGTCTTAGTCGTTCGAAGACGGAGCGCAGATTATTGATGTGTTCTGGTAAATACCTTCCGACAACGATTATATCGTCCAAGTACACAAGACACGTCTTCCATGTAAGTCCCCGTAGAACACTTTCCATTAATCGTTCAAACGTTGCTGGAGCATTACACAATCCAAAAGGGATCACGTTGAATTGATAAAGTCCGTTTCCGGTAGTAAACGCTGTCTTCTCCTTGTCTTCGTCCTTCACTTCCACTTGCCAGTAACCGCTTTTTAGGTCCAATGTTGAAAACCACTGAGCTCCAAAAAGGGTATCTAGTGTGTCGTCGATTCGAGGAAGTGGGTAACTGTCTTTCTTCGTAACGTCGTTTAACCGGCGGTAGTCGACACGAAATCTAGTTGTCCCATCCTTCTTCTTGACGAGTACTACCGGCGAAGCCCATGGGCTCGATGATTTCTCGATGACTCCTTGCTCTTCCATATCTCGAATCATGTTGCCTACTTCTGATTGTTTGGCCAACGGTAGTCGACGAGGTGGCTGCCTTATAGGTCTTGATTCACCCGTGTCAATGCGATGTTTAACTATACCGGTGCGTCAGAATTTTGAATTTTGGGCATCTAACTTTGCATTAACATCTGTAGCTTGCGCGTCCAATTTTGAATTTACGGTGTCGAATTTTGCATTAACATCTGTAGCTTGTGCGTCCAATTTTATCATCATCATCCTGAGCATTTCCGAAATGCCCAACTGTGGCGAACTCTTCTCCGTTACATTGGCACCATCTTGACTCGGTGTTTCTTCTTCCACCGGACAGTCTGGCGCAATCGCAAAAACATATGTGTCAACATCAATACCTTCTTCCTCCATTGCTGCTTGTAGACGCTGCCGAAGAATTTGCTTCTGTCCTCTGCTATCCAGATTCCGGTCCTCTAGTTCCTTCTTCAACTCAGGAACGCGAAGATCCTCCAAATGTCGATCTGACATAGTCACAACACACTTTCACAGACTTATTCACTTAAACAATAATTAATCCCACTTCTGACACCAATTGTAGTGAGCTTAGGGTTCGCTGGATTAATTATTTTGAATAAATAAGTGCCGTTAAATCGATTTTGGAATTAATATAACACTTTATTACTCCGTTAACCACAACCGTTACTTTTACCGTACACAACGATTTCTTGACTTATCGCTTCCGTACTTATCGCGTATTTTACTTCTTACTTATCGCTTGCTTCTCACTCGAGACTTATTACTTTCTACTTGTCCCCATGAGTTGTGTGCGACGTATTTATACCAGTTCCCCACATTCTGATTCGGTATTTCGTTTCCGTTCCTTCCATAATCTTAAATGTTCTATTATCCATAGTCTCCAGTTTTCCAGTACTTTGTTTTGGACTTTCCCGAATATTCCAGTACTGACTGTCATATGCGTCACAATATGAATAAGTAGAGGCATTAGATAAGAAAACTAAATAAAATTATTGCTTAAATTAATTCAATTAAATTTAATTTTTATAATTTCAATTAAATTTTGTACAATAATAGAATGAATATAAAGCAAACACTTTGTTATATGAGCGTTCTTATACGGTTTGTCATGCAATCATTTTTTTTTTCACGGAGTTTTTGATTTCTATTGAAAGTGTAATTATCCGATTATAAACTAATTAATTATCGCACATTAAAATTGTTTTCTAATCTTATAATTCCATTTATAAAGAACAGTTTTCAGAAAGAAAAAAACGATCGTAAGACAAGCCATGAATCCTGTATAACAAAATGTTCATTTTATAGTCATTTTATTGTTGTACAACACTTAAAGATACAATTATAAATTAATTAATTTCTAATGGTATAACTTCACTTATAAAAGGTATCAAAACGTTTTTTAACAAAAATGATTTTAAGACAAACCGTATAAGGAATGGTGTATAACAGAAACACAACTCAAACGCCCCCTAATAAGTTTCTAATCCAACTTCAAGAATCCAGCTAATTGCTTGGTGCACTTCACATTTACTCGTTTGATTGTAACGTAGGTCGCCAGGTGCGTAGCATGTTTATTTTCTAACTAATCTCCTGAAAATTCTGTACGCATTTTTTAATAAATTGAGTATTCGATGCTTTTCTAATTAGACGAATTTGGATTATAAAAATTATCGCCGCTGTTACATAATAAAAGCATACATTAGAACAACTAATATCGACGTGTCCGATGGATTGGCAAATGGTGCGACAGGAAAATTGATTTATCATTATCGTCATCATCATCATCGGCACTACAACCGGAATCCGGTCTTGGCCTTATTTAGCAAGTCCCGAGGCTTGTTAAATTTTCCATAATAATTTGTTTTTCCGGGCAAGGTTATTAGCCTTGCGCCAAAAATTGATCTATATTGAATATACTAACAAAGGATAGATAAGTCGTTTATAATTGGAATTCCCCGGTTCTCCTAAAACTACTGATGCACAATCTTTGTCCACTGGCAGTACCAATAGATTGAAGAGCATCCTCTATATCACGGCTGAGCAAAACGCGGCGCGCTAAGCATTTCTAAAATTGAATTTATTTTATCGACTTTCTCCCATTAATATATTATTATAAAATTAATTATAATAAAATGGTAGTACATGCTAAACAGAAGCAATTTTTTGTGGCGAGTTACCTACTTGTCAGCGACTTGTTCAAACATGCAATACGAACGCTCCGCGTCTGTGTTTGTTTGTGCTTGCTTCTGTCACACAATCAGTCAGACTGGTAAGCTGTTAACTAGCCATTTTGGCAATTCTTGTGATTCTTGAAAAGCGTGAGTGCAATATTATTGTCAAAAAGGTAATATTAGAGTTTTTTCATTAAAAACTAAGTTCTACTACATTTTTTTTAACTTTCAAATTTTTAACTCATTCTAGCATGTCGGAAAAGCAAACAAAAAAAAAACGAAAGGTTGCGGCTGAGCACAGGCATTTCCAAGAAAAGTGGAAATTTGATTATTTTTTTCTCTTTCTTTAGAGATAAAGCTGTACACTTAATATGCTCAGAGGCTGCGTCGATATTAAAAGAATATAACATAAAAAGGCATTACGATACAAAACCTGAAGAACAATATAAAAACTTAACAGGACAACTAAGGATGGATAAGTTGAATCAAATGGAGAAAACTGTGGGAAAACAGCGGAAATCAAGCTATTTTATCAAATACGGCATTAAAGGCTAGTTTTGTTGTCAGTCAAATACTAGCAAAAAAAAAAAATGAAATGCGGATGGAGAGATGATAAAAGAATGTCTGACTGCTGTTGCAGAAATTGCATTTCCTGATAAAATAAATATTATTTCAAACATTAGTTTATCAAGATTCACCATTGCAAGGAAAATTAAAGACTTGTCCGAGAGCATAGCAACAACGCTTCGTGAACGCATTGCAAAATTCGAATACTGTTCTTTGGCGCTTGATAAGAGTTGTGATATTACCGTTACAGCACGTATTTTTACGTGGTATTGACACTAAATTTAATATCATCGAAGAATTGTGTTCACTAATCCCAATGCAAGGGACTACATCCGGCAAAGACCTGTACGATGAACTAAAGTCTGTGTGGGAAAAATTTTCAATTTTATTAGAAAAGATTATTGGTATATCGACAGATGGAGCACGAGCAATATCGAGCATCGAGGTAGGAGTATCGGCAAGGCTATTTCAAGACATTAAAAAGGTCACAGGAAGGGAAATATTCGTTAACCACTGCATAATTCACCAGGAAAATGTGTGTGCGAAAAGATTGAGTTTGCCAAATGTCACAGTACCAATAATTAAACTAATCAATTTTATAAAGTTGCGCGCGTTAAATCACCGTGAATTTAAAAAATATCTGAAAGATTTAGAAACTGAATATGGTGACGTGGTTTTTAATACCGAAGTACGTTGGCTTAGTAGAGGTGCAATGCTAAAAAGAGTATACAAATTAAAAAGCGAAATACAATTGTTCCTGAATATGAAGGGATATGCCTTTCCTCATTTTGGTAATAAAGAATGGAAAAGTGATTTTGGGTTTCTTATCGACATGACTCAGCATCTCAATGATCTTAATGTGGAACTTCAAGGCAAAGGACAGTTTATTAACAATTTGTATGATAAAATTCCTCAATAGTATACTGGTTAGTATACCCGCCTGTCACGCGGGAGACCGGGGTTCGATTCCCCGTCGGGGAGCCTCTGGCGCAAGACTAATGACCTTGCCCGGAAAAAACAAATCATTATGGAAAATTGAACAAGCCTCAGGACTTGCTAAATAAGGCCAAGACCGGTTCCAGGTTGTAGTGCCGATGATGATGATGATAAAATTCAGGGCTTTGAGCGCAAATTAAAATTGTGGAAACAACATCTTTTGCAGAATAATGTGTCTCACTTTCCACATTTAGAAAAAGAAAACGTTACTATTTCTCAAAAATACGCACAATATATAGACATTTTAATCAACGAATTTCAATTACGATTCCAAATGTTCAAAGCTGAGAAGACAGCGGTTTCAATGAAATTGTTTTCCTCGCCATTTAATATCGATGTGGATACAGTTCCCGAAAACTTTCAAATGGTAGGGATTGACATGTAGAATAATACCGAATTATAAAATGTATTTTTCACAGTAAACATCGAACATTTTTATAAATCGGATGTGAGCCCTGAGAAATTTCCGCTTTTGACGAAAAATGCAAAGCAAATGATGTTGTGGGGGGTTTCTCTATCCTACATGAGAAACAACCCACAATTCCAACCAACATTTCCTACCTAATGTCGACCGCCTTTCAGCGCGTCAAATCAACCCCATTTCCCCCTACTTACCTGTTCACCCGCAAAGCATGTTTCCATCAAGGACACATAGCTAAACTCATTGTACCACGCAGACAATGCATAAATGAGTTTAGCTTACCTTTTTTGCCATACGGCAACTCGTGTCCATGTCGATTAGCGACAACCAAATCCAGCCGGACGAAGTTGTCGTATCATTGCAGATCCGCTTGGGAAATTTATCACCACATTCGATTGAATCACGTGATAATATTTCCCTAGCGTTACTTCGGCTTTTCTCCAGACACTTCATTCGCTGGGGATCAATGTTCTCTTTTTGCAGGTGAATATCATCAGCTCAATTCCCCTCTCTTTCTCAGTTCTGTCTTCGTATGGATCAATGTACACTGAACTCACCATACTACCGAATCAGGTCAACGGGTTCCGCTCAGAACTACATTGATTCATGCACATACAACCAAATCCACCCCTAGGACAATCGTACATCGTGTTTCTGTTCTCTTATTGTCTCGCTCTCTTCGATCATCAGATTACCGATGTAACCTACCACACTTCGAAGGACGTGGCAATGAGAGAGCAGAAGTATGTTCTCTTTTGGTTGTATCCAATTTCCTCCCTTTTCAAGTCAGTCGCTTAACGTGTTTAACCAAGGGAGGTGGTGTCGCTAATTGCCGCCGCGTGTGCATGCTCATGCACACGCTCGTCCGCGGACATCCTACTTTTATGTGAAATAAGTCGTTTCAACCAGTACGTTGTGTGGTTGAAAGTGACGATTAATAATTATTAGAAATATTATCTGAGTTATGTGTTGTGTGACCGCATCGGAATGTTCTGACTAGTGAATATTTTCAATAAATTAAAACGCTTGCTGGCAGTGCTATCTGTTATCTTTTTTATTGATTACTTTGGTGTCTTAACTCACTTATTCGAAATAGACTTCAATGCTTTATTTATCTATCCACTCGAAGGAGATGTCGTCCAATATTCGCATCGGATTCGGTACAACCAGGAAGTGGATGTGCGTCCCATAAATGTTTACAATTACACATTCCTCAATAAAGGTGAACATAAATCGATGCCGCATTTTGAGAGACGAATGGCTATACGACAAACCTGGGGTTACGAGCAACTCTTTTCGGACGTGATTATTCGAACAAATTCTTCCCACGGATCGATGGGAGATATAAGGAATACGTGCCATACGCTGGCACATCTCACCTTATACCCCCACAATGTCACTGTTCGGAAGTACATATGTTTGCGAACAATTATTTTCAACCATGAAATTAATCAAGATTGATCACCGATCAAGACTGGGTGATGCACGTTTAGAAAGCTGCGTGCGTGTAGCTCCCTGATCGATTCCAGCTGATATTGATCAGCTTGTATCGGAAAAACAGTGCCAAATTTCTCATTAAAAATTTCAAGTAAATTCGTTTTTCTGTTCTTTTCTTGTTTGTTTTTATTTTGCATTAAAATGTGTATATGAAATCTTTACTATTTTGTAAATTTTATATTTTTTTTATTCTAATGTTTATGTAAAATATTAATAAGTGTTATTTTATGTGCAGTCCGCCAAAACAATTTACTATTTAAATTGGCTCGTTGATTAAAAAAGTTGATCACCCTTGCTCTATACCATTAGTAGTGATGCACTTAAAATTGGGTGCTCACAAAAAAATAGTATAAAATAATGCAACGTGCGTACTCACGGTTTGTGCGGCTGTGTTTCCCTCGCTGGTTGTTTTCCGTGTCTTGCACCTCCGCCGATCCTCGATGGTTTTTATCTACGACGGCTGCTATTGTTGATGGGATTTTTCCTTTTTATTGTTGATCCTTTATCAAATGTTGGGATTATTTATGTTCTTTTGACTTTTGGGGTTGATCGTCGGGTTTGATACGATGAGGGTGGCGTTGTTGCTGTTGTTTATGTATATTAATGTATATTATTATATTTTATTTTATATTAAGAAATCTAAAATGATTGTTTTGTTTTGTTTATGTAAATGTATGTTTCATGTTTTGATTATGTATACTTGTGTTGTGTCCACCCCGCCCCCACTATTCATCGCCTTGAATTAACTCGATCCCTAGAAGAGTGGAAGGAGGATCACTAAATTAACTAAAAACAAATTCTCTGCTTTTACTATCACCGATATCCCCACATACGCTGATGCTTCCTGGTCATCCAACTTCTTCCTAAAAAATTACGCAATCAGTATCATTAACGTCAACAATATCCCCAACCAGGCATTCAATTCATTTTGTTTTTACATCCCCTCTCCCTATGAATTGCTATTCCTTCACCCAACAGGTGACGCCCTTAAACTGGGTGCATTTTCCGTTTACAAAAACGATACCAACATAATCCCTAATTCATGAAAATATCCCCACTCGCTAAAGTGCCCACCCTCACTTTAATTCAAGAAGATCGCCACCCAAAACTACTCATCAACATAGCCTCTACAACACCACAGCCGATCCCTCAAACCCGCTATCACGCCCGACCTAACAACCACCTCTTAATCTACCAACCGGCCAATGCTTACCCTTACGTAATCGTAAATTGTTTCCTCCCACGTTCACCATATTCCGTGGTGATTTTTCCTCCAGCCGAGGATTGATCATTGCTGTCCATAGCAGCCTCGATTCGTTACTTTTTTTTTAATATACTTCTCTCAGAGGAGGCGAACCTATAGCGCCTACCCGACGCCCCGAGACGAAATAACCGTTGCAGTTGTTCTTGAGCAGTTGCAAAATTTATCGCATTCCCTACCTCCTCCAAGCTGGACTCTGTGATAGTCAAAGTCCTCCCTTCCATTCACTACGCCTACGATGTCCATAAAGCTAATTTTCGCCTCATCAACGAATACCTAGGTCGCCTTTCGTTCAACTACGATCACCTATCCGTTGAACTCTATTTCCCTGTTTCTTCCTACTTTAGACAAAGTACATCAACCTCTTCCGCTCCATGGTACAATCACAAGCTTCGCTCCCTGCATAACAAAAGGAATAAGTTATGGGTCATCTTCTCTCGGAATCGAACTATACCTGACTACTCCAACTTTCTTGGCTGTTACTTCCAATTCACGGAACTTTACAACACCCTTTATCGTAACTATCATACCAAAACTCAGACCAATCTCAAAAATGACCCCAAAACCTTCTTCCAGTTCGTCAATCATGAACGTAAATCCGATGGTTACCCCATATCGCTTACCTTAAACTCTCATACATCATCTGATCCTGTTACTACTGCTAACTTCTTCGCCACTCACTTCAATCAGTCATTCACTAATGAATCCTTTGTTCGTGGCGTACTTCAACTACCTACCTAACTTTTCGCTTGGGCCCGTTCTCCACAACTCCTTTGGTCCACCCTTAATCGAATCTAAACTACTGCAACTCAAAGACGAGCTTACACCGGGCCCTGATGTTACCGTGCAATTCTCCTCAAGAAATGCACATCCATTCTGTCTGCTCCTCTCTCATTGATCTTCAATCTCTCACTTTCTCAACGCGTATTCCTCCACATTTGGAAACCTCCTTCATCACCCCCATCCACATGAAGGGTCCAAAAACGACGTCGCGCACTACTGCCAAACCGTCCCATTTACCTAAGATTCTCGAAAGCATTCTATACGAAACTCTTAGTTTTCGTTGCAAATCTTTTATATCACCAAGGCAACATGGTTTTCTCAATGACCGATCAACTACAAATAGCCTTGTTGAGTTCACTTCCTTTACACTCTCAACACTAGAGCACGGTAACAAGGTCGACATGGTCCCAACCGATTTTTTATTATTTGAAGTCCGCATTTATTTTAATTCAAAATCAAATTATACATATTTCTTTATATACGACTAAATGCGTGTCCTATTTTACAAACATCGTTCTAATATTAACTTACTGGCTCTTTGCAAGCACTTTAAATTATACAATATCTAGTTTTTGTTTATGCCTTTCGGGGTACAATGATTTCTATAATTTTGTTTACAGTGTAATTAGAATATAAGAGGTCTTCCTCTTTCATAATTTTTGTAACGCAATAAACCTATAGGTTTTCTAATGTTCTCAACCGGCCTCAGTAAAGCATTCGACGAAATCTCCTACAATCTATTCCACTTCAAATTATCCGCCCTCGACTTCGAACCTGAATTGTTGAAATGGATTTCTTCCTATCTAAACGATAGACTTTACACCGTCCGGTTCAGGTCTATGATGTTCAACCCCTTCCTTGCCATTTCCGGGGTCCCTCAAGGGAGCCACCTGGGCTCTCTCCTTTTTATACTTGCCGCTAATGACGTTGATAATGTCATTAAGAATTTCTATTTGTCCCTATACGCCGATGACACCAAGATAAACAAAATCATCGAGTCACCATTTGATTATGCAGTGCTGTAATCAGCCTTGACACTTTTTTTACATTTTACGTACATTTTTTTTAATTTTGTTCTTTTTCTTATATTTATTTTAATTGCTTGAAAAAAAAGCTTAAATTCTAGCTTATTTAAATTATATCCTAACTTTCTGGTCCCCCACGGACACTCTAAACTAAACTTAGGGTGACTATTGTCATGTATTGTTGCCTTTAGGCTCTGTTTATTTAATTTTAATTACAGTCTTCAATAATAATTTACCAAAGCAAAGAAAAATTACAAAATACCTTGACAACTTTTAGACTTGGTGCTACAAAATTGCTTTATACTTAACATCGTCGAATGTAAATGTATAACCTTATCCCGTAAGGGGATTCACTCATCCTCACGTCTCTATTCCCTTCATAACAAATCTCTGGCCATTGTCCAATCTATTCGAGACGTTGGTATCCTTTGCGACGGGGAGCTTAACTTCCTCTCTCACATTGAAGAGAGTATCCGGAAAGATAACTCTGCCCACGGGTTCGTGAAGAGCCATACGTAACTCGATCCCTTTACCATACGTTCGTCCGTCCACTGCCAGAATATGTTAGCCAGGTATGGTCCCCTTACCACAAAAACCATATCCGTAGAATCAAAAGTATTCAACGTCGATTCATCCGGTTCGCTCTCCGAGGGCTAGGATGGGAAAACCCCTTAATGCTGCCCCCGTACATTAACCGGCTCAATTGAATCAACCACAGAACCCTTGATGAGCTCAGGGTCTTGGGTGACATAGTGTTCATTCATCGGGTCCAACCGGCTCGTTCGACTGCCTCTCCTCCTTAACTTAATTCCGCTGAATATAAACCCTCGGAATACGCGCAATCCCCGCCTTCTCTACATTCCCCCTCTTCGGAACTTTTATTGTCTCAACGAACTCCTTTCGCGGATGCTGAGAAATGTCAGCTCCAATTCCACCCTTTTCGACTTCAACCTCTCTACCCATGCTCTCAAGCACCGCCTCCTAAGCCATATTCACCACCAATCTTAAGCGGCGCTTCTACAATTTCCTATAACCTGCCCCCAGCTCTCGCCCCTACTCTTGCCATTATAATATGTCCTGTTTACCATAGGTTAAGCTAAGTTAAGTTAGTTCTCACATTCTTTAGTTTGTAAAGTTACATATACTTTAGTTTATATGATAAGTACTTTTATATTATATTATTGAATTAAGCCAACAAATCATTCCCACTCTGATCGTCTTAGTGTGTAGACGCGTTTTGCCACTGCCACTGCTTGACAGAAAGAAAAGAAAAAAAAACAAAAAAAAAACACGTGTGTGCGTGTGAACCATAAATGTGGTACCGTCATTAAGAACGGTCTGTGACAGAACATTGTTCTTTGTGTAAAGTGATAGTGTAAATTACTTAAATCTCGGTGATACCTTATGAAAACTATTACAAAATTGGTAAACCGAAACAAAAAATAAACGACCGTATCCGGATTTTGCGTTCGCAGATGCCGGGCAACGGTCCCAGTGCTGCCCAACGATTAACTATAAAACGGAAAAAAAACCATCCACAGTAGCTTAAACGCCCCGAAGAAAGCCGCTACAATGACTACTCAACCAACCATCGACTACCAGAAGAAGTACAATGACGCCATGGAACAAATAAGGCTGCTTACAGCCCAAATGAACCAACTGCACGTCAAAATACGCTCTCTTCAATCACCGGCCAAAACCTATGATGATGTCTGCATGAAGGAAGTACATCCCCAAAGATCAGACATCTCCTTAACAACCACCATCAAACCATCGTCATCACATAAACCGTCAACGTCCCAATATACCAACAAAATAGATGACCAGTGGCAAACAGTTGGACACAAAATTACAAATAAGGTGAGGCCACCACCAATTTACATCAAAAATGCAACGAGCATCAAGGAAGTAATCAAGATGCTCGAGAATGCCCTAGGACATCGAAACTTTACTACAAATTCCAAAGGCTCCTCGATCTCGATCATGACAACAACTTTGACGCACCACGACACGGCAGTAAAAAAACTCACAGAGAAAAAACATGAGTTCTTCACTTTTCAACATGCCCAGAGTAAACCAAAGACATTCATCATAAGGCACATTGACCCAGCATGGACAAATGAGGAACTCCTACTCGAAATATCGAGGATCTGCCCGGAACTGAGTATACACAGATTGGACTACTTCCAAACTCCTCATATGAGAGAAAACAATATTCGGAGTTTACGAATCGTACAGATTCCACCGAACGAAGATGTTAGCCGGCTTAAACAAATAAAATATTTGTTTACGCATAAAATTGCGATTGAGGAACCACACAAACAGGACGTTCTCCATTGCAAAAGATGTCAAGGTTCAGGTCACTTAGCAGCTGCGTGCCATTTAAGTGCACGATGCGGGAAATGTGCCGAACAGCATACACCTGGAGAATGCAAGATAAACCCGCCTGGTACTGAACCAACAACAATTCAAAAAACAAACGCTGATGGATCAACAAGCACAAATAAAATCACAGTAACGTGCTGTAACTGCGGAGGCCCACATCCAGCGAACTTTTCCCAATGTCCCGAAAAGCTGCGAATCCTCGAGAGACGATCAGCACACACGACAACAAATAAACCAGCACCAACCAAAGGAACTGCAACTAAACCCTCATCACCTCAACCATCTCATCTCGCGGGATCAGGAATATCCTATGCAGAAGTTACGAAAGATTCCCGAAACTGGACTAAACCTCATCAACCCAATTCCAACGTTCTCAACCTGGACATCATGGGTTATATTAGAAGCCGGCATACGCTGCTACCCACCCTGAAACACAGCTCGGAAATAGAAAAAAAAGGTCAGATCTTAGATTTAATAACTTCCCACATTCTTTCCCTTAATGAATAGTTTAACTATAGTCTCCCTCAACACAGAATCCATATATTCCCACACTCGTAGACAACACCTCCGTTTGTTTGTTGAAAAGTTCTCCCCAGATGTTCTTCTTCTCTCTGAAACCTGGCTCAAATCAAACTCTCGAGTTTACATTCCTAATTACACATTTGTGTCCAACCCACGAACCACTGGCCCTCGTGGTGGTACTGGAATTCTAATACACAAGAAATTCCAATTTACTGAAATTAGGTTCACTAACATAACTAATGTCGAATACACGGCAGTTAAACTCTTCTGCAGAAGTAATAAAGTACTGGTTTTGTCGTCTATATACATTCACCCTTCTCGTGAACCTAACTTCCCTAGTGTAGACATTTCTCAAATAATCCAGCAGTCTCTGCCGGCACCTTTCATCATAGGGGGAGACTGGAATGCTCGACATACATCATTTAATGACATCAAGTGCAACAAATATGGCTACCAACTCCTAGATTTCCTCCCACTTCACCCATACGTTTACGCACACTGTCCATTGCAACCTACTCAAATTTGTAGTACAACCAAATCAACAATCGATTTCTTCCTAAAATCCAGAGATATCTATTCATCTAATCCCCCTACAGTGTCCTTTACATTCCCATCCGATCATGGGTCCGTTCACTCCACGGTTCAAATCCCTTCGCTCGAACCACTCTACACAGTGAATCCTATTCCAAATTTTTCCAAAACAAACTGGAAAATAGTCAATAACGATATTGCTGCCAGTTTTTCAAATTATTCTTTACCGGAATCTTCAAACCTATTCCCTACTGAAATTGACCAGGCAGCTGTAAAAATAGAGCAAATACTGGGAAATGCTCTCTTCAGCCATACCCCTACGATCGTCCCTCATAACCACTTAGGAAAACCATTACCCAACCTCCTCACAAAATTATTGCGCATAAAAAAACAACTCCGACGTAAATTGCATATTAGCTACTCACCCTTTATTAAACAACAGATACAGCTTTTGACCAGCCTGATAAATGGACAACTTAAAAATTTCACCGATCAGACCTACACGTCTACTCTAAACAGTATCAAACCAAACCGTGACCTATTCAAAAATATAAATCGACTAACTGGTCGTAATTTCAAGCCCCGAATAGACTATCTCATCCAACCAACTAACAGTAACATCGCCCAATCGGACACTGATATAGCAAACTGTCTCGCTGAACACTTCTGTAAAACTCATAAACAAAACGATTCCCTCCCAGTCACTAATTTCCACGACACCGTGAATGAATTCATCTCAGGCACACTGGAGCCATCCTTCCCACCATTCATTACTGAATTCAACGAAACCAATAAAGCGTCACATCCCATGGGAACCAACACATTCCTAAGCTTTACAGAATTATCTGAATTGATTACTTCGCGTAACAATAAAAAATCTTCAGGCTTGGATAGAATCCCTAACCTTCTATTTAAAAGGCTTCACCCAGAAAACCTACTCCCCATTCTCGTTCTTCTCAACCACATAATAAACGCTTCACATTTCCCAAAATGTTGGAAAACAGCGGTGATAGTCCCTATTAGTAAATCCGGTTCTTCCAACAACCCGGCTAACTTCCGTCCCATATCAGAGCTAAATTCGCTTAGTAAGGTTTTGGAATGTAAGATATACAAAAATCTTCTCTCATTTGCTAGAGACAACTCCCTTATCCCGAATTCTCAATTTGGCTTTCGTCCACAACACTCAACTTGTCATGCTCTGCTAAAACTTACACATGATGTGACAATGAATCTCCAAAACCAATCCCCTACAATATGCGTCTCTCTCGACATAGCAAAAGCATTCGATTGCGTTTGGATTGCAGGACTGCTCTATAAGCTACATTCAATGTTCGGATTAAACACCCACACCATAAAACTTCTCGCTTCCTACCTTTCTGATAAAAAGTTCATGGTGAAAATAAATTCAACTCTTTCGACACCATACAGTATAACCGCGGGTGTTCCTCAAGGTTCCATTCTCGGACCATTATTATACCTCCTTTATACTTCAGACACTCCGCAGCCACTGTCACCTAATACAGTAATGCTGAATTATGCCGATGACACTTTAATTTATTCAAGCAACAAGTTTGTCAAGAAGGCAAGAAACTGTATTAACAGCTATCTCCCGAATCTCTCTGCATATTTTACTAAGTGGAAAATCCGACTCAGCCCAGCCAAAACTCAACTCATAGTGTTTAAAGGCAGAAATGCGAATTGTACTAACAACACCATACGCTGCCATAACAAAATCAGAATCAAGTTAAATAACAATATAATTAAACCCTCCAAAACCTTAAAGTACCTGGGAATAACCTTCACCAACAATCTGTCCTTCTCCGCTCACACCAAAAACTCGATTCGCAAAGCCGCAATTCAACTTAATCTCTGCAGAAAAGTGATGTACAAGCCGAATGGTCTCTCTCCCAAAGTTAAATCACTTATCTACAAACAGATAATCAGACCCACTCTCACATATGCATGCCCGATATGGTACCATATCACACCCGCCCAAATGGAGAAGCTACGCATCTTCGAAAGGAAATGCTTCAGACTGATCACTGGCCTCAACCGACATCCCAACTCCCACAAATATTACAACAGTAGTTCGCTCTACTATGCCGCTAATATTGAACGTATAGATCGACGCTTCCTCGAACTGTCCATCAAATTTATCGAAAATCTTCCCAATAATCCCAACCCGATAATAAATGCGCTCACATCGACTCCGTCAGATAACCGAACTGCCTACCCGAACTGTCTCCACATCAGAACGTTCTTCACCTCTGGCAGATTGCTTAATAACTCTAATGAGATTGTATACCACAATACAGAGCTTTCACCTCACCAATTTAAATATAGTAATATTCAACCCTTCTCCAATATTTTCCGTTTCAACGAACAAACGGAAAGTAGTTCCCCAACCCACATCCCTGACTGACAATATCCTCACTAACCCATTGATCACTATGCTACCCCCTTCCACACCACACTAACTTATTTCAATAATAATTAGGTAACTAGACTAAGTTAAGATAAGTTAAATTAAGTTAAGCAATTTAGCATAGGTTAAGTAAATAACTATATCCTGGTTTTCTGACCTTTTCCAGGAAGCTCTACCCACTAAAATCTTAATCCATAACCAATATATAACTTTTATCATATTGTTTGAAAAATGTACTAGTAAGTATATGTAAACAATTATAGCTAAGGTATCATAAGTTATCTGTATTGCTTATTGTAAAAATTATTTATGGTCAATAAATAGAGAAATGTAAAAAAAAAGAAAAATAAGCCAACAAATGAGATGGTAGCCCCACTAAACTAAACCAAAACTACTCGTAATCTTAATATCAACTGGGAAGGAGAAATTTTACTGTAGAAGTCGGTTTGCTTTTCTGACCTTCCTCCCAAAATATCTATTTACAATTAATAATTTTGTAATTGGGTTTATGAAGAATATACCTTCTTCTATTGTAGGCGACAACACCACGACGTTGTGACACACCTTTTATATCACTGAATTGCCCGCCAACAAACTTCCAACCAACAAGTTTACAAGAAACTACGCACAATACAACATGGTCTCCCTGTCAAAGTGAATCAAATGTGACTTCCATCAACAGTCCTAACTCAAGAGGGAAACAGACGTCTTCGCCAGCATGTTCACCGAAAGCTTCCCCCAAACTCAAGAAAAATCGTGTCCTCGAGTGTGATCTTATCCCTAGCAAAAAATCTAAGCGGACCACAGAAGTGTCTCAAACACACGATCTACGTGAAGAGATTCAAGTAAGATAAAAATCGAATAAGTATTATTTAAAAACAATTAATATGTTTAAATATGTGTTTTATAAACAGGACATTAAGCCTCTTCCTGGCTTTCAGCAAGCTTTTGGTTCAACTGAAATTGGTAGGTTTTTCGAAACCTTCCTAGATAGTCCAGCAAGTTGGGACGATCCATCGAATGCCTTTGAGTCAGATGCTGACTTTCAAATTGCCCAACCATATGAGACGATCGACTCTAGTAACGCAGCTCAGTTTGATGTACAAATAAGCGCATCCTTGCAATCAGTGTACAAAAGTTCAATATCAGAAAAGAGCTATTTAAGTGAAATCTCTTGTAACGGATATTAAATACAAACCTCAGTAAGACGCACAGAAACCATTCCGAATTGTTTATCAACTAGTGATTCCTTTTATATAGAATATTAAAAAGGATTTAATTACTTTCATTTGTAATATGTGCCTTTTGGACCAAACGAAATCGTAGATGTTTTGTTAAATCATAAGTAAAATTAAGTGTTACTAGGAGTTAAAACAAACATTTTTCTGAGAGTAAATCAAAATACAAAAATAAAGATATTATTTATTATTAAGCAAAACAGTGGACATCTAGGGATTAATATGTTCACTTCCAGAACATTTTTTCTTCTTTTTGTTGTTTAAATGGAAATATAGTTTAATAGCCTTCCGTAATTTCCTTAAGAAAGAAAGCCATATTTTATGAAAATTTATTTTTAGAGGTGTTGTATATAAATGGTTTTTAAATTGTTTTTGTCAAAAAAAAGCCGGCTTAAAGTTTAATATTAATGCATTCAAATACCGACACGTTAAGAAGATTCTTACGATACTATCAGTGACAGAGATTAAGTTAAGATAAAGTTAAGGCCAACTGATTAACCAACAATTTAACATTAAGAATGTCTCTTCATCTTCATCATCCGCATTGTTTTTTGCGTATACCAAAAATTGCAATAATCTCGTTACATGATTTATTGCTGTTGAAAAGTGTTTGAAATTGGTTTTGTCTCCTACTTTTGACATATGAAATATAAGTTTTCCGTCCATTTTTTATTTAAAGAAAATAGTACAAATCGAACTCCATCGGTTGCATCAGTTTCGTCGAACTTTTCTTCCTTCTCTCTAGATGACGAACTCATCCAACCAACCAACTTCACTTTTTTAAATATATCCATTTATCAAACAATGTTTTTTTTTTATTGAATCGCTCTCTAGTAAGGTCCGAAACATTCGAAGGAGCCATGTTTTTTAAATACGTCCGGATGTTCAAAATTATCTGATTCACGTATTTTAAATAGCCAAGCACACGAATCAGTTTTAAATACCTTTTCTATACTGTTATTTATTGACTTGTAGGAACCCGGAAGTTCATGGCCTCACCGGTTCGGCTGCGTCATCACTCACTAACCTGTACACCCTTCTTCCACCCGTCCCCATATGAACCGATTACCCCAAGGTAGCGCCCGTCATTGTTTTCTCATCTCCGTCGCGGTTCTGACCGGAGTCCTTCCCTTTGGTCTTCCGTCAAGAAATCTGCGAACGGTTCTGTCGTTGCCCATTCTCACTACATACCCGGCCTATCTCAATCTTCGCGACCTGATTATCCTCGGTAGTGTAGGTTTGGGGTATAGCTCTTCCAATTCACGGTTGTGAAATTTCCTCCATTTTCCTGCCTCTTCATCATATTTACCGCCAAAGATCACCATCATCGGTACTACAACTGGGATCCGGTCTTGGTCGTATTTAACAAGTCTGAGGCTGGTTCAATTTTCCATATTAATATTGTAGCGAGCTTTGGGTTCGCTGGATTAATTATTTTTAATAAATAAGAGCCGTTAAATCGATTATGAATTAATGTAACACTTTATTACTCCATTAATAACAACCGTTACTTTTATCGTACACTTAACGGTTTCTTAACTTATTCCCTCTTTGACTGCTTACTTCTTACTTCTTACTTTCTGATCTGCGTGCGACGTATTTATACCGTTTCCTAATTCTGATTCGGTGTTTCGTTTCCGTCTGTTCCATAGCTTCGAATTTTCTACGGCTCATAGTCTCCAGTTTTCCAGTACTCTCGAGAACATTCTAGTACTTTGTTTTGGACTTTTTAGAATATTCTAGTACTGATTGTCATATGCGTCACAATATGTTTTTCCGGGCCAAGTTATTAGCCTTTCGCCACAAAACGGGATTCAGTGTTTCCAAATTCCACGTACTGATGTAAACAAGCAGCTGCTAATCAACATTGGCATAGATACGGAGCACGCTATCCTCAATAATGAGATTTTCGTGATCGAAGATTCTTTGGAAAAAGGGAACGCTGTGGGAGCTGTCTTCCAGGAAATATACAAGGTGCATGAATGCACGAGTTGGAGGACAGAGCTCCACTGAATCACCCGCACCTCCGAAATGAAATTTCACTAGAGCAACCCGAGAATCCCGGTTTTACCGAATTCAGTGACGATAATCTGTCAATTACATTAATGCCAGTTGTTACTGAAACGAAAAGAAAACTGAAATCGCTGACGGCGCTTTCTCTAGCAACGCCTCAGTCTCCCCCTTCATCATCATCATCGGCACTACAACCGGGATCCGGTCTTGGCCTTATTTAAGAGGTCTGAGGCTTGTTAGATTTTCCATAATAATTTGTTTTTCCGGGCAAGGTTATTAGCCTTTCGCCACAAAACGGGATTCAGTGTCTCCAAATTCCACGTACTGATGTAAACAAGCAGCTGCTAATCAACATTGGCATAGATACGGAGCACGCTATCCTCAATAATGAGATTTTCGTGATCGAAGATTCTTTGGAAAACGGGAACGCTGCGGGAGCTGTCTTCCAGGAAGTATACAAGGTGAATGAAAGCACGACTTGGAGGGCAGAGCTCTACTGAATCACCCGCACCTCCGAAATTAAATGTCACTTTAACAACCCGAGAATCCCAGTTTTACCGAATTCAGTGACGATAATCTGTCAATTACACTAATGCCAGTTGTTACTGAAACGAAAAGAAAACTGAAATCGCGGACAGCGTTTTCTCTAGCGACGCCTCAGTCTCCCCCTTCATCATCATCATCGGCACTACAACCGGGATCCGGTCTTGACCTTATTTAAGAAGTCTGAGGCTTGTTAGATTTTCCATAATAATTTGTTTTTCTGGGCAAGGTTATTAGCCTCGCGCCAGCAATGGACTGTATATCCGGCACTGACAGGCCAACGATGATTTTAAATTGGCGGATTGTACTTCCAGAGTCGGACTCTGCTCTGGACGAACGGGCGTTGGTGTCTTGCCCTGTACAAATCCCTAAAATCTACAATTCCGCGAACGCCACTGCGGACAAGAAAGGAACGAAAACGAAAACAACACAACGAAACGAATCAAGACGAAGCAACAAATGCAAAACAATACAACACGCCAGTACGATTAGAATGACACTTTGCTCTATTAGTTCTGTTGAAATCTTGAATCTTTTATAATATTCTCTTTGCAATTTTGGGCTCATTAAGACCCGTTTAGGGAGGAGTTCCTATGACGACTCCTGCTGTTCTGCCGATGTGCTCGCCTTATATAGGCTCGATTCCTGGCTGGTCATCACTTTCACTCGTTTTCTCTTTAGTGATGTTCTCCTTTTGGGCTCGTTTCCTGAGCGCTTTCTCCTGGAGTGGTTTTCTCGCAATCGGTGTGCAACTGATCGTTGGGGTTCCCACGAAAATCTTCGACTCACTGAGAAGCAAAAAGTCAGTGGGAATAGATGCAGTACCTAACATTGTACTCAAAAACCTCCCCCGATGGGAATAGACATATACACGGTCCTGTTTACCAACGCGTTGAATAATGCATACTTTCCTGCGCGTTGGAAAACGGCAATCATACAGCCCATTCCAAAAAAGGGTAAAGACTGTACAAACCCAATGAACATGCGTTCGATAAGTTTACTCCCAACCATCAGTAAAGTATATGAAAAGACTATTAACAAAGCTCTGCTAAAATTGGTAGACGACATCAGCATTATTCTGAATCACCAGCTTGAACAATACCACGAATCTCCGAAGAACAGTGCAGAGGTCAGCCACACACCTTCGACGTGATAGCGTTTGTAGTCCCGATGTCAGCGTCGTGTCCCCGATCAGGCGGATCACTCGTCTCTGCATGCTCTCAAGCAGGTCGAAGGTTTGTTTAGGAGCCGAGCTCCAAACATGAGAGCAATATTCGAGCGCCGATTTAATTTAGGATTTATACAGGATAAGTTGGGCAGGAGTAAAATATTTCTTGGCTCTAAAAAGATAACTCAGTTATCCAGAGGCTGACCTAGCGATGTTCGACACGTATTTATGCCACGATAGATTCCCACAGACCGTGACGCCGAGCAATTTCATGCGTTCCCCACATTCGAGGGCCTGGCCATTCATCATCAGCTGTGGAACCGATGATACACTTTTCTTTGTTAGTGTTGTATATTGTGTCTTCATTGTATTGAAATCGATGAGATTGGCCCTTCCCCACTGCAGGACCCCATCTAGATCCCGATTCAGAGAGTCAATCTGGATCTAGCTGGCGTGACGTTGATCCAATCACTCGAAAAAGAGGAAACCACCGTCGTATTATCAACAGGAAAACTCTGAACACTCTGTTATCCGTTGACTCCAACAAATCATTTATGTGAAGCAAAAACAAAGTTGGAGCCAAAATAAAATCTTGAAGCATCCAGGAATTAACAAGATACAGATCCGAAGACTCGCCGGGCCCAACAAGCTGGATCGATTCGATTTTCGATTTCCGATTTTCGAAACTCTTCATCCTGTCGCAAAGCTGCTGGCAAAGTTCGTATGTACGAAGTTTGCTCAACAATGCCCCGTGATAGACGCGGTCAAAAACCCTGGAGCTATCTAATGCGACTGTCCTTGAAGCACATGGTCTCAATCGCAGATGTCTATATATCGGTTATAAGGGTCAAAAGGTCTCGCGTGGACCGTCTGCCACGGAATCCGTATTCAACTCGGCATTGAGGACCATCTGCATTACCTTAGATAACATAGACAGTAATGCTATTGGCCGGTAATTTTTTGGGAGGTATTTTTTCTCCCTCTTTGGGATTGGCTGTACTCGAGGCACTTTCCAAGAAGGAAATGTCCTCCGTGCATAAGATAAGCACAAGAGTATGCCAAGAACTGGTGATAGTTCTGGAACACAGTTCTTAAGGACTATTGCTGGTATTCCGTCCGGGCCCGTTGCCATCCTACAGTCCAGCCCATGCAGAATGCGTTCAATATTACGCGAGTGGAACCTCAGATCCCGCATCAGAGACTGTACCGGCGGGATCACAGGTGGCTCCAAAAGACCAGCATCGAAGTTTGAATTCGGGAAAAGTAAATTCGCGACCACATTAGCTTTATTTTTTGAATTTGTGACTAACGTCCCACTGCCCGTCACTAACGGAGGAAAAGAGGAGTAAGCGAAATTACTGCTGAGAGCCCTTGCCATTGGCCTGAAGGGACGTGAACCTGTCGGGCACTGAAGGAGTTTATTGGTCATTCTGTCGTTGTGGGCCTTCTTCGCGGTATCAATCGCCTGATTGCAGGTGGTTCGGAATCCAACAAAATTCGTTCTCTTTACATCGATGGGATTAGAGCATCATAGTTTAAAATCCTGTTTTTTGCCGCTGTAATCTGCTTGCATTTTTTATCAAATCAAGGCTTATCATATGAACTTCGACTGATAGAATGCGAATGTAAATCTCTATCTCGCGAAGAATAATCTCTGTGACCGATTCAGCGGTTACATGATGATTTTGCCGTTTTTATTTACAGTTTCCAAATTGTCGGCTAAAACAACGATGCAATGTCCACATGGGAGCACTTGAGTATCAGGGATATTCCGGCTATGTACCTTTCTGATGACATGTTCGACCACAAGGTTGGAGACATGGTGAGGAGCCATTCCCCTCTTTTAATCCTCCGCGGGTTTCAGATGGTTTTTAAGGGTGGTTTTCTATTCTAATTCGTCCTTTATTTTCACTCATACAGATTTGAATGAGAGCGGTCTGTTTTTTCGGAATTCCCAGTTGGACTGCAATATAGTACGTCAGGAGTCACCTTGAAGAAATCGGACCGGATCGCGAAACGTGAAGCGAAAGTGGGCCGAACAGGAAACGGTGGCGTGCCCGAGTTAGTCAGATCTTAAAACTTGGATTCCTACAGAATAAAGATTCGATATATTCGTGTTATTTAGTTGAAAATTGGTTTTACCTCTTGGATACGGTGTTAAAAAACACAACACAGCCTTGTTTAGATATTTGAAGGCCGTAGAGGGTAATCTGACCCCCGATCTTAAATGCATCGTGAAAGCACAGACATGAGAAAAAAATATCTAAAACAATCGTTTTTAGTGGGTTGTCGTAGTCTATTTCCACCAATTTGACAATTGATAGCAGCATAATGTTTCTTCTGACATTCACAGTGGAAGGACTTACGTCGGAACAAGTCTTGCAAATTGTGCAAATTTATTTCGAAAGTTATAGTTCAATTCTGGCCCAAGACTAATGACCTTGCCCGGAAAAAACAAATCATTATGGAAAATTTAACAAGCCTCAGGACTTGCTAAATAAGGCCAAGACCGGTTCCCGGTTGTAGTGCCGATGATGATGATGATGGTTCAATTCACGAAACTTACGCGCTACGTCCATTTTACGATCGTTTGAACAAATTATTTGATTAATGATAAATCATTCTGGAATGTAAAAGATCCAGGAGAGAGACGTTGTTACAACTGCATAAAATCATTGTTTAGTGTGCTGTGTGGGCTGGTTGAGCCATTTCTCTACATAGCTTCAAAGATGATGCAGGCCAGAGGGTACTATAGATCCGTGATGATCCGTGAGGATTTTTTCTTTATCCAATTGATTGGCGTTAATACGGATAAGCTTTGGTTTCAACATGCCACAAAATAGTCGACACAATAAATTTATTGGAAAAGAGATTCGGCGAGCGTAGAAGTCTGATCCTATGACATCACACCTCTTGTTATTTTCTGTGCGGATATATAAAGTAGCTGGTCTATGCTGATAAAGCACAGATCTTAGACCACCCATAAGCCAACATTAGCTACTCGAAAAAGTAATCGTAAACTGGACTTCGAGATTGGAATTCATTTGAGCCAGTTGTGGGGTTCATACATTAGAAATCATCTTTAATAGCCTAAAATTATCACTTTAATAAAGCCAACACTATGTTCATGTCATCGGTTTGGGTGTTTTTTTTAGAAACACTTCTTACATAAGATTGAGGGGAAAAACAGTTCGGAGTTTTTTAATAAAAAATAATTTTTTTTTATTTATATAGATATTGGTTACTTATTTTTAATTTTTTTTTTTTTATTAGACTTCTCTCGGGAGAGGCAAACCTATAGCGCCGAGTGGGCGCCCCGAGATTTTTTTATTTATATAGATATTGGTTACTTATTTTTAATAAAGTTGACAGCAAGTTTTTTTTTTATTTGTATACAATACATATTGTTTATTACTTTCTTATGTCCATATATATTATGTTACATTACATTCTATTATATTCCCATGACAGCCCAGCCCATGCCCCAGCACGTCGCACCACCCCACAACTACTATTCCTACAACTTCCGCATAGCCAACCTCCGCCTTATAAACGAGAATCTTAGAAAAATCATATTTCGCTTTGCCCATCTTATTATTATTATTATTTATTGGCCTATAGGAACCCGGAAGTTCATGACCTTACCGAACTTACCGAATCGACTCCGCCATCGTTCCCTGTCCTGTGCACTCTCCTTCCACGCTTGACCATCCGATCCGATCTCCCCAAGGTCAAACCTAACATTGTCCTCCCACCACCGTCGCGGCCGTCCTACTGGTCTCTTTCTCATTGGTTTACCGTCAAGAATTCTACGCACGGTCCTATCGTTGCCCATTCGCACCATATGTCCGCCCATCTTAATCTTCGTGACTTGATTACTCTCACTATTGTAGGTTTGCGGTATAGCTCTTCCAATTCGTGATTGTGGAGTTTCCTCCATTGTCCTGCCTCCGTGTCATATTTACCACCAAAGATACCCCTTCAAAGTTTATCCTCGAATACGCGGATTTTGTTTTCTTCTCGTTTTGTAAGATCCCATTTTTCGCATCCATATAGCGTAATCGGCATGATTATGGTTCTATAGACACGGAGCTTTATGTTACGTGATAGCAGTTTGGATTTCAGCAGTTTACTGACTGCGTTCCAACTAGCGTTGCCGGAGTGTAGTCGCTCGTTAATTTCCTACCACATTTCGTTACTGCCCGTCAGTATCGTTCCCAGATATTTAAATTCTTTAACTTTTTCAAATATCTTACCTCTGACGTTTATATGTATTCCCTGAATTTCACCTGCTCTCGCCGTAATCATGTATTTTGTTTTGTCTTCATTTATTTCTAGGCCCACCTCTTCTGCCGCTTGCATGATGATTTCACAGGTTTTACTTACAGTTTCTAGATTATTGCTCAAAACGGCGATGTCATCCGCATATGCGAGCACTTATGTGGCCCCGTTCAGGGATGATCCGGCCATGTTGTCGTCTTGTACCTTTCTGATCACATACTCGAGCACAAGGATAAAACGACACGGTCATAGGCCATCTCCCTGTTTTAGTTCGTCCCGGATTTCAAATGGTTCTGAGAGGTGGTTTTCTATTCTAACTCGCCCTTTCTTTTCGTTCATGCAAATTTGAATGAGGGCGGCATATGTTTTCATTCCCAGCTCAACTGCAATATGGTAAAGTTTTTACCTTGCGACTGAGTCATAGGCTTTTTTAAAGTCAACGAACAGTTGGTGAATCTTCTCTCCGTATTCCCACTTCTTTTCCAGTAGTTGCCTTATTGTGAACATTTGGTCGCTTGTTGATCGGTTCCTACGGAATCCGCATTGGCAGTCTCCCAGATTTTCTGCATACGGTGCGATTCTCGCCAGTATGACATTTGTTAATATTTTGTATGTGGTTGGGAGCAATGACATTCCTATGTAGTTTTCGCAGTCAGATTTTGGCTGATTTTAGTCTTGGTCGAAAGGAGTGTTCCACCGAACACTGTTAACACTGAGAACACAACGGCGCGAGACAACACAATTAAAATACGAGCTCTTCTTTTGGAAACGCTCTTTTTATTGTTTATTTCGCTTAATCGTGTCAGACACAATCTTAGTATTTTGTTCTTTTGGGTAGTATGTTACAAAATAAAACACAAACTTCTACCACGCCTTGAATTGTCTTAAATTTTTACAATATCCTTATTTATTTCAGTCACATCGTATAATATCTTTTGCGTAGTGTTTTCAGGACAACCACACAAAACAAATGGCGAATTAAAATTGCACATGCTAGAAAGTGTCGCGACCGGGAATTGCTGTGCGTTGAACGTCGGGTATTAGGTTTATGATGTTTGCCTTCGGTGGCAGTTCGGTCAAATTACTTAAGTTACTCGCGTCTTTTGAAAGGTTTAAACTTCGTATCGACGTTACTTTCTCGTTTCAATCCATCGTGCGGACCGACCTCTATTAGCCGGATGCTCGAAGTAGATTCCTTGTCTCCATCCTAAAAATATCGCATGAATCAATCATTCCGCATCTGCAAAGGAAAATTCCCCCATTCATTCTGCTAACAGACTTCCCCATAGTATCTGTTACAGCATAAAATTTTCTTTTGCATCTCAAAAGGACAAATTTTCCATTGAACCTGGAAAGGAGAAATCTTACCTAATAATCATCTTTATCATGGCTCGTTGCTGGTGGTCGGAATCTTTTTTTTCTTGTTTCAGGATCGGATGCCGCCGCTTATTCTTCGATCTTTCCGTAGTTTATTTGCACTACACATCTGTCATGCGGCAAAGGTACGCCTGCATTTCCGACGCGTACACGGATTATGGGATGTAAGGCTTTGTTTGCCTTTTCCATCGTAAACATTTATCAGGGATAGTGTTATGCGTTTATGATTGTTCGCCTGCTAATCAGCGGCGCAACGAATTGTTTGTTTGCGCAAGTGTGGCTTAGCATTAGCTCATACCAAGGGTTTAGGTGCTAATTGCATTTAGCTACCAGCGTATGCATCCGTTGTTCGGTCTGTTTACCGGCAATGGTATTTCTTTAGCTGCCCTTTTGAATTAGGGTAGAATACCATGTATGGATGCGTTGAACTCGATATTGGAAGCTTTTGAACGTGAAGTTCCCTAGTTTTTGCTATCCGGCTCAACGTTGTTGCAATTTCATATAGCCTTTACTACATGTATGATAATGACCATTGGGCCACGTGCCTGTGGGCACGTGTGCTGCGAAAGGTGAGTAGAGTTCCTTAGCGGAAAGGATAACTCACCTGTAAGGAGTTGTATAGCTCCTCAATAGTATACTGGTTAGTATACCCGCCTGTCACGCGGGAGACCGGGGTTCGATTCCTCGTCGGGGAGCCTCTGGCGCAAGACTAATGACCTTGCCCGGAAAAAAAAAACAAATCATTATGGAAAATTTAACAAGCCTCAGGACTTGCTAAATAAGGCCAATACCGGTTCTAGGTTGTAGTGCCGATGATGATGATGAAGGAGTTGTATGGTTCGTAGAACCGCTACAAGATCTGTTACATTTTTTGAAAATGGGGCCGACTATTGAGGTTGTCCATTCTTCCGGAGTGACTTCTTAATCCCATATTGTTTTGATGAGTTGATGGATCTTTTGAGTGGTTGCCTCGACTCCGATAGCTTTGTTGTTTTTCAAGCGAGTTTTTGCGTCTACAACTTCGTTGAAAGATCGCTCTGAGGTCTGAGGCTGGGCTGTATGTACGTCTGGTGCGTTTATTTGTGGTTGATGGGTGCGTACATTGAGCAGGTTTTCAAAGTACTACTTCCATCTTGTCACGATGTTGTTTGTTTCTGTGACCAGACAACAGTTTGCGTCTCGAATTATTTTGGCTCTCCCTCGGTAGCCACATCTAATTGAATTTATGCCGGCATACATACCAGTGATATTCTTTGCTCTGGCATTTTTTAGTATTTTTTCGATCCGAGTCTTCTCCCATTCGCGCTTTTTTGCGTTTAAAAAGTTTCATTGTCTCTCTCCGAATCATCGCGTATCTTTCTGCGTAAGTGGATCACTCTGTGGCGTTTACGTTCTTCCATCTTCGCCCGGCACTCATCATCAAACCAAGGTTTGGACGCCCACCCGCTCCGACCCGTCGTCCCCTACCTCCAACCCCCACTCACCCTCATACTCACATCTTAGCTTCTGGGCTATCCTCGCCCTACCCCGTCCTCCAACTTACCCCACCATCTCCCCACCTTTGTTAATTCCCCATTCCTCAGTTTTAAGTTAATTTTAAGATAGTCCCTACAAACCGCAGTTAACCTCCCCATATTCCTTCGTTTTTTGAGATAGTTCGTAAGATTATTTTTTTATATTTGTATACCAGTTGTACTAAGCGAAATAAAATGAGGGTTCCTCCCTCCCTTCATTCATATACTGCCTTTTTTCAAATAGGAACATCTTTCCTTTAGAATTCTGGGGCCTTGTCTTGAAACAAGTGTTTTTCACAATTCTCTTTTGAGGTCAATTGCACCCTTACAAAGAAATGTTGTGAAATCGATATGAATAACAATCTTAGAGTTCTTATATTAAACTGTATTTAAAAAAAAAAATCCAAACTGAACACATCTATCCTTGTCATTATTAACTGACCCAGTTGGTGTGCAAATCCCAAAATATTTTTTCCCTTCTTGAGAATTTTCCTACATATCATTGGCTTAACAATTTCATTTCTACTGGTAATTAATTAATTTAAAATAAAACGAGTACAATAACCACCATATAAAGAAGATATTTACAATATTACGTTTTCCAAACAAAAGAATAGAATAAATTTTTAAAAAACATAAATAAAATGTGTACTAAAAAGGATTTGTAAATACCATTTAAATATAAAATTAATATATCGTATACACATTTAATTTATAATATTACTGTGCCATTAGAGAGAAATTAGTAACTAAACATGTTTTCAGTTATAAAAATTTAAATGTTATAGTAATTTATAAACACAAAACAAAATTATTTTTTGAATTAATTGCGACACAAAATATCATAGAATATCTGTACATCTAATGACTCAAAAATAAAAGCGATGTCTTTAAAAAATTCAAATTCAAATTAATCGTGATCAAATGAAGATTGCTTTCAAGTTCGAATAAAAATTTTAATAATTTTGCCTTGGTATATTTTTATATGAATTTGTAATACAGTGCCTTATCATTTTATTGCCCCTTAAATTGTCTACTGAGTAAATCATTCCATAATTTTAAATAGATATCAATTGTAAAGATACATTGTATAAAAGGCAGGTTTCATGTGGGCCCCACAGTCCTCAATACGGTTTAAATAAAAAAAAATTATAATAAAAACTAAAATAATAATAATAAATTTAATTTTAAATGAAATCTTATTTACGAAACTATTATATGTTAGATTTAGTTCCGTAAAAATATATTTGTAAATGTTACAATGAATGGCTTTTTTTCAATTATATATTTCTGTTGGTAATGCGATTTCCCAGGGCAAGCACCAACAAACAAGTTCCTTGGAAGCCCAATGATCGGCTGTATGCAGAAAACCACTCAAGAGGGAAGCCGAGCGATCAGCTGTAAAACCACTCAAGAGGGAAGAGCACGACGATCAACTGTATGCCGATTGCAAAAATCACTCAGGAGAAAACGAGTGATTGAGAAAACTAGCCAGAAAAACGAGCGAACGAAAAGACAGCTGCTGGCTATATAAGGCGAGCGCAACGACGGAACAGCACAAACATTCCCACCATCCCTCTATAAAAGTAGTTAGAGAACACTTGGACTAACACTGTCCACACTATCCTTGGATACCCCCCCTTTTTGTTTCTTCTCTTTTCAGATGCCGCGAGACCGAGCCCAACATCCTCACGGATGTGGGTGATTCTGGTTATCGCAAGATGACCAGAAGTCAGAGACGAGATGAAGGACACATATGTCCTGTCTCGCTAAATTCGGCCTTCTCGCCACAATTTTTTTTTTTTTTTTTTTTTTTGGAACAGCACAAACCTCGAGGATATCGGCCAATTAATAACGTCGGGGCATACAGCCTTTATCATATGCGGCGATTTTAACTCCAGACATCCCCACTGAAACAACAACCAATGGTGCACCGAAAACTCGAATGCCCTAAATTTTGAAATAGTGGCACCCACTGTTATTACGCGAGGTAACTCAATTCTGGACATCTTTCTCGTGTCCAAAGATTTACTTGCCCAAATCTCTCTTCCCCAAGTATTGGCGGGTGTATCTGACCACAACGCCGTGACCACATTCATCCGCGGCTATCGAGCATCGCCGGCTCATATCAGATACATACCCGATTATGGGCGCACAAATTGGGACAACTTCAATATTACATTGAACGAAAAACTCCACCAACTCTTTCTTCCTACTGACAGGAACCCAACGACGGTTGAGATAAATAACGCTGCAGCTCGACTTCACGAGATTCTAGTTGAAACTACGGAGACCCATGTTCCGAAGTACAAACTTGAAAAGACTTATCAGATTCCCCATGACGACTTCACTCTTCATCTCATTCGGGAGCCTAAAAAGCACTGCAGAATGAGACGCAAAGGAAGCCATTATTGCGATCCATTATTCACAATATTGGTACACTGATAAAACAAAGAATCCAAAACAATCGTACCCGACAATTAGAAGACAAAATGAAGATATTCAGATGGACCAGAACATTTATAAAAATGTTAAAAAGATATGTGGCACCTCTTGTATCACTGGACCAATCATACACAACAGTCTTGTTGTCAATAATGATGCCAATAAAGCAAACATCATCGGAGAGACTTTTGCAAATAATCACAAGCTCACTCTCGAGGATGGCGAATCGGACAAGAATGCGATAATTAGTTCAGAGGTTCACAATAAATTAGACAACTTTAACGAGCCAATAGTTGTCTTTAACTCAGCTAACAATTCATACTTCAACGACACGCATGATAATAGTCACGGGTTCGTTACACCAAATACGCTACAGAACATAGTTAAATCTCGTACCACTCGTTGCGAGGGCTTTCTGCTTTCTGAATGGAAAGCTTTCCCGAACTTTCAACGCCGCTGCAGGTATACCACAGGGCTCCATTCTAGGCCCCATCTTATTTAATGTCTACACCTCAGATATTCCTCGCCCTGTGGACGGTAGAGTAAACCAGATATGTTATGCGGATGACATCCTAGTGTACACGTCATCTAAAAGCCCAAAACTCGCAACAATCCGACTCAACCGTCATCAGTACTACAGTCGATGGAAAGTTCGACTTAACCCATCTAAAGCAGTAGCTATAATTCTGAGTAGTAAACACTCCCAACCTACTTCTCGATATTCACAGAATATCCGAATACAAATAGGAGGTACTACGATTAGACCACAGGACAGGATGAAATATCTTGGGGTCATCTATACCCCAAAAATGAATTTCATCAAATATGTGACCCACATTCTTCAAAGATGCCTCGGTCGGTCTAAGCAACTGCACAACATCTTGAAGTGGAGCAACAAAGTTGACACCAAAGTTAAGCTTCTCTGCTATAAGCAACTAATTCAATCTGGAATATAATACGCCTTTCCCATATGGCCCTGCATATTTTCGGCTCAAATGGAAAGACTTCGCGTTTTCGAAAGAAAACTCCTCAGAAGATGCACCAACCACTCTAGAATGCCTGACGGTCGCCATTACCCAAACTCTCACCTATACGAAGGCGCCTCCATTATCCCGATCGACGAGTACTTGCTACAATTAGCATACAAGTACCTCGAAAGAGTTCAGAACAACGAGAACCCACTTGTACGGGAGTCCTGCGTTCTTGACCTTTCTCTCTTTCGATCTCTTCGAATCAGACCACCACAATTTCTTCTTCAGTACAAAACTGAAGAAAGCACCCTTCCCAACAACATTCCCCTCTATAATAGAGGATTCCTGGACCCATCGCATAGGGTCTACTGCTGACACACTACAAGCACGCACGCACAGTGCAAGACAGCACAAACACACACACACACACCGACCAAAGCGCAGATTATCAGACCCCAAAGAAAATCATCGTTGGCCAGCCAGTCCCGGATATACAGTCCGCTAAAGGAAAACTGGGGCGTCGCTAGAGGAAGTGCCGTCAACGGTTTCAGTTTTCCTTTTTCTTTTCTTTTCAGCAACAACTTCAATTAAATTCTTAATGAAAACCTAATAGATCATATAAAAGAGCAGCTTGCGACTCCGATCATCTTCTAGTGATGGGCAAAATCAGGAGTCGGCTCGCAGCAAACCCACATGGGCCGTCACGGGAGAGGAGCAAAAAGTTCGACATTGATAAACTGAAAGACCTGTACAAAAGGGCTGAATAAATATCAAGACTAAGTAACAAATAGATTTAGCATCCTAGAGAATGGAAGTAATTTAGTCCAAACCTTGGTTTGACGATGAGTGCAGGGCGAAGATCGAAGAACCTAAACGCCTGAGAGTGATCCACTTAGAAAGATATGATGAAGTCAACGCAAAAAATACGCGACATTTCGGAAAGAGACAAGGAGACTCTTCAATCGCAAAAAACGCGAATGGGATAAGACTCGGTACGAAAAAATCCTAGAAAATCTCAGAGCAAAGAACATCAGAGGTACGTTTGCCGGCATAAATTCAATTAGAAATGGCTACCAAAGGAGAGCCAAAATAATTCGAGACACAAACGGTTGTCTGGTCTCAGAAACAAACAATATCGTGACAAGATGGAAGCAGTACTTTGAAAACCTGCTTAATGTGCGCACCCATCAACCACAAATAAATGCACCAGACGTGCATAAGCCGAGCGTCAGATCCCAGAGCCCTCTCTCAACGAAGTTGTAGACGCAATAAATCGATTGAAAAACAACAAAGCTCCCGGAGTCGAATGCATACCGGCAGAGCTTGTGAAGCATGGAGGAGAGGCAACCGCTCGAAAGATCCACCAACTCATCAAAACAATATGGGATAAGGAAGTTGTGGCGGTGGAACCGCACAAGCCACCATAGGATGAGATGTCTTCGTTCCACCAAGGAAAATACTCACCTATATCCAAACTTCCCGTGCCCACAGACACGTGTCTCCAAAGTCCACCTTTTCACCTGAAAATAAGGTGACATTCATCCTGGAGTCAATATCCCCACGTATCCACAGATACGTGGGCCACAAGTCCCGAACAATTTTCCTACGCCAGCACGGCGATCGAAGGACAAGACCCAGCATAGGAATTGTGTATCGATCCATCTACTGGATAAACACCAACGGTTGGCACAGCTGCACCAGATGTCGATAAACATCACATCCCCGGCGATAAGCGAATTGCCGGAAAACCAATCCGTCGACAAAACCGTTGTCCCTGCCGCAATGCACTGCGACTAAACAAAGGCCATTGCCGAGCAACAGCAATAAACGAAAACGCAATTCGCATAGGGCAAAGTAAACACGATCCCAGGATCGACTAATGTAAACCACACATTCGATTGTTTGCATAATCAATGCAACAGAAGTGTGAAAAATCTGGTGAACCCACGGACGGCAACCTCCGCGTGTGAGCGCGATCTTCCATGGTAGAGAGATCCTCGATTGAGAGGAAGTCACTACCTAGGAGAAAGAAAACTATGTTGTGAATAGATTCATCCCCAGAGAAGAAAATACAGTCGACATTGAGAACCTAATCGGAGGGGCGGTAATTTATGTACGATGCTGTTAAGATCGAGTTTCCGGGAGGCTTGCGTTGTTATAGAGCCGTCGCGAATTTGTTTAGTGTCGTTTAAAATAACACCCGACGAACGAACTTGTGGTTTAGCGAAGTGACGCGAAATTGCGAAACAAAAGTAGTATTTAAAATTATATGAGGCATACGTACAAAAATTATATGTGGGCAAGAACATTATAAATAACCTTTTTGAATGGTGTAAACTTTCTGTAATATTTATTTACAATCTATCTAAGGTGAACTAAGAAACGAGAATATTTATATATATGTGAATACAATTAATACAAAAATGAACACAATAACAACAAACAAATAACGCTTTAGAAACATACAAATAATCGATTAATTATGCGTAGAATGTCGCTGGTACTAACCTTAAGTGTGTAAATTTAGACGTCATAAACCCAGACCCACACCAGACTCAACCAACAGGATCTTTATTTAACCGCATCCGGAAAAATCCAATTTACCATCCGCATACACACTCGTCACCAGAGCAGCTAAATTGAATCTGCCGCCAACTCTAAATAACCGCCATAAGCCCACGGCGCGGATCCGCTTGCACTGCGATACACAATCATGTAGCATTTATGTTTTTTGTACAGGAATGTGCCTTCCTTTTGAATTCGGTATGTTTTGTATTAAATGAGAACCTCAATGCCTATTGTCTTTTGGTGTGTATAACGCTCTCAAATAATATTCAATTTTTGGATGATACTGTGGGGGTTCTTTTAAGCTTGCCCGAAGAACCCCCCATAATTACAACCCAACTCCCATTGTTTCTCGCTAATGCAATTGCATTAGCACCTGTAAATGCTTCACGCATCAAGGTTATCTGACGCATAACCCAAAAGTTCCTGTAAAATAATTCTTACCTTTCACGCATCAATTCGCATTCAATATTCCCTACAAGAATTTTGTTCATCATACAGGATCATAAATCCAAAACCTATTCGGCACCCACGGTTGCCAGGCAAAGTCCAGCCGTCCTATATTTGCACCTCAATCACCAGCATTATCTAAACATCCCTAAAAAGAATTCTCCCAACATTTACGCGAGCCTAACCGCCGTGAACGTATCGCCGACCGCCTGACCTCCACACCACCTCCTGGCACATTGGAGTACAAATGCCAGCGTGACCACCACACCACCTTCTGGCACATTGGAATACCAATGCCAGCGAGCCCTCCACACAACCTCCTGGCACTTTGGAGTACCAATGCTAGCGAGACCTTTACACAACCTCCCCGGCACTTTGGAGTACCAACGCCAGCGGACCTGGTATCCCCACCTCCTGACACATTGGAGAACCAATGTCAGAGAGCCAAAGGGGTCCTGCCTAATTGGAAAAAAAACACCACTTGACGGCCCATAAAAACTCAAACACTACAGTGGCACCCACCACACACCTTTTGCTCCTGCTGGCATCAACGCGGCGTGAATGAGTCCATTGTCTATTCCCTTCGAGCACCATATCACCCGTCGCGGAGGGAGGGGGGGTGCTGTTGCGTTTCCACTAACGCCACTGCTTGCCTTTTCCAGGAGGGACACAAAAACTTCCCCCTAGAACATCCAAAAACCCTGGAAAACAAGTACCGTGGCAGTTCCATTGAACGCCACTACTTACCTTCCTATCAATTATTCGAAAACTTCCACCTAGAGCATCCCAAAACCCTGGAATACGTTTACTTACCTTTCCATTGTTTCTTCAAACCTTCGCCTAAATTAGCTAAACCTATAATTTTCGCTAAAGTAAGATCCATCAGCAACAATAAGTATTTTCCACAAGGGCATGGCCGCATTAAACGCACTATGTTCCTTAAAAGCAATTTGGTTGCACCATCAAGCAACCAACATTACCCGAACCATATCGATGAAATATGTCCTGATGAGTTTGCCACACACGTGCAGGAGATATTTCGTCTTTTCCTTTTTTACCTATGCCCACATCGGTCGGTCATCCGATCGACAAACACGTCATGGCATACGGCCGACCGCCCATGGAAGTCGAGTTCTCCTAAATGGAAATTTACCAGCGAGAGTTCGACTACTTGGAGACGCCGCCGATATGTGCACGATCAGAATAAATGCTGTATGCAGTTGCTGATCGTGTAGACTCTCTAGTATCTCCTTCGAGAAAGTGGCACCAGCTGCAACCCTTTCGCTGAATGTTTCCCTGTACGGAAATTGTATATCCACGGTTCGTTTGCTCGGGGACACGCAGCATGAGCGTGCGAAGTAACCCCATCATGGTGTGTGTGTACGTCTTCACAGAGAGCGGTTGCGATTATCGTCTCTTATTGAGTCCTTTGGATCGGGACATGCGACCGAATTTTGTCTGCGTAAAGATATCTAAATAACAGTCGAGATTCAGAGTTGGAAGAGTGTCCGTCGAAAGATATCTAAATTACAGTCGAGATTCAGAGTTGGAAGAATGTCCGCCGAACAATATCTAATTTACATTAAATATAGTGCGCCGCTTTTGTGTCAACTGTGAATATTTAAGTTATCGGTTTCCATTCAATTTACATTAAATAGAGTGCACAGCTTTTATATCATAAGTGAACATTTACCTGATTTAATTCATGAACATTTGTTACCTGATTTAATTCAATTTTCATTAAATACAGTGCACCGTTTTTATATCAATAAGTGAACATTTAAGTTACCTGATTTAATTCAATTCACATTCAATAGAGTACACCGTTTTTATATTAAGAAGTGAACATATTCATGATTTTTTAGTTTAACGGAGTTGTTTCTTTTTCGCCCAGAATAAATAAACTAAGAAGAAGACGAAGAGGTGAGGTTTCATTGTTTATCCTAGGGAAGAAATCCAGAGATACGCAGTAAATGATAACCACAGATTTACTTTTCCTGGATGAGCGAATAGAATTATTAGAGACAGATCTATCTACTCGAAATTGGACTTGGCGCCGTAATCCATGTTCCAAATGAACACTCACTGCTCGAGCAGTATGATCAGATACCTTCTTTTAACTTTCGAAAAGCACACCGGTCGGGCTTTCATCGACTAATAAAAATTGAATTACGCTCCAATGGAGTAGATCCACCGACTGACAGGACTCTTCGTAGTGATGAAATTGATCATTTTCTTTTAATGTTGAACAGCATTGTTACTACTAAAAATCGTTCTGTCCCAAAAATAACTCACATGGAGGGCCGTACAAACCGATACAGAAACTCAACGATTGACCCGCTATATAGGCAAAAGAGCATTCTACTCTCCAAGCTGAAACTCCGGAAAATCATCAAACAATGCTAAACGCATGACTTACCCTGGAACACGTCAACTACAACGAAGTGTTAATAATAATCGACGATCTGCAAAGGAAAGCGAACTCAATTGGTGCCTGTTTCGAGGCAGTGTATAGAGTAAACGAATCCGTTCATTCTAACCGTGACCTAGAAAATAGGGCTCTTCAAAACCATATTTCAATCCGCCATGAATTTAACAATAGGCATCTAGAAAGTCGAAGTTTCACCACATTTAGTCTAAACAATATAGCGGATTCCCCTCTTAGATAGACCACATCAGAGTCTCCAGAGTTCCCCAGTGGCACAGCAATCTCCACGATATAATTGTTTGGCTTGGATGTCAAAAACAGATCCAGGGTGTTCGCATAATCACCTCAGGTATCCGCCACTCGCGTTGGTTCGTCCACGAGTTGAGTTAAATTGCGGCTAACAGCGAACATCTTCGCCACCCTCCCGGCCGGAATTTTGCACATTAAAATCGCCAAGGACAGTAAAGACAGCAAAGAAATTTAACAGAATTTCTCAGCACGACCCTCAACCACATGATGCCTATGTTATTGGGTTCCAACGTCTCTATCCTCTAGAAGGCTAGATCGGTCCACGCGAGGTTGCAGACTCCACCCTTAAAACGAAATCTCGAATGTAAGTGCTATCCTGAGCAACAAAAATACGAGGTTGGGCTGAAAAGTTTCCGACCTAACAAAGATACAAGACATTTTTTCTTAAAATTAATTTTTATTTTTCTACATGGTCTCCTTGTAACTGTACACACTTCTCCCAGCGATGCTTCCATCTCTCTAACCCGCCCAAATAGTACTCGTCATTTTTATCTGCAAAATAACTTCACGAAGGTTGTAGCGGTTCCGCCAAACCCTACGGTCTACTTACCTGAAAAACCCCCATAACTACTACCCTACTCCCTTAAGTTTGCTAATGCAACAGTATTAGTACCTGTAAATGCTGCACGCATTTAAGAGATCAAATCTATGATCTTTAAGTCCCTGTAAAGAAAACTTACCTTCATGCATTCTCTTCGCATACCATTGCTCCTTAAGATTTCTTTATTAACTTACCAGGAATTTCCAATCAATTTCGAAATCTACGTCGCCAGTCAAATTTCCTTAGATGAATTCCGGTAAACAAATAATTAGATTTACATACATTTGTAACCTTCATGACAGGGACCATAAATATTGCGCCGTCTATTTTCCCAGCCGCGTCATGTACCTTTTCATACATATTGCCTGGCAACCTTTTTTGTTTGTCTTATCAATAAACAACCTAAGCAGCTGCATATAATTAGCGCAATAGACGCTGAAACCAAATTCTCCAGCATTTCCTAATGCAAACATGAACCCGGTTTCTACTGCAGCCAGAGATGCCATAAACATCTAATTTGCTTTTAGCACCTTTTTCTCCCAACGTCGAAAATAGCGAGGAGGCATCGCGTAAACAATGACCCGCATTACCAACGGCGCATTTGGTCATTTCCCTTTTGTCTTTGCCGCCTGCCTGTTTCGTCGTTCCACTGCTTTCGAACACGTGCAACAACATTGAATCTGTTCGATCGCGCGCATATACCACTGCACCAAAAAGATCGCATTTTCTTAGTGGCCACACCCTTAAGAGAAAATTTTCTCTTTCCCCTCCATATCTCACCCTTAATTGAAGATAGAATTGAAGTCAGAGTTCTATCCTCACAGAGTCTTATACCATCCTTCGACCTGAGCAGGTCGTGTCTTCTATCGCTACCCTGGTGCGCACAGGGGAGCGATAATTGCGTGAGTCGAGAGTCGCGTGCGGGTAACCACAAAATGTTTTCGGTGTTTCACCTTTCAAATATTATTTAAATAACACCATTAAAGTTACATCAAATCGTTTTTTTTTTTAAATTGTGTATTTGTGTCACCGTCAACGAACAGTGTAACATTAGAATTAAATAAAAAAAAAAACAGTTTGGACTATTAAGCCTCGCGTGTGTTTTACTTCTTTTTCTGTCGTGTACGCCGCGTTGTCGATTTCTGTTGGTGCTTTGCCTTTTTGTGTCCGGCGGAACGACGATGGAACATATATATGATGGCGGAGGAAGTTAACCGTGCCAATGTTGCTATACTTCCTCCCCACAAGGTAATTGCCTACTCATTTGACGAAAATCTCTGTCCTCCGAGCGCAATTTTTAGATTAGGAAACGAAAAAAAGTCGCAATTTGCTGGTCAACTTAGTTCGGAACAGGCTGTTAGATCCAAAAAGATCTCTCTCCAAGTAAACGCAAAGGCGATAGAAGTGTCGACGTTATCGTGCACCCTTGCAAACGGCCCATTTAGTGACCTGTTGCGAGAGTTCGCAGACATAATTGTACCGCTCATCAATCTGCGACGAGCTAAATCCGGCATCTTTCACCACATCGAGACGAACGGTCCACCAGTGAGTCAACGCCCGAGTTACGGTTGCCACCAGGCATCCCGTCACCGCTTAATACCCCCTACACCTAAGTTCCACCCACTGAATATGCTTAAACAGCAAATTCACCCAGGCTATTTTCCAACATCAACAACGGACCCGAAAAGTGATTCGTAACCCTAGATCTAAGAACGCGGTATGGAACTTGCAAAGGTGACAAATTGTAGACTCAGCGTCTACCGAATTATCGATATTCTGTTTAAAAACGTGAGACTCACTTTTGCAATTCAATACCATGGTGTAATCTACCGGTAGGATAGAAGATAGGGTTGAGTTGGATTTGGATTGTCATAGTACCCGGCCGTTTAAAGCCAAATACTTTATCTTTTCGAAATTAATTTTTGTACAACAGTAAGATATAAAGGAAAATTATAAACATTATATTGTACGTGGTTTTTTTTAACATCTCGGAACGTAACACTCGTAACTCCCGCGCCATTTGACTCCAGAGAAATTCCGCGAAGCCCACGCAGAATTCGGCTACATGCTCAAAATAGGAATTTTCCAGCCACCCGATAGTCCATGGGCTAACCCACTCCATCTCGTCAAAAAGAACAACGGGAGTAGCAACTACAGGATGCTGAATGCCGTAAGCACCCTGGATCGGTACCCCATAGCACACCTGCACGACTTTGCCAATCAGCCCCAAGGGTGTACAACTTTCTCAACCCTCGACCTTACGGGGGCGTACCACCAAATGCCGGTAGCACTCAGGGATATCCCCAATACAGCGGTAACCACACCTTTTGGACTATTTGAGTTCAAGGTAAAGACCTTCGGTCTCAGAAATGCAGAACAAATATTTCAGCGGTACATCGACTCGGCCATTCGTGGATTTGACTTATGCTATGCATACATCGATGATATAATCATAGCATCAAAGAACTCGACTGAACATCGCTCCCACTTGAGACAGGTGTTCGAAAGCCTCCGAGACTTAGGCCTGGTGATGAACCCAGTCAAGTGCCGCCTCGGGGAGCCACAAGTCACGTACCTACCTACCTACTACCTGCATTAATGAACATAGCGTTCGTTTATAACAAGACAGGGTGGACACACTGATGTGATCTCCTCGTCCCACCAATGTGTGAGGACTCAGGCGTTATTTGGGCATGTTAACCTTTTATCGCCCAATACTTCGAAACGCCGCGTAAGTCCAGCCCCCTCTTAACGAATATCTGATCGCGACTACGAGAAACGATAAACGACCGATTACATGGACTGAGTCAGCTGATCAAGCCTTTCGCTTATCAAAAGAACAGCTGGCTAATGCCACCCATTATCCATACAGTGCGACGCTTCCACGGCCGCAATCGGGACCGTGCTCGAGCAAGAGTACAACGAAAAATGGGAACGACTGTATTTCTTCTCAAAGAAACTGAACCCAACCCAGCGATATTACAGCGCATATGACAGGGAATTACTAGCTATATACGACGCAGTGAAGTACTTCCGTCACATGATCGACGGGCGGCCACTCACGATCAAAGCAGTTCAGAAACCGCTGGTCTACGCCTTTGAGAAGAGGGTGAGTCCGTACTGAAAGCGGAGACATCACTAGATTTGCGTAAACTCCCTTCCAACGACTCTCAAGGCAAAATTTTGCGTGATGCGTCGACAGGAGTAGCTCGCCCTTATATCCCAAAGAAACTTCGAAGGAGTATTTACAAGACGCACCACAACCCGGCTCATCCAGGCGGACGCGCAACCGCCGCAGCTGTCCGACGTAAATTCGTCTGGCCAAGGACGTAACCAAATGGGCACGCAATTGCCTGCAATGTCAACGCTGCAAGGTCGATCGACACAATGTACTTGTAATTCCCGAGGCACGTTTTGCTCATGTCCACACTGACATAGTGGGACTACTAACACCGTCGAGAGGATATACGTATCTCCGCACGATAATCGACCGTTTTACATGGTGGCCAGAATAAACGCCACTACAAACAGTAACCGCAGAGAGGGTAGTAAAAGCATTCTACACGACTTAGGCCACACGTTTCGGTGTCCCAGATATCCTTACGGCAGACTAAGGACTACAGGTCGAATCAGAAATCTTCAAACAGCTGACCGACCTACTCGGCTGCCACAAAAGTCATAAACCGCTTATAACCCCGAATCCAATGGGATAATATAGCGATGACACCGGCGCCTCAAGGCTTCGTTAATGTGTCACAATGACAGCCAACGGCTCGACGCCCTACCCACCGTCTTCTTAGGTCTACGAACGAGTATTAAAAAGGACCTGGGAGCAAACGCAGCAGATTTTACCTACAGAACCAATCTGCGTCTTGCATCAGAATTCTTCGCAGATGGAGAACTCCACACGACCAGTTACAAAGTGTGGATAACCTGTTCTAGCTCATAGGCAAGGTTAGGGCAACGGCTTCAAAAGGTTATTCGTTCACCCGGGAATGGACAGCTGCACGGACGTCGTCATCAGGGCGGACTAAGTAAGGAAACCTTTAGAGTCCCCATACGAAGAACCATAGAAGGTTCTGGAACGAAGTAGTGGCGGGGCATTATTCGTTGACATCGACGGAAAACCGTAGACCGTCAGTGTCGAAAGACAAACGCCGTGTTACCTCGAACCAATAGTCGATATGGTACCGAGAAAGGCACACCAAATACCTCCTAGCGCAAGTACAATAGTCGAAAACTGACCGGTGTGTCATTTGACACCTTCCATTTCAATACAAGGAATGGCAAGGACCGAGCAAGAAATGACCCAACGCATAACGGTTTCATCCAAAGCTACAGAAATCCTCCAAGGAGCCATGACACGGCAACGCGCCTTCAACCAACGCGCGCGAGAGGATGCCGTGATTCTCAATGTGCGGGTACAGCCAACCCAACACGCAGGAACCGCAACTCACGCCAACCTACTCGTGTCTTCAGCCCCACGTATCCACAGACACGTGGGCCGCATTCCTCTGCCAATTCCTCATGCCTACAGGGCTATTGATGGACACTACACTAGAAACGAATTTGTTTGGCAACCCATTGGCTGGATAAACACAAGTTGCCCGGAGCGGCAGCGCCAGACACCGACAGCCATTAAAAAATTGCGGGGCCGAATGGTAGGCAATAGATGAATCAACACTGTTCCTAGAAGGAGATACTAACCTTGTAAAGATATCGCAGCCGAAGATAACGACTTCGGCCGAGGAAATCACCAAGCCCATAAACCACATGCATGTAAATCACACAAAGGAATACCGCAGGAGTGCGAAAAGCCTAACGATCCTCGGCGTATCTTCGGCCACGCGGGCTGCAATGTTCCCGTCTGTGTGCGCGGGTGCATCACACGCAGTCCCTACGAATGAAGTGGAGGCGTAGAACAACATAAGACGCGATCTCTTAGAAAGGGGAAATCCTCTGGAAGAGAGAGAATTCCAGGGGAAGGTGAATTTAAGAGAAAAGAGAAAACAACCGGACGAGTTGCCTTCCTACGGGAAAGTGTTTAGTTAGACTATCAATAACGTTTGAGACGGCAACGTCCTTCTGAAGAAAACGGATTCGAGTGTCGGCGCGAACAAAAAAATAAAATAAATGAAAAAAAGAATAAAAAGTGAAATAAAAAAAGGCGACTTTTATTTGTAGACTGTGCTCGGCGGAACACATCGAACGAATCCGCTAAACTTCCATTCGCACTTTGCTTGGAAAGTCAGTGTTGTAATGCGTTTGTAGGCAGCACTTACTTGTGGGGGCTTCCGGCTGCTTTAAGCCCGTGAGTTCGATGCAAACTGATGTTAGACCCGTGGGGGACTGCCGCTGTTCCACTTTTACTCAAAAGTTATGTATTTGACTGGGCAGCTTTGGTACTCGGTCGGAGCTTGTGGGTTTCTTCTGTCCCAGTGCGGGTGGATGGTATCACGCTATAGAGCAAAACTTACCAATTTGGCTTCTTGTGTGGTTAAACCCGGTGGTGAGCTGTTCTGTGTCGTTGTTCGTTAAACCAGAGTATCCTACTAGTCCAGGTTAAGGGCCAAAATATAAATGCAAACACCTGTTTTGTTTGACTTGTTAAACTTTCTTTATTTTACTCTACGTTCGTTTTATTTCAATTGCTGCACCCCCTGTGCCTGGCTGATACTAATTAAATTTACTTCTAACGGAACTCACTATTTATACCTAGAATCTACATCAAAATTCTCATACCTTCCCACGATCATAGCTGTCCTCCAGACAGCCACCTCACGCTAGTCTCAGTCGAAGGCCAAGCCAACGACGATGGGAACCACAACGTTGCAAAATTCTTTAGCACAAGGCCATGAGAAAATTTCGATTCACGGTGACGCGAATCTGATTTTCCCATAGCAAGTGAGGTGCAGATAAAATTACCTTGAAGGTGATGAAGCGTTGGGTGCGATTGTCAAGGTGATGAGAATGTTCGGTGTGGGAATTGCAGAATTGCAATTTTAGGTATGGCAATGGGAAATGTATGCATTTTAAGGTGATTGGGGATTTAGTTTGGCATAGGTGGAATGTGGGAAATGCAAGATGGCAATTCTAAGTATTGGAACTGGAAATGCGTTTAGCAACAGGCAGACATGGGATAAGGTTTCACAGCTACACGGACAGGATTCCATGGGTTGTAGCAAGAAATTATATTTGCTGCTACACTGAGAGAATTCTTGCGGTTTTAATGTCAATTAAAGAAGTCCCATATTCATGAATCATTATTGTTTTTTGCAGAATCTTGCGTGTAGCAAAATATTTATAATATTTATTAGGCTATTGGCTACATTCGTGTATTATATATATATACTGTGACGCATATGACAGTCAGTACTAGATTATTCTAGAGGGTCCGAAGCGGAGTGCTAGAATATTCTATAAAGTAAGGGAAACCGGAGACTGGGAACAGTAGAACATTCAAGGCAATGGAACGGACGGAAACGAAACGCTGAAACAGTATAAATACGCCGCACACAGAGCATAGTGATGAGTAAGAAGTAGAACGTGAAGCAAGCGATAAATGTGGTAGTAATAAGTAATAAATAAGCAGTAAAATACGCGATAATTACGGAAGTGATAATAAAGAAAACGTTAAGTGTACGGTAAAAAGTAACGATTGTTATTACGGACTAATAAAATGTCACATTAATGCAGAATCGATTTAACGGCTCTTATTCACTAAAAATAATTAATCCAGCGAACCCTAAGCTCGCTACAATACATTATATGGAAGGTATTGGAAATTTGCGTGCAGCATTCATGTAGACATATAGTATATTGTGACGCATATGACAGTCAGTACTGGAATATTCGGGAAAGTCCAAAACAAGCATTGGAATATTCTATAAAGTACTGGAACACTGGAGACTAGAACGTCCAAGATTATGGAACGGACGGAGACGAAATGAGAATGTGAGAAACGATAAAAAGACGTCGAGACAGCTGATGGCGACAGACAAACAGAAGAGAAAAAGCGAAGCAAGCGATAGAAAAGAAAATCGTTGAGTGTTATATTAATTAAATTAAAAATCGATTTAACGGCTCTTATTTATTCAAAATAATCAATCCAGCGAACCCTAAGCTCGCTACAATATTATTTCTGTGTGTAACAGATTCCTTCCACCTTGTGATAAGAGAATTATTCTCAGAGGAGGAATAATTCTCATAAACAAATAAAATCGACTTCCAATAGGTGGGCTTTGATGTTGAGTGGCTACGGGAGGAGTTCCGTTTTACAATTGAGAATTTGACTGTAGAATTTTCAGTTTTAGTAATAGTGACTGAAATTATTTATTTTTCTAATTAGTTTAATTTTAATAGGAATAGTTTTGCTTAGGAAATAGTTTTCTATTTAGTTTAATAGACATAGTTTTGCTTAGGACATTATTTATCTAATAATTAGTTTAATTGTAATAGTTTTGCTTAGGAAATAGTTTTATATTTAGTTTAATAGACATAGTTTTGCTTAGGACATTATTTATCTAATAATTTTCTAATTAGTTTCAACAATAATAATTGGAATGTATATAAATAGTTGTGCTTAATTTAAGTTTTAACTGTATTAATAATAGTGGAAAGTATTTGCTTATTTTCTATTTAGTTTTAACAATAATAATTGAAATGTATTGTGACGCATATGACAATCAGTACTGGAATCTTCGAGAAAGTCCGAAACAAAGTACTAGATTATTTTAGGAAGTACTGGAAAACTGGAATAGAACATTCAAGACTGTGGAACGGACGGAAACGATACACCAAATCAGAATGAGGAAAAACGGTATAAATACGTCGGACGCAGATCGGGAGTAGAGTTCTCCTGAAGTGGAGCAACACAGTTGACACCAAAGTTAAGCTTCTCTGCTATAAGCAGCTAATCCGATCTGGAATATCGTACGCCTTTCCCATATGGTCCTGCATATCTTCGGCTCAAATGGAAAGACTTCGGGTTTTCGAAAGGAAACTCCTCAGAAGATGCACCAATCATTCTAGAAGGCCTGACGGTCGTCATTACCCCAACTCTCACCTATACGAAGGCGCCTCCATTACCCCTATCGACGAGTACTTGCTTCAATTAGCATATAAGTACCTCGAAAACATTCAGAACAGCGAGAACCTACTTGTACGGGACTCTTGCGTTCTTGACCCTTCTCTCTCTCGATCTCTTCGGATCAAACCCCCACAATTTCTTCTTCAGTACAAAACTGAAGAAAGCACCCTTCCCAACAACATTCCCCTCTATAATAGAGGATTCCTGGACCCATCCCATAGGGTCTACAATTAACAAACCAAACACACGAACGCACAGTACAAGACAGCACAAACACAAACATACACACCGACCAAAGAGCAGATTATCAGACGCCAAAGACGTGATCTGCGTTTACTACCGCACCCAAGACCCACCGGTCTTGTAAGATTTCTTTCCCACCATCCCTCTATAAAAGTAGTTAGAGAACACTTGGACTAACACTGTCCACACTATCCTTGGATACCCCCTTTTTTCTTCTCTTTTCAGATGCCGCGAGACCGAGCCCAATATCCTCACGGATGTGGGTGATTCTGGTTATCGCAAGATGACCAGAAGTCAGAGACAAGATGAAGGACACATATGTCCTGTCTCGCCAAATTCGGCCTTCTCGCTACATTTTTTTTTTTCGGGAGTAGAGTTATAATTAAGACAGTGAAGCAAGAGATAAGTCTCGAGTGAGAAGTAAGCAGTAAAAGACGCGATAAGTACGGAAGCGATAAGTAAAGAAATCGTTAAGTGTACGGTATAAGTAACGGTTGTATTACGGACTAATAAAGTGTTATATTAATTCAAAATCGATTTAACGGCTCTTATTTATTTTAAAATAATTAATACAGCGAACCCTAAGCTAGCTACAGTATATTAATAGTTGTACTTCATTTAAGTTTTAACTGTTTTGATAATAGTGGAAAGTAATTGCTTACTAGTTCTAACAATAATAATTGAAATGTATATTAATAGTTTTGCTTAGTTTAAGTTTTAACTGTATTGATAATAGTGAAAAGTAATTGCTTATTTTCTATTTAGTTTTAACAATAATAGTATATGAAATTATTTATCCAATATCTCTGGGCTTGTGTTATAATTGTATGTGTAACCGTGTTCATTCATTACAGTACGTATTTCTTCTAGTTTACGAGATTCAAGCTTCTACCCAACGGTATGGGTTTTTTTCAGTTGGCCAGTTTGCTCCCGGAAATACAGAGGGATATTTGGAAGACGTTGGCCCCTTGGCATGAGAATGGGCACATGAGCTGGCTGCTCAGTTATTGGCTCTCCCTCGGTCCGGCGTCTTTGTTTCACACAAATCTTCCTCCAAACCAGGTAACACAATCCCATCGCCAAAAACAACAAAACGGCGTACGTGAACAGGTGGTAACCCGAAGTGTATTCGCCCTTCCTCACATAGCCGCCCTCAGGCGAACGTATGTCAAATGGAAGACTATTAGAGACAAACTGAAAACCAACCCTGTTCAAATCCCCGCCATTTGGTCGCGGCCTGATTTCCACATCTGGGATCTTGATCGTCTCCACAAACTCCTGTGGGGTAAATGTAATGATGCCAGACACGGGCACTTGGTTCACTTTATCCCCAACGATGTTCCGCAGCAAATTGTTCACCTGAGAAGAACGGATAAATAAAACGCACTGGGGTTTTTTTTTTTTTTTGACTATTTACTTCAAGATTTAAAGAGTTTAGAATGACACACTTGTATTGTTTAAACGGTTTTTATTTAAACATATTTCCACAATATTGTTTTCGGGGATAAAACTATCACTTCGATATTGACTGAGGTAATTTTTATACTTATAATTGTTATACCCGCTTGTCACGCGGGAGACCGGGGTTCGATTCCCCGTCGGGGAACCTCTGGCGCAAGACTAATGACCTTGCCCGGAAAAAACAAATCATTATGGAAAATTTAACAAGCCTCAGGACTTGCTAAATAAGGCCAAGACCGGTTCCCGGGTGTAGTGCCGATGATGATGATAATTGTTATATACAAGAGCGAAAACGGCTCCAATACACAAAAAACAAAAAAAACTTCGACTCGACTTCCTTCGCACCTTCACATCAACTTTTCTTTTTACCGAATGTTTAACCACGACTCTTGTTCCAACGAGGGATGAAAACTGACTAATATGACGTGTGTGCACACTCCAATGGTTGATATTCGACTGCTGCGAATTAGGAATGAGAATTGGGATTTCTTATTGTGCACCTCAAGCAACCAATCAAGGTCATTCTTACATCTGTGCTCTATCATGTTCTCCGCCTATCGAGGTGAATAAACCCTTCGGTTAATTTGATAGTCGACGGATAAGAGAGAATGAGAGAGTCAGAACGCGAAGTGCAATGATCTCGGGGTGGCTTGGCTTGTGTGCGTGTACCAATGTAGCCTCTGAGGATAGCCCACTGACCTAATTCGACTGACTGTGGTGCTCTCAGAGTGCATTGAACTATGGGAAGATAAAAATGGGAAGGAGAGGAAAATATTCACCTGCAAAAGGAGATCATTGATCCCAAGCGGAGAGAGTGTCTGGGGGAAGTCGGCTAGGGAATTCTGACCGTGGGAACTAAATTAAATACTTCGATAATTTCCCCAGCGGTTGCACGATGATGCGAGCGCGGCTTGATCAGACATGGTTGTTACTAACCAACATGAAATGCGATTTCCGGTGGAAATCTCAACGGTTAGAGAAATGGAGTTGCCGTATGGCAAAAGGGAGCTGAATTCAATTATGCAATAATTGCATAGGATAATGAATTCAGCTATGCTTTTTTTTTGGGAAATGTGCTTTTCGGGTGAAATAGCTTGTAGGGGGAATTGGAGTTGAGGTGGCACGCTGTTAGCGGTCGAAATAGGGCTGAAATAGTGGGTTGGTTCTCCATGTAGTATAGAGAACCCCCACAGTCCCTATTGGAAGTATCCACATTCCAGAACCGCAAATCAGCTTTAGTTTTGTATTGGCGGGCATCACAAACAACTATGTGTTTGCCGAACTTAGCGGATACCAGATCTCTCGAGTCGTCGGCGATTTATCTCCCGCCAGCAGACTGATCACACAGTTCTGGGAACTCTCGCTTCTTATCACCAGGTTACGCTCACTCAAATATACTCCCTCCTTATAGTTCAGACACTGATGAAAGCTGTCTGTACTTAAGAAAATATATTCCCTCTTAGTGGGGTTAAGGGCCAAAAATGGTTCGTCGACGTGGACGTACCAGTGAACACCTCTCTGCGACCTAATTGGAATCGGTGCCAGTCTATAGAGTTCATATTCCCCGGGAATTAGGGGGATCTCCACAACCATCATCAGACATCACAAAATTTCCTGTGCATACGCATTTCTAAAGCAAAAAAATGCATTGGTGTAAAAAATCTTAGTAAAATGTAATATTACATGTATCCCAAACCCCCTTGTGGTTTCTCCGTACTAAAGCTTGATTTCTCATTTTCGTTGAAAAAAAAAATAACCACAACACCAGATGGTATTGTGTTGGTTCCATCCAGGATCGAACTGGAGACCTTCTGCGTGTAAAGCAGACGTGATAACCGCTACACTATGGAACCATATACACATCCTTTCTCATAAATATTATATATAATCAAGTTGAGTTATTATTGATTATTTTAATTTTTATAAATCTAAATTACGATTTATAATTAATTTATTTAATAACGTATTTTACTTGATACAAATTATTGCAAAAATAATTGTACCAATTCTTTCCTATGAAATGAACATCCTCACCTTACTTCACATGACATTGCAACAGCTGTTTTTGACAATTTGGATAGTGTACCTGCCATCTTGTAGGCGAATAATTCCGCCAGGCAAGTCACTTGTTCTATATTATTATTAGTAGGCCTTTTTACTCAGTAGGGATATGAACTTCTTTTGGGAATTTTTACACGCTTTCATTCAAAATATGCTGCAGATACTGTCGTTGGGAAAGAAAACTCTGAAGCGGACCCTGAGTATATATGTCAAAACCAACACTGGAAGTACGCTAAATGTGGAGCTGGATCCGAAATGGGATATCAAGAATGTTAAAGAAATTGTCGCTCGGCAATTAGGCTTGCAACCAGAAGAAGTGAAGATTATTTTTGCTGGCAAGGAATTGTGTGATTCAACAATTATTGAGGTACGTCCAATATTTGCTGAACTATTGTTCGAGCAGTATAACGATTGATAGTTTCATTTAAGGAATGTGACTTGGGTCAGCAGAGCATATTGCATGCAATTAAAATGAGACCACGCATCGATCATGTACAACAACGACAGAATATGGGACCAGTTCTGCAGGAAGAGGACACACAAGAAGAACCTTCAAAGCCATTATGTGAGACTCTTGTGGACCTACAGTTGCAGAGCGAAGAAAGGTCTAATATCAGTGAAGAAAGTTAGTAGAAACCGTCTGATGGATCGTAAATCCTTTTCTCATCATTTGGGTCCTTAGATCGGCATAGAGTGAAAGCGCAGTTTTTTGTCCATTGCGCTCAGTGTAGTAAATTATGTAAGGGTAAACTAAGGGTACGATGTTCCATTTGTAAAGGTGGTGCATTCACTGTTCATAGAGATCCAGAGTGTTGGGATGATGTCCTTAAACCGAAAAGAGTGCGAGGACACTGTGAAACACATGAGATAGCTTGTGTTGTAAGTATAACATCTTGCAATCAATAGTTTCATTCCGCAACGATTCATTTCATAGGACAATGAAGCCGGTGATCCACCATTTGCAGAATTTTACTTCAAATGTGCAGAGCATCCATCCGAAGGAGAGAAGGATTTTGCTGTACCCCTGAATCTTATACAAGTGAATATTAAGGATGTGCCTTGTTTAGCATGCAGTGATATCAGGTAAATATTATTTTCAATTTGTTTTGTTGATTCCATGCAATTGATTCAGAAAATGTCCTTTATATTCTTGTTGGAGAAGCAAAAATCAAGTTTTTCATATCGAGAAGTGGGAATATATTTTTTTTTTAATAAAATTTCATTGAAAATGTAGAACAATCCACTTCACTGCATTTAGAACTGTAGAAGTATACTGAAGTGTTGAAATACTATATACAATTAATGAGTGGGGAATTTCAATTATTAAAAAAAAAGCGAGAAAATATTGAAATTACTAAATGCATACAATATAAAGAGTGAGCAGTTATCGAAGACACGTCATAGAAAAGAAAGACTACAAACAAAGTGGTAACCAAAAGAATAAGAAACTATATATCGTTCTCTGCCCCATGACCAAATCTGAAGAGACACATTTTCACGCACCTTGAGAAAGTTCTGGGTGTTGTTAACGTCCTGGGTCATTACCGAAGTTCATTAAAATATAAGATCAAATTAGACGAAACGGAACGAGTCACAATATGCAGTGGAACGGAAATTGGGTATAGTTAAAATGTTTGAAAGGTTTCGGCGATGATTATAACTAGAAATCAAACGATAGCTAAGATTGCCGGTCCTGAAAAAAAATTTTGATATAACTATTACTATTTATTGGCCTATAGGATCCCGAAAATTCATGACCTCACTGACTTGGTGGCGCCATCGTTCCTTATTCTGTGCACTCTCGCTTTGAAAAAAATCGATTTTTTTTAAACTAAAATATGCTTTATGGTCATAAAAATAGTATACAATTGGTCTTATAGGGAAGAAAAATGTAAAAGTGTTGTTTCTCGATTTTGCTGCGGCATCTTGGAGCACGCGTCGAGCGTATTTCGGTACATTTGAATTTGTTGCCTACCATTTTTATCGTAAGAAATAGAAAGTGGCTCTTATACACAAACTAAAAGGTCACCTATACGAAGGTGCCTCCATTACCCTCATCAACGAGTGCTTGCACCAATTAGCATACAAGTACCTCGAAAGCATTCAGAACAGCGAGAACCTACTTGTACGGGAGTCTTGCGTTCGTGACCTTTCTCTCTTTCGATCTCTTCGGATGCGACCACCACAATTTCTTCTTCAGTACAAAACTGAAGAAAGCACTTTTCCCAACGACATTCCCCTCTATAATACAAGGGTTCTTGGACCCATCCAATATGGTATACTACTAACATACATACACACACACCGAACAAAGTGCGGATTATCAGACGCCGAAGACGTAATCTGCATTTACCACCGCACTCAACACCAATCTTGTATGATTTCTCTCCCACGATCCCTTCATCCAAGTAGTTACAGAACATTTGAACTAACCCTGTCCACACTATCCTTAGATACCTCTCCCATTGCATGGATCCACTTGAAGTTTCAATAGGAGATTCACCAGTACATTCTTTAAAAAAGTACGTAGCAATTTTTTGATCTAATGCGAATTTTTATTTTTATAATAATTTAATGCCATTTTTTTTTTTTTAAACCAAACATCGATTTTTTTTTTCATAAGTGCACCATTTCTCTTCTAGCCAATGATATGTGGTTTAAGAATTTTTTTTATTTTTGTTTCAAGTCTAAGAGTGCACACGACAGGGAGCGATGGGGCAGCCGAGACAATGAGGTCATGAACTAGTAATAGTAGTAATAGTAATAGTAGTTCCAAGTCTAAAACTTTTCTAGAAACTTGTCCCCTCGCGAAGGACTCTTAAAAAATGTTTTTTTTTTTTTTTTTTTTTTTTTTTTTTAATATTATTATTAGACTTCTCTCGGGAGAGGCGAACCTATAGCAAAATGGAACCCTGTGGCCCCCCGAATTAACAGGATACAGATCCGAACACTCGCCATCCACAACAACCTGGATCGATCGATTCTCGAGGAAGCTTCTCGTCCAGTCGCAAAGCTGTTGGGAAAGTCCATATGAACGAAGTTTACTCAGCAATGCAGCAATGACCGTGCCAGACGCGGTCAAAAGCCTTGGAGATATCCAATGCGACCGCCCTTGACTCACCATGCCGCTCAATCGCAGATGACCATATATCGGTTATAAGTGCCAAAAGGTCTCCCGTGGACCGCCTGCCACGGAATCCGTATGGACGATCATTCAGAAGTCCGTTGCACTCCAAATACTTAACTAACTCTGTATTGATGACTTTTTCCATTACCTTAGATAAAATAGACTGTAATGCTATCGGACGGTAATTTTGTGGGAGATACTTTTTTCCCGTCTTTGGGATTGACTGAACTCGAGCGATTTTCCAGCAGGCAGGAAAGGTCCTCCGTGCATAAAATAAGCGGAAGAGTCTGCCAAGAACCGGCGATAGTTCTGGAGCACAGTTCTTAAGGACTATTGCTGGTATTCCGTCAGGGCCGGTTGCCTTCATACAATCCAATTCACGTAGAATGCGTTGAATAGTGCGCGAACGAAATCTCACATCCCGCATGGAAGACTGTACCGGCGAGATCACAGGTGGCTCCAAAAGGCTGGGATCGAGGTTTGAATTCGCGGAAAATAAATTCGCGAACACATTAGCTTTATCCTTTGAATTCGTGACTAACGTCCCACTGTCTGTCACCAACGGAGGAAAAGAGGAGGCTGTGAAGTTGCCGCTGACAGCTTTTGAACATGGAAAGGATGCGAAGAAATCTCGCAAATCGTCCCAGTTACCAGCCCCATACTTCCATACATGGCGAAGCTGCCTAGGCCGGTTATTCGCTTAATATGCAAGTGCTTGCGCGGCAGATACCAAGCAGTGATCTGAGTTTCCCAGTGGCGCAGAAACCTCTACGGTATAAATACTCGGTTCGGATGTCAAAAACAGATCCAGGGTGTTCGCATAATCGCCTCGGGCATCCGGCACTCGCGTTGGCTCCCCCACGTTTTTGACGGGTTCGCTACGTTTTTGACGAGTTTGGTTGGTGTTGGGCAGGACGACATTACGGGAGTGTGCGTAGGAGGGTTTGGGATAAGGAGTGCGGTCTTGGTGAGATAAAAGGAGGGAGGACCGGCTGAACCTTGGCTTGGGAGAGGGTTTGGTGGGTCGTCTTAGGGTGGGTTCGGGGAGGCGAGTGCGCGTACTTCTAGGTTTGGGAGGCGGGGTGTGCGTAATACTTGACTTGGGCAGGGATTTTATAGAACGTGTTGTAACTGGAGCGTGGGGTACTGCGGACGATTTTGGAAGAAAAGTGAGTTTCGATTTGGGATGGGCGGTACTGTTGTTATTTCCATATGCGGGTTTAGGTAAAAAAAGTAAGGGTTTTGACCATTTGTTGGAGTTACTTAGGGATAACGTCATCCTGCCGATCCTACAGTGTACGTTTTTTTCCGAGTGGAGAATCCAGTTATATCTGGAGGGGAGGACTAAGCGGAAACTGGGTTTAATCTTACTGCCAGGAAGCGAGTAACATTCTTTTACGGGAATGCCGAATTTCATCAGGAAAAACTCGGCAATCCAAGCGGGATTCGCGGTTTTAGGTGCGCTCTTTAACAAGTATGATGTACCTACTAGATTTGAGTGCTCCAGCTCATTGATCCGAGCTTGCCATTCAGCGGGTGTCCAAGATGTGCCAAAGTGGACTATTGGTGGGAACTGGTTTGGGGCGTCGTGGATGCAGGAGGGTGGTCGGTTGGGGTAGGGGCGGGAGAGGGGTGGGACAGGTAATTTGGAGTGTAGAGGGTAGAAGCAGAGGTGGGGTTACGTTCTGAAGTTCGTCATATAGAGACGACACTCATCGGGGGGGGGGGGGGGGGGGGGGTTGTTTGCTTTGTGTGCGCGGATGCTATAGCGATGTCGAGCTGTCCGCTCAAAGACCGAAAAACCGCAAGTTCATCAACGATGAAGTCGAGTTTATGGTGAACAACCTCGAGATAAGGTGGTTATGAGTGGAGTAGTGCGTCAAAGCGAGCTCCTCACTAAGGCTGTTCAGCTTGCAGAGAATGTCATCACAATGGGGACTGGTAAAGTGAACAGGCGGGTTTTTGGACGTCGGTAGCTGGATTTTATCCAAGTCGGAACGAATGGGGTCGAGTTACTCGTGAGTTGAAGCGTTAAGGGATTCGTTGAGCGAGTGGGTACGTTGGTTGACGATTGTTTTGTTGCTGTCTCTGATGAGGGATATGATATCAGTGAGCGACTTATGATGAAGAGAGCCAAGGTCGCCAAGGCACCTTAGGTTGCTCTCCTGTTGAATGGAAACCTTAACGCTCGTTTTCGTTTTGTCTTCATAACAGACTGCATCAGATTTGCCATGAAAGTAAGCTACATAGATGCGGACGTTATCGTAAGTCCGACTATTTCGAACCTTCGAGAGGGCATAGCGGCAGTCAGATGACTTAAGGGATTATTGTGTGATCTTGGCGGGGGGCGGTAGGGGGATCAAAAGCTGGGAGGACGGGGTTGTGGGGCGGAGGGTGCTAGATCCAATCTTGAGCAAGGTTCAGGGGACAAATGGGCAGTGCTTTCATGGAGGGGGCCTAATGGTTTGAGAGTGTGCGATCTATGGAAGTTGGTGTGCTTAGCACCTGTTTTCTGGTCAAAGAAAAGAAAGGGGCCGCGGTTGGGAGCAAGATGTGATGTGGGGGGAGTGGCTAGGTTGGTGTTGGGCAGGACGACATTACGGGAGTGTGCGGAGGAGGGTTTGGCAGTCAATGGACGGGATCGGTGGGGCGGAGGAAGTGTGGCAGGACCTAATACACAGCTCCTTAGTCTTAATTGGTCTTAGGTAGACACAAGCTAGGCTTAGGGTTAATTTAGTCTTAGTTAGATTTAAGTGCTACTGGGTTCAAGTAGTTTTATTGTAAAGAAAAAAAATATATATACGACAATTAAGTAAGGTTTTTTGTTATTATTTCCTCAAATAATATTTTTAGAAAACAATTATGCAGTAAGGTTAAGATTTGTAAGGATAAGAAAAAAAGGCGAAAATATGATAACTATTGCGTGCCGCAACGGCCTTATACATTCAAACGACAACAACAAGAGATTTGCTTATTAAGACTAAGAAACACAAAAATGTAATAGTATTTAAGTATGATATAATAAATGTATGAAAAATTGTAATGAAACACCTTTCGTTGTAACTGCAACAACTACAGAACGGTGGTTTTTTGGAGCGCACTTCTAGTAGCACTATTTGAAGAGGGTTATATTTTGCAATTGTTCAGAATTAAATCAACAGTTACATATTAGCATCTTCTTGGCACTGTTTTATTTCTAAGGGCTGAGAAAAGCATATAAAAACACTACATTATTAATCTTAAGCATAAATCGTTGCAAGATATGGGATAGGCATAAAAAGAAATAAATCTGAATTAAATTGTTATACTTTCACTATATGATCATTTTAATGATACATTCTTTTTATAATCTCTCCAGTGAAAATGTCTTAATTTTCCCATGTGAATCAAAGCATGTCACATGCGTAGACTGCTTCCAACATTACTCTCGATCCAGGTTGATGGAGCGACAATTTATGCCACATCCCGAATACGGTTATACTCTGCCATGTCCAGCAGGGTGTCCAAATTCATTTATAGAGGAGATTCACCATTTTAAGTTGTTATCCAAAGAGGAGTACGAAACGTATCAACGATTTGCCACTGAAGAATTGATCTTGCAAGCCGGAGGTGTACTCTGTCCGCAACCTGGCTGTGGAATGGGTTTGCTGGTCGATGCCGATTGTACAAAGGTGACCTGTATTTACGGCTGCGGTGTAAGTTCGTGGTGTGAATAATAAAGAAATAATATCACGTCTCGTTTCCGGTTTCTTAGTATGTTTTTTGTCGTCATTGCCTTCAAGGATTCCACATCGGCAAGTGCCTTCCTGAAAATTTAGGCGGCGTTAGTGGCGGATCATGTGAATATGTCGTCGACCCTAATGTAGGTAAATTGTTGTTCATTTGGACTATTTGTTGTAAGACGATCGATTTGTTTATTTTAGAGAGCTGCAGAAGCGCGCTGGGATGAAGCTACCAAAGTAACTATAAAAATATCTACAAAACCTTGTCCTAAGTGTCGAACTGCAACGGAGAGAGATGGTAAGAACATTCGGTCACACATATCAAGGGATCTTCTTAGATGTTTTGTTTATTTTTAGGAGGATGCATGCACATGGTGTGTACACGATCGGGCTGTGGATTCGAATGGTGTTGGATATGTCAAACAGAATGGACAAGAAATTGTATGGGTGCGCATTGGTTTGGATAGAAGAGCCCCTCTTATGTTGTCCTGGAGTTATTTTTTATCTGACTACTATTTTAGACTACGTCGCTTTTCGATTTATTTTTCTAGGTTTTTAGGTTCTTACGTCTTACGTTATGTTCCAGTAGGGTGAATATTCAATTGTATATTTTGATAAGTATTTTGTATGCCCTACCGGTTGAATAGTGGGAGTTGAATCTATGGAATACCAGAAGTAATTTCATAGACGCTTTCATGGGGAGGTATTCGATGAGATTATTGTTGACTGAAATTATTTGTAAAATAAAGGAGAGTAAAATATTTTTAAGCGCCAATGCGTACCTTCTTGTTCAAATTCATTTTCAAGCTTGGTATGTTTTTTTAGGAAATAGTTACCGCTTTCAGGTGCATATAAATAGCAGAGTACGTATTCGCCTGGAGCGACATCAGTTTCTGTGTTTATGGGGCACCTCTCGTTTCTTTAGTACCTTTATTAACTTTATTTTTTTTCATGCAAATCAAGCTTGATTTGTTCTTCTCCTCCTTGAAACCATATATTCATATTTAGACTGATATATCACGAATTATTCGCAAGTGCACAAGTATGGCAAGTAAAAAATCTGCGACTTATCTCGTAGTTAGTGTCGTAGGTACGAGTTACGTCGTTGTTGGCATCAACGTGTCCCGAACTAAGAGCAGAAAATGAAATATAGAAAAACATTACTGTTTTAATGAAGGTAACTGAAATTGCTCAACACGAACAAGAAGAAATTCACCAACATTACAGCTCTCAGCAAGTGCCATTCCAAGTCCAATAACTGCATCTTTTATACCATTATGATCAACATGTCCCACCCAATCAATTGCCGTTTTCAACACAACCACCGCACTATTTATTATAGCTTAGTGACTTTTCCCTCTCTGTGAGCTCCATCTAAGCTACCACGCAAACGGATATACGGTCCTTCACAATATCTTTAATATTGACACAAAACAACGGAGGAAAACATTCAGAAAATAATTAGAGATTGTTGCACATTGCAACTATTGGTGATGGGGGTCCTTAGATCGCTTGGAAATAATTCTCCAAACTCTCCACTCAACGCATTATCTTGTATCACAACCTCAAAGGTGATCAGAGCGATTACGCTTAGTTGTGACACAAGAAATACTGGGACGAAATCAAGAGAGTAGTACAAGATTACTGCTCCTGATCGGTAATAACCCCAATAGTACTGGAGGGAAAAAAGTATGGATCGATCACGGTGGAGAAGAAAAAAGGGACAATAACGTTTACGATCGAAGAAGGGAAAGGAGCGAGCAAGTAAACAGCGGGAAGAAAACGTCGATGATTCTCGATAATAACAGCCGAGTTGAAGTAAAATCCCGCGAATATTTAAAAGGAATGTATATCTAATAATTCGTATACAACAATAAGAGTGCCGCCTTTTGCATTGCCGAGTTAAGTGGAATCATATTGGAGCAAGATAATGTTGTGGCGATACTTGGGAGGATATTGTTTTTGTTCTTTATGAACGAGATCTGTTTATGGATCTCCCAAGTTCGCCCGTTGCGGTCGTCACCGTGCTTCCGGAGTTAACCGGGAAGAGTAACGACCGATCATTCGTGGCGCGTCGTTCCAGGAATAGCGTCCCTGTGCCGCAACCCAGCGGCTTCCGTGGGGCAAGTGATGCTCGGAAGCGCCAAGGCTATAGGGATGTTTTGTGGGTATACCACGACTCTACTCACCGATTGTCAGCAACACGTTCTCGCCCCTCGGTCCACGCCTGTGTTGGAGCAGCTGAACACAAAAACACTATTTAAAACGACTACTTTATTTTATTTATACACTTACATTTGTTCTCCTGGGGTACTACTTCCAGGGATACTGATTTTATGATACTGCCTTTCGAGATCACGATGCATACCTCTTTATATAAAAAATCTTATCAAGGATGCATCGAAACATAAGCAAAATTCCGAAAAGTACTTCGGCTGGAGTCGAGTACTGGGAAGTTGTGTAGGTATTCGGTTAAGCGAATTCCTGGAAATTTTGGATGTGCAGGGCATATGAAGATATGCACTGGGATTAGGGCATGGTGATTGAACATCTGGTTCCACTTACCATACGTTTGTTTTAAATTGGGGATTATGAGGGATTGGTTGTATGGGCGATAAACGAACATTTTATTCGTTTATCAGGAATTTTGATTGATCGGGAGAATGAATTTGTAAATTAGTTGGATGATGGAGTTGTGTGAATTTAAGTTTAGGTCCTGTTTCTCACCTCCCACCCAAACAAATACACAATTGAAGTTTCTTCGCCCTTGGGCGCTTCAGACCACTGTGTCGTGTCAGCTAAATTTGCTCTAACCTACAGTAACGTTAATGAGAAAGCTCCCAAAAGAACAGTATGGTTCTACGAGAAAGCCAACTGGGAAGGTCTGAACGAATTTTTTTGGAGGTTAAGTTGGTCGTTATTTTTCCTCAATAACGATGTTGACTCTGTGAGGTAAGGTTTAACTGTGTTCCTGCACGGGAGCGGATTCGCTAAACACCCACTGAATAACACTGGATAACAAGAAGAAAAAAATGTCAAAAATACTAAAACGCGCTGGATTGACTGTTGTTAACGTTTTCTTCCTTCCTTTATTTATTTTTTTATCTTTTTAAAGTACATTTGAATTCACTTAATTCAAACTTCACCTTAACACAAGTGATTCACGATAATGTTATAAATTGTCCAGAGCGCTTCGACCTTTGAGTTTGAATGTTTCATAACTGATATTGAAACATCCGCAGTATGTCCACTTAGTTTTTAGTTCCCGATAGCACGTTCACACCGATAATCCATGGTTCTGGTGACCGCCCGATCGCACAATAAACTATTCGCGAATTCTCTCGTACGAAATAAGAATGAAACTTGAAACTTAAAGTTCTTTACGCATCCACACTCTACAACCCGGGAGTAAAGGAAAACTCGACTCTTGGCACGCGTGTAATCCCGACAGGAGATAAAATCTGACTCCCCGAGCTGGGTGACATTGACACAGAATCTCGGTGATTGCGTTGAGTTTCCACGCATGTCATCGCAGGGGAAAAACAATCTCTCCTTTTCAAGAAAGACACCCAAACACTCGCTGGGCGCAGGAAAGGAAAAACAAACATGCAGCTGGTCAAATATGATGATCGATGTACGGCTGGGTGTATTCCCATCGTACGACAGGGGATCTACTTGGGTTGGCGATAAGTCAACAGAACTTTGCTGCGACAGCAAAGGCTACTAGATTTGGATGCATGTTTATTTTAGGCATTGGATAATGCACAGGAATACTGGCATATAGGCAAAAATAATTTCTTCTGTTTACGTAGAGTGCACAGAAGCATTTCGTTTAGAATAGCCAGCGTGAGAATTGTGGCTGGTCGTTGTTCAGACAACGAATCATTAGACATGATCATGGGTATGATTGTCTGACATCAATCACATTAGTGCCTAAATCCCATGATCGGTACATAACCGATAAAGGAAATTGGTCGCAACTGTGGCGAACCTTGGGATTGGGGCAATATTCACTCATGAACCGTAGCAAGAATACCGGCTACAGCTGTGTTAACAATTACGCTGGCCAGCCAGTATTTATCTTTTATAATTGCTGACAAGCCGAGCTATTGTCTGGCACGGTTCATGTAATATGAATAAAATAACTTGTTTGATGTGCATGCCTGCTGGGGTTTTACTTTCAGGTGAAAGTTATTTAAAAGAAAGCTTACACTGCTCGAATACAGGTAAGTACAGTGGTTTTGGAGTGAGGGAAAAGTAGATTGTTTTAAAGAAATGGAAGGTTCTTTAGGAAGGTTTTAAAGAACCGCCACAACTCTATAGGGGACACATAGACAGACAGGATTCTACTTACATGCGAACCTTTATTCCACACAGAGTAAAGAGTATCAAACCCAAGAGAAATATGTGGTTCGATTCCGGGTGCAGAGAAACCATTAAGGCTAAAGAGTTAAGCTTCCGGGTGCATAAATCAAACAATACTGAGGAAAACCGGGAAAGATTTAAGAGAGCTAGAAACGATTACAATGTGCATATTCAACGCGCCAAGTTCTTCCATCACCAGAGAGTGAGACAAAAACGACTATATTCTCCCACAGGTAGTAGGAACTTCTGGGCATTCGTTAAAAATATTCAAAACTCAGTCTCTTCTTCCATTCCATCGCGTATAGTCGATGACGGACCAGTCACCAGTGCAATAGAGAAGGCGAATCTACTTGCTTAACATGTTGCAGCCAACTCAAGGCTGCCTGATACCACATCAGTTCCGCCTCAACTTGAGCATAAGCAGCATACCATGAGCCAGATTCGCTTCCGAACGCGTACTGTTGCCCACGCACTCAAGGAGCTAAACGCACACAAATCCGCTGGCCCGGATGGCATTCCCCCAATCCTCTTGAAGAGATGTTCGTCTTCACTCGCTAAACCACGGGGGAAACTTCCATTTGTCCTATTCTACTTTTCCAAATAGACGGAAGTCAGTGAACATTCAGCCAATTCCCAAAAAGGGTGACAAATCATCCTTTTCTTCTTATCGACCCATAGCACTAATTTCTATTCTCTCCAAGGTAATGGAATCACTTATAAACCGTCAACTTTCGAAATATGTGGAATCAAATGACCTCCTCAATAACAGCCAATATGGCTTTCGTAGCAACAGGTCCACGGACATCTGATGGCGTACCTTACCGAAAAGTGGAGCCATTCCATACACTACTTCGGAGAAAGCAGGGTTGTCGCATTGGATATCTCGAAAGCCTTCGACAGAGTTTGTCAGCCAGCCCTTTTGTCAAAATTGCATTCATATAGAGTGGAGTATTCCTTGATCCAATAGATAAGCGACTATCTTTCTGGCCGTTCAATCCAAGTGATTCTTGATGGTGTCAAATGTGTCTCCCATCAAATTAATGCAGGCGTTCCCCAGGGTTCGGTACTCTCACCCACCCCCTTCCTGATCTTTATAAATGATCTTTTGTCAATTACTCACAACCCAATTCACTCGTTTGCTGATCATAGCACATTGAGTTTCTCATACTCGTACGAACACTCCCGTCTAAAGTCTTCGAACGTCACTGCCAACCAGCAACTTATGCTTGATACATTGAATTCAGACCTCAACAAGATATATCAATGGGGATTGTCTAACCGAGTAGAATTCAATGGCTTAAAAACTCAGTGCTGTCTCTTGTCGTCAAAGGCGAACCCCAAAGTAAATATACTATCGACGAATGCCACTTCCATCGACGAAGCTAAGGAACTATCAATCCTCGGCACTCGAGTTAATTCGACTCTTAACTAGAATGACCACATATTTGAAGCTGCAAAAAGTGCAGCCAAATGCATGAGGTTCCTCTTCACGCGCTAAACCACTGGGGAAACCCTTCCATTTGCCCTATACTACTGGCCGTTTCCCAAATAGATGGAAGTCAGCGAACATTCAGCCGATTCCCAAAAAGGGTGACAAATCATCGCTTTCTTCTTATCGACCCATGGCACTAACTTCTATTCTCTCCAAGGTAATGGAATCAGTTACGGTCTACAGGAGATCTGATGGCGTACCTTACCGAAAAGTGGAGTCATTCCATCCACTACCTCGGTGATATTTCAAAAGCTTTCGACAGTGTTGTACTCCGGGCCGTGCTTTCCCAAACGGCGGGGGAAGAGCCCGGAGCGTTGACGGTGAAAAAATAAAAGACCGAACTGGGTTTAGTTAATATAAAAAATGTGCTAGTTTTATTGGGATTGAAAAAAGATACGGTTTTAAAAGTGGACAAAAGCACCCCCCTTTTATAGTTTTTGGAGTTGACTTTTGTCAACTATTTTAATGTCAAAATTCCAAGAAGCGTACGCAAGACTTGGCGTATTTCGATTGGAATTTTGTTCCGAGAATTTGTTTAAAGGTTTTTGTTGGATAGATTCTGGGAAGGGGAATCATGAAATGCGTTTTGAATTTAGCAATGATGTTAGGATTTTGAGAATTGAGTCAATGTATGATGAATTAACTTTTGGTTAAATTCGTTGTATATGTGACTCAATGTGGAATTTGGATGTGTTATGTGGAATTGAATCAATGTGCGACAATTGACTTTGGTTTAATTTATCGCTCATTGATTCGATATGAAATTTGGGATTGTTCGATGATATTGGGGATTTAGATAGAGGTAGCGATTTAGGATCGCTACAACAGAGTTTGGCATCCAGCCGTTTTGACCAAATTGCATAGCTATGGAGTGGACAATTCCCTGATCCAATGGATAAGATACTATCTTTCTGGCCGTTCAATTCAAGTGGTTTTTTTTTTTTTTTTTTTTAATTAGATTTTTCTCGGGAGAGGCGAACCTATAGCGCCGAGTGGGCGCCCCGAGATGCCATCAAATAACTGTGCAGTTCTTTTTTAACAGTTGCAGGTTGTAACGCTCCGGGAACACTCGCGTGGGAAGGGAGTTCCACAGCTTCCCCGCTCTGTAACGGAGCGAGTTCTGATGCAGTGATGTTCGCGCCATGGGGAGATGAACCACAAACGGGTGCGATCCGTCGGATTGTGTTGTGGAGCGCATCTTGATGGTGTCAAATTTGTCTCCCATCAAATTAATGCATGTGTTCCCCAGGGTTCGGTACTCTCACCCACTCTCTTCCTGGTCTTTATAAATGATCTTTTGTCAATTACAAAGACGAACACTCCCCTCCAAACTCTTCGAACGTCACTTCCAACCAGCAACTTATGCTTGATACATTGAATTCAGACCTCAACAAGATATATCAGTGAGGATTATCTAACCGAGTAGAATTCAATGTCCAAAAAATGCAGTGCTGTCTTTTGTCGCCTAAGGCGAACCCCAAAGTAAATATACTATCTATGAAGGGCACTTGCATCGACGAAGCCAAGGAACTATCAATCCTCGGCACTCGAATTAATTCGACTCTTAATTGGAATGACCACATATTTGAAGCCGCGAAAAGTGCAGCCAAATTTATGGAGTTCCATAAGACATGCAAAAGATACTTCACTCCATCCAACCTGGCCAGCATTTAAGGGGCGTATATTCGTCCAAAAATGGAGTTCAACTCCCATATTTAGTCAGGCGCATCCAAAACTGCACTACACGTGCTCGACAGGATGCAAAAGCGAGCACTGAAACTTATTGGGAACTCAGCCGTAAGTCGATCAAGTCTGTCGTTAGAACACAGGCGCAACGTATCATGCCTATCTCTTTTCTATAGGTATTATCACGGTCGTTGTTCAACTGAACTTGCTGAATGTGTTCCGCCCCTTCAGACATTATCCAGCGATACCCGTCAATCTGTGAATCGATTCAGGTTGAAAGTAAACTTCAGGCGCACAAATAAACATAGAGAGTCATTCTTTAGCCGAACCACACGAATATGGAATGTTCTGCCGGATCATCTGTTTCCTGGTCGTTGTGATGTCTAGACATTCAAGACCAATATACATCGACACCTTCTTTCCTTATCCACTTCCTCTCCATCCGCTCGCACTGTGCGCTGACATTTAAGGGTATTTCAAAATCCCCCTTTGTGCACGCGTTAGTGTAAAAAAAGGTGTAGGGATTATGGGGAATTGGATGTATGGGCGATAAACGAACATTTGATTCGTTTATCAGGAATTTTGTTTGATCGGGAGAATGGTTAATGTATGTGTGGGGGAAGGAGATGGTAGGGCTTTTCAGAGCACTACAATAGTAATGACGACTCATTACCATCACCAAGCTGAGGTATCCGCATCTGAAATTGGCCCTTTAAGTCGATTTCATTGTGGAGAAGATATTATTTATTATTTAATCAGTAAAAACAACACGAGAACGGATTGAAGAAGGAAGGTAAACATAATTTAGTGTCGAGTTAAGATAATTTGTATTGTCCGAATTACGCGTGCGTTAAAAAATTTTTGGTAAATTAGGAAAGAATCAATTGCAAGGAACTTGAGGGAAGTTGGTGATATCATACGGATTAATTTATCTCATCGTAGCCGGGTTCCAGCCAACCAATCGACATACGGAATTAATTTATCTAATCGCAGCAGTGTTCCAGCCAACCGACCAACATACGGATTAAGGCATCTCATTAACATCATCATCATCATCGGCAGCACTACAACCGGGAACTGGTCTTGGCCTTATTTAGCAAGTCCTGAGGCTTGTTAAATTTTCCATAATGATTTTCTTTTTCCGGGTAAGGTTATTAGTCTTGCGCCAGAGGCTTCCCGACGGGGAATCGAACCCCGGTCTCCCGGGTGACGGGCGGGTATACTAACCACTATACTATCGAGGAGCCCATCTCATTAACAGTTTGTGCTTCAACAGAAGTACTCGTGAGTAGTTAAGTTTTTGAAAGTTATTGGTAAGTTACTTAAGTTATTGAAATACCGAGAAACAAACAATAAATTAAAGTGAATTGATTGATTTTAATTGAATACTTCATGAAGTTGTTTCAAACAAGTGTATACAGTGCACGAACAGAACGCCACAACATGGAAAAACAGAGATAAAAAAACGATACTGTATATATTTATTTTTATTGAATATTTCTACGATCTACAAACGGTGATCTATTAAATGAACAGGACAAATTCACCTAAAACTTAATACATCTGGAATAATTGATCACTGTTGAACCTCCAACTGGTCGACAGTCTGTGTATCCAAGGCTCGTTAAGTACTCAGTGGACGGGGTAAAAGTACAACTTACAGCTATTAATTGTTTTTTCGAATTCACTTTTTCCACTCGGGAATAAGATCGGGCTCCATGGAAGATGTGTTGCCCATTGATGCTATATTACCATCTGTGTTTCCAATTGATGACGACTTCAAAGAATTATCTGACATTGGTAAGGGTTTCGCAACACCAATACGTACAACTCCCTTAGGAGCGCCTTTCAGAGCCTGCACTGCCTGATCCAAAGAGGCATTCTCTAGATTGATGGAATTGACAAAGAGCAAACGATCACCTGGAATAAGGCGCCCATCTAACTGGGCTACACCTCCTGGTACTAAAGAACGAATAACAATTAATGTATCATTGGGATCGAGTGGATTTTGATAGTCCAGGATTGAAAATCCCAGTCCGCGATCTCCCTTAACAAGCTCAATAATCTGAGGATCAGAGCTCCACATAGCTAAGCCCGTAAGTGGCTCCAATGATCTTGATTTGAGTTTATTAAATGACTCATCTGGCCCACTGCCTGTTGTAGCTAAACTCCCATCCGATTTTGCTTTCACTAAACGATCTGATGCTGGGAGAAGATTATCAAGATTGTTACTGAGTTTTTTCAGAGTATCATCGGAAAATGGAATGAGGACGTTTTTCCCACGTCCACAAACCATTCGTACATCTTGTGGAAGTTCTTTGAGAATCGCGACAACTTCCAGATGATTCATTCCTAGTAAACGTTCGCCATTTACTTCGAGTAGCTCATCACCAGATTTAAGAACTCCGTTGATACCAACTGGACCATCGCTGAGAATTGATCGAATGTAATGATGAGGACGTACTTCACGTCCACCTTCGACGTCGACGGTGCCTTCTAAAGATATGCCCAATCCTCCGGCAGCGAATTTCTTTATTTGCGCCACAATAATTTCGACATCTAATCCGACTATCTTACGCCACTTGCGTATTATCTCTTGTTCAACGTCGGGTGATAACTCTGGATCGGTGTAGTATTTGTGGCGGGGCACTGAAGTGTTGTTCTTCGTCGGTGGGACGTCCGGGTCCTAGAAAGAGTGTTGCTGGTTTAGATATTGAATTAGCATAGTACTAGACATACAATATTTATTAGGACAATTAATTTCTTATTTAACTACGAATGCTTAAGGTGGGAAGCCCGTGTAAAAAAAATGTTTTGCTGTAAAAATTAATGTAACTTCTGAAGAATGTATTCTCAAAGTTTGGGGCTCAACTGAAAGTCCTTAATCTCCCTAGAAAGTCACCAAAGTGATGCGCGAAAGACCCGCAGGCAGGTAGGCGAACGAGCGCTCTTTACGGCCTCTACCGTTTAATTTCTAAGCCAAACAAGTTTGCCAGTTTCTTTTTTGAAAAGTTGGGAAACATTCAGCCTCTCTACACCCAGAAATTCAAAAGAATATTCTTCCGATATACGAAGATTTATCACGTGACGATCTACTGGGGCGTTGCATTGGCGGTTTCACTGAAAACGCTTCAAGAACGGAAACTTAAAAAGCGTTTTTTTTTCGCACCGTGCAGCGTACCTCACGAAGTTTTGAACCGATTAACTTGAAAGACTTTTACACATATTCTTTAACTTACTGGCCTTTGCAGGAACCCGACATTTAAAAAAAATTGTAACATAGAGTTTGGTTTTAAACAATTTGCTTATGCAAAGACAGTGCTTTTTTTTATATTTTACACAGCTATTCTTTAATTTATTAGCCTTTGCAGAAACCCGACATTTTGAAAAAAATTGTAATATAAAGTATTGTTTTAAACAATTTGTTTATGAATAGAAAGTTTTTTTATCCTCAAATTTTTATTTTTCATGCTTTTTCGTGATATGAATGACGTGATAAATATGACGAGGAGGCAGGACAATGGAGGAAACTCCGCAACAACAAACTGGAAGAGCTATACCGCAAACCGACAATAGTGATTGTAATCAAGTCGCTAAGATTAAGATGGGCGGACATGTGGCGCGAATGGACAACGAGAGTACCGTGCGTACAATTCTTGACGGTAGACCAACGGGAAAGAGTCCGACAGGACGACAATGTTAGGTTCGATCTTGAGGTGATCGGATCAGATGGTCGGGCGTGGAAGGAGAGTGCACAGGACAGGGAACGAAGGCGGAGTCGAGTCGGTGAGGTCATGAACTTCCGGGTTCCTACTGGCCAATAAATATATATAATAAATTTATTTTTACGAGCAAGGTTATTAGCCTTGCGCCACTATTTACAAGGTGTATCATCATCATCGGCACTACAACCGGGAACCGGTCTTGGCCTTATTTAGCAAGACCTGAGGGTTGTTAAATTTTCCATAATGATTTGTTTTTTCCGGGCAAGGTCATTAGTCTTGCGCTAGAGGCTCGCCGACGGGGAATCGAACCCCAGTCTCCCGCGTGACAGGCGGGTATACTAACCACTATACTATCGAGAAGGGTTACAAGGTGTATATTCGTCCCAAAATGGAGTTCAACTCCCATATTTAGTCAGGTGCATCCAAAACTGCACTACACGTGCTCGATAGGATGCAAAAACGAGCAGTGAAACTTCTATCTCTCTTCTATAGGTATTATCATGGTCGTTGCTCAACTGAACTTGCTGAATGTGTTTCGCCCCTTCAGATATTAACCAGCGATACCCGTCAATCTGTGAATGCGCATCAGTTCACGTTGAAAGTCAACAAACAGACAGAGAGTCATTTTTTGGCCGAACCACACGAATGTGGTATACTCTACCTGATCATGTGTTTCCTCGTCGTTGTAATGTCCAGGCATTTAAGACCAATGTACATCGATACCTCCTTTCCTTATTCACTTCCTCTCCTTCCGCTCGCACTGTGCTCTGGCATTTAAGGGTACTCCAAAATGGTTAGCAACAACAAGTCGAATCAAACGACGCAGATGCACCATTATCCAGCGGGTTGGGTAATTATCGAATACCTCAGCATGTTTCCCACGGTAATATTATCCTAGCCAAAGTAGCGTTGTAGCGTTCTACGGACGCACAATTCCGCGCAGGTAAGGTTCCTACCCTTCAAGGAACATACCTACCTGAAAACGTTACACGCGCCCTCAGATGCGTGCCCCCAAGGCCCTACTAGGGCCCAACAACATGTAGCCAACGTTGAGCCGACACCAAAAAGCAAGGAACCGAACATCCCAAAGCGTTTAATGCCAAGCTCAACATTCGTAAGTCATCATACCTGAAACAAGAAAGAAACATTCATTCTGCCTGCGCCCAGGAACATTCCATTGAACCGGCAATTCCAAATATCTATGCAAGGAAGTGCTATCGCCAGAAAATGAGCCGATCAACGGTGCACGTGCGGGTAGTCTACCACAAAGACCACCCAAATCCGTCGAGCAAACAAAAGGCAGGGGCAACCTACTACAATAATGTATGTCGGTCATCCGCTACCAGATTCCTGGGAAACGTAAACATCTCAACGAGATACGACGTGAATTTGTACGAGGGTAAAAATAACAAAAGGAACTACTTCAGTTCCACGGTCCTTACCATATTTTCACACCATTAGAAAGATCTAATGGATTGCTGATATTAACTACAGAAGTTAAACAACTCACGGACTTTACGTCCATACCAATTGCAGGATACCCTCCGGCCTGTGCGCCAGAATCGAAAAAAGAAACCGGCCGACCAGAACTCTTCACTTTTAAAATACGCGAGTTTAACGAGTGCATTCGCGGAACTGCCACCTAAGGCAAACGAAATAAATGTAGACATTCGACGTTCAACGTACCGCAATTCAACGCGCGCAGTACTGTGAACCTCACGAAAGACGTCGGGATTGTATTTATCGGGTTAATTACGTGGTGTGCAGAAAAGTAATTAAAGGAGAACCAGCGAAACTTGTTCCGTGATAGCAAAATTAAGTGAATGTCGTTCAACAAAAGATAAAGGTACAATAAAAGGATCAAAATAAATAACCATAACTCCGTGTTTCATTTGTGACAATTTGTGTTGTAATTAGATCCGCTCCGGTGCTGTAGTTGTGCTGTTTCGCCCTGTGGAGTTCCTTGTGGCAGCAGTGTTCGGCGGAACACGAACAGCCGCAAACATTTCTTCCTACATACTAACATCCGCCAAAGCGTCACCTCGACTTTCCCCAGACACTCCATTCGCTGGAGATCAATGATCTCTTCTTACAGGTGAATAGCACCAGATACATTTTCCTCTCCATCACGATTTTGTCTTTTCATAGTTCAATGCACTCTAAGATCACTACAGTACCCGCACTGGGTCAGGGGGCCATCCTCAGAGTTGCATTGATACACGCACACCAAAGCCAGATCAACCTTGGGTTATTGTGCTGTCCTTTTGGTTTCTTCATCCTCTCTATGTCCATCGGCGTCGAACGAATACGCAAGTATTTTATCCACCTCGATGAGCGTAGAGAATTTAGGAATGCACAGGAGAGCGCGGCTACCGCTGTGCAAAAGCAAAAATTCCAATCTTCATCCCTAATCCAGTCTGTAATTACTCAACCACGACCGCGATCGGTCGCGCCGCCGCTCTGGGGAAAAAACATAATTTCACGGATTTTTAATCAGTCGCTTCACATCCACCACCGGTGACGGTCACGCCGCGCCGAGTCGCTAATCATAACCCAAACGGAGCACACGTCTCCTGAGTCGATGTACAATCTACGGTCACGTAATAAGTTAAACCGAAATTTTAATTACTGCGGTCACAGTGTCGAGAAAGAAGTGTTTCACCTTGTATAAAATTTATAAAATTCAATTTAACAATATTAATCATAAGTTCTAAGTTCTGTTAAGAAAGACATAACAATAAAAAACGGATTAACACCAAAGCAGCAATTCAGTGCGTTTAAATATTCAATCTTCCTTTGGTGAACAATTTGCAGCAGAACATAGTTGGGGATTTAAGTGAACCAGTGTCATACGTTGACGACGCTAGTTCTACCCCCACAGTACTACGATTAGACCACAGGATAGGATAAAATATCATGGGGTCATCTATACCCCAAAAATGAATTTCATTAAACATGTGACCCACTTTCTTCAAAAGGGCCTCGGAAGGTCTAAGCAACTGCACAACAATTTGAGGTGGAGCAACAAAGTTGACACCAAAGTTAAGCTTCTCTGCTATAAGTAGCTAATCCGATCTGGAATATCGTACGCCTTTCTCATTTGGTCCTGCATATCTCGGGCCCAAAGGGAAAGACTTCGAGTTTTCGAAAGGAAACTCCTCAGAAGATGCACCAACCACTCTAGAAGGCCTGACGGTCGCCATTACCCCAACTCTCACCTGCTACAATTAGCATGCAAGTACCTCGAAAGTATTTAGAACAGCGAGAACCTACTTGTACGGGAGTCTTGCATTCTTGACATTTCTCTCTTGCGATCTGTTCGGATCCGACCACCACAACCTCTTCTTCAGTACAAAACTGAAGAAAGCACCCTTCCCAACAACATTCCCCTCTATAATAGAGGATTCCTGGACCCATCCCATAGCGCAAGGCTAATAAACTTGCCCGGAAAAAGAAATTATTATGGACAATTTAACAAGTCTCGGATAAGGACCGGATACCGGTGGAGAGACTTGCTAAATAAGGCCAAGACCGAATCCCGGTTGTAGTGCCGATGATGATGATGGACCCATCCCATGGGGTATACTGCTGACACACTGCAAACACACACATACAGTACAAGACAGCACAAATACACACACACACCTACCAAAGCGCAATACTTGCACAAGTATAAGCATGTGAATCACCCATGCTGCTTGTATTGCGAAGGCAAAATAGAAAATGCGGAACACGTACTCACAGAGTGCATCAGATTCAAGACCGCACGAACGATTTCGGAGAAACATATGAGACGGACAGTTACTCCCGCAGGAGTAATAGAATACATGCTGAGTTCAAAACAGGTATGGTCCGTAACAAATGGTATTCTATGTGACATGATGCAGCAGTTGCGACGCGACGAGCGGAGTAACAGGTAAACTCCATCGCACCTCACGATTCTAAAAGAAAGTTCCCCGGGGATCAACGGGAATATGTGCATGGCGGGAGGTGGTTTTAGTCGGTAAAAACCCGGCAGGCATCTGCATCGGTCCAGAGGTATCTTTTGAAGATTTCCACCTTCCTGCCGAAACCAAAAAAAAAAAAAAAAAAAAAAAACCGACCAAAGCGCAGATTATCAGACGCCGAGAACGTGATCTGCGTTTACCGCCGCACTCAAGACCGACCGGTCTTGTATAATTTCTCTCCCACCATCCCTCCATCGAAGCAGTTAGAGACCACGCTACCCTTAGATACCCCCCCCCCCCCCCCCCCCACCATCCTTCTTTTTCAGACATCTTGAGACCCAGCCCAACATTCTTACGGATGTGGGTGATTCTGCTTATCGCAAGATGACCAGAAGCCTGAGACAAGATGAAGGACACATTTGTCCTTGTCTCCCTAAAGTCGGCCTCTCGGCACCCCATTTATTATTATTTTTTTTTTTTTGGAAAATCAGGAGTCGTCACAGGAACTCCTCTCCCAAAAGGTCTTGTCGCGACCAGCAGCATATGAAACAGATTCGATAGTTATAAGAAAATAAACAGTTGAGATTGCGGATTCAATTTATAATAAATAGGAAAATAAGCGGCATTTGTACTGGGCAAGACTCCAACGCTGGGTATCACAAGATGACCAGAAGCCAGAGACAAGATGAAGGACACATCTGTCCTTGTCTCGCTCGAGTCGACCTCTCGCCTCCCCATTTTTGTATGTTTCTTATTACCGTCCCATTGCTAAACTAATTCACATGCCAACACCGGTTTTTCATTATTTCGTCGGTTTTACACGAAGTGTAGCTCCCTATCACATAAGATACTTAGAATCGATTGCACAAAATTTATCGATTAATTAAGTAGGACAAGAGTGATACGACACACACGATGAAAACTCCGTCAGAAACATTAACTAATGATAACCTGTTCTCATTTAGCGAGATAAACTCACTTCTTAATGAAGTTGTAACCAAGCTTAGTGCTTGTCAAACTAAAGCTGACCAATTTAACGTCATTACTTCATTAGCTATTAAGTACATATACTCGGAAAAAACGTGTTAAGAAACTCTCTTAACATCATAGCTTGGAATGCGAGAAGCATCAAAAACAAAAAGCATGAATTTTTTAGTTTCTTGATAAATTTTAATATTGACATTGCACTTGTTTCAGAAACCTGGCTCAAACAAGACATTTCTTTCTCAAATCAAAATTACATATGTTATCGCCTAGACAGGGTACATGCTAGTGGAGGAGGTGTCGCCATTGTTGTGAAAAAATGTATAGAACATTCCTTGCGTCCTTCATTGCGCCTCAAGTTAATTGAGGAAATTAGTATAGATGTAACATTAAGTGACAACTCCAAGGTGAGTCTTTTTTCTGTCTATTTCCCCTGGAGGAAATAGAAACATTGAGAAATCTACTTACTTTAAGCGGGATCTGCAAAAATTGTATAGACTCAACACTCGAAACAAGGTAATTATTGGTGGTGATCTAAACTGCAGACATCAGTCGTGGAATTGTCTTAGGGCAAACAGCTGGGGTAACATTTTACTAGATGTTACTGAATCCAGCCCAAGTTTTTCCATACTTTATCCACTTCTCCCCACCTATATCCCAGCGAGTGCTAACAAGAACCCCTCAACTCTTGATCTATATATCACTAATATTCCAAATTACTGCACAGTACCATTAACTCTAAATGCGTTAAGTTCAGACCACCTTCCGATCAGCCTCACAGTGAATCATACAGTAGTTGTAAATCGTACCAGTTTATACCACAACTATTCCGCTGCCAACTGGAATTGTTATAAATCATATATAAACACGAACTTGGTTCTAGGTGATACCAGCCTAAATTCTATAACCTGCAGCGAGCACATTGATATCCTATGTAACAATTTTGTTTCTGTTATCAATAGAGCGGCCGATCTTGCGATACCTAAATGTTCCACTGCTCCAGTTGATAAGGCACCGCTTCCTGAAAATATCTTACATCTGATTAGGCTACGAAACTCTGAAAGAAGAAAATGGCTACGTTATAGAATCGATTGTTTTCTAGTTAATGTTAAACTCTTAAATAATATCATTAAAAACGAAATCTCAACATATAGGAACAAGTGTTGGAATAAACACCTTTCCTCTCTTGACAAAGCAACCAAACCGTTCTGGAAAATATCAAAAATTATGAAAAAGAGGGGGTCAAGTATTCCTCCGCTTAAAGTTCACGACAAGTTGTTTATTTCTTCAGTGGAGAAATCGAACTTACTTGCTAACACGTTTAGTAAGAACCACTCCATATCTATGCATCTAAGCGACGCGTATACTGAGGCTGAAGTTGCTAACACTATCCATGTACTTTCTCAATCACCAGCTGAAAGTACTTACGCAACTAATATCAGCAAAGTTAAAGAATTGATAAAAAAATCTAAATCAGAAAAGGCTGCGGGTCTCGATAATATTAACAACAAATTAATCAAAGCACTTCCACCTGCTGCAAGTAACTATTTAACGTTCATTTTCAACGCTTGTCTTAAGAATTGTTATTTTCCGGACTGTTGGAAAACAGCAAAAGTAATACCTATCCCGAAACCCGGCAAACCGAAGAACAGCCCCGAAAGCTACAGACCTATTAGTCTCTAATCATTAAGGAAAGGATTGATCGTTAAGGAAAGGATTGATCGTTTTGTGGAAGACAATAACATCTTACCAAACTTTCAGTTCGGTTTCCGTAGTGGTCACAGCACAATCCACCAAGTCTTGCGCATTAAAAACCACATAGCTGGTAAATTCATCGACAAGGAGTCAACGGGACTGGTTCTTCTAGACATCGAAAAAGCTTTTGATACGGTATGGCACGATGCCTTGATTTATAAGCTACTAAAACTTAAGCTGCCAATACCGCTTATCAAAATTATCCAGAGCTTTCTTCGTTCGAGAAAATATGTTGTGAGCTTAGGAACCGACATATCCTCTACTCACCAAATCCACCATGGTGTACCCCAAGGCTCGGTCCTTGGTCCCATATTATTTACATTGTTTGTCGCAGATTTACCATGTCTAGGTGAAAACATTCAGGTAGCTATGTTTGCCGATGATACGGCCATTTTCTCTTCGGGTGCCTTATTCACTAATGTCTACAACTCTTTGCAAGCAGCTCTTGACAAACTAGCAGTGTATTACAGGAAATGGAAAATAAAAATAAATGGTAATAAAACACAAGCTGTCTGGTTTTCGAGATGTAGAAAACACTGCTACCTACCAAATGGCATTAAACTCAGTATGTGTGCAGTTGATATTGACTGGTCCGAAGACTGTAGATATCTAGGTATTATTCTAGATAAAAAACTTATCTTTCAAAAACACATCACTACCACAATTGACAAAATAAACAAAGTCGTAAGAGTTATGTATCCATTAGTGTGTAGAAAGTCAAAGCTTAGCCTCGAAAATAAAATTATATTATTTAAAACCATTTTTCAAGCTATACTCCTGTACGGGGCCCCTGTATGGTGTAATTGTGCTCGCACACACAAAATAAAATTGCAAAGGTGTCAAAATAAAATATTGAAAATGTTGCTGAGTTTGCCATGGCATTATTCGACACATGAACTACATGAAAACGCTAACGTTAAACTGGTAGAGCTCCTTATTGACAAAATCAATCAAAACTTCTTCGTCAATTGTTCTTTCTCTGACAATGTTCTCGTTTCCCGTCTTGCGTTATCCTAAGTCACTACATATGTACTCTGTCTATGAAAATTATATCGAGATCATTACTATATAAAATAACCGGAAGCTCGTGCAATATTAGTCTTAAGATTCAAATAAGGGTTTTTTTATTGTAGTTTTCCCTTAATTTATTATTTGTTATTCATTAAAATTGTGCTATTGTCGTTATATAGATTTAAGATTATAGTTGTAAAGGAATTGCTATCCTAAATCTCTTAAGTACTAGTTGTAAAATATACCATAAATGTAATTATCTACCAAATAAAAATTGAATTGAATTGAATTAAGTAGGACGTGGAGACGCGTGGGGAAAAGCATTCTATATGAAAAGATTTGTTTCTGCTGCAAACCCCTCATCTCACCCAACCAACACGGCTTCCTTACTGCTATGTCTACCACCACCAATCTAAGAGAATTCTCATCCCACACCCACGCGTCTTAGAGATCGGCAACGAAGTCGATAACATCACAACCGATTTCCTTAAGACCTTAGATAAGATTTCCCCCAAACTTATACTCTTTAAGTTATCTTCCCCTGGCTTCGAACCCCTACTGATTAAGTGGATTTCTTCTTACCTAAATAATGGAATATTGAGTAAAATTTAGGTATATTCTTAATAATTCTTTTCCCCCAACCTCAGGAGTTCTCCAATGAAGTTGTGGCGGTTCTACGAACCACACAACCCACTATAGGATGAGATATCATCGTTCCACCAAGGAACATACTCACCTATATCCATTACACGTGCCCACAGACACGTTTCTCAAAGTCCTTCCTTCCGCCTGAAACAAAGGTACCATACCAAATACCCCAACATTGAATTCAATAGTAAAAATCAACCGAACTTAACGTTCAAAATTTCCTAATATTGAATTCAACGCATCCATCCAATGCATCCATTAAACGCATTTTTCTGAAAACAAACAGGATAATCTCCTCATGTAGCTAATAGCAATTAACACCCTAAATTCCCCGCAAGATCCCAAGCTGACAAGCGCCCGTGCTCAAACAAAGGCCTAGCGATTCGCCCGCCGACCAACAATTTTTGCAATCATAAACATCGTAACGCCTATCCCACGCTAGATGTTTATGACTGGGAAATGCGATCTACAAACAAAATCCCACGGTTCCTTTGTTACCCATCTGAAGCACACAAAAACTCTTGTTGTCGTAAGCCAGTTGGGTAACGCAAACAAAGCCCATGATAGGATCGAGAAAGAAGTGGCGGTACGCTTGATCCTTCGACACAAGATTCCGATAAGAAGTTGGAATTGAAAACCAAAATGGAAATTTTCTCTTGAAGATAAGGTACAGATAGGATGGATAGGAAAATTAAGATAGAACAGTCGAAATCGAGAACCAGACGAAGAAGAGTCCCGAAGAGTATCGATAGTGTCGTTGGATTTTTTATTTCGGTGTCGTTTCTAAGAGTAACGTCGAGTGTCGAACAACTTGTTTTCGGCGAAGGGATCTGAAAGAGTTTAATTGTGTTTCCTTTTGTTTCACAAGTAATTGACAGAGAAAAGCTTTGTAGACTAACGACGAATGTTTTAAGGTATTCAATCCCCAGTTGTGTAACGAACTAAATGTGACAATAAAATAAAATTAAAATAAAACGAAATATCTCTGCGTTTCATTTGTGTGCTAAAATTCTTTGGTGTTTTGTTGGTGTTAACTATTGGACAGTGTTCGGCGGAACACTTCTTGCGACGTAAAGACACGAACATCCGCCAAAAAGTCATTTTGGTCACCTCCTATTTAATACTAACTATGAATGATGTAGTAGGGGGGGTGGCTGCGAACATACGGGGCAAAGTATCTGATTGCTTTCAACCCGGCGAAGGCCAGGACGATCCTTGTCCCTGTTCAATCCAAGTTGACATGCAGTCTCCACGTGACATCCCTGGATAGCTATTTTGGCACCCGCCAAGTAGTGAACCAATACATGCAGCGACATCCTGAGAAAGGTTGGCGCAAGGCCAATAACTATGCCTGTGAAAACGAATTATTATGGAAAATTTCACAAGCCTCGGATATGGACCGGATACACGACGACGACCACGGAAACGAAAATGGCTAAACGATTTAAGAATTTTCTCATGGAACGTCCCCTCACTACACAGAGCTCGAGCTGCACAGCAGCTAGCCGATGCCCTGTCCCGAATATAAGGCTGACATAGCAGCATTACAAGAAATAAGATGGACGGGGAGTGGTGTTATTCAAAGAAACAAGTATGACATTTATTACAGCTTTCATGCAAAACACCATGTGCTCGGGGTAGGCTTTCTAGTCAGCCAAAAACTAAAGCCTGCCAACATTGGCTTAAATGCAATAATCGAAAGGCTATGCATTCTTCGCGTGCGAGGCAAGTTTAAGAACATAAGCCTCATAAACGTTCACGGACCTACAGAGGAGTCCCTTTACGACGAGAAGGAGGAATACTATGAGAACGTCGAACGGGCCCTCAATGCCTGCCCTAGATACGATGTGAAAATCGTTCTAGGTGATTTGAATGCGAAAATAGGTCGGGAGCCGGTTTTCAGGCACTACACAGGCTCCCATAGTTTGCATGAGAACACTAATGACAATGGACTACGAGTCATCGAATTGGCAGCATCGAAAAACTTTGTCGTTCCGAGTACCAGGTTTCCGCGTAAAGATATCCACAAAGCCACCTGTGTATCACCTGATGGAGCCACTCGCAACCAAATTGACCTCGTGTTGATAGATCGCCGCCACTCCTCGAGCCTGATGACGGTACGAACGTACCGAGGTGCCAACGTCGACTCGGATCACTATCTTGTTGGTACAGTTTTCCGAGCGCGGATTGCCTTACGGAGACGTATTGCATCCGCGGATCGGGTTCGAATCAACACGGCTGCCTTACGCAATGAGAATACCAGTAACAACTTTGGTCATGCGTTAAGACTCGCCCTAGAAGAGCTTGACGGAGGGAGAGTAAGTCCTGGGGCCAGAATGCCGGGCGTAGAAGAGAAATGGACACGCCTTAAGAATACTGGGCAATGCAGCAGTCTCATTGGACGCGGGTGCACGAGGAGAAATACAAAGAGCTCAGAAGATCTGAAAAAAGACTTCACAGACAAAAGACAAGTGCCTGGGAAAAAAACCTTGTCTGTGAAATAGAGAAAAGTAGAGAGCGAGGTCCGCACCAGGCGCGGAAGTTCTACCAAATAATCCCCAGTATGACGCGGTACACACCATGCACTTCAATGAATTGCTAAATGGTCAGCTCACAGAAGAATTGGAGGCTCCACCAATGCTGCCGCCACCAAGCATTGAGGAAACATTAAAAGCCATTAGACAGCTCAAATTAAATAAAGCCCCTGGAGTTGGTGGCATACTAGCTGAGCTGATCAAACAAGGAGGGACAGCGTTACATCACACAATTCATGAGATCGTGGTGCACGTATGGGAGCAAGAGGAGATGCCGGAAGATTGGCGTCGTGGTATAATTTGCCCCATACATAAGAAAAATCAACAATTGATCAGATATTCACCCTTAGGCAGGCGATGGGAAAATGTCAGGAATTTAAGATTCCATTATATCATCTATTTATAGACTTTAAGGCCGCCTACGACAGCATAGCCAAGGTAGAACTATATAATGGCATGAGAGAGTTCGGCATTCCAAACAAATTGATACGACTTTGTAGGTTGACCATGACCAAAGTAACTAGTCAAGTAAAAATAGCGGGATTGTTGTCCAAACCAATAAACATCTTTAATGGACTCCGACAAGGGGACGGTCTGGCCTGCCTCCTCTTCAATCTGGCGTTAGAGAAAGCATTCCGTGACTCTGGCGTTACAACAAGACGGACTTTTGTCACCAAGTCCAGCCAGATACTTGCCTACGCAGATGACATCGACATCATCGGTAGAACCGAATCGGCGATACAGGAATCCTTCACTTAGATCGAGCAGGAGGCACAAAAACTGGGACTGCACATCAATGAGGGGAAAACTAAGTACATGGTGGCAACTTCTGCGAAGAGAAGACCTAACGTTGGTCAAACTATCAGGGTAGTGGAGCACGAATTTGACGTAATGCAATCCTTTAACTACCTTGGCTAAATAGTATCAGCCGATAACACTATGGAAGAAGAAATACGCGAACGGCTGATTAAATCCAACAAAGCCTACTATGGTCTATCAAGGCTCTTTAAATCCCGAAATTTATACAGAACATCCAAGCTACTACTGTACAAGACCATGGTCTTACCAGTACTCTTGTTTGGATCCGAGACCTGGGTGCTTAATAAAAGGCACTCTGAACTCTTGGCAGCGTTCGAGAGAAAGGTCTTAAGGAGAATTGTTGGCCCCGTATGTGAGGGAGGACGATTCCGGAGACGCTACAACCATGAGTTGTACGCAATTTACCTTCAAGCTAATGTTGGAAGAAAAATCAAGCTCGGTAGACTCCGGTGGGCGGGACACCTAGCTCGAATGAGCGAAGAGGAGCCTGCCCGACAAGTACTTTGTGGCAGGATGTATGGAAGGAGACAGCGCGGCAGACCTTGTCTGCGATGGAGCGTTGACGTAGACCAGGACGCCCAGAGCCTGGGAGTGCCAAACTGGATGACATCGGGTCGAAATCGGGACCGGTGGAGAGATTTGTGAAATAAGGCCAAGACCGGATCCCGGTTGTAGTGCCGATGATGATGATGAATGATGTAGACACTAAACTTTACAGAACGATGAGCTCTCGATTCCCCATTTCCTCAAACGAATTTCGATAGCTTTTCGGTTTGGTGTCAAAATACCCACCTCGAAGTAAACATCGTTAAATCCCACTAAACCAACTTCTCACGAAAGTGCATCATTTTCTCGCCGCGTCTCTACTTCCTACTTAATCAATCGATAACTTTTGTGCAATCGATTTTCATCTTATGTAATGAGGAGCTAACTCTGGCGCAAGACTAATGACCTGGCCCGAAAAAAAAAATAAAAAAAAAATCATTATGGAAAATTTAACAAGCCTCAGGGCTTGCTAAATAAGGCCAAGACCGGTTCCCGGTTGTTAGTGCCGATGATGATGATGATGATGAGGAGCTAAACTCTCTGTAATAATCCTTAAGGCTAATTCTGCTCTGGGTTTTGTGAAACGTAGGTAGGAAGAATTCTCTTACCTCTACGTTACCCGATCGCCAACCTTTGTCCGCCCTCTGCTAAAACATTCGCAGGATCCAGAGCATTCAACATCGCTTCTTACGTTTGGCCATGCCATGATTGAATTGGGAAAATCATCTGATCCTGCCTCAAATTAATTAATCCATTTGAAGAGCGCAGAATTCAAGTCGACATTCTCTTTATCCACCGTCTTCTCTCAGGTTCCATCAATTCCCCAAGTCCGCTTTCTTTCATCCCGTTTCATAACACCCGTAACCTGCGGAACCCTCGTCTCTTCTACTTAACCGCCCATCATGGCCCTTACGAACCCAGCTCGGGAATGTTACTCAGTACCATCTCTTACCTTACTGCTTTTGACTTTAACCTCACCGCTTCTGTTCTCAAACTCAGTCTCCTTACTAGTTATTTGCGATGAATTCCCAGTATGACTTAATTGATGCCTTAAAATGATGTGGCACAATAGTATGATCGATGTGTTGTGCACTAATGTTGATAAGTTTATGAAATTATACTTCTAAACTATGTGCTACATCAATACTCTGAGGACTGGCTTGGGGAGATGAATCGAAAGCCTTACAATTTGCAAGATTATTCCGACGTGACCAAAAATAAATGAGAGATATTCGCAAAAATGTCGACATGATCCTCTATCAAAAGAAAATGCTTGGAGGTACGTTCCCCCGAAATACGAATGAGTGGTGCAGATGTGAGGAGAACATACAACATATTCGATAAATCTAGTGGCATCGCGAACAGGAAACTCTTCTAGCCTACGTCTCGTTTTATCGCGTACCTTTACTCGGAAATAGAAGATGTAGGTTTTAAAGTCAAGAGGAGTCAAGCTTCCGATCGAGGTTCTATAGAGTTTCCAGATTATCTGCTGCAGGCACCCAGAAGCAAAAAGAGAAATAAAATTGATTTCAATCCGAGCTGTCAAATATTACAACCCTATAGTGATGAAAGCGGCTCGCAATAAGGCTACTAAATAAATGCAAGTGATGCGTGGACAATGAGACATAAGTGATGTTAACAGAAAATCTCTCCCACTCACTTACCTCCTGCGGATCGATAATCTTCATCTCTGGATGTCCACCCATCGAAGTTTCCCCTGCAACTCCTTTCGAATTCTCCAGCGAGTCCCGGGCGTTCATAAGTTTCTTGCCACTTCCAAAACTGCTTACATTAAATCCTAAACCATCTTCTACTTTCCTCGGTAATGCGATTGTATCTACAATATCGTGAGAGTCATCTGAAACTACAGGTTTTTGTAGCGATACCGTTCTCTGTGGTGTTATTGGCAATGCCCGCGATGGTGTCGAAGGAAGGCTACTTGGAATCTGGTCGTTGGCAGCAATAGCCTGTTGTAGCTGTTCATACTTCGGGCCTCTTAAATATCTCTCCAAGCGAAGATTAACCACCTGACCGCTCTTCTTTAAGAGCTCAACAGCTTGATGGTTGGAGAATCCTTGAAGGCTTTGGCCGTCAACTTCAATTATTCGATCATTGACGCGAATGCGCCCGCTCATATCTGCTGCGCTGCCAGGTGATACACTTTTTACGAAAATTCCAGAAAGTTCCTCCTTTTCACACACATAGCCGGCTATGGTGATCCCAAGACCATTGGCGTCCTTGGTCAGTTCCACTTGAAGCTTTTCGGTCTCGGGAAGTTCTAAGTCGTCTAAATCGATTGGCGGTGCTATAGGTGGACGTTTGGATATATCCATTTCACTGCGGTATACAAAACGTTCGTCTTCCGTTGTGGTTTGGGGAGTTGATGCAGTCGAGCTCTCACCAAAGATCTCTGGGTAACCTGCAGCGATTAAATAGCGTTCCAATTCGGCAGGATCAACTAGAACTCTCGATGGAACGACGGCGCATCCTGGTTCCATTTCATACTTCGACTGAACTTGTTCGATTGGTCTGGCAACCACCAAACGGACATGAGTCCCCGACTGCCTAAGAACTGAAGCAACCTGTTCAGATACCATATCGTGCAGATTAACATCGCCAATTTGAAGTATATGATCACCACTTCGCAGGCGTCCATCACGATCCGCAACACCACCCGGCAAAATAGTTTTCACAATCACACCTGAAGTGCGTGCGCCGATAATGCCAAATCCAAGGCCAGTTCCATCATTAACAAGTTCAATTGCCTGTATCTGAGCATAATCCGAGCTAAATAAGTCCACCGTATGTTTCGATGAGTCTGATACAACAGATTGTGGTCGTTCCTCATCAGCGCTACGTGATAAATCTGAATAGCCGCGACTTTTCTTCATAAAAGCGCCGTGATCTTCCGTTAAGCTATGATCTTCGAAGAAGAAAAGAAGAAAGTAATCAATGAGCACGGAGACATTGACAATCGTCGACTCACCTGCAGAGCTCACCATGGGATAATTATTGCTTGCTGGACTTCCTGGACTCCTTGGAGACATTTGGGCTGACGACAGACGTGGGGTATCGTCACCAAAATCATAAACAACATCAGTGGGCACACTGAGAACCAGGTTTCCACTCACGTCGATATCAAAATCGTTTGGCAGCATTGATGGATGCTGGACTAACTGGGTATTCAATTCCGAGAGGGAATCTTGAACATGAACAATCGTTCGAAAAACTGGATCTTGGAGAATATCAAGAATCGTTTTCAAACTATCAGCAGTGTTCATCTGCAACTTCGGATCATCACACTCATCAATTGCCTTCTTCACCGTCTCGATCTGCTGCAACGCGCTGGATATATCTGCACTCAAGTGCATTTTCGAGTTACGCCCCAATTCGGGTTTCTTCGGGATGACCTAGGCTAATTAAATTATTGAAATCGATAACACCAATGTCTCCAGACTCGATTTTAACCAACAAAAAAACTTTCTTTTAATTGGAATCAATCAATGGACACAACTGGATAATAATATCTCATCTTTGTCTGAAATCTGAATTGAACAAAACACTTTTTGATCTCTATAAAATCCAGAGGAATTTTAATGATATGAGAGACGATTTTCCCAGATCATAAGTTGTCAAAGTGGGTTAACAATGTAAACGCCGTGGTATGCAGACGGCAGTGACCATCCAGGAATGTTATTGAGTTACTAATGTCGAATTCAACAAAAACAGATAAAAAGTCGGATGAATAAGGATTCTTTTTTCTGTAAGCTTCAAAATCCAAATGTTACTTTGAGCCACTCTCTCAGCAGCTAGCCTCATTATTTAACTTTATTGATATGTATTTTTAAATTACTTGTTAAATATTAAGTTGGTAAGGACGAAAGTTGTAGTTGGTAACATTAACTTTGACGACGGTATAACATATTTGACGTTGGCTTAATAATTTAGCGGCTTAAATTTTTGTTAAAAAGTTTCACATCGTTTAAATAATTCATTGATTGCTCTAAAAGTACTAGAAACCGTATTTAAATTAATTCTGTTGAAAATGGAAATTCATAGTATTGTGGCGAGCTTAGGCTTCGCTGGATTAATTATGTTTAATAAATCATCATCATCGGCACTACAACCAGGAACCGGTCTTGGCCTTGTTTAGCAAGTCCTGGGGCTTGTTAAATTTTCCATAATGATTTATTTTTTCTGGGCAAGGTCATTAGTCTTGCGCCAGGGGCTCCCCGACGGGGAATCGAACCCCGGTCTCCCGGGTGACAGGCGGGTATACTAACCACTATACTATCGAGGAGCCCTATGTTTAATAAATAAGAGCCGTTAAATCGATTTTGAATTCATGTAACACTTTGTGGCCGATCAGCACAATCCACAATCTCCACACAGTCGCCGTAAGCAAAGACTCACACCGAGAGTAGCTTTTGACTAATTAAGTCAAGCACACTTTCGGTCACCCTCACACACAAAGGAGAGCCACGGCTGAATTGGCGTGGAGTCAACGCGGTGCTACGTTGGTCTTGCTCACACGTAGAACGAGAACCGACGCCGGATCTTTCCCACCAATTTCGGTTAACACACACCACATGTGTGGACAATTGGTGCGAATACTACATAACTTCGACGTTAGCCGCCGACACGACCGGACGTCAACGCCGCCAGGACTTTCCCCAAACCAGCCACTTCAACAGAGCTCCGCCGTTTCCTCGGCATTACGAACTACTACGGCGGTACGTCCCGCATGCCGCCAACCGACAAGCACCACTCCACGATCTACTCAAGGCCCTTGCCAAAAGGGCAACCTTAACGTGGACGCCCGAAGCGGATCGGGCCTTCCATCTGTGCAAGCAGACCATCTACAACGCAGCTTGCACCACCTTCTTCCGCCCGGATAGAACTTAGCGCTGAGGACGGACGCCTCCGACACCGCAATAGAGGCCGCGCTAGAGCAACAACAACCTGACAACACATGGCGACCTCTAGGCCTTTTCTCCCAAAAGTTCTCGGATTCCCAAAAGCGCTACAGTATCTATGACAGAGAGCTTTTGACAATATGCGCAGCGGTGGAACACTTCGAGATAATCCTCGATGGCTGAGAATTCGCGATATTCGCCGATCACAAGCCCCTGGTCTACGCCCCGGCCCAGCGAACACACAAGGCATCACCGCGCCAAGTCAGACACCTCGAGTATATGCTGCCGACGCTCTTTCTAGGACCCACCCCGACGATTCGCCAACAGTCACCGGCAACGACGTAACAAACAGCAACGTGCCGACCGACAACCCCGCCATCGCTATTGGCGCGACACCTGCCACCGAGACGCACACGGCTTCAGACGCCAGAAATCTCGATGCCCACAACGCTGATCGCGGGCTTGATGGACTCAGCCCTACAACTACAGCTGCTTTCAATCGACGGCCATAACATCTATTGCGACACAAAGGAAGACATCATCAGATCGTACCTCCCAGATCCCCTGCGACGTCAGGCATTCAGCATCATTCACAGCTTGTCCCACCCAAATGGCAGGGCAACAGCCAAAGCATTGGCGCGGAAATTCGTCTGGCCCTGCGTTCGCAAGGCCGCCATCGTTTGGGAACATCACTGCGAGGACTGCCAACGTTCCAAGATAGGACGTCACAACAGGGAGGCCCTGGGAAAATTCAAAGAACCGGACAATCGCTTCGAGCACGTCCACATAGACCTCATCAAGATGCCAATAATTCAAGGGATGCAGTACTGCCTGACCATCATCGATAGAATCTCGCGATGGCCCGTCGTGATGCCCCTGCCCAACATCCAAACAACCACAATCGCAAAGGCATTCATGGAGTACTGGACCAGCAACTACGGAACCCCACTTCACATCACGTCAGACAGAGGGCCACAATTCGAGGCAGAGCTTTTCACAGAGCTCGCCAAATGTATCGGCGCGTAGATGATCCACACAACGCCGTACCATCCACAGTCCAACGGAATGGAGGAGAGATTCCACTGAACTCTCAAGCCCGCCCTAAGATGCTGCCCACATTCCTGGCTGGACAGTCTGCCCACAGTTTTGCTGGGCCTCACGACGGCGTTCAAAGAGGACTCGAAGCCTCCCCAGCAGAAATGTTCTACGGCACAACCATTCGAATCCCCGGAGAATTCGTCGCATCGGAACCGGCACAGGCAAACAAAACCAACTTCGACGCGAGCCTACGCCGGCTTTTCAAAGCCATCCGCCCTGTCCCAGCAACCCGGCACACCGCAGGGCACCCGTTCATCCACAAGGATCTGCAGACCTGCACCCATGTCTTCAGGCGACTCAACAGCATCCACAAACCTCTCGAAGCGCCCTACACAGACCCACACCGCGTTATCCGACGCACGGAATATAGAACAGTCATCATCGACGTCAACGGCCAGGAGAAAACAGTCTCAATCGACCAAGTCAAACCAGCCTACCTGGAAAGGACAGAGTCGGCTCACACCAACCAACCGATCCAGCCCCAGCTGCCCACACCACAAGCCGGGACCCCTGCTCAGGAGGCCGCCCAGCCACAGCGCACCCACATAACTACTACATACATCCGCCCCGGCCCGGAGGCAGCGCGCGAGCTCACCCCACAGCCACATTGCAACAGAGAAATCTCACTCCCAGCGCAAACTGCGGGGAGGGGGGGGGGGGGGGGGTGGTGGTGGTTGTGGAGGGTCAGCACAATACACAACCTCCACGCAGTCGCCGTAAGCAAAGACTCTCACCGAGAGTAGCTTTCGACTAATTAGGTCAAGCACACTCTCGATCACCCTCACACACAAAGGAGAGTCACGGCTGAATTGGCGTGGAGTCGACGCGGTACTACGTTGGTCTCGCTCACACGTAGAACGAGAACCGAGGCCGGATTTTTCCCGCCAATTTAGGTTAACATACACCACATGTGAGGACAATTGGCGCGAATACTACATCACTTCGACATTACCCGCCGCCACGACCAGACGTCAACGCCGCCAGGGACTTCAGCGTTAGCAGCCACCCGAGGACAACGACGATTTGGGGGTCGAAACCCCAAAACTTTATTAATCCGTTAATAACAACTGTTACTTTTACCGTACACTTAACGATTTCTTGACTTATCGCTTCCTTACTTATCGCTTGCTTACTCTGCTTACTTCACTGCTTACATCAGTGCTTACTGCTTACTTCATACTTTACTGCTTACTCCTTGATCTGCGTGCGACGTATTTATACCGTTTTTCCTCATTCTGATTCGGCATTTTGTTTCCGTCCGTTCCATAGCCTCGAATTTTCTACTGCTCATAGTCTCCAGTTTTTCAGTGCTTTCTATAATATTCTAGTACTTTGTTTTGGACTTTCTAGAATATTATAGCACTGATTGTCATATGCATCCCCACCTAGATTAGTTCGTCCCGAACTAAGTTCACTGATCTTCTGGATTAACAAAAAGTCGCCAGTCGGTCACGATGTACCACTTTCATCTTGGCGTTCGGTCTTCGCTGAATCCTATAGACAACGTCGTTAATTCTTGTGAGAATGTTATAGGGTACTTCCCAAAGTCGCTGCAACTTCGGAGACCTTCCTTTTTGCCGATGAGGGTTATAAAGCCACACGTTATCGCCTGCATTAAATACGGATGCGTTGGCTCGAATGTCGTACCTTCTTTTCATCCTGTCACTTGATACCTTGATTTGCTTTCGAACCAAATGACAATCTCATCGAGGCGATTTCTCCATTCGGCTACGTAGTCTTCAGTCTTATCTTTGGCGTCTGTGGGTATTCCGAATCGCAGATCGGCTGGTAGTCGTATCTCTCGTCCAAATATAATTCTTGCTGGAGAATGGCCCGTCGTATCGTGAGTAGGCGATCTATAACTCATGAGAAAGGTTTGTACATATTTGTCCCAATCTCGTTGGTGATCAGTAACGGCCTTCGATAAATGCTCTTTCACTGTTCGGTTGAACCTTTCGACCATTCCGTCTGACTGTGGATGTAAGGGCGTGGTCCTGGTTTTCCTTACGCCCAGTGCCGCACAGATGCCTTGAAATATCTGTGATTCGAAGTTTCGGCCTTGATCGGAATGCAGCTCACAGGGAACTCCATATCTGCTGATCCAATTATTGATAAGCTGCTCAATGACGGTTGTTGCTTCTTGGTTTGGAATTGGAAGGACTTCTACCCACTGGCTGAAGTAATCTATGATGACCAACATGTATTTGTTGTTGTCGTTTGTTTTCGGAAATGGTCCTGAGATATCAATCGTAATTCGCTCGAAAGGGGCACCCACGTTGTACTGCTTCATACCGCTCCTTGGCTTTGCCGTTGGTCCTTTGGTCGCAGTGCAAGTTGTGCACTTCCTACACCAAGACTCGACGTCATCTCTCATGTGAAGCCAGTAGAATCAAGATCGTAATTTTGACAGTGTCTTATTAACTCCCAGATGTCCCCCGGAGGCCCCGTCGTGCATTTCTGTTAGAACATCTTTCACTTTTGATGGTGGGACTAGAATCTGCATTCGATGGGATTTTCCGTCCGCGGCTTCCCATTTACGCTTTAGGATTCCATCTTCCACCAGCAAGGAATTCCATTGTGTCCAATATGTTTTAAATGTTCCACTCTTGTCGGAAATATTGTTCCAAGTTGGCCGCTCGTTCTTTTCTTTGTGTTCCAGGATTAGCGACATATCTTCATCCTGAAGTTGAGCTGCGCGTAAAGCATCACTCGTCCACCCATCTAGTACTTCTACTTGTACCTATCGCAGGTCGTACACCTCTTCTTTCTCTTTCGCTCTATGACAATGTTTACAATCTGGCTTACATGGTCTTCTTGATAGAGCATCAGCGTTATTATGTACCTTCCGTTGACGGTGGGGAATTTGGAAATCGTACGTTTGAAGTCGTTCGATCCATCGAGCTATTTGTCCTTCCGGATTCTTAAAATTTAACAACCATTTCAGGGCGGCATCATCCGTCCGAAGGTGGAATCGACGTCCGTAGAGGTACTTATGGAAATTCTTAACGGCTTCTACGGCAGCCAGCAGTTCCTTTCTTGTTGTGCAGTAATTTCTCTCTGGCTTAGATAGAATTCGACTATAATATGCAACAACTCTCTCTTTACCATCGACTTCCTGTGACAACACTGCTCCGATCCCTGTGTTACTTCCATCAGTATCCAATATAAATGGGCGATCCGAACTTGGGAATGCCAATGTTGGAGTCTTACATAACTCGGCCTTCAATGTGTTGAATGCTGCCTCACACTTGTCTGTCCAATTGAATTTCTTGTCTTTACCCGTTAGTTGGTGTAGGGTTTTAGCCACATTGGCGAAACTTTTAACAAACCGTCGGTAATATATGGCTAATCCCATAAAGCTTCTTAACTGTTGCTTATCTTCTGGAGTAGGCCACTCTTGGACAGCTGCTATCTTATCACGATCTGTTTGAACTCTTGCAGATGAAACGAAGCGTCCCAGGAATTTTACTCTCCTTTGGAAGAGTTCACAGTTCTTCGAATTGAGCTTTAAGTTGACCTGTCTTAGTCGTTCGAAGACGGAGTGCAGATTATTGATGTGTTCTGGTAAATTCCTTTTAACAACGATGATATCATCCAAGTGGACAAGACACGTCTTCCATGTAAGTCCCCGTAGAACACTTTCCATTAATCGTTCGAACGTTGCTGGAGCATTACACAATCTAAAAGGCCCCACGTTGAATTGATAAAGTCCGTTTCCGGTAGTAAACGCTGTCTTCTCCTTGTCCTCCTCCTTCACTTCCACTTGCCAGTAACCGCTTTTTAGGTCCAATGTTGAGAACCACTGAGCTCCAGAAAGGGTATCTAGTGTGTCGTCGATTCGAGGAAGTGGGTAACTGTCTTTCTTCGTAGCGTCGTTTAACCGGTGGTAGTCGACACGAAATCTAGTTGTCCCATCCTTCTTCTTGACGAGCACTGCCGGCGAAGCTCGATGATTTCTCGATGACTCCTTGCTCTTCCATATCTCGAATCATGTTGCCTACTTCTGATTGTTTGGCCAACGGCAGTCGACGAGTTGGCTGTCTTATAGGTCTTGACTCACCCGTGTCAATGCGATGTTTAGCTATACCGGTGCGTCCGAATTTATCATTTCCTGTCACAAAAATATCAGAAAAATCGTTCTGGAGTGATTTTACGCTTGCCTTTTCTCTGTCTGTTAATTCGATTTTCTGGTGCATCAACCTGTTAACCACAGAGGATTCACCAGAGGGCTGTTGAATTGAATGGTCCTCTCCCCTTGTCCGAATTGAGCTTATCATTGACACGGGTGCACATTCTGCGATTACTCCTCCTTTTCTTATTGCGACAGGCTCCTTGAACGCATTTAGTACTCTGACGGGTACGATGTGGTTCTTCGCATCGATAAGAGCTTTCCCAACAAAGATGTTCCCCTTACGCTGATTTTGTACAGCCTCGGTGATGTAAAATCGATTGTCACCGGGATCACTCTCGAGACTGGTCCAAATTACCGAGTCTGAACGAGCTGGGATCTCATCATCCTCACGTACATAACATTTCAGTCTTCGCAATTGTTCGTTCTGCCGTGTAATAGCAACCTCCAAGTTACCAATTCGCAGTGTTCTTTGCCCGATATCTAGAACAACTTGGTGCTCCTTCATGAAATCCATTCCAAGAATGCATTCGTCCGTAATATCGGCAACCAAAAATTTGTGGGAGATGGAAATATTGCCCAGCACTATTATGCTCTGGACTTCTCCCTAGACTGTAGAACGTTCTCCTGTGGCAGTCTTCAAAGCGTATCTTCTATTTTTATTAAGGACAATTTTGCCCACGACATCCGGCCGAATTATGGATCTCGTTGCTCCAGTGTCGATTGTCACTCTTGTTGTCCTTGCGTTAACAATCGTAGTTATAACCAAACTTTGGTTATCCCGTTGGAGTTGTGATACAGTTACGATGCTCGGCCTGCACATTCCACCAGGCGACTTTCGCCCCGTAAAGTCTGCCCTTACAAGTTTCCCGAGCTATTGGCCTCAGGTTGGTCCATTCATAGCCTCCTCTTATGATTACCGCATGAAGAACAATTCTCACTTGATGTTTCATTCATTCATCGACGTTTCCTACAGCCAACAGAGATGTGGGCGACTTCGCCGCATGCCCAATACTTCATATTAGGTCTCGGGGTTTTCCGTTGTACATGCGCGATTCTTTGGCAAGAACATTCCTGGACGGATGTTTCTCGGACTCTATATGTACTCCTGGAAGCCAGTTTCGCAGATTTATATGCCAATACGAACGCCAGTATTTCATTAGTCGTTTTAATTTCTGCCAAACGAACGGCTTGTTGCAAATCCCGATCTTGGAGTGCATTTAAAGGGTTTTCCAATAGGGACTAGACAACTTTTTTTTCGGTAATAAATTTTTATAATTTGCAGACGTTGTTCGTTCGTGTATTTAACCATGACGAAAATATTGAGTTTACTGAATAAATTGACAGTGACAGTTCGATGACTAGTGAAAGGGTGCGTTCACAAATTAAATTCAAACTTGTCAAGAGAGAATTCTTTTTAGATAAATGCATTAAATGTCCTTGAGAAAGGAATTGTTTCAGGTATGCGAGGAGATTCGGGTGCAAATATAGGAGGTTCTTCGGTAAGCTTTAAAGAAGCCCCACAGAACGAATTATGCTAATTTCGTTACCAGAGTTTATTGTCTGCGATGGTTTTTTTTTGTGTGATTTAAGTATGGTAATGCTCACCTTGATATTGTGACGCATATGACAGTCAGTACTGGAGTATTCTAGAGAGTCCGAGGCAGAGTACTGGAATATTCTATAAAGTAGTGGAAAGCTGGAGACTAGGAACAGTAGAGCATTCAAGGCAGTGGGGCGGGCGGAGGCGAGACGCCGAAACAGTATAAATGCGCCGCGCGCAGAGCATAGTGATGAGTAAGAAGTAGAAAGTGAAGCAAGCCATAAGTGCTGAAGTAATAAGTAATGAGACAGCAGTGAAGAAGTAAAATAGGCGATAATTACGGAAGCGATAAGCGAAGAAATCGTTATGTGTACGGTAAAAAGTAACGGTTGTTGTATTCCAGAATACTACCCTTATTAAATTTAACACTGAATCTCCTAACACATCCTTAAAAACTTCACTTAACATATATTACATTCTCACTTAATACATACCATTCATAAACATTCACAATATTACCAGTTACAGCACACTTAATAACCTGCACCTTTTTATTTATTGAAAACATAGCAACTTGGATTTTCGTCCGAATTGAATGTGAAAAGTCACAGAAGAAAAAATAGAATGGAGAAAAAAAATTCAGTTCAAAAAGTTCAGTTGAGATTGGAAGTTAGTAGAGTTTAGTTTTGGCAGTTGGAAGAAGAAGTTTAGTTTGAGAGTTCTAGTTGGAGATTACAGTGGAAGAATTGTTTGAGTTAGCAATTGAATTGTAAGTTTTAGTTTGAGTTTTGTTATTTAAAAAAAAAGGAGAAGCTGTAATAAAAATAAAGAAAGTAACACACAATAAAAGAAAAGAAACAATTTTTCAATTCAAAAACGGACAACTTTATATCAAGAATTGAAATAAAACAAAACGCGAATTGATGAAAGAAGATTAAATAAAGGAAAAAATAATAAGTCCACGCTCTTCCCTCATACCGAGGAAGCACGGCGTTACGGACTACAACACTGGTGGCAGCGGTGGGATACAACCAAAGGATCCCAAATAAAAAGAAGAAAATAAGAAGAAAAAAAAAAACAAGAAAAAAAAAATTTTTTAAACAAAACAAAATTTAAAACAACAAAAAAAAAATGTTTATAAGAAGAAGAAAAAAGTAAACATAAAACAACGAAAAACAAAGTAAACAAAAAATTTAAAACAAAAAAAAAATTAAAGTGAACACAAGAGAAATAACCAAATAAGAAGAAGAAAAAAAATTTTTCAAGAAAAAAAAAAAACCAGACAAAACTACGAAAAAAAAAAAAAACATAAAACAACGAAGAAAAAAAACATAAAACAACGAAAAAAAAAATCCAGCAAAAGACCAGGATATTCAACTTCTAGGGCGTGAAGTCTGCCTGGCAAGAATAACAAAATAATATAAAATAAAGAAAGGAACACAAAGAGGAACTCTACGACACAACAAAGAAGAAAAAAAGGGACAACAATAAGAAATTCAACAAGACTTCTATCAACATCTAGAGTAGTAAGAAATTTTTTCAATATTTTGTTTTTTCTCTCTAATTTTTTTAGGAATATTTTCTACTTGGAAGCTTTCCTTTTTACTAACATACATTTTTTTCGATAGAAATTTCTATCTATATTCTTTGAAAATTCTCTTTTCAGTTTTTCGACGACATTTCCGTTTCTTTTCTTTCTCTTCGAAAATTTTCTTTCTTTTCAGTTTTGGGACCAATTTATTTTTCTTTCCTATATATATATATATATATATATTGAATAACAAAAAGAAAGGCCAATTTTTCCATAACTATATTTTTAAGTTAACCAAATTTTAAGAATTGAATTTTCGCCATACATTATTTTAAATTTTCAATATTACGAGCCCATATTACACGAGACAGGCGGCTAGGCAGGGGGAAGAACAATTCCACTATCAACAGATACTCAGTAAAACCCCTGAAATGGCTCTGTCTGTCGGAATTTCTGATGTTTTCAGAATCGTCAAATTAAACACGGTTGGAATTAACGGACTAATAAAGTGTCACATTAATTCAAAATCGATTTAACGGCTCTTATTTATTTTAAAATAATTAATCCAGCGAACCCTAAGCTCGCTACAATATGATCTTAGCATCATCATACTTAACACGCGTGTAATTTTGGGGCCACATAGGAGACAGATAAGACTAACAGAACATATACTAAGCTTAAAAGAAGAATGCTCCATGTTAGGTTGAAGTGGTACGCGTTTCGTTGGCCGCCGATGGACGGTCACAACGAACAATGGCTGTCGCAAAGGAGAGAGAGCAGCGCGGTCAATGCAGAAGAGCACCGCTCCAATTGAACTTCACAGCACAAACAGTAAGATACCTCGAACACATAATAGAATACAACACAGTAAAGGACTAGTAAAAGATAACTTAACTTCTATTTCCCATCATTCAAATTGTACCGCTTTGGTTTATTTCTCTCGACTGTTGCTGGCGATGATTGCTCCAATAATGTGAGCGCGGTGAAGGTTGGTTGCAGACTGACGAATTGGCATAACTGCCAATTCAAAAAGCGACGCTATGACATCATCGTAGGGACAATGATGGCCAGTTGGTGCCAGCTGCTGCGCAACTGGTATACATCCGAATGTACTAGATTTCTCCAGTACATTCCAGCACATTTAATTGCCAATCCGCAACAGTCCATGACAAATGATATATGTACTATGTGACATAATGCAGCAGATGCAGAAACAGATAAACTCCATCTCGCCACGGGGTGGAAAATCTGCAGAGAACAATGGGAGTACCTGCTGGCGGAAGGTAGTTGTAGTTGTTGGGAGAAAATCCGATATGGGCTTGTTTCTGTCCATAGGTACCTTATAAAGATTTTTCCTTCCTACCGGAAAAAAAAAAAAAAAATTTGGTGGTACAATTAAGGTTATTGCCACATACAAGCGCTGGTATTTATGAAGAACTGATAATATTGTGCTACTACCACGATGGATGGGCAACAAACTTTTTCTTTATTCCTGTAAAATTTTGCAAGTTACCAAAGATTTTGGTTCAGTTCGTATGTTCTCAAGATTTCTTTTTTACGAACTTCCGAATCAGTGTTAAAATAAACTCATTTTGCTCCAACTTCCCCTTTAATGCCAGAGAAGCACAAATTCTTGGCCGATTGTGTTAAACATCAGAAGGTCTCTACATATTGGAATTGATTATCTTTTATTGTTATTATTAATATTAATTTTGTATAATAGAAAAGAGTAACAAACATGCACAACTCTGCCACACAACTCTTCCACGCAGATATCTCTGAAAGAAAACTTTGAATCAAAACAGTTTAAGCCAACCACAAATAGTAACTCACAAAATTAAAAAATAGTTCACAGCTCTCGCGACTTGCTTCAAACTTTCCTGTTATGTATATCTAATGCTACAGCCGCCGATTTAATTGTCTTTCGATTTTGAGTTGTATTCGTCGATTTATCACCCGTTCTCTCCAGTATGTGAAGAGAAAACTGATAAATCCGATTGCACCACAGATCACAGTGAAAAGTATAAGATTCCTCAATTCGATTTCTGCGACACGATCACAGCTTCGTGTCACAGTTTCGCCACTCTTACAACGTAGAACTTCTTTGTAATGAGTGTGGATGCAGACGCCCAGGCTTTTGCTCACAACTTCGAACTCTGTACATGGATGACACTCTTGGATCACCGTATATTCTTCCCTAAGCCAACAAGTGGAATTGTTTTCGATTTTAAATTCTGTTTGATGATTTAGTTTGCCTTCGACAGCGATATTTGATTCAATTATGATAATGACTATTGTACAGAATACTAAGATTCCCAGTCCAATGCACATTCTATTTCTCGGATAATTTTCCAGCATTTCTATGTGATTTATAATATATCGTTGGTGTGCCTTTAATGGAGAAATGGGTGGTCTACAAAGGGCAACGTTCAAAATCACAAACTGCTTTTTATTAATTGTATTAACCCGATTACAAACAGCATTACTAAATATAAATTGAACAAAATATTGTACAACTAATCAAGGAATGTTGCATCTTTATGTGACTGTTTTGATAATTGTCAACTGTCATCTAGTTGTCAGTTGTTAATTATGTCGAAGTTCGTTATGCCACACAGAGTCACCCGAAATAAATTCTTATAATTATGTTAAACTTCGCATGGTGCTTCATATAATATCTATAGTCATGAAAAGCCGTGAAAAACGAATATATAATATTTATTTCTTTTAAATATGTTTAAAAGCTATGGAGGATACCTTAATTTACACATATGTCAAATTTGTTTCAACAGTGGGACACGATTGTATAACAGTTTATTCATTGGGCGCGAATTATTGACATTTGAATTGGTATATCTTGTTTACAATCCGCGCGGTATTTTCAAGAGTGTCGACTTCTTGTAAAACGATGGATCGTCTTAAAAAGAAAATAAATCAAGCATTTAAACTTAGTGGATATGTGATCCATTCGGAAAATACAAAATTCTTTGCTGAACAGTTGATTCCATTCGATCTACACGACCAAGAGAAATGGCTGAACATTGTTGTGGAAAACATTCAAAACATGAAACTCACGTCGACAATTATTGACCGATCCATTATTGAAAAGGCTATATCGGAGATCAACCGTGTTGGATTACAAGAGAATGAGAAGGTCTTTGATATAATTGATGCTTTCGATGTACCGAGATATGTTTTCAATAACCTGAACAAGAAATTTGAATTGGATACTACAGCTAGATCCATGCTTGGCAATCCTAATATGCAAGTGGGGCACTTGCGACATCGCTATGATATGCTGTATCAAAAGACGATTCGACACGAGCTCTTCTCTCCGTCAATTTTGGAAAAATCTCAAGGGACCAGTGATTTGAAGAAGTTTAAGTTACTTAATGCCGAAAATCTGTTGTCTTCCTCAGAAGTGAAGGAAGCTGTTATGTTGGGACAACTCAATCAGATAGAAGAGGGAAAATTCTACATCGAGGATCCAACGGGTTTCGTTCAGGTCGACCTTAGTAACGCCCGTTTTCATTCAGGATTCTTCTGTGAAGGAACATTCGTCCTCGCCGAAGGCACTTATGACAATGGTATACTTAAAGTGGATGGACTGGGATTTCCGCCAGCCGAGGTATGAAGTATTTTTGAAATATATTTTTATATGCATCTACTAAAACAACTTAAAAGTAATTAACTGTAAGGATTACCAAACTGCGGATATTGCACTCGGCTACTTCACCAACATTTAAAAAAAAAACGTCATTACGGTTGGAAGCAACTAGTTCCTATTTACTACTTGAAGGTCCAATGAAAAATGAAATAGCAAAAAATTTGCAGATAAAACCCAAAACGAACCGTGAAACTCAAAAGGGACTTAGGCGTAGATGCGGATTAGGGCAAACTGGGGCCAAGGGTTGGAAATAGATCAATTATCCTTTGGAAAGAGTAAAATATAGCAACTGTCTAAATACGCTTACTGTTGAAAGGGCTCCTTGACTACCGCCAAGACCTTAAATTAAGCCGCCCCTGGGTGCAAGTCATTAAATGACGTCGTTGAAGCATATGCGCAACGCACCTTACCTATCTTAGAACATGTGAATTATTATGACCCGGAACTTGGTTGTAAAGTTTAAATTCATATTTTCAAATCATTCATTCCGTTTAAAGTATTTGAATACGACATCGCTTACCTGAACTGTGGAACACCGAGATGTCCGGTACCGAGGGAGCCGACACCGCTGATTGCGCGTCCCATTGACCTTGAGTGATGTCCTGATGTTTATTGCTTGCCCGTCCGAACGATTACTTGAAACAATACAAGCACGCGTGTAATATCTGCGGTGGGGGTCACCGAATGTCATCAACGTAATCCTCCGTCGGCAAGACTCCAAATTGCAATCAGTGGTTGGCTGGGTGAGGAACCCATATCGCCATCGTTTTGAGCTGACTCCTCACCGGGTCTTCGTGTCATTCCGTTGACGAAATCTATGTTTCCTTTCGTAAATCGTTGTAGATAACATTAATAAATGTAACATCTGAATCATCACTCAGAACTGGATAATTAAGCCTTGCGCCCAAAGCATCAATTTCTTCATCCGCTTCAAAAAAATATATACTGTAAAGGGGCTCAAGCAATCCTTCATAGCGTACACAAACACATGTCTTACAGTAACAGAGGCGTCAGCCTTGTGGGTAGGTAGGCGTCAGTTCATTGTCTTCACTTTTCATTCCATAGACTGCTTCCGGTGCTGGGCTTCCAAGACGTCAGTCCGTGGGTAATTGAGTCAGAAAAGTTCTCTTCTCAAGCACAATTAACCCGTCCGAGTTGTGTCGACCTTCACGGCGACCGTCTACGTGGTCTCCAACCTCTTGTTCAAAATCAAACACCCTCTCTTTCGTTTATATTTAATTTCAATTTACTAATAGACAGAAAATTGAAGATACTCGTCTCGGTTTGATATTTAAATGTTACACACTTCGTTCGCCATTGTATTGCTCGCTCTATGCCTCTGGTGGGCCTTTTGTGACGGGAATGTTTGGAGTTGTCCACTGTTCCCTTGACGAGAGGAACCCGATAAAAAAGCAGCAAAACGGAAGCACAAGAAAACCAAAACTGAATTCGAGGTGTATCTTTATTTCCTTATTGTTTAAGCCGGATGTGATTTGGTTTACAATTCAGTAATAACGCACAACAATTCAATTGCTTTACATGAGATTGAGTTAGTTTATTTGATAATTTATGGTTGATCAGCAACAACGACTCGGAAGGTGTGCGCGCGATGAAAGCTGGTTGCAGACTGAGTCAGTGGGCATAACTGCCAATTCAAAAAAGGGGCGCTGCTGACCTCTTCGTTGGTGACAATCGGCCAGCTGGTCCGTGACAGCTGCCGCGCAACTGGTATACACTGTGAATGTACTAGATTTCTTCAGCGCATCCCAGCGTATCCAACTGCCAATCCGCAACACTTTATTTAGTTTAGCTTGTGGTACCGTGATTCCTGTGGTGTAGTACTTTTCGAAAAGTAGGCCACGGGATGGAACTTATTGTCAACCTGCCGCTGCAGGAGGACAGCGCCACAACCAAGTGCGCTAGCATCACAATGAAGTTCTGTCTCCCGATCTGGGCTATAAATAGCTAATACCGGAGGCGAAACCAAAGAACTCTTCAACCGTTGAAAGGCGGTTACGCATTCACCGGTGAAATTAATCGGGGCGTCTTTCTTTAAGAGATTATATAAAGGCCTAGCTATTCGGAAGAATGAACCAACAAACCGTGTGAAATAAGGCATTTCTTTGGCATTTTTTGGCACCGGTAGTTAACTATACCTTTAAGATGAGAGTCACTCGGTTGGATATCGCCTTCAGTTACTTTATACCCAAGATACTCTATCGTAGCATATCCGAAACGACGCTTGGACAACTTAAGCTCTAAACCGTTTTTGATATACACTGAAGAACGCGTTCTAATAGCTGAAGATGATCATCAATGTTAGTACTCAGCAGGACTATGTCGTCCATATACAACATAATCTGGTTGTTCTCACCTGCCTAATAATTCTAGAAATTAATCGTTGAAAAACGATCGGGGCATTTTTAAGCTCAACGGGCATCTTCAGAAACTCATATTGTCCACCTGGAGTAACAAATGAAGTCAAGTGAGCCGACTCGGGTGACATCTTAACGTGGTGGAATCCACTCAAGGTTCAATAATGTGAACATTTTCTTTCCCTCAAGGTACTCTAAACAATCTTCAATTAGCAGGAGAGGGCAATTATCACGGACTATAAGTTTATTCAATGCACGATAGTCTACGCACATTCGGGTTTCTCCAGATTTCTTCTTCACTAGAACGATGGGTGATGCATATGGGGAATCACTCGGTTTTATAATCTTTCGATCCATAAGATCTCTTATAATATCGTTTACCTTTGGCGTCTCAGCGAAGGATAATCGCCAGGGAGAATATTTTATTGTTCTTATTAAGCATTTATATTTTAAAGCCTAGGAATTTTACGTAATAATTTTATTTTAATTATCTGATTACATACCTAGGTAGCATCAAGTAGCAGAGCATTCTTTGGCACCGCAAACAGTTGGGGTGGAAGTTCGGAGAAGATCCTGAAATACTCGGTGGCTTTGCAGGAAGTGGAAAGAACCAACACGGAGGCAACGATGGTCTTCCTCTCGGACGTTCAGCTTGATATCCCCGAAGTGCTTAACCGCCTGCGTACAATGTTCCTTGGTTACGACTCCTGTCCGCCGGTGTGCATTGTACTTATGGGACCATTTTCAACCACAACGCACAACTATTATGATGTGGCCCCACTTTTCAAGAAGTTAGCTGAAGCGGCTAATGGTTGTGATCGACTTAAAAAGGAGACTGATTTGATTCTAGTCCCACATGCGGATGATCCAGTAGCAGAGAGTATATTGCCTCGCATAAATATTCCTTCGGTTGTATGTGAAGATCTTCTTAAAGCGTGGCCGCGCACACATCTAGTTTCCAATCCCTGTCGGCTACAGTACTGCACACAACAGATTCTTCTTTTCCGAATGGATCTTCTAGCTCGATTTGGACACAACGCCATCCATTTTCCAGATACTAAAGACATTGACAGTCACTATGCTCGCACTCTAATCTGTCAAGGATACTTATTACCATTAGGACGTTTCCAGAATCCCGTGCATTGGGACTTTGATACTTCACTATGGTTATATCCCTTGCCGGATTTAGTTGTAATTGGTGATTCATGCTCTCCATTCAACATCACTCAGCATGGTTGCACCATATTGAATGCAGGTTCTTTCGCGAAGTCTAATTATTTTTTTGTGATGTATATTCCATCGACTAGAATCATTGAAGATTCTGAAGTGCCCGCGATGTTTGGAGATAATAATGATGAAATTCCACAGATCGAAGTTGAACAAACGCCAGTGCAGGACACCATCGAAAATAATGTTACAGAAGAAGTTTTGCTGCTTTCAGGAAGTGATGTGGATGATCTGGATGATGACAATCTAGAAGCTGACCTTGAATTTATGAACGAGCCAAGTGTTTCCGGACTCAGTAAGGGCCGGCTGGATGAGGGTCCGCAATTGCCTGAACAAGAATTTGATCCTGCATCCGACTCGGACGACGACTAGGCTCACGATCATCGCGCTATGTTTTAAGTAAAACAAAAACCTAGATTATTGTTGTGTAAAGTATTTTATCTTTATGAAATAAGTTTGGTAGCCATGATCCGATGACAATAAACCACGTCTTGTTAATCATATCTCATATAAATCGAGTTTATTAAACAGATTTCTTGTATAGGAATACATTTAATAGACTGTGGCAATGTATATAGGAACTTCTTTCAGCCTTTTTCCTTATATTTAATCCACTTTTATTTACAGGGAATTACTTAGGCAAATAGAGGGTGTTATTTTTTATGTACCAAGCCGTTTTTGTTTGGCCGGCTTTTCGGATTGAATGACACTTGTCAGTTGGCGGAGGGACTCATCATCATCATCGGCACTACAACCGGGATCCGGCCTTGGCCTTATTTAACAAGTCTCTCCACCGGTGTACGGTCCACATCCGAGCCTTGTTAAATTGTGCATAATAATTTGTTTTTCCGGGCAAGGTTATTAGCCTTGCGCCAACCTTTCTCAGGATGTCGCTGCATGCATTGGTTCACTACTTGACGGGTGCCAAAGTAGCTATCCCGACATGCCCCTGGATCGGTCTAGATGTATCTTTTGAAGATTTCCACCTTCCTACCGAAACCAAAAAAAAAAAAGCTATCCAGGGGTGTCACGTAGAGTCTGCATGTCAACTTGGATTGAACAGGGACAAGGATAGTCCTGGCCTTCGCCGGGTTGAAAGCAGAGACTGCCCTGTATGTTCGATCCCACCCCACCCCACAATTTGTTAAGAAGAAGTAAATATTGTAACATCGTTTTGAACTTATGAAAACATTTTATTTAAATAATTGGTCAATTATGAATCATCATCATAATCTGCACTACAACTGAGAACCGGTCTTGGCCTTATTTAGCAAGTCCTGAGGCCTGTTAAATTTTCCATAATGATTTGTGTTTTTTTCCGGGCAAGGTCATTAGTCTTGCGCCAGAGGCTCCCCAACGGGGAATCGGACCCCGGTCTCCCGCGTGACAGGCGGGTATAGTAACCACTATACTATGGAGGAGCCAATTATGAATACATGGACAAAATTTCATGATGTGCTGTGTGGGAGGATATTTCGACTTGGCTGGTTTTGTTAATAAAGAGAAGAGCGACTAGTTGAAGCACCGGTACTCTATAATTCATGCGTTAAAGACCAGCACGCTCTTGTAGAGTAACTGTAAGTTGCCATAGATCTTAGAGGATGGTAGAGCCAATGCCCAGTCAATGCTGGTGACGACATGTAGAAAAGCTTTTTTGTGGGCACAAATTGGATTAATTATGGCTACACACCATTCGGTTCCAAAAAGACGGTGCCACATCTTACGCAATCGGTGCTATGATTCAAATTTTGCGAGAAATTTTTCTCACCAAATAATGTCAAAAAGTGATGATATCGACTGGCCTTCATGATCCCCTAATTTGATCTCTTTCCAAGGAGGGAAGGGTTTATCACCGCAAAATATGTGTTGGACTGCCTTACTAATGATGTGAGTCTTGGTCGCCGTTCCTGATACTGTAGCTCTGATTGTTTGGTGAGTACTCTACAGTGTTTTCATTTTAAGGGGTATCTGAAGTGACCTGAGGCACAATTGAGCCCTCTTGAGCGCTAGATGATACTATCGCTTATTGCGACGATAGTGAAGAACGTGTGATTCGAACTGACGCTATGACGGTTAGAATCACTAAAAATATAACCAATGCTCAACACATCAGACCACTGCGGCGTGCACGAATTTGATTTCTAAACTCATGTACATTCGACTGATATGGAATTGTTATACGGCTAATGCATCTTCTTATTCGATTTTCTTTCGGTGTTCACTATTTGCAACTATATACACTCTCGACACACTATTTGCAACTTGTGTGTGTATCTGTTAGAAACGCCACACTACTCCCTCCCCAGTAACTTTGTTACGATCAACTTCGTGTGTGAACGACGGAACGAGGAACGAGCGAGCGTGGGCACGTCGGAGCAGGCGAGTGTGCCGGTGCTCTATGGGGAAGTCGTGATCGTAATAGTAAAGTTCTGTTTATCTATGGGAGATTGTGTGTTGTGTGTACAGATCACGTCGGGTTGTTGTGTTAAGCAAGGATAGTGAAAAACGGTGATTTGAACATACGATGAAACGGGTGAAAAGCGAAGCATTGAAGCATCAGGCTACTGCCGCGTGTTCGAATTCGATTTCTAAACTCAAGCACACTCAACTGATGTGGAATTGTTATGTTATCGCTATGGTATACGGCTCTGAATCATTTTCTTATTCGATTTTCGTTTGGTGTTCTTCACTATTTGCTTCTGTATTGTGTGTGTATCTGTTACAAACACAACACTACTCCCTCCTCAGTAACTTTGTTACGATCAACGACGGAGCAAGGTGTAGGGAAGAAGTAGGTTGCAGCGGCGTACGGCTTTGATTCCCCCCTTCCTCCATCATCAATATAAGAAGGTTCCGCAGTAAATAGTTCATCGAATACAAACCGAATGAAACGCAGCAAAATATTCACCAAGGGGAAACGTCACACACAGGAGAAATAAAACACGCGGGTTTGGTCAATATTAGTTTTTTATTTGTTACTATCAGTCTTGACGGGGAATTAAAAACAATTGTCACTTAGGCTATTGCACAGAGGAACTTTAAGTTAACACTAATTGCAGCAGGCAGTCACAAACGAATAATTGAACAAAGTTGTGGAAATTGTAACAGCTTGTACATTGGTAGAACAATTACAACGCCAAGTATTTTGCTTTTTTTCTTTATCTTAACCGCGCTAGTTTTAATTATATTTGATTTTGCTTTGTTTAAAATGGTTTGTTCAGAAAAAGAAACAACGCGGCTCGACCCGACACTCAGTTAAAATGGGATATACACTCTCGACACACTTGGAGTACAACACGCGTGTCCGCAGCGCTACGGACAGCGGGAGCAAAACGACCGGCTTGGTCGGTGGGTGGTAAAGGACTCAGCGATAAACGGCTCGTGCAGAACCGACTCGCTAATGGGGTGAGTTTCCCAGAGAGAGAAAGTGTTCCTCTCCACTAAGGATACGTTTTACCTACCACAAGAGATACGTAAAGTCTCTCTTTGTGGAACAGAAAACCAGATCTCGTAATGGAGTTCATGGTAGTATGTGTGCATGGGTGATCGTGAGGATCGTAATTCTCGACACACGCGCGAAGGCGATGGATAAACGAAGCAGACAGGCAGTAAGGACAAAGGGACCGTGAAGATCGTTGGTAGTACACAGGTATGTGTGTACATGGGTTCTTTCACGGGACAAACCATGAGAACGAACCTGATGCGACGAAAAGGGCATAGGATGTATCCATGAGATGTGAGTTCGGCAAAGCAAACAAACCGAATCTCCTTGGATGCTAATGGTTTTTGTTTGCTCATGCCGCTGCTGATGAGAAGCAGATCCTAAAATATGAGAAGACAAGGGGAACGCTTAGGACTTTGTCTAAGATGTGCATTGCGGCTAAATAAATAGGCGGCAATGCAATGTGGAAATGCGCTAATTGGTTTTAGCTTGATTACCGGGAAATGGTGTTTATGGTATAGCGTTTGAAATAATAGTGAAGAAGAACGTGTGATTCGAACTGACGCTATGACAGTTTGAATCACCAAAAATTGAACCTAAGCGTTACCCATCAGGCTACTGACCGTGTTTAGAATTCGATTTTTAAACTCGACTATAGTCCACTGATGTGAATTGTTATGTTATCGCTATGGTATACGGCTCTGATGTATTTTCTTATTCGATTTTCGTTCAGTGTTCTTCACTATTTTGCTTGTGAATTGTGTGTGTATCTGTTATACGACACAATGGCATCGCTGGTAAGGGTAGGTATTCAATTCGTATTTGTATTTGCCTGTGCTGTAGGATTTAATTGATGCCTTAAGACGCGAGATGCGTATATTTGTTTTGGTCCCTTGGGTGTAGGTCGCCACCCAATGTGTATGTATGGTGATTTATTATACACTTGGTGAGGACGGGAAATAGGCGACGATATGTTTATGATCCCTGTTATGATGGTTACATTGTATGTAAACCAAATCATTTTGTTTTCAGGAATTTGCCTAGGGGGATTTGCCTGGCACCGAAGGTGCCGAATTGGTTTTGGGACTCCTGATAAGTTAGGAAAGAATTCTTACAGGGAATTTGTATGCGAAGGGATGCATGAAAGCTAAGGATTCTTTAACAGGGACTTTTAGATTGTAAATCTGATCTATTTGACGCGTGAAGCATTTACAGGTGCTTAATGCGATTGCATTAGCAAAAACGTATGCGGATTGGGATGAAGTTATGGGGGTTTTTCAGGTAAGCGAGGCGTGGGGTTTAGCGGAACCGCCACAGAGGAACGAGCGAGCGAGAGGACGTCGGAGCAGGTGAGTGTGCCGGTGCTCTATGCGGAAGTCGTGATTGTAGTAGTAAAGTCCTGTTTACCTACGGGAAATTGTGTGTTGTGTGTATACAAATCACGTCGGGATTATTGCGTTAAGTAAGGATAGTGAAGATGGGGTGTGGTTATTCTGGTACCAACGTGGGTATTTGTATATTTAGTCTTTAGTGGTAACGTGCCTCTGGGGAACAGGTTCGCCGGTATACCCAGTCGCTGCTTTTCCGTTCGAAAAAATAAAACTCCGTGTGACTCCTTTTTTTCATTTAATATTAGTTATGAACACAAATTACAGCTTATATACTCAGGTCCTATGTCTGGCGACTAACTTATTATTAATGGCACAGTATCTCTTAGCACTAATTAAAATCTTGAAAAATCCATAACTAGGTGTGATTGTTCACGACAGAAACTAAATTGTGAATGTTTAACTTATTCATTTTAATAACATTTAAGAATTATTCACAACAGAAACTAATGGCGAATATTAACTTATTTAATTTAATACTATTTGAGAAATATTCACATAGAAACTAAATGTCGAATGTTAATTTCTTTAATGTAATAATATTTGAGAAATATTCACACAGAAACTAAATTGCGCATGTTTAACTCATTTAATTCAACCCGAATATACTTAACATAGCCGTTTGCATTACAACATTTGTGAATCTGATACGATGCGTTTAGGCTTCCACTTGGTAACTTTAAAAATGACAGAGGACCCCTTTCATCAAACTCACACTGGCTGATTACTCGTCTCGACTGTAATTATTTAACGTGGAGGCACGACTTGCCTCCACGGAATCCGTATCGCGATTAACTTCAACCATCGAAACGACAGAACGCCAAAATTCCATTCATCGCTTCGATGACCAAATATGGTAAGATTCTCCTTCGCATCGGCACGTAGGGCGCGAAACATAAACGATGTTTGCTTCTGTTGCTCATGGTGTATGTGTGTGTCCACAGTATGCGGACCGTGGCTCATCAAATCCATAAGGGTAACACCATGAGCAATGATCTGCAGCTGGGCGAGTCTGAGCCTGAGAGGGCGCCCGCATGTTTACATTAAGTAATAGCGCACCAATGATGGTGGCCTACCCAGGATACTCGTGTGCATGTTAAAATGCTGTAGAATTTGCTTCCGACGTCTGGGCGCGAGATAAAAGAGCAATGTGGAAGTTTCGTTGGTTGGATAACTTACTGTGTATTGGGGTGCATGCAATGATCTTCGCGCAGGTGCGTAATAGGGTAAGTATATGTGGGTAGCGCCGAGTGGGTTTCCTGGATGTATGCTGCGTTTACAATTTCTTACCAGGAATTTGATGATGCAACATACAACCGGTGAATTGCTTTCAGGGAGTTAATATTTGTTGCTGATGAAATTTTATGTCAGCTAGGATTATTGATTCTAAGTATTTCTAAAATTGTTGGTACAACTATGGAAGGTAAGTACATGTGTTTCATGTGTTTAGGGAAACTATTTCTTTATCATAGCTGTAAGGTAAGTAGTGGCGTTCAATGGAACTGCCTAAATACTTTTTGTTTTATTCATTTTGTATGCTAGGTTTTTACCTAGGTAATTGGAAGATGATTGGTGGCGTTCAAGGGAACCACCACAGGTGAATTGAACGCACGGAAAACGGGTGATAAACGAAGCATTGAAGCATCAGGCTACTGCCGCGTGTACGGATTTGATTTCTAAACTCAAGTACATTAGACTGATGTGGAATTGCTATGTTATTGCTTGGTATACGGCTGATGCATCTTCTTATTCGATTTTCTTTCGGTGTTCTTCACTATTTGCTTGTATCTTGTGTGTGTATCTGCTAGAAACGTCACATTACTCCCTCCTCAGTAACTTTGTTACGATCAACTGCGTGTGCGAACGACGGTGATTGTAGTAGTAAAGTCCTGTTTACCTATAGGAGATTATGTGTTCATCAATTTGGCGAATTTTTGTTTATCGATGCAGGTGTTCCACTGAACACTGCTTGGAAATAAAAGTCACTTTTTTTTATCTGGCGATATGCCTTTATTTGGGCTCCTCGATAGTATAGTGGTTAGTATACCCGCCTGTCACCCAGGAGACCGGGGTTCATTTCCCCGCCGGGGAGCCCCTGGCGCAAGACTAATGACCTTGCCCAGAAAAAATAAATCATTATGGAAAATTTTACAAGCCTCAGGACTTGCTAAATAAGGCCAAGACCGGTTCCCGGTTGTAGTGCCGATGATGATGATGATATGCCTTTATTTATTATTAAATAAAAGAAAAAGGATTCGCGCTGACACACTCTTCGTTTATTTTACAGTCGGGAACCCTCCACAACGGATGTTATTACTTGACTCGTTTTGTTTATCTTGAGGATCGTTTCTCCACCAACGTTCTAATTTCACTAATTTAAAAACCTTCTTCAAGGGATGGAAAACTCACCCGGATGTTCTTCCTTTCTCTTCCGTTTTCAGAAGTCGAAGATCAAGAAGGGAGAGGATCCTTTAGGAAAATGTGGCGTCTCTCTGGTAAGTATCTTGGTAACTTGTTTTACACGCGCCACAAATGGGTTTTCGAAGTACCCTTAAATGTCAGAGCGCAATGGGAGCGGACGTAGAGGAAGTGGATACGGAAAGGCGGTATCGATGTACATTGGCCTCAAATGCATAAATACCTGAACATTATAACGAGGAAGAAACAAGGTTTGGCTAAAAAATGACTCCATGTTTATTTGGGCACCTAAAGTTGACTTTCAACGTGAACTGAAGTTAAACCAAAGGAACAACCAAACCCAGTGATATAGGAATTGGTCGACCACTGTTGTAGCGATGATCTCTTATATTGAAACGATGTCTAGTCAACATGATACACTCTACAAGGTAACTGAAACGGGAGTAACTAGGGAGTGGACCTATAATATCCATGCGGATATTCCAACCTTCTAGCCCTTGGGAGCGTCCCAAGGAGTAGTGTGTTTGCTTCTCTGACAAGTATGAAAAGCACACGCCCATGATTACAGGATTTAAATACGACACCAAAAATCAAAAAAGGACAGATTGTTATATATATTTGAAAGGTGTGTAGTTGGTTAACTCAGTTGGCTGCTTGGATATACGTTTGCTTTAGTTTGTTCAGAGTTCTGCTCCTTTGTTCTTCATAACGGTATATAGTGCTTACGAGGTTAAGCTGTCGCCATATGCATTTCAATAGATTGCATAGTGAAGAGGTATCTTTGGCGATAAATATGATGACACGTGGAACGGAGCTCCGTTTTTATAGAACCATAATAATACTGATTGTTCTATACGGATGCGAAACATGGGCTCTCACAAAACGGGAAGAAAACAAATTCCGGGTATTCGAGAATAAAGTTTTAAGGAGTATCTTTGGCGGTAAATATGACGAAGAGGCCGGACAATGGAGTAAACTTCGCATCCGCAAATTGGAAGAGCTAGACCACAAACCTACAATAGTGAGAGTGATCAAATCGCGAAAATTAAGATGGGCCGGATATGTAGTGCGAATGGGAAACGATAGGACCCTGCGTAGAATTCTTGACAGCAGACTAACGGGAAAGAGACCAATTGGAGGCCCGCGACGGAGATGGGAGGACAATGTCAGGTTTGACCTTTAGGAAATCGGATTACATGGTCAAGAGTGGAAGGAAAGTGCACAGGACAGGGAACGACGGTGCAGCCGAGTCGGTGAGGTCATGAACTTCCGGGTTCCTATAGGCCAATAAATAGTAAATAGTAATAGTATAGGGGCGATGGAGGAGGCTCCATAAACGTGAATTGGAAGAGCTATACCTCAAACAAACAATAGTGAGAATCAAGTCAAGAAGAATAAGGCGGGCCGGACATGAAGCGAGCATGAGCAAGGCAAGAACAGTCTGTAGAATTTTTGACGGAAAAGCAACAGGAAAGAGACGGACGGGGAGGCCGTGACGGAGACGAAAGGATTATGTAACGGGTGGCCTTGAAGAAAATGGATGAGGTGGCGAAACGCGGAGGGAAAGTCCACAGGACAGGAAACAGTTGCGTAGCCGACTAACTGAGGTTATAAGCTTGCGGATTCCTACAAACCAAATAGTAGTAGCAGTAGTAGTCATGAAGAATACACCACTAAAAGAGAATCGAAATAATCAGCGCTCTATGCGAGAGCATTCATCATCATCGGCACTACAACCGGGATCCGGTCTCGGCCTTATTTAACAAATCTCTCCACCTGCCCGATTTCGAGTCGATGTCATCCGGTGTACCAAACTGTCATCCAGTTTGGCACTTCCAGGCTCTGGGCGTCCTGGTCTACGCCATCCCTCCATTGTAGATAAGGTCTGCCGCGCTGTCTCCTTCCATACATCCTGCCACAAAGGACTTTCCGGGCAGGCTCCTCTTCGCTCATTCGAGCTAGGTGTCCCGCCCACCGGAGTCTACCGAGCTTGATTTTTCTTACAACATTAGCTTCAAGGTAGATTGCGTACAACTCATGGTTCTAGCGTCTCCGGAATCGTCCTCCTTTGGCGGATTTTAGTGAATGTCTGAATGATGTTGGAGTGTTCCGCCGAACACTGTTTATCGCAGAGGAAAAATACACCAAAGGAGCGAACACAGCCTTTCATCCTTTTTTGTTTTTCAAATTATTACAACTCGGAGATATAAGGCACTTGGACACCGATCGCTTCGCCACACCACACGTTCGTTCGTCACTATATTTGTACTGTTCGATATTTCAATCACTTGCGAAACTAAACTTGTAAACTTTCACCGGTCGTGAGGACTTATATTTCTACTGCGCGTTACTTTTCTGAGCGTTGCACGCCGAGTATATACGTACTTTTAATTATCTTGCGCGGCGCGGACTAACCTCCTCGTTCGGGTTCTGAATATCGACTGTGTTGCTCGAAGCAGACTGAGGTAACTTCTCTGGGGATGATTCCATTCGCCCCACAGTTTTCCTTTCCCTTTCGCTGGTGGTGACTTTCTCTCGATCGAGAATCTCTCCGCCAGTGCAGATCGTGCTCACACATACAGATGCGGAGGTTATTGTCTGCATGTTGTAGATTACTCTGTGATGAGAATTTCACACCTCTAATGGATCGGTTATGCACACAACGAATGTGTGATTTACATTAGACGATCGTGGGATAATGTTTACTTAATGTTTACAGGAACAAAGGTTTTGTCGAGGGATTGGCTTTCCGATAATTCGCTTATCGCCGGAGATGTGATGTCTGTCGACATCTGGCGCAGCTGTGCCAACCATTTAAAATCGCCGCCTATGATCAAGGGTGTATGCCCCGAGGAGCTTATTAATTGGCCGATATCCTCGGGATTAATGAGGCCATTATTGGTTTTATGCGAGTTGTATACGGAGTATATATTCACTATACCGTTATTAGCTAGATGCAGTTCAACCCCGGAGGCCTCTATTGACTCGAAATGCAGGAGGTCAATTGCTTCACGGCGAAGTTCGCTATTAACTAGTAAACAGGTGTTACCTCGATGGTGGGGCCGCCAGTGAGGGTTCGATCTCTTCGAATCATTGAAAAGTTTGGGAAAGTGGGACGGTGACATGGATGCAACCTACTTTCGGTTACAAGAACCACGTCCGCCCGGTTATCCTTTATGAAGTCAGAGACTATCATATGCGTTGATAGCGAGACGAGGGAGTTGACATTTATTAGGATAACTTTAATTTTGGAATCCATTTTGAAGCGTATGTCTTACATATGCCATGAAAAGGAGTGCATCCCTCTCAGCCTCAGTTGTTTTTTTTTTTCGTATCGGGGTCGAATATCCTCAATCACGCGGGAGAGACTAAGTAGTGTCTCGAGCATTGAGGTTTGCCCCATTTGGAGGCTTTTGTGCCGCTGCTTGGATTTGTGGCATTGTGTTGGCCTGTATAGCGGATCGCTTAGGGACTTGAATATGTTTTTGGGGGAGAGGGGGTGGAGTTTTCATATTCTTTGTTTGGATCCCTTTAACCTTATCAGCGAATGTAAATCCATTTTGGATGAAATTTTGTGTGGCCTGTTTTCCGAAGTTTAACTTGGCTACTTGTTTAGCTCGAGTCTCCTTGGATCTGTGGACTATCTCTTTATATTTAGGGCAGTTCCTGTAACTGACCGGATGTCCTTTCTTACTGCAGTTGCAGCATGTTGGCAACGTAATTTCATCCTGCACATTTGTTGTGTGATCATATTTTGCTGGCGGGAGTTCGCACTTGCCAATATCGTGTGATTTTCCAAACGGGCGCAACGCCGGTCCATGTTGCAGTTGCGGGAGACATGCCCGAAACGTTGGCTGCTTCGGCATTGAGGTTTTGTTTTTTTTCTTTTTTTGTTTTTATTATTAGACTTCTCTCGGGAGGGGCGACCCTATAGCGCCGAGTGGGCGCACCGAGATGCCATCAAATAACTGTTGCAGTTCTCTTTGAACAGTTGCAGGTTGTTACGCTCCGGGAACACTCGTGTGCGAAGGGAGTTCCACAGCTTCCCCGCTCTGTAACGGAACGAGTTCTGATGCAGGGATGTTCGCGCCATCGGGAGATGAACCACAAACGGGTGCGATCCGTCGGATTGTCTTGTGGAGCGCATATAAGCCGAATTGCGTCGAACAATACCACGAACCTCCGAAGAACAGTACCCGTGATAATATCTGTAAAACAGACAGAGGTCGGTTACGCGCCTTCGATGTGATAGCGACTGTAGTCCCGACGTCAGCGCCGAGTCCCCGATCAGGCGGATCGCTCGTCTCTGTATGCCCCCAAGTAGGTCGATGGTATGTTTAGGAGCCGAGCTCCAAACATGAGAGCAATATTCGAGCGCGGGTCTAATTTTGGATTTATATAGGAGAAGAAGTTGGGCCGGAGTAAAATATTTCTTGGCTCTAAAAAGATAGCTTAGTTTTCCTGAGGCTGACTTGGCAATCCTCGACACGTGTTTATGCCATGATACATTCCCACAGACCGTGACGTCGAGCAATTTCAAACTTTCCCCAGCCTCGAGGGGCCGGCCATTCATCATCAGCTGTGGAACCGATGATCCACTTTTCTCTGTGAATGTTGTATATTGTGTCTTCGCTGCATTGAAGTCGACGAGATTGGCCCTTCCCCACTGCAGGACCCTATCTATATCTTGATTCAGAGAGTCAATCTGTCTACATCTCAGCTGATGTGACGCAGATGCACCAATCGGCCGAACAATCGAAAAAGAGGAAACAAGCGTACTATCACTCGCAAAACTGAACACTTTGTTATCCGTTGTCTCCAACAAATCATTTATGTGGAGCAAGAACAAGGTTGGAGCCAAAATAGAACCGTGAGGCACCCCTGAATTAACAGGATACAGATCCGAACACTCGCCGTCCACAATAACCTGGATTGATCGATTCCCGAGGACACTCCTCGTCCAGTCACAAATCTGTTGGGAAAGTCCATATGAACGAAGTTTGCTCAGTAATGCCCCGTGCCAGACGCGGTCAAAAGCCTTGGAGATATCCAATGCCACCGCCCTTGACTCACCATGCCGCTCAATCGCAGATGTCCATATATCGGTTATAAGTGTCAAAAGGTCTCCCGTGGACCGCCTGCCACGGAATCCGTATTGACGATCATTCAGAAGTCCGTTGCACTCCAAATACTTAACTAACTCTGTACTGATGACTTTTTCCATCACCTTAGATAAAATAGAGAGTAATGCTAACGGCCGGTAATTTTGTGGGAGACACTTTTTCCCCGTCTTTGGGATTGGCTGAACTCGACCGATTTTTCAGCAGGCAGGAAGGACCTCCGTGCATAAGATAAGCGGAAGAGTCTGCCAAGAACCGGCGATAGTTCTGGAGCACCGTTCTTAAGGACTATTGCTGGTATTCCGCCCGGGCCGGTTGCCTTCCTACAATCCAGTTCACGTAGAATGCGTTGAATAGTGCGAGGGTGAAATCTCACATCCCGCATCGAAGACCGTACCGGCGAGATCACAGGTGGCTCCAAAAGGCTGGGATCGAGGTTTGAATTCACGGAAAACAAATTCGCGAACACATCAGCTTTATCCTTTGAATTCGTGACTAACGTCTCGCTGTCTGTCACCAACAGAGGGAAAGAGGAGGATGTGGTTACCGCTGACAGCTTTTGCCATTGACCAGAAGCAGAGCGAACCAGTTGGGCACCGAAGGAGCTTATTGATTTCTTGTCGTTGTGAGCCTTCTTCGCGGTATCAATCGCCTGGTTGCACGCGTTTCTGATTCTAATAAAATTCGTTCTGTTAACATCGGTGGGATTGGAGCGCCATTGCTTAAAAGCTCTATTTATTGCCGCTGTAATCAGCTCGAATTTTTTATCAAACCGAGGTTTATCAGACGAACTTCGTTTGATGGAATGTGGAATATACATCTCCATCCCCAGAAGAATAATCTCTGATACCGACTCCGCGCAAGCGTTAATATCGGAGTTTCCGAAGCAGACCTCGGACCATGGAAAGGATGCGAAAAAATCTCGCAAATCGTCCCAGTTAGCAGCCCCATACCTCCATACATGGCGAAGCTGCCTAGACCGGTTATTCGCTTGATAGGCAAGTGTTTGCGCGACAGATACCAAGCAGTGATCTGAGTTTCCCAGTGGCGCAGAAACCTCTACGGTATAAATACTCGGTTCGGATGTCAGAAACAGATCCAGGGTGTTCCCATAATCGCCTCGGGCATCCGGCACCCGCGTTGGCTCCCCCACGAGTTGAGTCAAGTTGTGGCTTACAGCAAACATCTCCGCCAGCCTCCCAGCCTTGTCGGTTCTGTTAGAATGTAACAACCAGCCGGAATTGTGGACATTAAAATCACCAAGGACAACAATTTCAGAAGCTGGGTGGTTGATCTGTATTCAGTCGACGGTATGTGAAAGATGTTCGAAAAATGTCGCCGGGCGATCGTCATTCGGGGAGCGATAAAGACAACCAAGAAATTGAACGGAATTCCTCAGCATGACCCTCAACCATATGGTGTCCATATTATTGGGTTCCAATGCCTCCATACCCTGGTAAGCCAGATTGGACCGCGTGAAGACGCAGACTCCGCCCTTAAAACGGAATCTCAAATGTAAGCCGTATCCTGAGCAACGAAGATATGTCGAATCAGTTGACGAATCGACCTGGGTCTCAGTTAGGGCAAGGATATCAGGTTTCGTTGTTTGCAAATATTGGTGGACGGCGTTTACATTCGTATTGGTGAAACCGATGCCTCTGATGTTACAAAATGTCGTCACCAGTCGAGCGTGGGCAGAGCCTCGAGAGCGAACCCGGTTATGCGAAAACGAACCTCTTAAAGTTCCATTATTTATCATGATATTGTTATGAAATACCTCGAAGACAACTTGTTGTTGAAGGATTGGAAGCGACTTTGTCCGTATTATGCAATCTACGTTCGTTCTTGGGGCAAGATGAAGCTCCCATGCGGTCTGATTTTCACAAACCGTTATGGGGGACAGCATTTTTTAAAGTCAGTGAATTTGACGTGAGGGATAATGCCTCAAGGGGAATTACGATGTCGTCCTGTTCCCAGCAGGCAGCGACCCGTTTTAAGAGGATGGTCCTCGACTTTTCGTCGGACGGGGTGAAAGTGTAATAACTCACCTCGTTGGCCTTCAGGGTATCGTTAACCTTAGAGAACGTCTGTCGGTCATAGGTTACGATTTTATTGAGGCTTGGACTCAAGGTCTTTGCCCTAAAGTTGGATATTCCTTGTCGGTTCAGGTCACCGACGAACTCCTTTAGGTTGAGGTCTCGTGCAGAGACCCCAGGTTGCTGCTTTTTTTTAAAAGCAGATACGTCTGCCTCGGCCGCCGTTCGTGTGGCCTTTTATTTAATTTAAATTAGAAAATGACTTTATGCCTGAACATCATCATTTTAGGATATGGATGTGGGGAAAAGGAAATATGGGTGGCGTGGTTCTGGACTGGCTTTGGACGTTAACCCACACTTTGGCCTAACGAAGTTCAACAAATCAAATAATCCATCTACTGTAGATGCTATTCTACATACTTTTATAGCTTTTAGGGTTGCATATGAAAACAGCTACAGGTACTATTGATTCAGGGCTAAGCCTGGTTAATGCATTATAGTTAAACTCTTTCAATTGTGGATGATTACTACGAAGGCATTGGAATTTTACCAAAAGATTTAGGGTCTAGGAAGGATCTACCCAGGCTGAGGTACTATATAGTGTCTGCTTCAACAATCATCATCATCATCATCGGCACTACAACCGCGAACCGGTCTTGGCCTTATTTAGCAAGTCCTGAGGCCATAATAATTTGTTTTTTTTGCGGGCAAGGTCATTAGTCTTGCGCCAGAGGCTCCCTGACGGGGCATCAAACCCCGGTTTCCCGAGTGACAGGCGGGTATGTAGTGGTTTCTATTAGTGCGTCAGCACGGACGCGGATTCAACAAAAAACACCACCGCTGTTGCACTAAGCGAATCCAACCGGAGACACAGAAAAGTAAATCCGACAAAGAAAAACACTGGGATCGTTAGATTGATAAGTTGTTCTTTTATTGCATTTATTGGAATCGATCCTTAATTCAAAACAGTGAATGGAATTCTAAATCAATTTGAAAAACACAACATATTCTATTTAAATTAATTCTACACGGCAAACGCGAATTTGCACTTTTTACTGCTTTGTAATTAAATAATATAGGTTCTGCACTATAGGATCGCAGAGTGGAGAAATATTGTTTTATCTTTAATACTTTATCATACTTGCACTTATTGAACCGATTAAAGAATGTTATTTAAGTCACGAAATTTTCGAGTTCTACTTTTAAATTATTAAACATACGCTTGTCGCGCCTTTATTGTATCACACAATATCTGACTCCGACTTCCGCACAGCTTGGTAGCTAAAATCTGACTCCAAGTGGAATGTCTCTTTACAGACATCCGAAGAAAACCAAAAAAAAACTAAAGGATTCGCCGCCAATGGCGAAGGTCCAAACGAAAAGGAAAAGAGAAAAACTCATGTAGCAGATCGAATCCACTGCTACATGTTTGGGCAAGATAAACTGCCGCCATCCGCAAGGGATAGATTCTTGATTGACGTGAGTCAATAAAACCCTTGCCGAAGGCAGAAATCTATCTTGGAAAAATGTATCGAACATTGGGCATGGCCGTTGTTAGATCATCTAGCATAAACAAATTTCGGTCTGGTGATTCGATGCATGTTATGTTAGGGATGTGTTAATCCCGTTGAAAGGCACTGTCAGGCGAAAGTATCCGCTTGAATGTTTACTTTGTGTAAACTAAAATTGGTGGCCATGACCGATGCTGGTGATAGTTCCAAGAAACGGCAACGGATCATAAAATCGGTCATGCTTAGATCCAAGCAAAATATGCGCGCCTGAAAGGCCAATGTTTGATTTGATCTTCTTTACTTAAGGAAAGATAGATCGTAGACATGCCGTTGGAAATCTGGCTTGCAGCTGTGCAAGCAACCCGAAATAATGCTAGGTCAATGAATGGGTACAAAAATAACACACGGAAAGATCAGCGTGTGTTGGTGGATATGTGCCATCCATTGTTCGGTCGCGGAAGCTCGGTTGATGGGTTGATGTCATGGCAAGATGATAATCTTGCCGTGAATTATGCTTTTAGGAATGACCGTGGGGAAGAGGTTTGGAAAAGCACCCAAAAAAGGTAAGCTGCCTAATATATATTTATGTCGGTTATCCTTGGGGATAACCGAATTAATTCCAGCGAATTGGTTGGCGGTTAATGCCGTAGCAAGGTTGCGTAACCTTGCTGAAGAATCGACTTCAAGGTATGTCGCATCGCTGGGAATGGTGGGGATCGAGCGATGCATGGCTCTTCGGGCCCTGAAAAGCCCCACATCACTCCCTCCCCAGTGACGTAGTCACGAAACAGGTAAGGCAGATTAGGAGGAGGTTAGTTGGGTATGGGCGCGCGCATGAGCGCGAGTACGGGGAGGTTGTGCTGGTGGAGTAGGAGTGGTGTCAGTAGATGGAGGTGATTCTGGAGCGGAAGCTTCCAGAAAACAGGGCTTAAGCCTTTCGACGCTGACCGTGGATCGCTTGCCTCTAATATCGATCTCGAAGACGCGGTCACTGATGCGGCGGAAGACTTTGAATGGGCCATCATAAGGTGGGTCGAGGGGTTTTTTGACCTTATCCACCCTGACAAAGACGTGCGTGCAGCTGTGCAGTTCAGGGTGGACGAAAAGTTTTTTGGAGCCGTGCCTGGTTACAGGGGTTGCCCTAATCTTACGTAGCAGGTCACGGAGATGTCCCAATTCACGAAGTTGGTCACGCGGTGTTTCGCCATTCAGGAAAAGTTCTCCTGGAAGAAGGAGGTTGGTACCGTAGGTAAGCTCTGCTGCCGAAGCACCCAGGTCCTCCTTAATACTTGTCCTCAGGCCGAGGAGGACGGTTGGAAGGGCGTCAAACCATTGTGTGTCATTATGACACATGAGTGAGGCTTTAAGAGATCTGTGCCAGCGCTCTATCATCCCATTTGATTGCGGGTGGTAGGCGGTGGTACGACTCCTTTGGCAGCCGAGAAGATTTGTTAGCTGCCTAAAAATCGTCGCCTCAAATTGTGGACCTCGGTCCGAAGTTATGGTGGTTGGTACACCGAAACGTGTGACCCAAGTTGAGTAAAAGGCCTTGGCGACTGATTCGGCAGTAACTGCCCGGAGAGGTGTCGCCTCTGGCCATCGCGTGCAGCGATCCATCATAGTGAGGATATAAGAAAATCCTCTTGATGGAGTAAGCGGTCCCACTATGTCTATGTGGACATGGGCGAAGCGTGCCGTGGGAAGCCTGAATTGCGCTGGCTCCAGTACGTTATGTCGCGCTATCTTGCAGCGCTGGCACTGGAGACAAGCACGGGCCCAACCGGTGAGATCTTTGTTCATCCGGGGCCAAATGAATTTGCGACGGACAGCAGCGGCTGTTGCTCGGCCGCTGGGGTGGGCAGGGTTGTGGTAAACCTGGAACACGCCCTTACGAAGTTTCTCGGGAATGTAAGGTCTAGCGGTTCCAGTGGAGACATCACACCAGATTTCGCCCAAAGGGTCGCGAAGGGTAATTTTCTTGAGCTCTAGTGCCGTATCGGCAGTTAGGAGGGACTTGAGCTGTTCGTCCTCCTCTTGAGCTAGGGCAAGGTCAGTGTTATTCAAGGCGGTACGCAAATGAATCGTATCGATTCGAGACAGGGCGTCCGCCGTGACATTCTGTTTACCGGAGATATGCCTTATCTCCGTGGAATATTGCCCAATGAGGTCTAATTGACGCTCTTGTCGGGGGGAGGCATTTCCCGACTTCTTCCGGAACGCATAGACCAATGGCTTATGGTCTGTTAAGATAGAGAGTGAGCGACCTTCTATCATATGACGGAAGTACTTAACAGCGCTGTAGATCGCGAGCAATTCACGGTCGTAGGCGCTGTAACGTCGCTCAGTGGGACTCAGCTTCCTTGAAAAGAAACCAAGTGGTTCCGGACGGCCTTCAATGTCCTGTTCAAGGACGGCTCCGATTGCGGTATCCGATGCGTCGCATTGGATAGAAAGTGCCGCTCCCTCGAGAGGGTATCGGAGTAAGGTGGCGTTTGCCAATTGTTCTTTGGACAGTTGGAATGCTCGATCTGAGACTTCTGTCCAATTAATGGGGCGCTTATCATTGCGCTTAGCCCCTTTCAAAAATTCATTTAAGGGAGCTTGAATCTGGGCGGCATTCTTCAGGGTCGGACGGTAGAAGTTCAGCATGCCCAAAAATCGACGGAGCTCACTCACGTTAGTAGGCCGGGGATACTTCATGAGGGCCTCCACACGGTCTGGAAGTGGACGAATGCCCTGGTTGTCAACGACATAACCCAGATAGGTGATTTGCTCCTTGGCGTATTGACACTTTTCTGGGTTGATGACAAGACCGAATTCGCGGAGGCGCTCTAGGACCTGGCGTAAGTGGCGTTTATGTTCGGCGTGGTCTTTGGAGGCGATGAGAATGTCATCAAGGTATGCATGACAGCAATTAAGACCACGTAAAGCCGTGTCGATATAACGTTGGAATGTCTGTGCGGCATTCCTGAGGCCGAAAGTCATCACTTTGAACTCGAAGAGTCCGAAAGGTGTAATGACTGCGGTCTTGGGGATGTCTTCTGGTGCCACCGGAATTTGATGGTATGCCCTGGTGAGATCCAGGGTAGTGAAGACATTGCACCCTCGTAACTTGTACGAAAAATCGTAGAGGTGTGCAATTGGGTATCTGTCCGGGACAGTTGCTGCGTTCAACAGCCTGTAATCGCCACATGGGCGCCACTCACCAGAACGTTTCTTCACTAAGTGGAGTGGGCTTGCCCAGGGACTGTCCGACGGTTGGCAGATACCTAGTTCGATCATATGCTCGAACTCCGCGCGCGCCGCACGTAATTTTTCCGGAGCCAGTCGACGTGGACGCTGGCTCACCGGGGGACCACGTGTTTCTATATGATGAAACACTGTGGCTTTATGTCGGCGTTGGTTAGGTAGAGGAATTGTCGTACTAACAAATTCTTGTACCATAACCTGAAATGGGTCTATGCACTCTGTGGCCCCTGAAGTTGCCGCTGGTGATGCCGTCATGGGCAAGGGGGGTGCGGTTGGAGCCACTAGTCTGTTATGGGTCGAATCGACCAACAGATTATGTGCACCTAATAGGTCGGAACCTATCAGGGGTTCATTTACGTCCGCAATGACGAAACGCCAAGTGATCGGACGACAAAGACCCAATTGAAGTGTCAGCTTTTTACGTCCGTACGTAAGTATCGGCGTATTATTTGCAGCTGACAATTTAAGTGCGGCTGGCACGCGGTTACGCGGAGCAAACGATCGCGGGAGGACTGAAATATCGGCGCCGGTATCGACAGTAAAAGCGATATTCAGTTTTGAATCCCGGATGGTTAGGCGACTTATAGCAGGGGTGCCGGCCGGTTGCGCGAGGGTATCGGTCGGCAAAATTATTTCTAAAGGTCGTCCCTGATTGGTGGCTGGTTGCGTCCAACCACAGGGCGCCTTGCAATTAAATGTGCGATCACCGTATCGTTGGTGATTGGTGCACAAAGGGAGAGAGGCGGCGTTGTTGGGAGTATTTTGCCTCTGAATGTTGCCGTTTTGTGAAGGCCGAGGTAGTGCTCGGCGAAAGTTGGCCCACTGAGGGGCATTTTGGGAAGGTTGTTGCCGATCCAAGGGACGATTAGATACGGCACGATTCTGAGCGCCTCGTTGGTTGCTTCTCGCCTCCGCGCGAATTTGATTTAGTTCGCGGAGGACTGAGATCTGTATGGCACGAAGGTCAGAAATGGTGACCTGAGCAGGAAAACTTCTCGGGCGGAATTCGTTGGGCCTGTCCTCTTGGGTCCGCTGTGTGACATTGGTTGAGGCAGGCCTTCTGGGATGTGGTGACGGAGAAGGTTGACGCACCGGAGCCGTCGTTGGGGCTGTTAGTGGCGGAAAAGGATGCCGTGTAGGCTGAGCGACGTGTTGAGAAACCGCCGCTACTTGATACGCTGGAGGCTCAGACTGCTGGTCTGAGCTTTCCATAATTGCGTCCGCAATTTTAGCTAAATAGCCCAAGCTCTGATTGGGTTGGGCTACGAGTGCCGAACGAGCATGGTGCGGGAGACATCTTAAAAAGTGAGGCCGTATTAGGTCGTCCGAGAACCTGGTCCCCGCTATAGAGCGTAAATGGGTCAGGAAAAGGGACGGTCTCATCCCCGAAAGGTTCGTTTCGGCCGCCAAGCGTTGTTGCCGCGAACTTCCGGGCTCGTCCAGAGCGTCGAGGTGAGTCTCAGCAAACCAAAGTTCAGGGTCCTCCTCGTCAAAAGGGGGGAGATTAATGTTGGCAGGGTTGGGTCGGTTAACGACACTGGGGGCATCGTGAAATGCCAGGAGAGCGGGTTGTGCTGTCGCTTCGTGGTCGGTAGTGACTTGTGTATCAGGGAAGTCGGCGCTGGAGGCGTCGTAAAACTCGAGGGACTCGAGTTGTTCTTGATCCTCTTGGGGTGGGGCGCTCCAAGTACGGGCCATCGTGTAATGCGTGAGATAGAATTGGGAGGAAAGAGTTAAATCGGGTCTAAATAGCTACGTAGGACGTAGAAATTGATCGCAAGAGGACGCGAGGAGTTGGGCGGAGTCAAATGGAGCCACGGGGAGACGAAGTTGGTGTAAGGGTTGAGAAAAAAAAGGCGAAAAGAATCGAAAATGGGTTCGGTGTACTTGAAAAAGAGTTGAGCGAGTTGTAAGGAGTCGTGTGCGTGCGGAAAGGTTGTGCGCTACTTAATACCCTGAAGGGGTTTACAATATTATCAAATTAGTTGTAATAATTAAGTAATTAATGGAAACATACCATGACATATTTACGGCAATAAAAAAAAAAAAATCATTAAACTTAAAGAATTCCAATAGGTAAATTGTGCTGTCTTTTTAATAACTCACTAATCTATCATTTATATCGTACGTTTTAAGTATCATAAGTATCAGGTTATTTACGTATGACAAAATATGATATGTGTTATATATATCGTTTTTTTTTAGTGCAATACTTCTTAAAATTTTTATTAATAGTTTCAAATATTGTGGGAGGTTTTGTTATTTGAATTCCTACTATAACAGTATATATATATTTACGTTTATTAATTTCTGATGATAATGACAGTTGTCTTTCTGAAACATCTTCGTATATTTCAAGATATATTTGGGAATAATTTTAGTTCTTATGATTTGAGAAGAAATAGATAGTCGTTAATATACTACAAAAAAAAAAGAAAAAGAAACGCACTCATACAAGTGCACATATTTCCGGACATATGTGCATCCATATAAATATCATTTCTTTCATAAATACGTTACGAATTTTGATTATTGACGAAAATGTTTCGGAATTTGTATTGGAATTAACAACTTTTAACTAGATAAGCCAGTTATACTCTTTTCTTACACTGGTAGAATAGTTGCCTCGAACCAGCTGTCTACGTTTACAATAGAAGATCGTTTTGACAAATGAGAACTGTGTGTGAATATTTGCACTTTAAACCGTTAATTAATTTCTGCTTAAAACACAACCTTAATAATTAATTCTATGATTCCATACGTATATTATTTATCTTAGCGTATTATTATTTCATTATGTTTCCTTCCTTTTTAACAATATGATTGTTACGTGCCACGGAAAAATATTTAGAGTATTTTTTATCTTAGAAGGAACAAAAAATATAGAACAATTCAAGGTAATAATGTATACGTAAAAGGCACTTTGTTAATCTTAGAGGTTGTTGTCTCTTTTAACATGGTTAAGTGGTCTAAGAATTAATTGTATGTACAAATATTTAAGTATTTGAAGGAAAATGAAGAGACTTTAAATTTCGCTCAGAAGGAGCTTACACCAGAGAACAAAAAATAAAAAAAATAAAAATAAACATTTTTTTGAAAAATACCTGGTTATGTTGTTGTTTGGTGCTGTTGATGCTGGTCCGGAGATGGTGTTGTTCCTGTTCCGGTAGTCCTCGGCTGCTTCCGGTGATGTTAGCACTCGTCACTTTCACTGGTTGCTAGTTAGCGCTGCGAACTGATGTGGTGGGGCTCTTCTTGCCCTTAAAATGTCTTTAAGTGTTCCTTAGGTGTTAGTGTTAGAGTCACCACTGTTCTGCAGGTTTTGTGTTTTTGCCGCGCTTCACTATTTTTACCGAACCGTCAAATTGTTTAAGAAGGTAAGTGTTCTTCACCCTTAGGTCACCAATGTAGTGGTTTCTATTAGTGCGTCAGCACGGACGCGGATTCAACAAAAAACACCACCGCTGTTGCACTAAGCGAATCCAACCGGAGACACAGAAAAGTAAATCCGACAAAGAAAAACACTGGGATCGTTAGATTGATAAGTTGTTCTTTTATTGCATTTATTGGAATCGATCCTTAATTCAAAACAGTGAATGGAATTCTAAATCAATTTGAAAAACACAACATATTCTATTTAAATTAATTCTACACGGCAAACGCGAATTTGCACTTTTTACTGCTTTGTAATTAAATAATATAGGTTCTGCACTATAGGATCGCAGAGTGGAGAAATATTGTTTTATCTTTAATACTTTATCATACTTGCACTTATTGAACCGATTAAAGAATGTTATTTAAGTCACGAAATTTTCGAGTTCTACTTTTAAATTATTAAACATACGCTTGTCGCGCCTTTATTGTATCACACAATATCTGACTCCGACTTCCGCACAGCTTGGTAGCTAAAATCTGACTCCAAGTGGAATGTCTCTTTACAGACATCCGAAGAAAACCAAAAAAAAACTAAAGGATTCGCCGCCAATGGCGAAGGTCCAAACGAAAAGGAAAAGAGAAAAACTCATGTAGCAGATCGAATCCACTGCTACATGTTTGGGCAAGATAAACTGCCGCCATCCGCAAGGGATAGATTCTTGATTGACGTGAGTCAATAAAACCCTTGCCGAAGGCAGAAATCTATCTTGGAAAAATGTATCGAACATTGGGCATGGCCGTTGTTAGATCATCTAGCATAAACAAATTTCGGTCTGGTGATTCGATGCATGTTATGTTAGGGATGTGTTAATCCCGTTGAAAGGCACTGTCAGGCGAAAGTATCCGCTTGAATGTTTACTTTGTGTAAACTAAAATTGGTGGCCATGACCGATGCTGGTGATAGTTCCAAGAAACGGCAACGGATCATAAAATCGGTCATGCTTAGATCCAAGCAAAATATGCGCGCCTGAAAGGCCAATGTTTGATTTGATCTTCTTTACTTAAGGAAAGATAGATCGTAGACATGCCGTTGGAAATCTGGCTTGCAGCTGTGCAAGCAACCCGAAATAATGCTAGGTCAATGAATGGGTACAAAAATAACACACGGAAAGATCAGCGTGTGTTGGTGGATATGTGCCATCCATTGTTCGGTCGCGGAAGCTCGGTTGATGGGTTGATGTCATGGCAAGATGATAATCTTGCCGTGAATTATGCTTTTAGGAATGACCGTGGGGAAGAGGTTTGGAAAAGCACCCAAAAAAGGTAAGCTGCCTAATATATATTTATGTCGGTTATCCTTGGGGATAACCGAATTAATTCCAGCGAATTGGTTGGCGGTTAATGCCGTAGCAAGGTTGCGTAACCTTGCTGAAGAATCGACTTCAAGGTATGTCGCATCGCTGGGAATGGTGGGGATCGAGCGATGCATGGCTCTTCGGGCCCTGAAAAGCCCCACAGGTATACTAACCACTATATTATCAAGGAGCCATGCTTCAACAATATGTCGGAAAAATGCAATTCCAGATCCATAACGTCCACAATAGGTGAAATATGTACTCTGTCAAACTCCGAAAAGGCCCAAAAGCTCCAAATCGGTATTGATCACTTTTTTATGACCTCAAATGTCAATGTCTATAGAGATGAACCCGTGTATTAGTACTTTCGATGCCTTTGTAGGATCGATCGATGATACATAAAGGCAGCAAGATTACCGAAAACATATATGCTGAAAACAATTAAGGAAAGATGGTGGGCTGTCGTGTCACGTTATGTTGTAAAAAAGTTTCCAATTCGTAGTGTGGGGGTAGAAGTTAGTATGCCAAACAGGGGCACGCGGTTAACCATTATCCCCAACGATGTTCCGCCGCAAATTGTTTACCCGAGAAGAACAGATAAATAAAACGCGCTAGGGTTTTTTTGTTGTTGTAACGTTTTCTTTCCTTTATTTTACTCCAGCAGAAATACATTCGCTATTTCGCTTGTATTTGTTGCAACTGTATTCACTTACAAGGGCGCTCTAAAAACTATATTTACATTTATTGTTTAGTTTAGATGTACTGTACACTTAAATTTAATTGATAAACCACGAAATTATATTATTAAAATTGATAAGCCATGAAGAAATGACTCGTGCACTTCTAGGGATAGATATAAATCGGCTTCTCTCCGCAAGTGGTAGTAATCGACTCCGTGTCCCGTGCGCACCGTTTGGTGGATGAATTGTGACTCTCTTTCGGTGTGACCGCCCGCGGTGGTGATTGTATAGTCACTGATGCGAATTAGGGATGAAAATTGGGATTTCTTATTTTGCACGGAGATTAGCCAATCATCATCGCGCTCTCTCATGAATCCATTAAGTTTCATGTCTCAGCGAGGTGAATAAATACGGATTCATTCGACAGTCGCTGAGCATGCGAAGGATGAAGAGAACAAAAGAGAGAGCGCAATAACTTCGGAGTTGACTTGCTTGTTTGCTTGTACGAATGCAGACTCTGATGATGACCCACTGACCTAGTTCGCCGACTGTGGTGATCTCAGAGTGCAACGAACCCCGGGAAGATAAAAATGGGAAGGAGAGGAAAACGGTTGTAGGTATTCACCCGACAAAAGAGATCATTGACCCCCAGCGCATAGAGTATCTGGGGAAAGTCAAAAGGACGTCGCTGAAATAACCCCAGCGGTTTTGTAATGATGCGACAACTTCGTCTTGATAGACTTGGTTGTTGTTAACCAACATGAAATGCGATTTCCGGAGGAAATCTCATGGATTAGAGAAATGGAGTTGCCGTATGGCAAATGGGAGCTGAATTCAATTATGAACTAATTGCATAGGATAATGAATTCAGCTAAGCTTTCTTTTGGAAAATATACCTTTCAGGTGAAATAGCTTGTAGGAGGAATTGGGGTTGAGGTGACGCGCTGTTAGGGGTCGAAATTAAGGCTGAAATAGTGGGTTGGTTCTCCATGTAGTATAGAGAACCCCCACAGTAGTCATGTAAGAACAGCTTAAATTTGTGGAATAGAAAGACCAAATAGTCTCTCTACGGCAAGTATTTCACGGAAGCAGCGAAAATGACACTGGCTGCGAGTGAGAATATATGCCGTCCACATGACGGAGATGTGTCGCACCTGTCATCAAAGAGATGTCGTAACATCGTCATTGAACGTATCGCTTGTATAGTCGCATTTTTGGCACCGATATTAATTCGACTCTTATTTGAAAGGACTACGTATTTGAAACTGCTAAAAGTGTGGCCAAATGTACGAAGTTTGTTAAGAGATGCAACAAATATTCCACACCATTCAGTTTATCAGTCCCTCGTAAACATCACTGCACGTGTTCATTGGAATGCAAAAACGAGCATTGAAACGCATTGAGGTCAACGGTGTAGGTCTTTCAGTACTACCATTAGACAATAGGCTCAACATACTTTGTTTATTTATTTTCTAAAGCTATTATCGTCGCCGTCGCTTAACTGGACGGGGTTAATGCATTCCATCTCTCCAAAATTTTCCCACAATACCCGTCAATCGGAGTCAATCAGTTTAATTTAAAATATAATTTTAGACCTTTAGATAAACACGGAATCGTTCATCAGTCGAACAACACAAATTTGGAATGCTCTGTTTGCTCATATGTTTTACTTGTCATTATAATCTCGAGGCCTTAAAGACCAATGTACATCGATAATTCCTTTTCTTACCCTCTTCTTTTGTCTGCACTGTGCTTTGACATTTAGGGGTGCCTCAAAGTCCGTTTTCTTCTGCTCACGTTGCGAATAAAAAAATGTCTACTTACATCTATGTGAGCAGGTTCAAAGCGATTTCCCGAAATGCCAACAATAAGGAACTTGTTTAATACTTATTGTTGAAAAGTCTACCAATTTACACTTGACAAGCTCAAGTAAATATCCCGCTGGCAGATTGCATTTTTTCCATAAACTCTTTTCAAACTGAAGGTAAGGAATTATCAGCCATATAAAAAGGCTTTGATTCTTTTCATCTGAATAAACACTTTGACCATATGCGCATCAAAATGCGTCCTGGCAATCACACAATTGTCGAATGGAAATTACCAGATAATTTCGGCTGGCACCACAAAGCGGCCACAACACCGTTCAGAATCCAAGTCACACGGCATATGGTCCTGCGGAGTAAGACCACGAGTCAAACCAGAATCATGAATAAATATCCTAAGGACAATCATCAGCGTGACATAAAGGGGTGTTGGACTAGGGTATCTTCAACCCTTACCCGAGAACTCGCTCCTTTGAAGTTCTCGCTGATTATATGGCTTTACGTCTGCATGTGCATGTGTGGGTTATATAACAAACGACATGTCCTACGTGAATGGACACTTTCTCCCATTCAATTAATTTCCCGACAGGATATCAAAATCGGAACTCAATTACTTATGCTTACCAGATTCCCCATCTGCCTAAGAAGGTGTGAATCACTGTCGAAGTATCTGGATGCCATGATTAATCGTTAGCCTGGAGAATTGTTGGCTCCATTCAAGAGGAGAAAATAAAGTGTCTTGTGGAAATAGTTCGGCCACTCCCAAGAGGATAATCATTCAATTAATAGGATTTTATTGGATTTTTGTTGGCGGATGTCGGGGATTAGTATTTGCGAGACCACCCGGTCTGTGACGCGTGTCCTTGGTTTGATATGTTTACCAAACTGATAACAGGAGTCGTTTGTTGTGTACGTATGCGTGATGGTTGTAAATTAATGGGCGACACGTGCTCTAGCCGCAATCATGGAGACGTTTGTTCATTTGATAGCCTGGGTATGTCTTCTTTAGCTGAGTGAAAACAGATCACACGGGTCTTGTTGTGAAATGATACGTCCAAATTGTTTACATATCTCAATTGGAAGTCATTTGTAAGCTTATGGTGCAGTAGGATATTTCGGTGTGAATGTACAGAGGAAAGGATACATAACGACCAAGCTGGATTAACACATTAAAATCAATGAGTTTGATAAGCAGCTTTAGGTTTTAGTAGAATATGCTGCAAATGAGTGGTCACGGGGGCATCTCGGAACCTTTTAACGGACATGTTCGGAAGATAAAGGATATGATGTTCGGAATGGCAAGATGGTTTCAAAGAGATAATAATATTATGGAGTGAGGGAAATGTCGGATTCAAAGTGCGTTGAAATTGTAATTGACGGAGTGATAATGAAGGTTAGGATTGACAGGGTATTCTGATTAGAAGAGTAAATACAGTAGAGACTGAAATGAAACACTTTTATTAGGATGCTTTATAAAATCCCGAGTCAGAAGTTTTATTACATACTTCTGTCGCCATTTGGATGGGAAAACATATTTGGTTTTTTAGTTATAGCACTAGCTAGCCTGAGTTGAAGTAGACGATGCTTATTGATTCCTCGTAATGACAGGTGACCGAACATCCATGATTTTGCGGTTTCAATAAAAATGGCTGGCCCTCAGGAAGTTGCTTGGGGATACGGGGTCTGCCTTTACTCATGAGTATTTCTTGCGAAAAACACTCTAGAGAGAAGGTGTAAGGACTCTTTTAATCTGTTTGGCTTTTCATAAATCAAGGGTCTATTATGAGTTACAGAAAACACGATAGACCCAGTGGAGGTAGGTATCATCATCATCGGCACTACAACCGGGATTCGGTCTTGGCCTTATTTAGCAAGTCTCTCCACCGGTATCCGGTCCTTATCCGAGACTTGTTAAATTGTCCATAATAATTTCTTTTTCCGGGCAAGTTTATTAGGAGGTAGGTATATTCACCGAATATCTGAGGAACTTGTGGGGGTCGGAAGCTGGTCGCCGGCGTACGGCACTGATTCTCTCCTACTCCCATCATCACTAAAGTTCCGTCGAAATTTAATCACCAAGGACCCGATGATCACGCACCGGACACCGCAGCAAGAGGAAGAGTAAATAAAAGGGCACCGGGGAAGTTTTGGTTGTATTCGGTTTTCTTTATTTTATTAATTCCACTTATGGTCTCTGAACATTAACGGCTATGGCATAGGAAATTCACAATTTAATAATTTGATATCTCTTAGTTTATTCGGATTTTTGTTGTTTATATACGTATATTTATCTTTGCTTTCTTTAGATTTCTGACACTTGACTTCCGAGCAAAACACGTCACGTCATATCCACATTACTATTCCTTCCGTTCTTTTGGGCACCAGGTCGATTTCATATTAGAAACTAATGTTTTCTTTACTTCGGTACAAACAAAAGGGGAACTCGACTCACGGACACTGATGTGTGAGTTAGTTGTAACTTAACATTCAGCGTTGTGACACAATCCCGGATACCCCTGACTCTGGGATGAAGGCGTACCGGCAGCGCTAAAGGTAGCGGGAGAAGAAACCGACTGGTTCGGTTGATGAATGAATTACGACTTTTGGCGTGTGTGCACGCGGCTGTGGTTGTGACCCGACTGACTAATTACTGGCGAGGAAAAGTTCGTCGCGTCGTGGCAGTGGAGTCATAGCTAAAAGTAAACTCGCTGCCATTTACTAGGAACTTCGAAAAGAGTTGCTATACCTGTATAGGGGATTTAGTTCCGGGGAATCATCGAAGTTTAAGCTGAGTTGGATTCGTTGGTTGCGTGTATCGGGAAATTGATTTCGACGACATAGCCAAGTATGATCAAGAATCTTGATCGTTGCGATGGTCATTTCGTGGAAAGGCGACGCATCATGCTGTGGGCTTGCCAGTAAGAGGGAATTGGTATGGCTCTACATGGTTTAGGTGGAATGGGAACCGAAATGGTTTTCGGGGGAAATTGGAATTGCTTGGTTGCAAGCAAGGGATATGATTTAGATAGGGAATTAACCGAAGCAATTTCGGGGAAATGTATGCGGCTCGGTGTAGTTGATGGAGGTGGCGAGTATTCAGTTGTAAATTTGAATATGCGTTTGTTATGGAGTATGATTTTCGGGCGAAATTTGATTGCTTGGTCGTAAGCAAGGAATGTAATTTAAATAGCAAGTTAACCGAGGTGGTTTTTGGGAAAAATTATATGTCATCATCATCATCAGCACTACAACTTGGATCCGGTCTTGGCCTTATTTAGCAAGTCTCTCCACCGGTATCCGGTCCATATCCGAGACTTGTTACATTTTCCATAAGAATTCGTTTTTTTCCGGTAAGGTTATTAGCCTTGCGCCAAGAAAAATTATATGTGGGGTGATGTAATTGAGGGAGATGATTAATATTCCGTTGTAAATTGGAATATGCATTTATTAGAGCTTGGGAAATGGATTCTTAGTAAGTATGGGGATGTATGCAATTGCGGATTTGGGGACGGATGCGGTTGCATATTGGGATGTGTTTTTGCATGTTGGGAAATGGGTTATAGGTTAGGTTAGGGTGGCGCGCTGTTAGCGGTCAAGGTTGGTTGGCATTGTGGGTTGGTTCTCCACGTGGTATAGAGAGCCCCCACAAACTCAGTTGCCGCCGCTAGGCCACTCGAAACGGCACAATATTTGAATTTACCTAACACCTTGAAGTAGATGATAAACCAGACGATGACATCCACGAGGGGTAAGTGATGTGCGTACCTGTATGTATTGGCCGAGTTGAAGAGTAACCGGCGCTTATATTTCTCTATGGCTTTTTGAAGGCGAACATTGACATGTAGTGAGTAGTAGACTCTTTGCGAGTCGAAGAAGAATTAATGTTTTTTACAAATTAAGATCATTTATTATTAAAATATTTTTGTTTATTTATTTAAGTTTTAAGTTAATGTATAATATTTTCAAACAATCTAATTTTTTTTTTTTTGAGGGTCAATATTTGTTTAAAATCTTTGTGTTTTTAATACAATTTTGGAACTATATTTCGAAATATATGAATGATGTGGAGCTTGTATTTTTGTTATATTTCATTTATTATCTCCTGAATTGTTAATACAGTTATATTTATTTATAAATTTTCTTTGTTTATTACAGACAATTTTCTTTTTGATACATGTATTTTCTAAAACAAAGTTGGTTGTTATATTTTATTTATTTGCGTTATTATGTATATGTATCTATTTTGTTTTTGTACAATAATTTGTTGAGAGGGGAATTAAATATTATTAATTGTATATTTTCTGAAGATATATTTAATTTACATAGAGTTTTTTTTTGTAAAAGTTTTCCATACATACATCTATTTCTCTTTAACTTTTCTCTTTCCAGTTTCTTGTTAGTGATTGCTTTAGTCAACAAATGGTTTTATATTGTTGATGTGGACTACACGGGTTCCTTTTCCCATTTTTGGGATTGTATTTTCCTCGGATAGGATATTTACAATTTCGTAGGGGCCTTTCCACAGGGAGGTTAATTTGTTAGGTCTTGGGTGATTCTTTAATAAGACCTTGTCGCCGACATTAAATTTCATTCGGTCTACCTTCTGGTCGTAGTATGCCTTAGATTTTTGTTTTTTCTCTATCAGCATTCGCCATGCCATGTGTTATACTCGATAGTATAGTAGTAGGCTCCTCGACAGTATAGTGGTTAGTATACCCGCCTGTCACCCGGGAGACCGGGGTTCGATTCCCTGTCGCGGAGTCTCTGGCGCAAGACTAATTACCTTGCCCGGAAAAAACAAATCGTTATGGAAAATTTAACAAGCCTCAGGACTTGCTAAATAAGGCCAAGACCGGTTCCCGGTTGTAGTGCCGATGATGATGATGATGATGATGTAGTGTTATACACAAACATTGCATATGGTATCCAGGTATCCCAGGTGAGGGTATCCTGGTTTACATAGAGGCGGAGGTATTCCACCACAGTTATATGGCTCCGTTCTAGTGCTCCGTTTGTTTGGGGATGGTAAGGTGCTGTGTTTAGTTTTTTGACCTTGAGTAAGGAACAGATGTCTTTAAAGAGTGCGCTGAGAAAATGTGCACCTCGGTCGGTTAATAGGGAAGACGGTATACCGTGCTGGCAGACGATGTTTTCAACAAAAATCCTGGCCACGTCTTTGGTTTCGGCGCTGACCAGTGCGTAAACTCCCGAGACCTTAGTCAAGTCGTCTTGAAACGTTAGTAGGTATTTATTTCCATTATAGCTGACTGGTAAAGGTCCTAGTATACCCAAAGCAACCAAGGTTTGGAGTTTGTTGTGGTTATCCTCATAGGAATTCTTGGATTTCTTCTACTTTTGTTTATCTGGCAGGAGGCACATTTTCGAATATACGACGTAACGTCAGCGTTCATTGTGCGCCAGTAGTACTTTTGTTTCAATCTATTGATTGTTCGGTTGGCTCCTTGGTGTCTTCCGAAATGTGAGTTATGGTATTCCGCGAGTAACTTTTGTATTTCGTTAGGGTCTGTTAGAAGCTTCTTTTTATTGACGTGTATTGTCACGTTGAGGTGAGCAAAAGTTTCTTTTAGCAAGTTATTGAGTGCTATTTTTCATTCGTTTTCTATCGTGGGCACTAAAATTCCAATGGAATTGAAATTCCGGTCTTGGCAAATCTTTTTCAGATCGATTAGGGAACTCTTACCGGTTTACTGGTCGCTTCGGTTTCTGAAGGGCAGTGGCAATGTTATGGCGCATAACCCATCTTGGTTGTGAAACGTAATTTCATCTACTTCTGGCTTGGTGAAGTTTGGGATTCTTCCTGCCAGGTTTTCTTCCTCAGCAGAGCCTATCAATGGGAGGATTATAATGCGTAGTCTAAGTTTTTTCTTGGTACAGATGGACCCTGTTTGTTCCTGCCTGATTGGTAGAATCTTTGTATGCTTGTGCAGTCACATCTTCTTCGAGCTTGGTTTTACTTCGTGTGGTGACGAGGATGTTATTTTTGATGGGAACGACTGGGGTAGTCGGTGTTATACGGCTGAGAGCATCAGCATTTGAATTTTGCTTTCCTTTTCTATGGACGATTGTTTACTTGTGGCAGTTCCGCCAAACCCCACTGCCTACTTAGATGAAGAACCCCCATCCCTACAACCTAATCTACAAAACTTTTTGCTAATGCAATCGCATTAAGCACCTGTAAATAGTTCACGCATCAAATAGATCAAATTTATAATCTAAAAATCCCTGTAAAAGAATCCTTACCTTTCGTGCATCTTTTCGCATACAATATCATGAATCCCAAAACCAATTCGGCACCTTCGTTGCCAGGCAAATCCCAATCTCACCAAGTGCATTTCCCCCTAGACGAATCCCTGAAAGAAAACTCATCGGTTCACATATAATGCAACCGCATAATCAGGGAATCTTAACCTTAAGTTGGCTATTCCCAGCCTCAACATGTGTACAATAAATTTACCTACATACACATTGGCTGGTGCCCCTCGCACCAACGATAAACAATCCAACGCAGGTGCATACAATTAGCGCAATAGACGCTGAAACTAATTCCCTAGCATGTACCATGTACAAACAAAAGAACGCTGTCCTTCAGGAGGCGTTCTGGCGATACGGCAAACAATTTAAACCATTCAAGTATCCCAAATGCATCTACTATCTAATGAGTTCCAACTTGTTTACTCAATTGAACTCTCAGATCATAAATTCCCTTTGTCCTACACATTCCTGACCTTCTCACATAAGCAAACACAAACCCAATTAGCATCCAATGAGATTCGGCTTGTTTGCTTAGCCGAACTCACATCTTATGGATGCACATTATGCCCTTTCTTTGTTTCAGTTTCGTTCTCATGGCTTTGTCCCATGAATAAACCAATGTACAGACATACATGTGTACCACCATGATCTTTACTACGAGATCTGGTTTTCTGTTCCACAGAGAAAGACTTTACGTCTCTCTCGTGGTAAGTAAAAACATATCCTTAGCGGAGAGGATATCCACCACCACCGAATCGAGGGCGGTTCAAGAGCCAGATTCCAACCCTCGATTGAGTCGTGTTTCAATCTTCAAAGCGTTTTTATTTCTGGCGACTACCACCTGTGTGTTTTTGTTTCGTGCCTTGGTGACAATTTCCCGTGAACAATTTGCGGCTGAACGTGCGATGAACTTATAGTGACGTCGGTGAGGCCGAAGTAGAACCTAGTGCCCGTGTTTGGTACAATACTTCGTTCCCTACATACTCATATTCTTCGAGTAGAATTCTCCTTCGCATAAGTCTGGATGTAGGATCTTTTCGTCCTATAAGCCACTGTAGGGCGCTATGATCAGTGACTATTGTGAATTTCCGTCCGTAGACGTATGGCCGGAACTAGGCTAGTGCAAACACGATTGCCAGTAATTCTTTTTCGGATGTTGTATACCGAGTTTCGGCGTTGTTTAGAGTTCAGCTATGGCCTATTGTGCCTTGAGAGAGCACGGCTCCAAACGCAACATTGCCAGTGGTTTATAAATTCCATGTTGAAGTCTGGGTATGCCAATATTGGTGGGGTTGTAAGCTTTCTTTTTAAGGTCGTGAATGCCTCATCACAGAAGGCATCCCAATGAAATGGAACATTCGTCCTGAGAAATCTGCTTAGAGGTTTTGCCAGTTCGGCGAAATTAGGGATACATTTTCTGTAATAGCCTACAAAACCGAGAAAGGATTTTACGTCTTTTTGTTTCTTAGGCGTCGGAAAAGTTTTCACGGCTTTGGTTTTCTCTGCATCTGGTTTTATACCTTCCTTTGAAATAACATGCCCTAAGTAGGTGAGCAAGACTAATAACCTTGCCCAGAAAAACAAATTATTATGGAAAATTTAACAAGCCTCATACTTGTTAAATAGGGCCAAGACCGGATCCCGGTTGTAGTGCCGATAATGATGATGATGATGATGAAGTAGGAGAGCTCCTTCCTTATGAAGTGACACTTTTCTGGTTGGATTTTCAGGTTGTGTCTTTGTAGTCGCTCAAAAATTCTGGTGAGTCGTGAATTGTGATCGTTCAGATCGTATCCGTAGATTACTATATCATCTACATAGGCGAAACATTCGATTCCTTGGAGACCCAAGAGTACATTGTTCATAAGCCTCTGGAATGTGGCGGGGGCGTTTTTAAGTCCGAAGGGCATTCGATTATATTCATTATGTCCAAACGGGGTACTGAACGTTGTTTTTGCCTTGTCTCTATTGTCCATCTGCTAGATCTAAGGTGCTGAAATATTTTGCCTTGCCCAGCTGGTCCAAAATGTCTGTGATATTGGGCAATGGATATGCATCTCCGACTTAGTTTATTAAGTGCACTGAAATCGACTACTCTCCACCGTTTTGTTCCATCAGGTCCTGCCTTCTTGAGTACTAGTAAGAGAGGGGAATTCCAAGGGCTGAAACTTTGTTGTACCACTTCGTCCTGAAGCATTTCATTCACCTGTTTGTGAATTTTTTGCTTGGAGCTATCTGGTAGGTGATACGGTTTTATATAGAGAGGCGGCTTACCTTCCTCCGTGATGATTTGATGCTCTATGGCGTCAGTATATATGAGGTAGTCGCCTTCAAGAAGACAAACGTTGTTATATTTGCGGCAGATGTCCAGGATAGATTTCCTTTCCTCCTGGTTACAATGACGTAACTCTAGGAGTGATTCTAGCCGTTCAAGCCTATTCTTTAGGAGATTATTAGTTTCGTCCGCCTGCAACACATTGTAGCCGTCCATATCTTCCCATCCGACTTCTATGTCGTTGATGATTATTTCCTGTTCAGTATCCAAAGTGTTCATGAAAAGCACGCTGATTTTGTTGTCCCTTGGTGTCTTAAAGTATTGCCCAGGTATATTATAGGTATGATTTCAGATTTTTTTATTATTACCTGTTCGCAAGGTTCTCCTTTAAGGGGGATTTGTTGGGATCGTGGTTGTAACTTTATGAAGTCAACCGCGGCGTTTCGCTTCATATCCGAAGTTGTTATCGAGGATTTTGGGGTTTCAGATTTATATTTTCCTGAACTTCCTGAACTGTTTCGTTACCACGAACTTTGTTTAAAATGGAAGAAAAAGATTCAAGAAGGGTGGTTGGTTTCGTTGTGTTTGTCAAATCATCGGATCCGGCCCGTAGACAAACGGATTCGGATGTTGACTCACGAACGAAGTTGTCCAATTTGTCAATAATGCCGCGATTTTCTGTAGAAGACACCTCGTACGATGTGGCATTATTAATTATTTCCTTGACCTTACATTTGTTTCCTAAAGGCTGCTCGAGTTTTCCGGAGGTTCTCTTCTTTACAGCGAAATTTAGGTAACCCTCCCAAAGTCAATGTGGCACTGGTGCTTCGTAAGGAAATCGCTTCCCAGTATGCCAACGTGCTGAAAGTCTACGTCGCTCCCTACTACATAAAGGTTATGCTCAAAAGGTATGGTGTGCCTGTCAGTTTTAAATTCGAATTCCCCCAATACCCGGCCGCATGGTCAGCATGGTTCTTCCAGCATGGTTCTTCCAGCAATGGTGGATATAGTTACTGGGTCCGAATTATCTGCAGGTCGTTTAACATATAAATTATCTGATTTGATTAGGCTGAAGTCGGCGCCTGTGTCGATGAGGAAAGTGGAGTATTGTTTATCCGATGGTTTAAATTTTTCTCGTATTACTGGCTCCTTAAATTCAGGGCAGAAAAATAGCTATCCCCGCTGTCCACTTTTCACTATTGCCGGTGTTTAGCCCCAGGCATGCTTTTCTATTATTTTACTTTTTCCACTGTTCCCGGTGTTTAGCCCCGTGGAACGCTTTTATTATTTGAAAAATTTTCTATTGTTTATTCACTTATTCTCTGTGTATAGCACCAGGGAACGCTGTTATTATTTGAAAGTTCTTTTATTTGTTTTTCACTACACTTGTTCACTTTTGTGCAAGGTTGTTACTTCAGGACCTGAGGGCTGGTTTGTTGAGCAATCAGTTGCGCATTGGGTGATGTTACATTTTGTTCACTATTTGAGCCAGAGCAGGATTTTCAATAGACAATTATTGCGTTGGCTCCGTTGCTACACCTTCCGTCGATCGTGCCTCTTGGTTGAGTTTCTTCTGGTAGGGGATTGTTGGAATGTAATCCCACCGCTGCCACCAAAAATGTTGTGATAGTAGGCCTCGCTCCCAGGTAGCGTGTCTCCTGGTCCTGAAGAGGATGAGGGATCACTTAGATCGCCCCTGAAGGGACCCGTTGCGATCGCCGCCGTGCTTCCTCAAACCTTGAGGGAAGAGTAGCAACCGATCGTCGATGGGTGATGTCTTCCGTGAATTGACAGTCACCAGCCTCTGCAGGGGTTGCTCGCCACCAGGGATCTGCAACTTCAAATGTCGAAAGAAATCCTTTCTCTATAAAACTTAAAAATAAAACGCGCGGAGTATCTATTTTTGTGTTTTGTATTTTATTACAGTTAAAAATTATGATTTGTTCCTCTCCTGGGGTACTTCCTCCAGGGGCAATGGCTTGTTAGATACTCCGTCCGGAGATCGCGATGAATCTTCCTTTTAAATGAAAACAAATCGAGATTTTTTATCTTGAAAGGAACGTTTCAGATGGAAAATCTCGATTTCGAGTGTGGTGTTCGATGTGTTCATTAGGATAATCGTTTTTGAATTGGTATATATTAGGATATACATTGGAATTTGGGTTTTTTGCTTTTGTTATCCGTCTGGCTTATGCAGACAAGAGTTTGCGTGTCCTTCGGATGGGTAACACAAGATCCATGGGAATTAGGTAATGGGTTTTGAATTGGTGCATTTACAAGTCATAAAACATCTGCCATGTGAAGATATGCATTAGGATGTTTATGATTGCTTGAATTGTGTGTCGGCGGAAAATAGATATGCCTTTGTTTAGACACATGCACATTTTGGGCTTTGGATCTTGTAGGAATTTGAATTGAATTGAATTAAATGTTTGAGTTTCAACGTTTAGTTCGATTTGGATGACATTGAATTCAATGTTGATTCGGGTCTAGGGATTTGTATGTTTTTTTTTTTTTTTTTGGTTTCGGTAGGAAGGTGGAAATCTTCAAAAGATACCTCTAGACCGATCCAGGGGCATGCCGGGTTTTTACCGACTAAAACCACCTCCCGCCAGGCTCATATTCCCGTTGATCCCCGCGTAACTTTCTTTTAGATATTCCATCGCGGGATTTGTATTTGGGGGAAGGAGATTGTTTCTATGGGGTAAGGAAATTGTAGGGCTTTTCGGAGCACTACACCGATGATGATATGATGAAAAGTGCCTAAAAAAAACGAATGGTTAATAAAAATAAGCACAATCAATGTTCGTCAAACCACGAGGATAAGTGCAGGCGAGTAACTGTAGAGAGATGTGTCCACATACAGACAATTTTAGGCCTACTTATTAATAATAAAGAAGAGCTGCGTATGCTAATAGGGTGGGAGAGCAGGAAAATTATAGTTGCAATGGGTCCAAGGGGCAAAGTCTCCGGATCAACCGTCTCACTCGCTAGTAAGGGTTTAGCCCTTCGTGATCTTAGAGTCAATGTTTCTGTGATATTCTTCAACCACAGTAGGTTGATGGAAGACGGAACTATGCCATGTCGGATTTGAAGCTGTGACGCACACGAACATATGATCGGTGATGAACGTATCCCAAAAGAGAATCAAAAAGAAGACATTAGAGCCGTCTACCACAGCAATTAAACGTATCAATCTTCAGATTTGTTTGGGAGTTGAAACATCCTCGTCGACACGCGTCGGTGGTCTGATGTAATAACCACTACTGCCCCGTTCATCAAATTTTTTGTACAATTGTTTTACCAACGTTGTGTGCATATTTTGTGGGAAAATATTGTAATAATTGCCTCATGCAAAAAGCGAATTCTTATATTCAGTATGTAAAGTCAAAGTAGAGTTCATGTAATGATACATGTTCTCCGAATTTCAACTAGGAATACTCGGGTAACAGACATGGTAGGCTTTTGACGCAATCAAGTTTTGAAATTGACTAGCTAGCAGTTGTTGTTTCAAACAAGACTGTTCCTTGAAGGAATGGCAAGCTTAATAATGTTATACGAGTTTACCTAATTGACAAATAAACTACAGGACATCTTATACCTAAAACCTCGCCGTGTTTGCCTAAAACCCTTTTATATGTAAATTGCATTTCTACACCTTTTGACTCTTCCGTGCCATTGGTCTCATTAGTTGGACACAACACTATCGTTCACATTCAAGCTAGAATCAGATGTTTCGCCTTGTTAGAATCTAATCAGCAGATACCAGGATTATGTAAAACAAATTTACCCTTTAAAACTAAACTTCGAAGCTTTTAACTACTCATACACCAACAATAACAAGGATTCGTAAAATATTTATTTTTAATTCTCACTTCAGATTTCCCCCAGCGATGGATAACATATTCTCCATTTAGAGAGGCTTTCACGCATTGGAGCCAAAGCAGATTGCTTCGTTGTGAAATCGTAGCTGGAGTCAGAACGAATTATTAACCCGTTGACACTCAGCAACCGCAATAGAATTCCAGCTGTTATCCTTTTTAACAGTTCTTTCTCGCCACTTTCGCATGACAAGCTCTCTACTGAGTATGAAATAATACCCCAACAACACATGTGCGTCTGTATATAAAACAATATTTTCCAAAATCGGCTTTGTGTAACCAAAATCATTAAAAAAAGAAAAATACATTTTTATGTCCTCATATTACTCATTCAGGGTCCTTACAAACCGACGCCGTCTGAACGTAATAAGGGGAACCTATTCGCTTACAAGTCGCTACTGGAACACATGGTGAGCGCTTTCCCTTATCAGTTCGTCACAGTCCTCCTTCAAATTTACTCAATATCTGTGGGTGCTTATGAGTCTGCCATCTTTTTATTGAGATTCCCTCACAACCCTGGGGCAAGGATTTAGACTGTTTTTTCTTTTTCTCATATAAATACACTCCTCCGTCTCATGGCATATTTGCCGCCATGGAATAACACATTTTCCCCCTAAAAAAAGAAGTATGAGACCGGTCCTTATGCATGGAGTCATTATTTTTGATGTTCCTTTTTCTTTGGGTTTTATTGGTGGGTCTGGCGTGTCAGTGAGAGGCTGGAGAAATTCTATTTGGTCTAGAATGACATTTCAGTTTTTCATCGTTTTATACTCTTCGTCCTGGCTGATGGAATAAAATTGTTAACTGGCAAACTTGGCGACGAGTAAAGTGGGACAAATCACTTTATGTTGTCAATTCGGTTTTATTGACGCCCATTGAATGAGATTAAAAATATGGCCATTCGTATCTCTGCCCTTCATCCTTTTCATTGCGTTCTTTCTTGAATCCTCTGTGAACTTGCACTTGGAAAGTTCAATCCTTCTTCGATAACATGATAACCTGGTGCAGTGCAATCCAAAAACTTGTATCTTAAATCGGTATTTTATTTTATTATCCTTGATCCTTTTGGTTTATCTTTGGCGAATGTCCTAAGGTATTAAGTAAAACGTGTAGCAATATATGATACCGAAGTTCCTTGGGCTATAGGTAATAGGAATTCAATTGATAGCTTTGCCCCGAAGCTACATTAATGGGAGTCCATTCTGATCCTTTTCTATTCGTCTTCAGCTAAATTCATTCACTTGTCCTTTTGACGATATTTATTAAGAGATATTGGAAGAAAAGGTGTCAATATAATAAAAGTCAGCTAAATTCAATTGGGTCCCTTTTCTAGATGGGGGAGTGAGTATTCGTTGTGATTCTCTCGAAGATGTGTGAAAATTGTTTCCTTTTCTGAATCGATGGGGTGGAATTATGATAGGACAATGTATTATGGTAGAGTGTCACTTACGATTGAATTGCGGATAATGCTGTTGCAGGATTTTTCGTTACTGGGGTGTGGTGGGTCTCATAATGCTTTTTCATTTAGATTTTGAAAACAATGAGGAAGTACCGGCATAGAGAGCTGGTGCAACAATGGTTTTGTAACGTGCAATGACTTTAACAAACTGTAGCGAGCTTAGGGTTCGCTGGATTAATTATTTTTAGTAAATAAATAAGAGCCGTTAAATCGATTTTGAATTAATATAACACTTTATTAGTCCGTAATACAACAGTTACTTATACCGTACACATAACGATTTCTTTACTTATCGCTTCCGTACTTATCGCGTCTTTTACTGCTTACTTCTCACGCGAGACTTTCGCTTGCTTCACTGTCTTACTTATAACTCAACTCCCGATCCGCGTGCGACGTATTTATACCGTTTTTCCTCATTCTGATTTGGTGTATCGTTTCCGTTCGTTCCATAGTCTTGAATGTTCTATTCCAGTTTTCCAGTACTTCCTAAAATAATCTAGTACTTTGTTTCGGACTTTCTCGAAGATTCCAGTACTGATTGTCATATGCGTCACACTACCCTCCGCCTAGATTAGTTCGTCCCGAACTAAGTTCACTGATCTCCTGGGTTAACAAAAATCGCCAGTCGGTCACGATGTACCACTTTCATCATGGCGTTCGGTCTTCGCTAAATCCTATAGACAACGTCGTTAATTCTTGTGAGAATCTTATACGGTCCTTCCCAATGTTGCTGCAACTTCGGACACCTTCCTTTTTGCCGATGAGGGTTATAAAGCCATACGTTATCGCCTGCATTAAATCCGGATGCGTTGGCTCGAACATCGTACCTTGTTTTCATCCTGTCACTGGATACCTTGATTTGCTTTCGAACCAAATGATGAATCTCATCGAGGCGATTTCTCCATTCAGCTACGTAGTCTTCGGTCGTGTGTATGGCGTCTGGAGGTATTCCGAATCGCAGATCGGCTGGTAATCGTATCTCTCGTCCAAATATGATTCTTGATGGAGAATGGCCTGTCGTCTCGTGATTAGCCGATCTATAACTCATGAGAAAGGTTTGTACATACGAGGGTTGCCTTTTATATTTCGGGATTAGAGAACAAAAACAAATATTGATCATCGAAAATCACTTTATTGTTTTTCAAAATATTCCCCATGAAGATCTATACACTTTTGCATGCGTTTGAACCAATTGTCGAAGCACTTTTGCCACTCTGATTGAGGTATCTCCAACAAATGCATTCTGAATGCAGCAACCGCTTCTTCAGGTGTCGAAAAACGTTGACCTCTCAGTTTGTTTTTTACGTACGGGAATAAAAAGAAGTCATTCGGTGCCAAGTCAGGACTATACGGCATATGACCCATCAAATCGATGTTTTGGGTGCTCAAAAATGCAGTTGTCGCAGCCGATGTGTGAGAGCTCGCATTGTCGTGGTGAAGAGTGATCCGTCTTCGGCGGTTGGTTTTTCTGATTTCTTGGAAGACAACTGGCAAACAAATGATTGTGTACCACTCATAATTGACTGTTCTGCGTTGTTCTAGTGGTACGGTTGCGACATGTCCAGTTTTTCCGAAAAAACAGGCGACCATTTGCTTGGAAGTGCTTCGTGCGCGAACAACTTTTGTTGGATTTGGCTCATCTTGAAACACCCAGACAGTCGACTGCTGTTTAATTTCGGGCTCATACGCGTAAATCCACGATTCACCACCTGTCACGATGTCATAGACGTGTTTCGAAGCACCACGACCGTATTTTTTGAGCATTTCTTTCGACCAATTGACACGAGCCTTTTTTTGGGCGATTGACAAATTGTGTGGGATCCAACGCGAACAAATTTTTTTTACAGTCAAATGTTTATGCAATATTGAATGTATGCTGGTCCCACTAACGCCTAAGGTTGTCTCAATCTCACGATAGGTCACATGACGATCTTCCAATATCAGTTCGCGCACAGCATCAATGGTTTTCGGAACAACAACTGATTTTGGACGATCTTCACGAAGTTCATCTTGGAGTGAACTACGACCACGATTGAATTCACCATACCACCGATAAACACTGGTCCTTGATGGAGCTTCATCGCCAAAAATTGAATTAAGTTCATCCATGCACTGTTGCTGAGTTAATCCACGCCGAAAGTTGTAAAACATAATCGCACGAAAATGTTGACGATTTAATTCCATTTTTGGGCCGAGATGAATCTTTTAAGTTACTGTAAACAACACGAATAGCGCTCGTATGTCAAAACGTTCTGAGTGCGTATAACCTCAAAAATGTCCAACTTTATGACAGAGCTGTCAATTGCCGGATTGCAACACTAGGGTTGCCAAATCCCGAAACATAAGAGGCGACCCTCGTATTTGTCCCAGTCTCGTTCGTGATCACTGACGACCTTCGATAAGTATTCTTTCATTGTTCGGTTGAACCTTTCGAAAATTCCGTCTCACTGCGGATGTAAGGGTGTGGTCCTGGTTTTCCTTACGCCCAGTGCCGCACAGATGCCTTGAAATATCTGTGATTCGAAATTTCGGCCTTGATCGGAATGCAGCTCACAGGGAACTCCATATCTGCTGATCCAATTATTGATAAGCTGCTCAATGACGGTTGTTGCTTCTTGGTTTGGGATTGGAAGGGCTTCCACCCACTTGCTGAAGTAATCCATGATGACGAACATGTATTTGTTGTTGTCGTTGGTTTTCGGAAATGGTCCTAAGATATCAATCGCAATTCGCTCGAAAGGGGCACCCACGTTGTACTGCTTCATAGCGCTCCTTTGGTCGCAGTGCAAGTTGTGCACTTCCTACACCAAGACTCGACGTCATCTCTCATGTGAAGCCAGTAAAATCGAGATCGTAATTTTGAAAGTGTCTTATTAACTCCCAGATGTCCACCGGAGGCCCCGTCGTGCATTTCTGTTAGAACATCTTTCACTTTTAATGGTGGGACTAGAATCTGCATTCGATGGGATTTTCCGTCCGCGGCTTCCCATTTACGCTTAAGAATACCGTCTTCCACCAGCAAGGAATTCCATTGTGCCCAATATGCCTTAAATGTTCCACTCTTGTCGGAAATATTGTTCCAAGTTGGCCGCTCGTTCTTTTGTTTGTGTTCTAGGATTAGCGACATATCTTCATCCTGAAGTTGAGCTGCGCGTATAGCATCATTCGTCCACCCATCTAGTACTTCTACTTGTACATTTCGCAGTCGTACGCCTCTTCTTTCTCTTCCGCTTTATGACAATGTTTAAAATCTGGCTTACATCGTCTTCTTGATAGAGCATCAGTGTTATTATGCACCTTCCCTTGCTGAATTGAGCTTATCATTGATATGGGTTCACATTCTGCGGTTAACTCTCCTTTTCTTGTTGCGACCGGCTCTTCTACAATGTGTTTCTTCTCCTCAGGTTGTTCCGTTGATAGTCTCTTCTTATGGCAAGCGCATGAACAACAATTCTCACTCGATATTTCATTCATTCGTCGACGTTTCCTACAGTCAACAGAGATGTGGCCGACTCCGCCGCATGTCCAGCACTTCATAACAGGTCTCGGGGTTCTCCGTTGTACATGCCCGATTCTTTGGTAGGAACGTTCCTGGATGGACATTTCTCGGACTCTGTATGTACTCCTGGTAGCCAGTTTAGCAGATTCATATGCCAATGCGAACGCCAGTATTTCATTAGTCGTCTTCTTTCCCGCCAAACGAACGGCCTGTTGCAAGTCCCGATCTTGGAGTGCGTTTATAAATGCATCCATTGCTACCTCGTTCAGAAATTCTTTAGTCATATTTGTATAAGCCAAGTTTGCTAATCGCTCAATGTCTGCCTGCAACTGTTCAAGATTTTCTCCAGGTTTCTGCATTCTGCTCCGTAGTTGCATGCGGTAGACCTGCTGCATGTGGTTGTCTCCATACCTAGCTTCAAGGCCGTCTCTTATCGCTTGGAAATCTGTTTGCTTCTCTACTGGTATGGTTTGTAGCAATTCTGCAGCCGCCCCGCGGAGTGACAAGATTAGTGATGTTGACTTTTGCTCATCCGACCACTTATTATAATTGACCGCGGCGTCAAACTGACGTATAAATACGGAGAAGGGTCCCGTTCCATCGAAGGTTGGCGGTTGCATCCTTGTATCTTTGTAGTCATGTTGGTTGCTAGGCGATGTCTTCTTTCTCTCAACACACTCAAGTCTCTTTTCGATTCGCATTATTTCTTCGGTGACTTTTAGATCCAGATTTTCTACTTCGTTTCGAATTTCTGACCGGATCTCCTCCTTAAAGTGTTGAAAATTACATTTCATCCACTGCGTTTGAGCATCCAATTTTGCATTCAGATCTGCAGCTTGTGCGTCGAATTTTGAATTTTGGGCATCCAACTTTGCATTAACATTTGCAGCTTGCGCGTCCAATTTTGAATTTTGGGCGTCGAATTTTGAATTTACGGCGTCGAATTTTGAATTTTGGGCATCCAACTTTGCTTTAACATCTGCAGTTTGCGTATCCAATTTTGATTTAATATCTGTTGCTTGCGCGTCGAATTTTATCATCATCATCCTGAACATCTCCGAAATGTCCAACTGTAGCGAACTCTTCTCCGTTACATTGGCACCATCTTGACTCGGTGTTTCTTCTCCATCCGGACAGCCTGGCGCAATCGCAAAAACATATGTGTGAACATCAATACCCTCTTCCTCCATTGCTGCTTGTAGACGCTGTCGAAGAATTTGCTTCTGTCCTCTGCTATCCAAATTCCGGTACTCAAGTTCCTTCTTCAACTCAGGAACGCGAAGATCCTCCAAATGTCGATCTGACATCGTTACAACACACTTTCACAGACTTATTTACTTCACTAATAATTAATCCCACTTCTGACACCAATTGTAGCGAGCTTAGGATTCGTTGGATTAATTATTTTTAGTAAATATATAAGAGCCGTTAAATCGATTTTGAATTAATATAACACTTTATTAGTCCGTAATACAACCGTTACTTATACCGTACACTTAACGATTTCTTTACTTATCGCTTCCGTACCTATCGCGTCTTTTACTGCTTACTTCTCACTCGAGACTTTCGCTTGCTTCACTGTCTTACTTATAACTCAACTCCCGATCCGCGTGCGACGTATTTATACCGTTTTTCCTCATTCTGATTTGGTGTATCGTTTCCGTTCGTTCCATAGTCTTGAATGTTCTATTCCAGTTTTCCAGTACTTCCTAAAATAATCTAGTACTTTGTTTCTACTTTCTCGAAGATTCCAGTACTGATTGTCATATGCGTCACAAAACATTTATAAATGCATATTTGGTTGCTGTTGTTGAAGATACCTTTTCTAAAATAATTATGATGTTCAATTAAAAGGCTAAAGGATTTGCTTAGGTATGAGCATACTAATCTACTAGTTCTTCACAGCTACTAGATTAGTATACTAGTGTCTTCGGGCGAGACAACACAGATCAACAAGTTGTAATGTTACATACTTGGCCGGAGCGCATGTTGTAGCGATGGTAATGGTTTGGCTATTGCTGTTGCTGAAATCTAATTATAATGCCTTAGTCCGGCACTAGATAGCGTTGTAATTTAGAATTTCTATCAAGCAGTCTTAATTGGGCCGAGAACACTTTGTATTCGGTCATCTTATTCAGATATTACTATTACTACTATTACTACTATTTATTGGCCTGTAGGAACCCGAAAGTTGATGACCTGACCGACTCGACTCCGCCATTGTTCCCTGTCCCATGCGCTCTCCTCCCACGTTCGACGATCTGATCCGATCTCTTCGAGGTCTAACCCAACATTGTCCTCCCATCTCTGTCGCGCCCGCCCTGTCGGTCTCCTTCCCGTTGGCTTACCGTCAAGAATTCTATGCACCATCCTATTGTTGCCTATTTGCGCTACATGTCCGGCCCATCTTAATCTTCGCGACTTAATTACTCTCACTATTGTAGGTTTGCGGTATAGCTCTTCCCCTTCGTGGTGGTGGAGTTTCCTCCATTGTCCTGCCTCCTCGTCATATTGCCGCCAAAGATGCCCCTTAAGACTTTATTCTCGAATACGCGGAATTTGTTTTCTTCCCGTTTTGTGAGAGCCCATGTTTCGCATCCGTATAGAACAATCGGCATGATTATGGTTCTATAGACACGGAGCTTTATATTCCGTGATAGTAGTTTGGATTTCAGCAGTTTACTGACTGCATGCCAACTAGCGTTACCGGAGTGTAGTCTTTTGTTAATTTCTATCGACATTTCGTTACTGCCCGTCAGTATTGTTCCCAGGTATTTAAATTCTTTAACATTTTCGAATATCTTGCCCCTGATGTTTATGTGTGTTCTCTGAGGTCCACCTGCTCTGGCCATAGTCATGTATTTCGTTTTGTGTTCATTTATTTCTCGGCTCACCTATTCTGTCGCTCGCATGATGATTTTACTGTTTTTACTTACAGTTTCTAGATTATCACCCAAAACGGCGATGTCATCCGCATACGCGAGCACTTGTGTGACCCCGTTCAGGGATGATCCGGCCATGTTGTCGTCTTGTACCTTTCTGATGACGTACTCGAGGACAAGGTTAAAGAGACATGGTGAGAGGCCATCGCCCTGTTTTAGTCCGCCCCGGATTTCAAACGGTTCTGAGAGGTGGTTTTCTATTCTAACTCGCCCTTTGTTTTCGTTCATGCAGATTTGAATGAGGTCGGCATATTTTTTCGGGATTCCCATCTCAACTACAATATTGTAGAGTCGTAGGCTTGCCTTGCGACTGAGTCGTAAGCTTTTTTGAAGTCAACGAACAGTTGGTGAACCGTCTCTTTGTATTCCCACTTCTTTTCCAGTAGTTGCCTTATTGTGAACATTGGGTCGTTCGTTGACCGGTTCCGACGGAATCCACATTGGTAGTCTCCCAATATTTCTTCTGCGTACGGTGTGATTCTCGCCAGTATGACATTTGTTAGTATTTTGTATGTGGTTGGGAGCAATGATATTCCTCTGTAATTTTCGCAGTCAGATCTGTCACCTTTTTTGAAAATGGGGACAATATTGAGGATTTCCATTCTTCCGGAATGACTTCCTTGTCCCATATTGTTTTAATCAGTTGGTGGATCTTTCAAGCAGTTGCCTCTCCTCCATGCTTCAGAAGCTCTGCCGGTATGCAGTCCACTCCGGGAGCCTTGTTGTTTTTCAATCGATTTATTGCGTCTACAACTTCGTCGAAAGAGGGCTCTGGGATCTGAGGCTCGGCTGTATGTACGCCTGGGGAGTTTATTTGTGGTTGATGGGTGCGCACATTGAGCAGGTTTTCAAAGTACTGCTTCCATCTTGTCACGATATTGTTTGTTTCTGTCACCTGACAGCCGTTTGTTTGTCTCGGATTATTTTGGCTCTCCGTCGGTAGCCATTTCTAATAGAATTTATGCCGACATACATGCCTCTGATATTCTTTACTCTGGCATTTTCTCGGATTTTTTGATCCATTCGCGGTTTTTGCGTTTGAAAAGTCTCGTTGTCTCTTTCCGAATTGTCGCGTGTCTTTCTGCGTTGAGTTCATCATATCTTTGTAAGTGGATCACGCTGAGGCGTTTACGTTGTTCAATCTTCACCCTGCACTCATCGTCAAACCAAGGTTTGGACTTAATTGTTTTCTTAAATCCTTTTGGGCTGTTTGTTTGATTGTGTCTCTGATCGATGCCCATTTAGTGCTCAGATTATTGGTTTCCTCTTCCTCACTACTCCCATTCTCTAGGATGGTAAATCTATTCGTTAGTTCGTCGTAGGTCTTTTAGTTTATCAATGTCGAACATTTTGCTTGTCTCCCGGGATTGCCCATGTGGGTTTGCTGCGAGCCGACTTCTAATTTTGCCCATCACTAGAAGATGATCGGAGTCGCAATCTGCTCCTCTATATGATCTTACGTAAAGGATATTCGAGTGGTGTCTTTTGTCTATGAGGAAGTGGTCCATTTGGTTACGCGTTACGCCGGCGGGTGATATCCATGTGGCTTTATGGATTTGCTTGTGCTTGAACATCGTGCTTTTCACTACCAGATCTTTTGACGCTGCGAACGTGATAATTCGAATTCCATTATCATTTGAAACGTCATGTAGACTTTCTTTACCTATAGTTGGTTGGCAGATATCTTCCTTTCCAATTTTCGCATCGAGGTTCCCGAGGAGGATTTTAACATCGAATGATGAGATCCCATCAAATACTTCCTCTAGAGTCTCGTAGAATGTGTCCTGCGTTTCTTCGTCCGTAGATTCTGTTGGGGCGTGTATGTTTATAAATACATAATTGTACCATGGTCCCTGTATTTTTAGCACCGACATTCGGTCATTAATAAATTGCACATCCTTTACATGGGACGTAAACTTATTGCTTATGATGAAGCCAGTTCCGAGGTTATGTGTATCGGTACCTTCACACACCAGTGCAAACCCGTTGGTTTCGATTACTTGATGTGGGAGTCGAACTTCCTGAAGCGCGACGATGTCCATTTTATATTGTTTCACGTTTTCTACGACTGTCTGTATCGCCCCTGGTTTATATAACGTTCGAACGTTACAGGTCGCGACGCGTATATCCCGCTTTTTCCGTTTTTTCCTACGTCTTCTTTTTGCCGAGTCGGTGTGTTCTTGATTATTTGTTCGCTTATGGTAGTGTGGGCTCATCACACCTACGCCTACCGGGTTTTTCGTGAGATTGTTTTTTGTGTATTGATTATTGATTTTTGTTCCCACGAGTCTTGGGGTTTCAAATAGTCCGCCACATCAGATCCCCTCTTTGATATGGTAAGGTCTGCTTATTGCTCTGATTCGACCCGGTGTCAGAGAAGCGCCGTTATAATACAGCCGGTATACCCCTGGCTGCAAACCATCCAATGGGCACGGTGACGCGTAACACCATGGATAAGGGGCGGTAGATATTTGTGTGTTACTTCTCGCTAGACTGTCTGACATGGGTGGCCCTACGGAAGCGTATGCTTCCGTCAGCATAGCCTGAGTGCTTCATTGTAGCTTAAGCCCCCCGCACCGCGTCAAGGTTTCTACCAAGCGGGGCATCTTATTCAGATATTTCATTTTTTTTCTACATATATCTATCTATTATATAAAATAATTTTCTTTGGACGACGAACAACTTTTTACCTCGCCCGGAAATCGTAGACAAGTCTGCGAATGACAAAATACCTTTTGCACCCTGCAGGAGGTCATTTTGAGACTTGTAGACTCGTTATGAAATTCATTACAATTACGAATTGCCGCCAGTATATAATACATTTTCCAACGACTAACTGTGAATTATAAAAATTAAGTAAAAACAGGTCGCACATAAAAATTTCTTTTTTCGGCAAATAAGCACACCGCATTCCCGCAGTCCGATCTAGCTTCCGAATGACGATCGACCGCCGACATATAAAATGTCTAAGCCACCAAATTATAAGTTGGGAAAAAATTAGAAAATCTGAGCGCGTACTGCAATGTATGCGCTGTCAAAGACTTGGACACGTTGCATCAAACTGCAATATGAAATTCAGATGCGTAAAATGCCTCGCCGACCATAACATGGGCGAATGTCCGCTGAGAAAGGAACCGTTTCCGGATAGGGAAACACTGTCATGTGTCCTATGTAAAAATACAGGACACACGGCAAATTTTAGAGGTTGTCCCAAATTTCAACATATGAAGCTAAAGTGGGAATCAAAACAAAAGCAAGTGGCAGAAGAGAAAAAAATTAAAACTCGTTCTTATAATAATTTCGTTGCACCGCGTGTATCATATGCACAAATCACGGGCAATTCTATGCAACGAGTCCCCGTGGAATCCTCACATACCAATGGGGGAATACCGGCAGTAGATGCGCAACCTGTGATATTAAATATGATATCGGCCATGCAAACACAATTTGCTAATTTTCAAAAAATACTGACGGAACAAATGGCCCGAATAGATATGCTCTGTTCGGCTGTATTTTCAAATAACTCCTTCCATCAAAATCTTCAACCCTCTAACTGAACTAAAACTAAAAATTATTTCGGTGAACGTAAATTCACTAATACACATAGACAGAAGAGATAATCTAGGCAACATGCTTGAAGTCGAATCCCCTGATGTACTTTTGGCGAGTGAAACTAAGCTAAACCAAAGGCACAAAATTGTCTATAAAAACTATAAGATAATCAGACGTGACAGGCCACATTCTACTCAAGGGGGGGGTGGGGTTGCAGTTTTAATTAAAAAAGGTCTGTATCATAAGGTAATTTATAGTACAGAAGTACACAAATTTCAGGTGCTGGAAGCCTGCATAATAGATATTCCGTTGAGAAGTCAAAAGCACCTGTATGTGGTCTCCACTTATGGGGGGGCACTTATGCCCCTCAAGCTACCCAGTGTAAGCAATTTATCAATGAAATTGATATGCTATTTCGACACCTGAAATTAGACTCGGAAAACAACTATTTCCTAATAGCGGGTGATTTCAACGCCAAGCATAGTGCTTGGGGTAACTTAACCACGAACACAAGAGGCAATGCTTTATATGATTGGTGGCAAATGAATGCTAGGGGCGCAGATTAGAACTGTACGCCACAAGTACACCGTCTTATCCTAAAGGAAATTCATTTCTGGATTTACTTATGATAGACGATCGAATAAACTTGCCAGGCACAGATCTAACTACGCGAAACTGTCTTCGCACAATCGATTACGATAGCGATCACTACGGATTTGGAGCCATAATTGAAGTCCCAAATGAACAATATTCACTAGAGCAGTTCGACCAGATCCACTCTTTCAATTTTCGAAAAGCTCACTGGTCACGCTTTGATCGATTAATAAAAAAAGAACTTCGTTACAGTGCCATAGACCCACCGACAATTAGAAAACTCCATAACGACGAAATCGATCATTACTTAACAACATTGGACGATATTATTACCAATGCAATGAATCGTTCTATACCTAAAGTTCCCCATACCGACGGTTATACTAATAAGTACAGGACATCAGCAATTGACGCTTTGTATAAGCAAAAGAGCATTATGCTCCCCAAAGCTGAAAAGTTCAGCGACCCAAATAGTCAGGAAATAAGAACACTTAAGTCCCTAATCAAAAATCTCCAAAAATTGATCCGTGACAATTACCGTTCAAGAATAAATGAAGAGTGGAAGAACAAAATACAAGCCATTCAAGCTAGCGGATCGAATATGTTCTCACAAATCAATAAAACTTTTCGAAAGAAAGATCACAATGACATTCCATATTTGCGGGTCCCACGGACTCCTGAGAATTGTCAAGCAATGCTGAACTCAGGACTCAATCTGGAGCATATCAACTCCAACGAAGAAGTAATATTAGTCGAAGACCCGCAAGACAAAGTGAACTTAATTGGTGCATGTTTCGAAGCAGTATACACTCACTCCAATACGATCCTCGAAAACAACGCATTCCAGACCTACAGCTCACTGAGAAATCAACTTTGTACCTGGAGGAACCAAAACCGTAGTTTTACCACATTCAGTGAAAATAACAGAGCGGACTCCCCCAGGAGTAATCAGAATATGAATATGTTTGTGAGTAAGGATGAACTTACGAACATCCTTAAGTCAATCAAAAGCAAAAAGTCTTCTGGGATAGATAGCATCCCAAATGTAGTTTTAAAACTTTGCCACCTGAAGCAGTAAAAATCTACAGTACGCTATTCAACAACGCCTTAAATAAGGCATACTATCCAACCCACTGGAAAACTGCAACAGTCCACCCCATCCCTAAAAAGGGCAAAGACAGGACCAATCCAACCAACCCTCGCGCGATTAGCTTGCTGCCAAATATCAGCAAGGTTTTCGAGAAGATCATAAACAAAGCACTGATGAACTGGTGTGATGAAAATGAAATCATCCCCAACAACCAGTTTGGCTTTAAAGCGGGACATAGTACGGTGCATGCCGCGTCAAAGCTTGTTTCCGGCATACAATGGAACAAGACAAAGCGCCAATGCACAGGTGCCTGCTTAGTTGACTTTGAAAAGGCTTTCGACACCGTGTGGTTATGTTACGTGCGTCCGCCACCCCATCAATTAATAGTTTGTAATTAAAATATAATTTGTTTAAAGTGGTGTGATGGTAAGGTGGTGGAGGAGTTGCACGATCCAGAAGTGAGTTTTTGAACACGCCCCGATTCGGGTGTGGATCGTGCAGTTCTTCGAGTTCGAATTCGGTTTTCGAAGTGGACGTGAATGGGGAGCGAGAGAGACAGAGGGTCAATGTTTGTTGAATACGGTTTTGAATTCCGTTGTTGGCGGTTTTTTTTTGACAATGATCAGAGAACGGTTGGTTAGCGGCAGAAGCAAGAAAGAACAAAGAAATTTCTTGTCCCGTGTTAATTTTTGGTTTTGTCAGAAAACAAAATAAATGTAAAAGAAAAGGATATTAAAGACGGAAAAAAGTAAAAAGTAATTTTTTCAAAGAAGAGAAATGTGTTTCTAATGTAACAATAAAGTGCTATAAAAAGTCTTTTGTCCGTCGTGTTCGTATGGTGTTAGTCGAATACAGTGCTGCACCAGGGAATAATTTCTCAATCTGAAGGTTCTTCCTTTTCCAAATTGAACTAGCGCCAAACGGAATACCGGCAGACGGGGACACCACAGACAGGATTGCGTCTGGGTACTTAACTGGGAGCGAGAACGCGACAAGGCACGGGAACGATGGCCCAACCACTGTATAATCCAAGGAATTGATGATCGAGGAATGAGAGGGCTGCTGCACTGACCTGAGCCGAACACAACAAGATACATGAGCTAGTCACCACGAGGGAGGAATCAGGTAACCACTGTAACTTTATGTTAAATATCAAAATTTTTGTGGTTGTATACACTACAACTGGCGCTGCGGACAAACCTTCCGGAGGGACCACGGCAGGTTTGATTATTTGATCTTTCTTGTCAACGAGGCGATTGAAGTTATTCAGCGGCACCAAATAGTCAATACCGGTGCCCCATCGTGCTTTGGATGAAGGTGTAGAGTAGCAGGCATCGAAGAAATTTATATATGTATTTTTTTTTCCTTTTCTTCTTCTTTTTCTTTATATTTGTAAATTAATGGATACTGTTTTTTAATTATTTTTATTTATTTATTTATTTCTAATGTTAAGTGCGAATTGTGTTAAAATTGCAGTAGAAGTGTTTTGATATTAGCTTTAAGTTAGTGCTAATTTGATTATTGATTGTTTGCGTTGAGTCGCCTATGTTGATGGGAGATTTTCTTTTTTTTTCTTGCTTTTATTTCTCATGAGAATAGTGTAATATTGATTGATTTTTTGGAGTTGTGATTTTGTCTTCCTCCCTTACTGACTACGCGTTGAGTTCGTGGTTCGATTGTTTTCCTTTCTTCCCCCTTTCTCTCTCACTCTCTTCTCGTGTGGTGTAGTGGTCATTTGTGTTGTGCGGTCTTTCGCGCGGTCTGCAGTTTTGCGGCTGCGAGTAGAGTGGTTGTCCCCCTTCGGGAGTGTTTGTTTGTCTGTTCTAGAAATCGTATTCCTTGTTGTTTTTCGCGCCCCCTCGACTCGTGTGCGATCTTTAGCAGTCGGAAAATTTCGAAATAGAACGTTGATCGGAACAGACATTTTGGGTTTGTGTCCGATATACGGCCGGTTCGTGTACGGATTGGTTCTGCCGCGTTCGGGGTGGTTCTCTGTTTGGATCCCGAGCGTTGTGTTTGTTGCTGTGTTTCTGTCGCGTTCGGGGTGGTTCTCTTGTTGGATCTCGGAGTTGGACTGTGTTTCCTACCACTAATTTTGTAGTTTTTCCCCGGTTTTACTGTTGGTCATAGGGTTTGTTGGGTTTCCGATTTTGGTCTTGGTATCGTGAATCTTAGGTTTGGAAAAAGGTCCTATAAATGCAGACTAGGCAGCGGTAAAGAGATGTCCGAGAGGGCACCCCTGCCCGGGTACGGCCCGAGGCATTTCCCGAGCCGCCGGTTGACGAGGTGGATCCGGAGGCATTCCATGATTCGCGGGACGAATTTGTGGACGACCGATCGCCAACGCGCCCCCCTCCCACCGTCAGTAGACAGCCTGTTGGGAGCATGGAGGACACGCCGATGCCCTCATATTTTAAACTGGGCCCACAACCATGTCCTGTACGGACCATGTTGGGCACTGATAGCGTTTTCGACCTCGTGTCGAAGGCGGTCCCCATGTTTTCGGGACAGGAAGGCCCGGATACAGCTGAGAGACTCTCTTCGTTTCTCAAGGGCTGTAGAAGGACCTTGGATGGGCTGGCAGTGGAAGAGGAACATACCTTCCTCCGGTGGCTGCCCTCTAGGCTGAGCGGCGAGGCCTATAGAATGTTCGAGGAGAGACCACCCACGACCTTCCTCGAAGCGGAACAGCGTCTCAGAAAGGCCTACGAACCCCGGGTGTCGTATGAGGAGTTGTGTGCACAACTCTCCAAAATGCGACAACTTCCTTCCGAGGATGCCACAAGTTTCGATTTGAAGGACTTCTTCATAAGTTAGAAAACCTGAGAATGCCTCATTATCTATTGTACAACATTTACGAAATGATAACGGACAAGCAGTTTGTGGTAAAATGCGGAGATATATTCTCAAGCAAGATCTTCAAAATTACAAACGGTTTACAACAAGGGGCGGTGAATTCTCCCATTCTGTTTAATATTTACACCAGTGATTTAACATAGTGGGTACGCTTAACAATGCCATTGCATACACAGATGACATTGTGGTATACAGAACAGGAGAGAAAATAGATGTCATCAATAGACTTCTCCAGGACGACTTCAATAAAATAAAACGTTTTTGTAATGACGAAACTAAAAATTAATTTCCACAAAACCGAGACTATCCTTTTCAGAACACCTCTCTCCAGGGCCTCTCAGGATACAAAGTACAATTGGAAAAACTTCTCTATCGTAGGGAATAATAATCTCCCACTACAAGTGAAAACTGTAGTCAGATATCTCGGTATTTGGCTTGACCAGTATTTATACTTTGACAAGCATATAGCAGTCACTCTCTCTGCAGCAAGAAACGCATTTGTTGCCACAAAAAGTCTATTCCGAAGCAACATTCTCAATCCAAAAGTTAAAATAATTTCATATTCGGCATTCATCCGATCAGTGTTGGTCTATGGCTGTCCAATATGGTACAATATATCCCCATTCTACATGGAAAAGATTCGCGTGTTCGAGAGACAGTGTTTGCGTTCCTGCCTCGGACTTAATAGAACACCAGAGTCACGATACCAGAAATTTTACCCTAATAAAACCCTGTATGATAAATGAGGACTAACTAGGATAGACAACTTCATTATAAAAATTATTCGTGGCCACATTGCAAGGGCAATGTGCAGTGTAAATAATCTTATCGCAGGAGCATATTATCCGAACGATATGTATCTGGAGAGTACCCTCCAGAACGGGGTTATTCCCCCAGAGGCGTTCCTCTTCTTGGACGGAAAAGGTCTAATCCAAGATGAGGGTGGAATACCTATTATATACCACGCTTTCCGTGGTGCTAGGGATAAACGAATTGTCCACAATAGCGATATCTCTAATAGGCCAGACCGACTTCGATTCAGTATGGTGATCAGTGAAAGAGATAAATCAATAAAAGACCGAACCAACTCCAACTGGTGGTGGCTCCAAAACGAAGAACGGACTTCACGTCCGCAGATATAATATTCAGCTCTCTTCCTTCCCGTTAACTTCTGTTATTTTATCTTTTTTGTTTTCATTAAGCACTTATTATTTTGTTTTTAAAATTTTTGCATCCTGAAAAAAAAAAAATAAATCTTTATTTTTTGTTGTTGTCATAATGCCTCTAAAAGAAGAAGAGGTAGACCTCTAAGATAATGGTTTTTTTTTTTTATAATGTATGTGTATTATATTAAGAATAAATAAAAGAAAATGTAAGCTGAAAGGCATAAATTAAGCATATAATATTGTATAATTTAGAGTGCTTGTGAAGAGCCAGTAAATTACATTATGTAGTAAAATTATTAAGATAGGTTTAGCATTTAGACTAAAATTGTAAAACATCAAAAAGGCTTTGTGAATAAATGCGTCTGCAAACAAACAAAACAAACCGATCTAAGCACTTTTCTATAATTAGGGTAGTATAAGTTCTAAGTTAAGTTATTTTAAGTAAATAAAATTATATTGAAAAAAAAATTGAATTAAATTAAATTTTTAGTAAAAACAAAAAAAAAAAAATTGGCACAACGTTTTTCGAAGTTTTCTTTGTTAGACAATAAATCAGAAGTAAAGTCTTGTCGCCGAAAGGCAAATTGCACAATAGACTCATTATGTTTGGCTTAGAGCGTCTGCATAGCACCAGTAAGTTATAATATAAGATAATTAAGCTAGAATTTAAGCATTTCTTTGTCTAGCATTTAAATTAGACACTAAGAATATAAAACGGAATAAAAAAATGTTGCAAAAAAAACAAGACCGACCTAAGCAGCTTCGCCATGTATGGAGGTATGGGGCTGCCAACTGGGATGATTTGTTAGATTTCTTCGCATCCTTTTCATGATCGGAGGTGTGCTTTGGACACTCCGATATTAACGCTTGCGCGGAATCGGTCACAGAGATTATTCTTCTCGGGATGGAAATCTATATTTCCCATTACATCAAACGAAGTTCATCTGATACACCTTGGTTTGATAAAAAATGAGAGCAGATTACAGCGTCAAGAAATAGAGCTTTTATACAATGGCGCTCCAATCCCACCGAAGTTAACAGAACGAATTTTGTTAACATCAAAAAAGCGTGCAACCAGGCTACCAATCCCGAAGAACTCCTACAACGACAGAGTGACCAATAGATTCCTTGAATGCCCGGCTGGTTCGCGCTTCTTCTGGTCAATGGCAAGGTCTGTGAGCAGTAATTTCGCTGTCTCCTCTTTTCCTCCGTTAGTGACGGGCAGCGGGACGTTAGTCACAAATTCAAAGGATAAAAGTAATGTGTTCGCGAATTTATTTTCCGGGAATTCAAACCTCGATGCCGGTCTTTTGGAGCCACCTGTGATTGCGCCGGTACGGACTTCGATGCGGGATGTGAAGTTTCGCCTCCGTAGTAATCAACGCATTCTACGTGGACTGGACTGTAGGAAGACAAACAGAATACCAGCAATAGTCCTTAAGAACTGTGCTTCAGAACTATCGCCCGTTCTTGGCAAACTCTTTCGCTTATCTTATGCACGGAGAACCTTTCCTGTCTGCTGAAAAATCGCTCGAGTTCAGCCAATCCCAAAGCGGGGGAAAAGGTGCCTCCCACAAACTTACCGTCCGAAAGCATTACTGTCTATTTTATCTAAAGTAATGGAAAAGGTCATCAATGCCGAGTTAATTAAGTATTTGAAGTCTAAGGGACTTCTGAATGAATTGAATGTGTGTTCACCCACCGTGTTCTCCAGACTTGGTGCCCAGCGAATTTTATCTGTTCCCAAATTTCAAGCGGTGGTTCCAGGGAAAGAGATTCATTGAAGAATTAATCGCCGAAAAAGAAACGTATTTCGATGGCTTGGGCTTCCGTATTACAGAAAGGGCATCGAAATGCTGGAAAATCCTATACCATATGTATCGCCCTTGAAGACAGCTATGTTGAGAAATAACCTTAACACCACTTGTTTTCATTTAAAATCCCGGGACATTTCAGCCCGTGCAGTATCTTACCCCATACACGTTGACAGAGTGTAGATGTGACACACAATACACAGGTTGCCGCCTGTGTGAGCGAAGATGCGGAAGAGGCCACTCTGGCAGTGTTCCTTTTCAGGAACAATTTTCCGCTCACTGATTTACAACCCATGATAACTGTCTTTGTTGTGATGATTTTATTCGAACACACTAGTGTTATATATATTTAATCTTTCCGCCTGTGTGAGTGAAGATGTGGAAGAGACTGTGGCCTTTTTAAACAGATACACATAGTTCCTCGATAGTATAGTGGTTAGTATACCCGCCTATCACCCGGGAGACCGGGGTTCGATTCCCCGTTGGGGAGTCTCTGGCGCAAGACTAAATGACCTTGCCCGGAAAAAACAAATCATTATGGAACATTTAACAAGCCTCAGTTCTTGCTAAATAAGGCAAAGACCGGTTCCCGATTGTAGTGCCGATGATGATGATGACATAGTACACAAGACAACAGTGAAGAACAACACAGAAAGAAAAATCGAATAAGCAAAAAGCATCAGCCGTATACCAAGCAATAAAATAGCAATTCCACATCAGTTGAGTGTACTTGAATTTAGAAACCTAATTCGTACACGCGGTAATGGCTTGATGTGTTCAGCATTGGTTCAAGTTTTTACTGATTCTAACCGTCATAGCATCGGATTGAATCACACGTTTTTCACTATCCTTGCTAAACACTATAAGACCACTCTGGCAGTGTTCCTTTTCAGAAACAATTTTCGGTTCAGTGATTTACAACCCAAGTGATGGTTATATTCGAACATAGTAGTATTATGTTTATTTAATTATTCGGTGGAAACGTAATCATGTCACAGTATAAGAACAGTGTTAGAACAGTGTTATTATACTATACCGTTTTGCGATGACAATGAAGAGAATTCGATTTGAACCAACACTTCGACGATGGAAATGCTAAGATTTATTTCTCTGATGGTTTGATTGCTATGGTACTCCAGTATATTTTTTCGATTTGTTTATGCTGTTCTTCACTATGGTGTGTATATCATGTCTGACCGTAAGAAACGTTACATTACCTTCATGGATTTTTTATTGCTGCTCGTATTCGCAATAATTCCGTGAATATTAACCCAGTCGGCGCTGGCTCAAAGAAAATCGTAAATTCTGTTTATGTTTATTGACTCTATTGCGCTTTTACCTCCTGGGAGTTTTAAGGGTGCCAGCATCTACCGATGATGCACTTGCCCAATTGTGCTTCACTCGTCACGTTTGACTTCCTGATTTGTTGGCTTATTGGCAACGGAGTGTTGTTTGTGTAAAGGCTGCTGGCATCTGATGCTGTTACTTTTGGCAAATTTGTTTAACTAGCAAATGGGTCGCCAAAATGCTTGCCTTTACAAGCATGTGGCACGAGATTGCTGTGGAGTAATGGGATACATGAGGGATATGGGTCACATGTGATGAGGAAACCGTGCGGCCTGTCACGCGGACTGGTGTGGCTGGGCGAAGGAATTCCTAGCTTGTGTGGAGATTCAAATAGTTGCTGTAGCCCTCCTTCCACAGTGACGAAGTCACTTCTTACATGCTTCATCGCCAAAAATTGAATTAAGTTCATCCATGCACTGTTGCTGAGTTAATCCACGCCGAAAGTTGTAAAAAATAATCGCACGAAAATGTTGACGATTTAATTCCATTTTTGGGCCGAGATGAATCTTTTAAGTTACTGTAAACAACACAAATAGCGCTCGTATGTCAAAACGTTCTGAGTGCGTATAACCTCAAAAATGTCCAACTTTACGACAGAGCTGTCAATTGCCGGATTGCAACACTAGGGTTGCCAAATCCCGAAACATAAGAGGCGACCCTCGTATAAAGGAGCAGATTGCGACTCCGATCACCTTCTAGTGATGGGCAAAATTAGAAGTCGGCTTGCAGCAAACCCACATGGACAGTCACGGGAGACAAGCAAAAAGTTCGAGATTGATAAACTAAAAGACCTACGTAAAAGGGCGGAATATCAAGACGAACTAACGAATAGATTTAGCATCCTAGAGAATGACAGTAGTGAGGAAGAGGAAGCCAATAGTGTGGACACTAAATGGACATCGATCAGAGACACAATCAAACAAACAGCTCAGAAGGTATTAGGATTTAAGAAACAACTAAGTCCAAATCTTGGTTTGACGATGAGTGCAGGCCAAAGATCGAAGAACGTAAACGCCTCAGAATGATCCACTTGGAAGCATATGAAGAACACAACGCAGGAAGATACGCGACAATTCGGAAAGAAACAACTAGACTTTTCAAACTTAAAGAACGCGAATGGGAGAAGACTCGGATCGAAAAAATCCGAGAAAACGCCAGAGCAAAGAACAGCAGAGGTATGTATGCCGGCATAAATTCAATTAGAAATGGCTACCGAGGGAGAGCCAAAATAATCCGAGATACAAAAGGCTGTCTGGTGACAGAAACAAAAAATATCGTGACAAGATGGAAGCAGTTCTTTGAAAACCTGCTCAATGTGTGCACCCATCAACCACAAATAAACGTACCAGATCTACATACAGCCGAGCCTCAGATCCCAGAGCCCTCTTTCGACGAAGTTGTAGACGCGATAAATCGACTGAAAAACAACAAGGCGCCCGGAATCGATTGCATACCGGCAGAGCTTGTGAGGCATGGAGGAGGGGCAACCACTCGTAAGATCAACCAACTGGTTAAAATAATATGGGATAAGGAAGTCATTCCGGAAGAATGGAAAACCGCAATAGTCATCCCCATTTTCAAAAAAGGTGACAAATCTGACTGCGAAAATTACAGAGGAATATCATTGCTCCCAATCACATACTAAATATTAACAAATGTCATACTGGCAAGAATTACACCGTACGCAGAAGAAATATTGGGAGACGACCAATGTGGATTCCGTCGGAACCGGTCAACAAGCGACCCAATGTTCACAATAAGGCAACTGCTAGAAAAGAAGTGGGAATACGGAGAGACGGTTCACCAACTGTTCGTAGACTTCAAAAAAGCCTACGACTCAGTCGCAAGGCAAAGACTCTACCATATTGTGGGTGAGCTGGGAATCCCGAAAAAATATGCCGCCCTCATTCAAATTTGCATGAACGAAAACAAAGGGCGAGTTAGAATAGAAAACCACCTCTCAGAACAAGGGGATGGCCTCTCACCATGCCTTTTTAACCTTGTCCTCGAGTATGTTATCAGAAAGGTACAAGACGACAACTCGGCCGGATCATCCCTGAATGGGGTCACACAAGTGCTCGCGTATGCGGATGACATCGCCGTTCTGGGCGATAATCTAGAAACTGTTAGTAAAAACAGTGAAATCATCATGCAAGCGGCAGAAGAGGTGGGCCTAGAAATAAATGAAGACAAAACAAAATACATGATTACGGCGAGAGCAGGTGAACCTCAGGGAACACATATAAACGTCAGAGGCAAGATATTTGAAAAAGTTAACGAATTTAAATATCTGGGAACAATACTGACGGCCAGTAACAAAATGACGAAGGAAATTAACAAGAGACTACACTCAGGCAACGCTAGTACGCACGCAGTCAGTAAACTGCTGAAATCCAAACTGCTACCACGTATAAAGCTCCGGGTCTATAGAACCATAATCATTCCGATTGTTCTATACGGATGCGAAACATGGGCTCTCACAAAACGGGAAGAGAACAAATTCCGCGTATTCGAGAATAAAGTTTTAAGGGGTATATTTGGCGGTAAATATGACGAGGAGTCAGGACAATGGAGGAAACTCCACAACCACGAATTGGAAGAGCTATACCGCAAACCTACAATAGTGAGAGTGATCAAGTCGCGAAGATTAAGATGGGCCGGACACGTAGCGCGAATGGGCGATGATAGGACCGTGCATAGAATTCTTGACGGTAAACTAACGGGGAAGAGACCGACAGGACGGCCGCGACGGAGATGGGAGGACAATGTTAGATTGGACCTCGAGGAGATCGGATCGGAATTTCGAACGTGGGAGGAGAGCGCACAGGACAGGGAACAATGGCGGAGCCGAGTCGGTGAGGTCATGAACTTCCGGGTTCCTACAGGACAGTAAATAAATTAAAAAAAAATACTGCTGCTGATGAGAAACAGATCCCGAAATATGAAAAGACAAAGGGAACGTTTGGGTCTTTGTCTGAGATGTGCATTGCTGCTAAATAAATAGGCGGCAATGCAATGTAGAATTGTGCTAATGGGTTTTAGCTAGATTACCGTGAATTGGTGTTTATTGCATCGCTGCCAAGGGTACGTATACCATACCTATTTGCATTTGCTTATGCCGTAGGATTTAATTGGTGCCAAGAGACGCGATATGCGTATATTTGTTTTGGTTTCTTGGGTGTAGGTCGACAGCCAATGTGTATGTACGGTGATTTATGATACACTTGGTGAGGACGGGAAATAGGCCACGCAATGTGTTTCGTCCCTGTTATGATGGTTGCATTATATGTAAACCAAATCCTCTTGTTTTCAGGAATTCGTCTAGGGGGAAATGCACTTGGTGAGATTGGGATTCCTGATAAGCTAGAAAAGAATTTTTACGGGAATTGTATGCGAAGAAATGCATGAAAGGTAAGAATTATTTTACAGGTACTTTTAGGTTATATGAATCATTTAAGGCGCTAATGCCATTGCATTAGCGAAATTATGAGATTGGGTGGAAGTTATGGGGGTTTTTTAGGTAAGCGAATCGTGGGGTTTGGCGGAACCGCCACAAGCACACCTGCGTTGATGTAGTAAAATATTGTCAATTGATCTCTGATTCTTTCAGGTGGAAAGTGATGTCGGGGTGAATCAAGCAGCTATTTCTCTTTCTTCTTGTCATGTCATTACAAAGGTCTTTGGAATAGATTCGAATGGCGGGAAAGTCAGGTTTAGTTTAAGCCTACATTATAGCATAATAAATACCATAACGTTGCTACAAAGGCTCTAACAGCATTTTTCCACCTTCTTTTACAACATCTTTGGCACTAATAAACTTTGATTTTACTCTCTTATTATCCTCCTCTATTTCAGATGAATGCACTTTATCTGCCAGTGTTCTGCTCTTGCATGTTTAACAAATATGCCATTTTCGATGTTGAACACTAAATCATTAAGAACTAGCTTCACGTTTTAGATTTTGTCAAATCTCTGCACAATTTTGGATCAAAAGAAGTGCTGCGTATGTATTAATTCCCTAATATACATTATTATTCTGCATTAGATCCACTTCTGCTTCTATAAAGTAAGTCGGGAAATTTCAACTTGGTAGTTAATTGCAAAATCAGTTTTGCACGCCTGTCAGAAATCTAAAATCCAATCTAGACCAACAGCTTATTGCGCTTTAAATACTAAAAGCGCACAGTGAGTTAAGTCCTCACTCCGCAATTGTCCTGATGTTTAGTGTCAATGATTTTCACACATCAAACCCAGTTGATGTATTTCACAATAATCCAAATATCCTATTTAACTTAGTCATAATTCATGAATCAAATCAATGCTTTTGTTTCATTCATCTGCACAGTGATCGAACTGCGTTTCATCCCTTGTCATAAAAAATGCACCCCCCTCGAAAACCCAATAACACAACGAAAGGAAACAAGTGACAAAACATGCGGTAAAAAATGTCAGGATGCACCCACAGTACAATACAAATCATGTTAACGAGTTCACGATCGCGTAAAATTGAATTAAGGATTTTCCGCAGATTACTTACCCAACTCGAGTCCTTGGGTGCATTCATAAACAGCCAGCCACTCAGGACTATCTCTTGCGGGCAGTTTCTTCGGGACAACTCTAACGTTGTTCATCCCTCTTTGACTGTTCCTTAGAAACTCTATTCGCCTTTAATGTACTTAAAATTTTCCGCATTTGTGGTTGTTAATTAAATTGAGGACACTGCAAGGATCAAAATAGAATTTTGTTCGTTTTTTGCTTTCTCTGATACATTGTTCACCCCAAACTGCTTGACAGTTTCGGACCACTTAAACAAAGTCCTCCGACAATATTTTAATCAGCCTACAAAATGAAAGGATAATAGCCTATCATAACGAACAGAAACAAAACAAAATCCTAACAAATGGAAAACAATGCGGGTAAAACAATAAATTTACCAATTACACAAAGCCGAATTTATTAGGCACTTCTGACCCGGTGGCAAGCAACACAATCCGACGTTTCACCGTAATGCCAGATTTAGTCAGCCCCAAATGGTATCCACCGAAGTTACAAAAGGACACTAGGCACTATGTTCAAGCAGTTGGCGAGAAAACGTTACTTGCAAGCAGGGATGTTAGCGGAAGTGAGAGGGTGGACGATGGGTGGCAACAGCAGGCAACATCGAAATTCAACTGAAGGACCAAATCGGAAAATCGGCTTATGTCTCCAATGGCGATTGGTGTCTATCTGAAGCAGAAATTCCAGTTGTCAAATGAATGCCTAAAGGGCTCCGGAAGGACTGTCGCTCCTTCTGTGTGGTTACACCGATATTCACCCATTTTTGCTGGTCGACATTTATTATCTTTCTGCCGTCCATTGAAGTTGCCTGCTGGATACCAGTATTCCGGGATACGATGACACAAAGGGAGGTACCATTATTCGCTGAGCTGGGGATGATTATTATGTTGGATTTTCACAATCCCGAATTAATCTGATAACTCGCGAACAGTTTTGATTAATAGCTGAGTACGCCAGTGAAGAGTTTACTCTGTGGACTGCAGAGGGAATTCATAATTGATTCACGAGAAGGTTGTGTGTTCTTGGAAATCGCATAATAATTTTCTTTGGAGTGATGGTGAGGTTTTAGGTGCCTTACTCGTAAACTATTCCGAAGTTGTTGGACTGATTTAGTCCTGAAATGCACTAGATCATGTTGGGTAGTTAAGCAATGTTAAAGTTAAGAGGCTCAAAACTCTCTGTGATTGTGTACGTCAGCAGGAGTTAGAAACACTCGTAGTTTTCGCTGTTATTATCCGAATTTAAGGCCTGTTTTGACCATTTTGTTCATTTTATTTATTGGCCTGTAGGAACCCGGAAGTTCATGAACTGACCAACTCGACTCCTCCATCGTTCCCTGTGCACATTCCTTCCACGCTTGACCAGCCGATCCGATCTCCTCAAGGTCCAACCTAACATTGTTCTCTCATCTCCGTCGCGGCCGCTTTTTTTTTTTTAAGTTTTAAACCACATTTATTTTCCTAAATATTTTTACATGTTATGTATAATATTAGGGGTAAATGTTAAACCCTATTTTATGATTAAAGTCCTTAAATTAACTTACTGGCTCTATGTGAGCTCTCTAAATTAGACTGTATAAATTGATTTTTTTATTTATGCCTTTCGGCGTACTTTGTTTTTGTTTTTTCTTATATGTATATATGAACATTAAATAGGTAATATATTAGAGGGACTCCTCGTTTACATCTATATGTATAATTTATTTATTTTTTTTTTAATGTAACAAACAAAAACTTCAAAATGAAACGAAAAAGTATATAAAAATAAAACAGAATAGCTGCAAAATAGGTTATAAACGTAATATGGGAAGGAGGACAAGAGGAAGGAGAGCGTTGCACTTGAGAGGCATACTATATCTGAGGAAGTGAAGTCCTCTCCCCGTTGAGAAGCCACCACAATTTGGGAGATGTTCGATCTTTGGCTGATTTATCTCTTTCACTGATCGCCGTACTAAAACGCGGGCGGTCTGGAACATTGGAGTTATCACTATCATGGAGAATTCGTTTGTCCCTGGCACCACGGAGAGCGTGGTAAATAATCGGGACCCCATGCACGTCTTGGATAAGGCCTTTTTGATCCAAGAAAGGGGACGCTTCTGGCGGAATAAACCCATTCTGGAACGTATTCTCCAGATACATATCGTTGGGATAGAATGCTCCTGAAATAAGATTATTGTCACTGCACATTGCCCTTGCTGTGTGACCACCAATAATTTTAATTATGAAATTGTCTATCCTATTTAACCCCGATTTGTTATACAGGATTTTGTTGGGATAGAAATTTTTGTATTGTGACTCCGGTGTTCTATAAAGTCCGAGGCAGGAACACAAACACTGCCGTCCGAACACACGAAACTTCTCCATATAAAGTGGAGATATATTATACCATACTGGGCAGCCATAAACCAAAACTGGTCGGATGAATGCCGAGTACGAAATTATTTTGACTCTGGGATCAAGATGACTACTCCGGAATAGACTTCTTGTCACAGAATATGCGCTTTTAGCTGCGGAGAGGGACGCTGCTATGTGCTTGTCAAAATATAAATACTGGTCTAGCCAGATACCAACTACAGTTTTCATTTTCAGTGGAAGGTTATTGTTAACTACAATAGAAAAGTGTTTCCAGTTACATTTTGTATCCGTCGGGGCTCTGGATAGGGGCGTCCGTCGCGGCTATTCTACCGGTCTCTTTCCCGTTGGGCTGTGGCGGTTCCACTAAACGCCACTACCTACCTCCCCAATCACCTCCAAAAAGCTTCCTGCCCTGAAGCTCCTAAAACCGCATTGTGAAAACGGCATGGTGAGAGGGAATCCCCCTGTTTTAGTTCGTCCTGGATTTCAAATGGTTCTGAGAGGTGGTTTTCTATTCTAACTCGCCCTTTATTTTCGTTCATGGAAATTTGGATGAGGGCGGCATATTTTTTCGGGATTACCAGCTTAACTACAATATGGTAGAGTCTTTGCCTTGCGACTGAGCCGGCGGCTTTTTCGAAGTCAACGAACAGTTGGTGAACCGTCTCTCCGTATTCCCACTTCTTTTCTAGCAGTTGCCTTATTGTGAACATTTGGTCGCTTCTTGACCGGTTCCTACAGAATCCGCATTGGTAGTCTCCCAATATTTCTTCTGCGTACGGTGTAATTCTCGCCAGTATGACATTTGTTAGTATTTTGTATGTGGTTGGGAGCAATGGTATTCCTCTGTAATTTTCGCAGTCAGAACTGTCGCCTTTTTTGAAAATGGGGACGACTATTGAGGTTTTCCATTCTTTCGGAATGACTTCCTTCTCCCATATTAATTTGATGACTTTGTGAATTTTTCGAGCGGTTGCCTCTCCTCCATGCTTCACGAGCTCTGGCTCCGCTAGGCAGTCGACTCCGGGAGCCTTGTTGTATTTCAATCGATTTATTGCGTCTACAACTTCGTTAAAAGGGGGCTCTGGGATCTGAGGCTCGGCTGTATGCACGTCTGGTGCGTTTATTTGTGGTTGATGGGTGCTCACATTGAGCAGGTTTTCAAAATACAGCTTCCATCTTGTCAACATATTTTTTGTTTCTGTCACCAGACATCCTTTTGTGTCTTGGATTATTTTGGCTCTACGTCGGTAGCCATTTCTAATTGAAGTTATTCCGGCATACATATCTCTGATATCCTTTGCTCTGGCATTTTCTTGGATTTTTTCGATCCGAGTCTTCCCCCATTCGCGTTTTTTTTGCGTTTGAAAAGTCTTGTTGTCTCTTTCCGAATTGTCGCGTATCTTTCTGCGTTGACTTCATCATATTTTTGTAAGTGGATCACTCTGAGACGTTTACGTTGTTCGATCTTCGCCCTGCACTCATCGTCAAACCAAGGTTTGGGCTTAATTGTTTTCTTAAATCCTAATACCTTCTGGGCTGTTTGTTTGATAGTGTCTCTGATCAATAGCCATTTAGTGCCCAGATTATTGGTTTCCTCTTCCTCACTACTCCCATTCTCTAGGATGCTAATTCTATTCGTTAGTTCGTCTTGATATTCACCCCGTTTGCGCAGGTCTTTTAGTTTATCAATGTCGAACATTTTGCTCGTCCCCAGTGATTGCCCATGTGGGTTTGCTGCGAGCCGACTACTAATTTTGCCCATCACTAGAAGAAGATCGGAGTCGCAATCTGCTCCTCTATATGATCTTACATCGAGGATATTCTAGTGGTGTCTTTTGTCTATGGGGAAGTGGTCTATTTGGTTACGCGTTACGCTGTCGATTTGTTTGTACTTGGACATCGTGCTTTTCACTACCAGATCTTTGGACGCTGCGAACGTGATAATTCGAATTCCATTAACATTTGAGACGTCGTGTAGGCTTTGTTTACCTATAGTTGGTTGAAAGATATCTTCCTTTCCAATTTTCGCATTGAGGTCCCCAAGGAGGATTTTAACATCGAATGATGAGATCTCATCAAATACTTCCTCGAGAGTCTCGTAGAACGTGTCCTTCGTTTCTTCGTCGGTAGATTCTGTTGGGGCGTGTATGTTTATAAATACATAATTGTACCATGGGCCCTGTATTTTCACATGTTTTACATGGGTCCTAATCCTCTTGCTTATGACGAATCCGGTTCCGAGGTTATGTGTATCGGTACCTCCACACGCCAGTGTAAACCTGTTGGTTTCGATTACTTGATATGGGAACCGGTCTTTCTGAAGCGCGACGATGGCCATGTTATATTGTTTCGTGTTTTCTACGACCGTCTGTATTGGGCCTGGTTTATATAACGTTCGAACATTCCACGTGCCGACGCGTATATCCCGCTGAAGTGTCTCTCAACTCAGCAAAAATAATTCCTTGTGAACTCGTGATGTTGCTTTGGGATATAAGCGCCGTTGAATTCCAACCAAAAGACGGTGATGAAAACTCAGCATGAAAACAACAAAACAATGAATTAAATTCCAATATCACAAATTATATTTCTTGGATCGATGATCACCTTCTTCTTCTTCCAATTGAAGGTACAAAACCACTAACTTTATTCAATTCACAACAGTAACAAATTTGACAAAATACGTTACTTTTTTCCGAAATTTTAAACGTTGTACGAATAAACAGAAAAAACTGAATTGTTCTTTTCTCTTGGAAAAACCGTTGAACCAATAATATATCGTCCGCTATGCAATAGTGGTGTTCTCCTCAACGAATCCAGCAACATGCTCTGGTATCAGCTGGCTGAACTTTCTCTACAATCCGCAGCACTCCGAAAGGTGTTCCATGGCATGGCTAATGATGACTGATTATATTAGCATACTTTCGGATGTGTGAAGGTGGAATTTCACCAATTCAAAGGAATTAATTGCTCATATGATTCAACTGACAAACCTTATGTGTTGCACGGTTGCGTGCGCAACACCCGCTGTTTCCATTTTTCACTACGTTTTCTTTTTGCCGAGTCGGTGTTTTCTTGATGATTTGTTCTTTATGGTAGTGTCGGCTCATCACACCTACGCCTACCGGGGTTTTCGTGGAATTGTGTTGTGTATAATGGTTATACATTTTTGTCCCCACGAATCTTGGGGTTTCAAATAGTCCGCCACATCAGATCCCCTCTTTGATATGGTAAGGTCTGCTTACTGCTCTGATTCGACCCGGTGTCAGAGAGACGACGTTATAGTACAGCCGGTATACCCCTGGCTGCAAACCATCGAATGGGCACGGTGACGTGTAACACCCTGGATTAGGGGTGGTAGATCTTTGTGTGTTACTCCTCGCTAGCCTATCTGACATGGGTGGCCCTACTGGAAGGGTATGCTTCCGTCAGCATAGCCTGAGTGATTCATTGTAGTTTAAGCCCCCGCACCACGTCAAGGTTTCTACCAAGCGGGGGATCTTATTCAGATATTTCATTTTTATTTTTTTCTACATATATCTATCTATTATATAAAATAATTTTCTTTGGACGACGAACAACTTTTTACCTCGCCCGGAAATCGTAGACAAGTCTGCGAATGACAAAATACCTTTTGCACCCTGCAGGAGGTCATTTTGAGACTTGTAGACTCGTTATGAAATTCATTACAATTACGAATTGCCGCCAGTATATAATGCATTTTCTAAATACTAACTGTGAATTATAAAAATTAAGTAAAAACAGGTCGCACATAAAGATTTCTTTTTTCGGCAAATAAGCAGACCGCATTCCCGCAGTCCGATCTAGCTTCCGAATGACGATCGACCGCCGACATGGTGGTCTTTGTTATTTTACAATAATTAATTTCTTCTTTTTTTTAATGCACATCTTTGTTTTTCGATTTTTCGAATACTACGCTTTTTTGTTTTCAAAATAACTTGATTTTTTCATAAGTTTTGTGCCATATATTTTCACCACTCAGTATTTTATTTCTCAATTACTTTTCTGAAATACTGAATGCCTTATATATTGGGCGCAACAACATCATCAGACGAGCCACTGGGATTGAGTAACAACATTCAGCATGGAAACTGGGGCTTCACAATATTGAAGGCAAAACCAAGTACATGGCAGATTCAACTCAATTCAAAATAAATTAAAAAAACGCCATTTTTAAGTTCGAAATTTCTTCATCTACCTTAAATCATTAACCTCAATGGTTTACAATTTAATCGTTATGTGGGATTATATTAGTTGGTGTGCCGACACGGGCACGGGTTTACTAATATTCCACTGAGTTTCGCCTAAAACTGTTCACAAGAAAGATAAATAAAACGCACAGATTTTGTTTGAAATGAGTTCTTTTATTGAGGTCAATCATTTTTTGTAACACTAAATATTGTTCCAAAATGCATGTTTTTAATTAGCAGATGTAGTTTTGGTTAGAGTATCAATATCTCACATAAAAACTATCGAACATTGTTACTTTTGCAATTTTCAATCCATACAATTAATACCAGCGGATGAAGGTTGCAATATTACATTTTTAGGCTTACTTATTTAGTAAGTTTCAACGTTAATGTATATTAAACGAAAGATGTATTAAACCGCGAATGCAAATCTTGCATATAATTTAAAACGCGCTTTCTCGACTAGACTTGACCTTTTTTTTCGACTTAAGCTACCACTCGACTCGTGCGTTTCGCAGCTATTACTCGACTCCTCTGGTGGTGAGTCCACTCTCAGCTAGGGGTGACTTTTCTTCTCGAGAGAAAGGGAAGTTTCTCTTTTGGTGACCATGGTGAGAGGATCTCTCTGAGTAGGTCCTGGCGAGATTACATTGTTTACTCATGCGGCGAGGTCATGGGTAAAGGAAACCGAGAAAAGGAAATGGAACAAAGGACCTCATAGGCGATGTACATGCAGCTGTGTAAATAGGTTGCATGCCATTAGGGAAACTGGTGCTAAAAGCCAATTAGATACTTACACAATAGTGATTGTGCACGGTATATTATGCCGGCGGAAAGGGCCGAAATCTTTTGTGTGTATATTTACACGCTGGAGAATTTGGTTTTTGGCGGCTAGACGCGAGATACGAAAACTGCTTTTGTCGGTTGGACAAAAGGCTGCTGAATGTGGATAAGCCGAGAAAATCTGCTGCACACGTGTGTGGCAGGATACGCTGGCTGACAGAGGCGGCGATAAGGTTTCCTGATTTATGACGGTTACTTTTAACCGAATTATTTTCAGGGAAATTGGTGTGATGCATGTGCCTTTGGGCAGGACATGATTGCAGGTGACTGCGGGTTGGTGACGTGAGTTGGGGTTGGAACTGTGGGTGGTTCTTCGCGTATTTTGAAACAACCCCCACAGGTATGCTAGGAGTGTATTTCCGGTTATCACATTGGGTCCTGAGGCGGTGGCGTCGTTGACGTGCTTCCCTAGGACTAGTTGTTAGGTCCTGAATCGGCGGCGTCGTTAACGTGCTTCCCTAGGATAAGTTGTTAGGTCCTGAGGCGGCGGCGTCGTTAACGTGCTTTCCTAGGATAAGTGGTTAGGTCCTGAGGCGGCGGCGTCGTTAATGTGCTTCCCTAGGATAAGTTGTTAGGTCCTGCGGCGGCGGCGTCGTTAACGTGCTTTGCCTCTTTATAGGGAGCCCCCTGATATTCGGCCGCGGGATGTTCCGATGTACTTGGTGCGTCGGATGAATTCGTATCGTTTGACGTCACTGGAAAATATTTAACTCCCGAAGCCGAGCTAACCTGAGTAACTGTAACCAGACATTGAAGACAACGCAATCTCAAACAATTGGAAAAACCGGATCAAAGTTTGGGCATTCACAAAGACGAAAACGCAATCTTTTTGCTAACAAGTGTTTATTCTTTATTTGGTGTAACTTTGTTTCAGTTGTATTGGGCGCCGCCAGGGGTTCAGCCTCTGGTGATCTACTGATCACGAAATTGAAATTCACTGCCCTTTTATAATTTTTGTAGTTGAGAATTGTCAACTATTTTATGGTCAAAATTCCCAGAAGCACACATAAGACTTTGCGTATTTCAATTAGGGTTGTGTTCTGGGAATTTGTTAGAAGTTTGGTTGGTTGGGTTCTGGGAATGGGAATCATGAAATGCGTTTTGAATTAAGCATTTCATGATGTCAGGATTTTGGGAATTGAGTCAATGTACGACGAACTAACTTTTGGTGAAATTCGTTGTTCATGTGACTCAATATGGATTTTAATGTTAGGTTGTAGGGAGTTCAGGATTTGGATTAGATTATTTGATAATATTGGGGATTTGGATAGGAGTAGCGATTTAGGATCGCTACAGTAGGTTGTCAGTTCAAGAGAGGTGTGTTTTATGTCACGGGTACATGGGAAAGAGTTGGACCGGATTTACATGCTTCCTTTAGGATAGTGTGGGGTTTCTCTATATTACATGGAGAACCAACCCACAATTCCATACCTTATTTCGACCGCTTTCAGGCTTTCAGTATTCACGTGAAATAATATGTTGTTCCCAAGGACGCATAGCTAAATTCATTATTCTATGCAGATAATGCATAATTGACTTTAGCTAACATTTTCGCCATGCGGCAATACTATTCCTCTAACTATGACATTTCCACCGGAAATTCCATTCGTATTGGTTATCAACAACCTAGTCGAATCAAACGATGCGGTTGTGTCATCATCCATTGGCTTGGGTAATTACCAACATTCCTTAGAGTTTTTCCCACGGTACCATTTCCCTAGCCGATGTAGCGTCCTATCGATTTTCATCAGATCATCCATTCGCTTGAGATCAATGATTTCTTTTTGCAGGTGAATAGCGCCAGCTAAATTTTCTTCTCCTCTGCAATTCTGTCTTTCCATAGTTCGATGACCTATGAACCCTACCATAATCATCACTAGGTCACTGGACCAATTGCATACGCGGAATTAATACACACACACTAAGCCAGATCAACCCTGGGTTATTGTGCTTTCCTTTTGATTTCTCCATCCTTGCTACGCCCATCGACGTCGAACGAATACACAAGTACGTTTCTACCTCGATGAGCGTGGGGAATTGAGGAATGCACAGGAGAGGATGATTACCATTGGCGGATCGATGTGTGAAAGCAGAAATCACAATTTCCACCCTAATTCCGATCGGTCGCCACACAACCATCACAGCGTTCGGGTACGCCGCTTAATAACTCGACACTTTCGAGTAGGACAAGTTAGAAATAAAGTTTTGGCTGGGGAATATCGCTCTGACGTGGATATTTCGAGTGTTAACTAAATAATTGTTATTTTACTATATAAACAGCAGTTATTTTCTTGAAGAAAGCTAAGATTCAATCTTCTTGGTTCATATTTAATGTTTGAAAGAACTATCGTAAAGTTGTGAACGTATAACAACTAGCAGACGTGTTAGCAATCGTGATAATGTAAGTGAAAGAAATTAAAAGCCATCACATGGATTAGATTAACAAAAACAAAAAAAACTCAGTATAAAAGAAAAAAAAAACAAATAAAACATTAACACAAACCACCACAGTGAATTTTTATTTTTTTCCTGGATTTTCTGCGGCCGAACATTTGTTTTCGTAGTGACGGTGCAGTGAGGACGAAGTGAACCGTGTGCCCGCGCTTGGTGCCATACTTCTTCACCCCAACAATAGCATTTTCACTGAATGTGATATTTGTAAACCATCACTAACAGGCATTCATTATTGCAGTAGATTCTGGACCCACTTTTCACAAATCTGAGATAATGTTAATCATTGGGTCATGTTGTGATATCGACACATCATCGTAGATGTCTTCATTCAAATTTTGCATTTAGGTTCGTGATATGCGTAACCTATTCAAAACTGGGATCGAAAAGATTGCTCTCGTCACCGGCACGTACAATCGCACTCTAAACTTCCCCAACCTCTACCGGTTAAATTAGTCATAAAAAAATCATTTATTCATTTATCCATTACATTTGTTTTTGTTATTAATAAATAAAAAAAAACTTTATTTCTATCCCTGTTTGCCGTTAAAAAACACCGCCCAAATGACACCGGAACAAAAACCACTAATTGAACATGAATTTCGAATTCTTCTGCTTCATTTCATCCACAAACGACTAGATTAACTCAACAAATTGCGACACTTTCCTAAAGCGATTTAAATGCCTGCCGAATTTTCCCGACGTGTACGCACTAATTAACATGGCACACACACACACCACCACACAGGAAATTTCTCATCAGTGTTATCGAGATCAATTAAGGGACTAACGACTAGGTGGCTTAGATGAAGACGAGTGACACCATCTCCCAGAAGTCATCAAATCCGCTGTACCAGATTCGCTCCAGGAAAAAAAACACCTCATTCCAAGGCCGTTCTGTTTATCGGTGTCACGAGGAAGAGACAATAAAAGAAACCCCCAATCCACAATAGCGATACCTTGAAGACACAGTGTTAGAATTCAATTATTATTCATGCAAACGCTGCTCTACCGTTTAGCAAAATCAATTACAACCCCTAATCGCATTTACCCCACAGTTGACAATCAAAGCATCTGAAATTTAACTTTTTTCCTCTTATCCCCCCGTCAGCCGATCTGGTGTGCGATTTGGGGTTTAACGGCACACGATAACCACAGCAAAGGGTGTCGATTTCAAATTCAACCCCAAAGCCTTTAGAGTGTATGGCAACACATAAACGAAGGGGTGTGCCGGTCCAATGTTGTTTTCACCCGAACACAGCAACAATAGACAAATAGGTGGCTTAAGCCTGTCGCGGCGGGGATGTTTGGCAGTTAAAATATTTTATTTTTGTCTTAATCATTCGACTTGATCTCTGTTGAATGACGACCGTGCAAGGAGGATGAATAAATATAAAACCCGCAGGACTATGATTGTATTTCTGCGGACGTTCTTGTACATTGTGTCAGAACAATGCTCACAAATTTAAATTGTCGAATTAAATGAACCAGAAGCAAGATTGTTGTGGAAGTAGTTAGCCGCAAATGGGGAACCTGCCTTTCATAAAACAAACGGCCATAAATCTGTTTTTTCATGTCCTGCTTTCATTTGGGAATCTTGGTTTTAAGTCTTTTTTTTTTGTGGCCTTGGCTCTTATTGATGGCTTTTGAGTTGACTTAACGTCTTTTTTCTGGGTAGGTGGCGTGGGAGGATGTGACGTGTCGACCAGCAGTAGATTAATTGATGTTATTGTGTAGGCAATGTGGATGAAATAAATGAAAATAGTGAAACTTATCTGGCCTGAATTTCCATTAATTATAATACAAGAAAGGAAAGCCGCATCCATCCAATTTAATTTACTGGTAAGGCGTCACCGTGATTGCGTTAGTTACGAGGGTAGGTCAATAAGTCCTTAGAAACGCCTACGATGGTGCTCGTAGCATCTATAATGGTCTGTATTTAGTAAACATCATTCCTCACTAAGTATCTGTCAATTTTTAATTTGTTTCATGTTTCAATTTTGGACATGAAAAAAGTATCTGCGAGATGCTTGCTGCATTTGCTCTCAGCTGAGAACTTTTGGAGCGCATGCGTCGCAGACCCAGATGAGTTTCTGCGCAGATTAGTGACTGTAGATGAAACATGGATACCCTATTACAGTCTTAAGACGAAAGAACAGTCAAAGCAGTGGATTGTTAAAGGCGAACAGGCTCCAAAGAAGACAAAGACGGTGAAATCAGATGGAAGGGTTATGGCTACTGTATTTTGGGATGCACGTAGTACGATGGTTGCCTCTTATGTTTCGGGACTTGGCAACCCTAGTGTTGCAATCCGGCAATTGACAGCTCTGTCGCAAAGTTGGACATTTTTGAGGTTATACGCACTCAGAACGTTTTGACATACGAGCGCTATTTGTGTTGTTTACAGTAACTTAAAAGATTCATCTCGGCTCAGAAATGGAATTCAATCGTCAACATTTTCGTGCGATTATTTTTTACAACTTTCGGCGTGGATTAACTCAGCAACAGTGCATGGATGAACTTAATTCAATTTTTGGCGATGAAGCTCCATCAAGGACCAGTGTTTATCGATGGTATGGTGAATTCAATCGTGGTCGTAGTTCACTCCAAGATGAATTTCGTGAAGGTCGTCCAAAATCAGTTGTTGCTCCGAAAACCATTGATGCTGTGCGCGAACTGATATTGGAAGATCGTCATGTGACCTATCGTGAGATTGAGACAACCTTAAGCGTTAGTGGGACCAGCATACATTCAATATTGCATAAACATTTGACTGTCAAAAAAATTTGTTCACGTTGGATCCCACACAATTTGTCAATCGCCCAAAAAAAGGCTCGTGTCAATTGGTCGAAAGAAATGCTAAAAAAATACGGTCGCGGTACTTCGAAACACGTCTATGACATCGTGACAGGTGATGAATCGTGGATTTACGCGTATGAGCCCGAAAGTAAACAGCAGTCGACTGTCCGGGTGTTTCAAGATGAGCCAAATCCAACAAAAGTTGTTCGCGCACGAAGCACTTCCAAGCAAATGGTCGCCTGTTTTTTCGGAAAAACTGGACATGTCGCAACCGTACCACTAGAACAACGCAGAACAGTCAATTCTGAGTGGTACACAACCATTTGTTTGCCAGTTGTCTTCCAAGAAATCAGGAAAACCAACCGCCGAAGACGGATCACTCTTCACCACGACAATGCGAGCTCTCACACATCGGCTGCGACAACTGCATTTTTGAGCACCCAAAACATCGATTTAATGGGTCATCCGCCGTATAGTCCTGACTTGGCACCGAATGACCTCTTTTTATTCCCGTACGTAAAAAACAAACTGAGAGGTCAACGTTTTTCGACACCTGAAGAAGCGGTTGCTGCATTCAGAATGCATGTGTTGGAGATACCTCAATCAGAGTGGCAAAAGTGCTTCGACAATTGGTTCAAACGCATGCAAAAGTGTATAGATGTTCATGGGGAATATTTTGAAAAACAATAAAGTGATTTTCGATGATCAATATTTGTTTTTGTTCACTAATCCCGAAATATAAAAGGCAACCCTCGTATTATCTTCACTGCCTATTTGGAAACGGGTCAGACGATAACTGGACAGTATTATGCATCATTGTAGGATGGGTGGGAACATACGCGGCAAAGTCTCTGGTTTCAACCCGGCGAAGGCCAGGGCTATCATTGTCCCTGATCAATCCAAGTTGACATGCAGTCTCCATGTGACACCCCTGGATAGCTACTTTGGTACCCTCCAAGTGGTAAACCAATGCATGCAGCGACATCTTGAGAAAGGTTGGCGCAAGGCTAATAACCTTGCCCGGAAAAACAAATTATTATGGACAATTTAACAAGTCTCGGATATGGACCGGATACCGGTGGACAGACTTGCTAAATAAGGACAAGTCTGGATTGCGGTTGTAGTGCCGATGATGATGATTATGCCCCATTATTACGTCAGATAAACGAGAAAATAAGAGAAAATAGTCCTCATTTTCTAGAGACTTATTGACCTGCCCTCGTAGATCAGTGTAATATATTTATAGCAATATATTTTGGGTGACCATTATGTAAGCTTTATCCTAGAAAGTTTATCTACAACCTACTTTCCCTAATGCTTGCTGTTTAAGCGCAGCTCGCTAAAAATGGATGGCGTAGAGCGCTGCAGTTGATGAATCAAATACACGATTGGTTTTTGATTAATTTATTATTGGAATTGCTGGGGTATTTATACTCCAACTTTTATCCAATTGAGTTCAAACTTTAATAGTAGCTCCTTAATTAGATTCTGTACCGGGTTTTGCCAAATATTAAAAATTATAAAAGTTGTTAACAAAACACTATCATTTTTTGCGGAAAAACATCGATTTTTTTTTTAAAAGCTTGCCATTTTTTCAAAAATCAATTTTACCAGTTGCTTGGTCGTTAGTGAAGACGTGTTTCATTTTGCTCCGTAAATAACAAATATTAAGGGTTGTAAAAAGTGGTCAATAAGTATAAATAACAAATATTAAGTGTTATAAAAAAATGGACAATGTTGTGCAGTGATGAGTACAATGGACACATCTTCTAAAGATATACGAATAAAGCCCAATACGGAAACAGAGCGTATGTTATACCAGCGATTAACTGGTGAGCATATGCTATACAAACAAGAAAGGCAAGAGCGGGAAAAACTGCAAGGCCTTGTAGATGACTTGAGAAGTCTATTAGAAATACTATAAAATTTGCTATCCCATCTTTATCAAATATGGAACATTCTCCTCCACGTATAGATTATTGCACTGATGAGGAAGAACCAGCGAATAAAACAAAGTGGATTAGAACATGGACTCTGTACCATTATTTACCACAGTGAAATTGGATGAGCGGGGCGGTGGTTTCAACAAGACGGTGCAACCGCACACACAGCATGAGCCACAATATATGTTGTGAAGGGAGCAATTTCTGGTCCCATTTTGGCGATTTGGCATAGCCAGCAAGATCACCCGATTTAACCATCCCAGACTTCTTTCTTTGGGGCTGCTTGAAGTCGCGGGCTTATGCCAACAAGCCTCAGACAATCGCAGCCCTTAAGGAGAATATTCGACAGGAATGCATACAGTTATCACCGGAAATCTTGCGGAAAGTTATGGTAAATGCGGTAAAATGGGTACAAATGTCTAGCCCTGTGAGTAGGGCGTTAGAATATACTCACAGCGAAGCCGGCTTGTCGTAAGAGGCGACTAAAGTCCGAGTTGTAGGTGCGGCCCCATGCCCCGTCGCCCGGTGAAATACCACCCCATCAAGCTCTAGGTTCCGTGAAATGGTCGGGAGAAATCCCTGGCCATCTTTCGGGGCTTGGCTGATGGACCGGTCCGATAAAAGATTGGTTTAGATGGTAGTCGGTCCCAAGGTGAGATACAACCCCGTCACGCTGTACATTCCGCGATATCGTCGGGAGAAATCTTCGACTATGTTTCGAAAGTATGGTTGGTCCGGATATAACGGAATGTGATAAAACGGGTACAAATGTGTATCAACACTAGCGGCAGCCATTTTACGGATATCATCTTTTCCACTTAACAGAAAAAATTGTAAATGTTAAAATAACGATTTCCTTCACTCAAAATCATTTTTTTTTATAGTAAAAAAGTAATTCAAAAACAAAATTGGATGATTAATTTTGCGCCACCTTGTAGATATAATCCACCGGTTTGCTAGCGTCTGCAGGTAATTTGTTCATGCATTGTAGCTAGTAACCGATCCTACTGCCAACTTTTCGTCAATAACTTCACCGGACTATTTCGTAGAGCTTATAGCTTAATGGGGTGATATTTAACCCGGCGGGTGGGCGTTACCACTCAGCCTTTAGTCGTTTCTTATGCATTCTAGCTGTGGGCATATTCTAGGGCCCTCCTCTCAGGATCAAATAATATTCTTTAGTTAAACACCAGTATATGTTTCAACAACGTTTACTATTTATTTAAATTTCTTATCAAAATTCACGATCGGTTGTGCCAACTTGACGTGCGATAACTACAGCTATCTATCGGTCGGTTGAAGAACTGGTCAAATAGTTCTCGTTCCATAATGTTTTTCTCTCAATAAGAGAAAAACCACTACAACAGTAGAAAATATTGCGCATATACAATAATCTGCTGCGGCGGATGCAAAACAATGAATTCCACAGTGTTCTTAAGAGTTGAGCATTTCTTCAACTTCGTTGTAGCGTATTGTGAGGAAGGTGTTACGGACCTGTATTGTTACGGACCTCGCGTCCGTGTCCTCGCCCAACACCCACTAGTTCCCGCAAATTTACCCTTTCTGTCTGTAAAGGAAAGAAAAATCGTCAAGTAGCTAATATGCATAAACTACTTTATGCAAATTCTACTTGGTACTAAAAATAATTTTAAAAAAGGCGTTGGGGCTGAATAAAAAATAGAAACGTCAACGGCAAAAAATTAAAATAGAATCAATCATCGTAAAACGTTCAATGGATATACATTAGAAAAATACAAATATATTAAATACTAATATTTTCTCTGAATTCGAGAAATACATATCTGGGTATTTAGTTGTAACATCCACATCGAATGGAAACAAACAACACACAATATAGAACAACAATAAATGAAGGAATAGGATAAGTTAAATAATAAATTCAAGAGCTGCTGTAATATCATCAATCTTACCTGTTCAGACTTACTATACTCACTCGACAACAAAGGTCATAAAGGACCAAATAATCAATAATCATTTCTTACCAAGGATACCAACCACCATCAACAAACAGCCAGCTGAACAGGGGGCACAAGACTCAACGCCCGTTATAACCTGCATACCAGGGATCAGCAATGTAGACTGCTCCACGGTCGGGCACAAGACAACGCCCGTTGCAACCTGCACACCAGGGATCAGCAATGTAGACCGCTCCACGGTCCGCCCAAGTAAGTCTACTAACCTTACTATATTTAAATTATATTATCCAACAATTTTCACTGTAGGTACCCCTCTCAAAATTCTAGACACGGCCATGGAAACTAGCCGCCTGTTTCATGTGATTCAACACTCTTAGATTTCTTCTTTTGGGTCTACCCTAAGTCTATGGTCTATGCCAATAAACCAGCAATATTGAATAACCGAAGAACTAGTATTCCGCCCGAGATTGACGACATATCTTCTCGTTTTTACGAAGAGAAATTAGGTTCAGCGGATTTATACTTGTAAGTGTTCCCGCGGGAGACATTTGGAAATATGTTTTATTTCTTATCTAAAAGTAGAGGGTGGGCCATACATTTTTGGACATTTGAAACGTGAATAGAAATAACACTACAAATGTTATTTTGTTGATCATTTATTTAACGTAATAATAGTTTATTGAAATTTAAATGACATCGTCGAGATGTGCCACGTCTCGTCGTTGGTACTCCTGCAATCGACTACGCAAACTTTGTTTTGGATCGTTCCTTACGGAAATTTTACCCTCCCGAATGTTCTCATCGCTTCTTCTTGAACGTGGTTTGTTTAATATTCGTTGTCGATCGCGTTTGCTCGAACTTCTTGACCCAAGCTCTGATTAAATTAACACTTGGACATTCACTCACACATCGTAATCCCAATTCAGTTCTAAGTAGGCGTCGTACAGTAATCTAGGAATCGTTGTTTTTGTCAGGATGTATATAACTTTTTCATTGACAAACATACAATTACATTACTAACTAAAGTGCTGTTTATCACATAACCAATGAGTTCTCCCATCCCCCTCCAACTTTAACATGTATGGGACAAACAACTCATTCGCTTCTCTTGCATCCTCAGAGTCTGAGAATGAAGAAGAGGAAATAAGTGAATTGGAGGCGAAACTTGCGATGGCAAGAGCCCGATTTAAAGAGGGACGTCGAAAGAAAAAAATAGAGGCACTCGAAAAAGAAAAAGACACAGAACAACAACAAAAGCCGAAGCCAAAAGTCGGCCAACAGCAACAGTTTCACCATCAACAGCACCTATCAACACAAAATCGACCACCGAAACAGCAAGCAACACAGCAGCGGCAAAGCAACAATAACAACGAAAAAATAAAGATGCCACCAATCAACACCATAGATATTGAGTGTAAGGAATTGGTAAGTCTCTGTAAGCTAACTATAGGAAACAAATTTGTAGTTAAAAGACTGGCTGGTAACAGGCATGCCATTCAAACCTATGCGGTGGCAGGCCACGAAAAAATTAAAGAGGTATTAAAAAGAGCCACCGCGGAATTCTACTCGTTCACGCCGAAGCAAACAAAGAGGGTAACGGTTCTGCTCGAGATGCTTCAAAAGTTGAAGCACGAAGATCTTGAGTTTATATCCGTAAAACCGTTCACCACAACCAAGGCAAGAAGGGAAAACCGCAAGCTACCCTTCTTTTTAGTTCAACTAACGCCCAGCAGAAGAATTGGTGGTCTAAGAAAAATTACAGTCTTGGCTCATCAAATTGTCACATGGGACAAATTAAAAAAAGGCAGAGACATCCTGCAATGTGTCCGCTGCCAAAGGTTTGGTCACGCAGCGGCGTACTGTGAAATGCAGCAGCGTTGCGTGAAATGCGGAAAAGACCATAAGGCAGAAGAATGCCCTCTGGGAAAAGAAAGGGTAGAAGACAAAGCCTTTCTAAAGTGCGCAGTGTGTCGGAATGAGCTAATCATCGACGATGTCCTAAATTCCGAGAAATAATGGCAAGAAGTGTGACTCGGCAAAAAAACGCAGAGCCAGCTCGTACTACAACAATGACCATAACATCGCAGCGGTCGTACGCACTAGTTGCGTCGGGTGGGAGACCACCAAATCAGGCTACAACATTGGTAGCCACAAATACTCCCACACAGACCGAAACAACATCGCAGGCAGACGTGGTCACGGTTCTGCTCAATCTGCAGAGACAGATGACACAGCTGCAAAATCAAATAAACCAGATCTACTCGCACTTGCCCAATCTAAATAAAAAGTCATTATAAACCCTCTAACCACAACATCAATAAAAGCTCTTGTCGTGAATGTAAATTCACTAATAAGAACTGAGAGAAGAGCCAATCTTTTCAACCTTTTGCAAGATGAACAACCTGATGTACTTCTGGCGGGGGAAACAAAGTTAAACCAGAGACACAAGATATGGCATAAAAACTACGATATTATACGAAGAGACCGACCTAACGCCACACAAGGGGGGTGTCGCAATCTTTATTAGAAAAGGAATCCATCATAAAGTTATATATAGTGGAGAAGTGCGTACGTTCCGGCTGCTGGAAGCCTGTATCGTACGCATGCCCCTTCAGCAAGGTTTGTGCAATTGCAGTCTAAGCACCTGAGGAGCACCAACACCACCTATTTATAGCAGAGCTCGAGACACTCTTTCGATGCTTACAATTGCACCTTGCCAAAAACTACTTTATCCTAGGGGGAGATATGAATGCCAAGCATAGAAATTGGGGAAATTATATATCTAATGCCAGAGGAAATCAGTTGGCTGGCTGGTTAGGTCAGTATCATATTAAATATAGAACTGACCTGCTAGCTACCGAATATCCATCGTTCCCTAGAGGTAGATCGTTCTTAGATATCTAGCTAATTGACTCACGACTGAGACTACTTAACGCCAACAGTCGAAACAGAAACTGTTTACGGACGATTGAATACGACAGTGACCACTGTGCATTCACGACAGTAATAGAGCTTCCGAGCGATCTCGCAGATCTGGAGGAATTCGTGATCCCGCAACCCTACAACTACAGGGCAATGCGATGGCCGCGGTTCACCAGATCATTAACAAGAGAACTTCGCTTGAATGACTTTAATCTGCCAGTAAACAGAAACCTGACAAATGACGAAATCGACAAATACATCCAACAAATGGACGAAACCGTAAAACGAACAATGGACAAAACAATTTCCAAAACAACAGTTACAGATCACATAAACATGTACAGAAACACAACAATAAACGCACTCCACAAGAAAAAGAGCAGACTGCTATCGACACTAAAACAACTACACAGACAGTTTACTGACAGACAAGACCAGGAGATAATATCACTGAAATCCCGATTAAAAAACCTCCAACAATTACTTAAAGCTAATTATAGATTAGCAACAAATTTGTATTGGAACAACAGAATTCGGGCTATAAAAACTAATAACACGAATATGTTCCCACAAATAAATAAAATATTCAGGAGAAATAATCAAAACGAGATTCAGTGTCTCCAAATTCCACGTACTGATGTAACCAAGCAGCTGCTAACCAACATTGGTATAGATACAGAGAACGCTATCCTCAATAGCCAGCTCTTCGTGATCGAAGATCCTTTGGAACAGGTGAACGCTGTGGGAGCTGTCTTTCAGGAAATGTACAAGGTGAATGAAAGCATTCACCGAAAGCACGACCTGGAGAACAGAATTCTACTCAATCACCTGCACCTCCAAAATGAAATTTCACATTGGCAATCGGAGAATTTGGGTTTTACCGAATTCAGTGACGATAATCTGTCAATTGACATTAATGCCAATTGTGAGGTAAATAGCCTTTTAATCACAAGGGAAGAGTATCTTCGACTCATTAAGAAGCAAAAAGTCAGTGGGAATAAGATGGAGTACCAAACATCGTACTCAAGAACCTGCCCACACGGTCCTGTTTAACAACGCGTTGAATAATGCATATTATCCCGCGCGTTGGAAAACGGCTATCATTCAGCCCATCCCAAAAAAGGGCAAAGACTGTACAAACCCAATGAACATGCGTTCGATAAGTTTACTCCCAAGCATCAGTAAAGCATTTGAAAAGACTATTAACAAAGCTCTGCTAAAATGTGTAGACGACAACAACATTATTCCAAATTCTGCATCAGAGCTCATTCCGTTACAGAGCGGGGAAGCTGTGGAACTCCCTTCCCACGCGAGTATTCCCGGAGCGTCACAACCTGCAACTGTTCAAAAAGAACTGCAACAGTTATTTGATGCCATCTCGGGGCGCCCACTCGGCGCTTCTCCCGAGAGAAGTCTAATAAAATAAAAAAATAAAAAAAAAAATAAAAAAACCAGTTTGGTTTTAAGGCGGGTCATGAAACCACACATGCCGCAGCTAAACTGGTCTCCGACATACAATGGAATAAATGTAGGAACCAATGCACAGGGGCCTGTCTGATCGACCTGGAAAAAGCCTTTGATACCGTCTGGATCGAAGGGTTATATTACAAACTGGTCAGACATAAGCCTTTACTATATGTACTTTACGGTATGTTAAAGGACAGGAGGTTCGTGGTCAAAAATGGACCTCTATTAAAACGTATAATATCAAGAATGGCTTGCAACAAGGTGCGGTACTCTCTCCGATTCTTTTTAACATTTACATTAGCTACTTATTAGATGCACTTCCGCAGGCTATTGCGTACGCAGACGATCTCATAATTTACAGAACAGCTCCGAAAGTTGCGATCATAAATAGGTTAATACAGCGAGACTTCAACAAAGTGCAGCGCTATTGCAATGACTGGAAACTTAAGATCAACTTCCAGAAATGTGAAGCCATCCTATTTAGAACTCCATTATATAAAGCCACGAACGACACAAGGAAAAACCGGCGAAAACTAGTTATCGTGGGACTGCATGAAGATAAACTGGAAACCAAGAGTTTAGTTAAATAACTTGGCATCTGGCTAGACCAATATCGGTATTTCAACAGACATGTAGAGGCTGCTCTGGTCAAGGCTAGAAAAACGTTTGCTATGACAAGGAGGCTATTCTACAGTAGCCAACTTGACAGCAGGGTAAAAGTCATATGCTACATGACGCTAATCATGCCAATGTCCAGTATGGTTTAACATAGTTCCAAATTTGATGGAAAAGATTCGGGTGTTCGAAAGGAAGTGTCTCAGAAGTTTTCTTAGATTATATCGGACACCGGAATCGGAATACAAAAAGTACTACTCAAATGAGACTTTATATAATGAAGCGTACATAAATAGGGTGGATAATTTTATGATTAAATTAATCAGAGGACATATTGCGAGAGCAATAAGCTCGTCCAATGACCTAATTTTCGGGGTTTATTATCCAAATACCCTGTACTATGAGAACGTGCGTCGCAACGGCTTTGTTCCACCAGAGGCGTTCCTTGAATTGGACATGAAAGGGCTTATACAGGATAGATCCGGAATTCCGCTGATCTATCATGTAAGTAGATCATCCGTAGACGGGCGATTGTGCTACGACCGGGAAGAAACGCCCACCGAAGAAGAGCTCTTGCGCTTCAGTAGGGCTATCTCCCACAGAGACCGGAACGATAGTATTAGACAGCGTCAACAGTTCTGGTGATTGAATGGCATATAAAGACCTGGATACCAATGCCAGTATAGAATCACACTATCATCAGCCAGCTTACATAGACTTAGCTTTTCTAGAATTAGGGTAGTATAAGATTTAAGTTAAGTTAAGTGCTTTTAAATAAAATTAAAAAAAAAAAAAAAAATTAAGTAAGTTAAATTTTAAGAAAAAAAACAAAAAAAATCGACACAAAGTTTTTAAAATTTTTCTTTGTCTTTCAAATAATTATAAGTACTACCATAAAGTTCTGTCGCCGAAAGGCAAATTATACAATTGTTAAGTAATGTTTAGCTTAGAGCGTCTGCGAAGGACCAGTAAGTTATAATATAATATAATTAAGTAGAATTTAAGCATTTTTTGTCTAGCATATAATTTAGAAACTAAGAATATAAAAAGAAAATAAAAAATGTTTTAAAAATGAAAATGAAATGAATCGTTGTTTTTGTAAAATTGTTTTACACAAAAAGCACGCTGTTATCCCGTGAATCTCTCCGCCGCGCCGCGCGGTGACTAAAATTGCATGAAGCGACGCACAATCCCTGCCACTCTCGCGCCCCTCCCTCTAACGGGTTTTAAGAAATCAAGTGTTGCCATTTGCAAAAATGTATGACCCGCCCGATACTTCTATCCGAAATAAAATATGATCACTTTTCCAAATCCTTGTATATTTTATTTGAATGACAAATTGCATCTCTCTTACAAAACAAAATCCGGTCTAAGATAAATTAAACGCCCCTCGTTATTCGTCTATTTTATTCAAGAATGTATGACATTTTGGAAGAAATATATTTTACTTCGACTAGTACTGATTTTACTTTTTGTAACTAGTGGTCATCGTAATGCTTGTAACATTATCCTTTTCGTAATGGTTCAGACAAAAACAGAGAAACACTCTTTAACAGCTTCTCTTCTTATTGGCAGATTGTCATAAAATAATCTTCTTGTACTCATTTTGAAGACTAATACTTCGAAATCACCAAAACGCAGCCAGTGCATGTTAATTTAATAATGAAATATTAAAAGGATGCCTATCATAGTAAGACTATAAGATGAGCACTCTCTTTTCACTACCTTATCCCTCTTGTAGGATAAAGTGCACACTCCCAGTCAATATTTAGCATGGACTCCTAAAATCACAAATTTCCCCACAACACCTAATCAGTCAGTCAGTGGATGCAAGTTTTACGAGTTCAAACGAAAAGCTATAATTTGAGTTTATTAAAATGTAGCCCGACTAATAGGATTACAACAACGTAACAAAATGCAACAAAGGACACGACAGGCGTGACGGTACATTTTTACGGGCACGACATAAAATCACCAGTAAAATTCACACCCGGCAGAATAATATCAGTTTCAGGACAACGTTCACGTTATTCCGTGCAATATGTATCTAGGACGAAAATTTATTTCGTTTTGTAACAGTGCGCATTCGAATATCGAAAATTCGAAATTCGAATAGAGTAGCCGGTGTGTATTGGTATGCGCAGTTATTTACCCGCCACCAATGGAGGCGTGTCCTTTAGTTGCCCTATAGAAAAATCGGAATGGAGTCGACAAAGCTGCCTGAAAATGGAGCATTCCATTCTAAGGATGCACATATGCCGGTGGAGTGTACATAAATTCCTTTTAGCTACACCAACCACCAGCCACCTGCAATGGGTGGTTGTACTCGTATATAGAACCATTTATATCCTGTGCGGAGAAACATGTGTGATGTGTGAGAATCCGTATGGACATCGAGAGAGGACACATATGATGGCATATAAACAACTCCCAGTCTCCGAAACATTTGTTCAGTGTTCTTGTGGATTCAATGGGAGCCCCCGTGCCATCCGCGATCTGAACCAACCCCCTTTGGCGGGTAAGTGGTGCATGGCAGAAAGAAGGACTAAGGCGGCGGCGAACATGTTGCTTTCTGGGAATATCTTGATTCTTTGTTTCCCTTGGCCAGGATATGTAATCGAGAGATTCCCCAAAATATGCAGATGGAGCTCAGAGTGTGCTGTCCTCGTGTCCTGGCAAATGTTTATTATGAGAAAACCACAAAATTATCTTTCCCATCTTTATGAAGTTGCTTTTGCACATTTCTTGGTTAACACTTTCTTTTGTGCGCTTGAATATGTGGATCACGTAGAGGGTAGCTGGGAAGGAAGCACTGGGCTGTAAATATTAAGGTGGGTGTGCTGTGGTTGGCGTTTTGGTTATTTTCTTTTATCCTGACGGGTTTTCTTACTTTGCCTGCAGCGGGGTTGGTAATCAAAGTTATGGTAGTGGACTTCGGATTCGTTCACATGATTTATGTTGTCGTCCTTTCATTTCAGTGATTTGATTGATGGACCGAATGTGTTCTTAGCTGCGAGGTATGATTTTATAAGTGAAGGAGTCCAAGATGGATGTGTGTTGGCCGTGATGAATGGAGAAAGAGGTGAATGCTTAAGGCTTAGTAATTTGTTCATAGAATTAGTTGAGATATTTACGTACGCAACGGCCTTGTGTGTATTTGAGGATTGATGATTTGTATAATACATTCCATTAACATCTGCCCAGGAATGATTGAACAATTCGTTTTTCAATAAATTAATTATGTACACAAAGAAAAACGGTAAAAGAAGAAGCTTCCTTTATTTGTGACGCTTGTGTCTTAAGTCTGTTGACATTTTAAATTGTCCATCTGTAGAAATAAAGTTTATTTTTTAAAATATCTAATTTCATTTGTTTCAATAACGAAGACACCGGCAATCAGCCAAAGGACAATAAACTGTTTGTTCCTGAATCTGATTCTTGGAAGGTTTGGGAAACGCATGGGCTCCAATGGCACTGGTTTTATTTTTATAAAAATAATCTATCCGATTTCGTAGATCATTGGGTAAAACCTAGGTTTGCAGATTCATCGAATTCAATTAATGTTAACATTTGTTAAATAAAGAAAATAATCATTTTCATATATTGAGATTTAAGGAACACTTCCTATAACTAGAGCCATTTTAGAGACCATCATTCATCAGCTTTATCCAGGATTACCAAATTCCTCAACAACAAAACTTCCTTCCTTGAAATCCATTTCTTGGCAGCCATACCATCTAGCAGAAACATATTTGCATAGTATCCGAAGTTAATGGCTTCCCGATGTATTCGAAAGGATCTATGACGATACTACATTCGTATTGGCAGAGATTTATGATTTATGGGAAATAAAAACACGTCGCGGATGTAAAGGAATGAAATATACGTCCTGTCAAATCGTGACCCCTGAAACAGCCTTCTTGGCAAAAACGGTTTTGGTTTTACTACCTTCTATGTATAAAACGCATCGAAATGCTTTCGACTAGCATCCAACTTGGGCATATGTGACAGCTCAGCAAGGCCATACATCATTCAGAGATTTTTTTTTGCAATATCCTGCCTCATTGTTCTTAGTGACTTGTTTGCTATTTTTATTTAAAAATGTTCTCCTATGCAGAGTATGTGGTGATGTGTGATCCATAAAGGGAACACTGCCTCTGTGAGGGTTGCCCTATAAACGAGCATAAAATTGCATATATTAAGCTTGTATGGCGAATGTCCTTTCTACTACAGATTGTAATTTGGCTAAGTGGTCATCCCTCATTTTAATGTTCAAGCAAAATCCCTAGATGAAGGTTGCGTTGATTAAAAACCTGCTGAGTAGATGAACGCTGTGAAATTATTATTTATGCTTATTTGGTTAATTTTCATTAGACTTATGGCTTGATTGGGACCGATCTTAATTAAAGTTAATCCTGCTATCCTGACTATTGGTTTGTAATTTATGGGTATGTTTAGTTGAATACGTTGAGGCAGCAAGTGGGTTAGAATATTTGCTGATTAAAGAAGACTTTGGTCTCTGTAGTTGTTGGTTTATTTCCGATCGTCATCGTTGACGTATTATTTATTGGATCTGTCGGCAATTTCTGTTCGTGAAATTCGATACCTGTGCATTTATTCACTTGAGATATAAGTGGGAGTTTCCATTTGTTGATTGCATTTTTCAAAATATTCGAAGAGATCGAAAAACTTTAAAATCATTTTAAAAACTGATCTTCTAAATTAATTTTTTTAATACATTTTTATTTTACGAAGGACAAACCTATAACGTTGGGATAAATAACTGCAGTTTTTGAACCGTTACAAGTTGTCGAAATTTGGAAAGATTCAGGATTTCTTCCAATTATACTTCGGAGCCTACAGTTTAATGGGGTGGTATTTCGCTTTCCGGCTAGGCATTGCGATCCAATCTACCGTTCAGTAATTGTACAGACCAGCCAAAATAATAAGAGCCATCGTATATACACCCAAACGGATAATGCAACCTCCTTACTAACCCTTTAAGGCGACACAACAGATATCAAACAGCGGTCGGATTTTCACAACGGCGTTTGCACGGAATGGATGCTTGGGTCGAATGACGAAAACAGATCGAAGATGTTTGTAAATTCATCCTGGTTATCCGTCACTCGTAGACTGCTCTACTAGTTGTGACAAATAGTAAACGCTATCAGCTAGCCTCCCAGCCACTACACGGTTGCAGGGGGTGTAGGTTCTTGATACCCCTGTTGTATTGATTTTATTTGCTTCTTCCGTTTTCTTAATTCTCAATGATATGTTCGCGCCCGTTGTGAGTCTAATTTTTAAAATCTGAATATACATTTTTTTCGCCGTTGACGTTTTTTTATTTTTTATTCGGCGTCAGCGCCTTTTATATTTATTTTCCTTACCAACTAGAATTTGCATAAAGTAGTTTATGCAAATTAGCTACTTGACGATATTTCTAATTTACAGGTAGAGAGGGACAAATCGTGGAGATTAGTGTAGTGTGAGTTGGGCGAGGGTATGGACGCGAGGTCGGTAACAGTAGGAAATTGTTGGAAGGGCAACGCTTACAGAGTGTTCTGGTAACAACCTTAGTAATTCTAGCGCCGGATAGGTGGCGCTTAGGTCAACGAGCAGGGCATATATAAACAGTGGCACCGATGACTTTCTTTCTCTCTCCTTTCGCCGCTGGACCTGTCATCAACACGGTTTAATTTAGCTTAAGACTAAAATATTAACTTCTCATTTGTAAATATCATTCTTACGAATAAAGTATCATTTCCAACAATTTTCCAACAGGTTATGGGCCCAGTCTAACGCCGCAATAAACAGCGAGGCAAAAGCACGCGTCAACGGAACACGTGGCGACAACACGAAAGAGACCCAAAAGTGACGCCAAGTAATCGGCACGATGCAGGACGGAACGAAAACAAATATCCCTTTGTTGAACGGAGGCAACTACATACCCTGGAAGACAAAACTCAAGGCAGTGCTGGTTCGGGACGAGTTATGGGAAGCGGTGTGAGCCGGCATCCACGCCGAAAGACACCGAGTGGAAAAAGAAAAACAACAGAGCCATGGCATACATAACCCTGAGTGTCGAAGACAACCAGTTAGTGCACATCTAACATACGGAAGAAGCGTACAAAGCGTGGCAAGCGCTAACAAAGAAGTACGAACGTTCAACGTACGGAAGCAGGCTATATTTGAGGAGGAAACTGTACGGAATACAGTACAAAGGCGGAGCAATGAGTGACCACGTGGACGCCATCATGACAGTGATTGCACTGCTCCGAGGATCAGGCAAGCCACTCGAGGATGAGGAAGTCGTTGCTATTCTACTGGTGAGTCTTCCGGAATCGTACTCGGGACTAGTCACTGCGCTCGAGGGGCGTGACGAAAAGGATCTCACAATCGAGTACGTGACAGGGAAAATTATGGACGAATACCAGAGAAGGACAGAATCTCAAGGCTCGAGCAGCGGAGGTTCAGAAGTGGCTCTCAAATCAGCAGGTCCAGGTAAACGTGACCTAAAGAAGGGACATCTCGACAAAGGCTCAAACTTCCAGAGAGAAAGGAAGGACAAACAGGAAACTCGTACATGCTACCATTGCCAGAAACCAGGACATCTGAAACGGGATTGCAAATGGTACAAAGCAATGAAGGAACAAGCCAGGGCAGGAATAGAAAAGTCAGAGACACCGAGGGCTGACGCCAATCAGAAGCAGTTTCTCATCCAAGCGAGAGATGACACGAGGATCCAAGACGGCGGACAATATGGCTGGCTCGTGGACTCGAGAGCAACGAGCCACATGACAAATAACTCAGCCTTTTTCGACGGCATCCGGGATTTGAATAAACCAATTTATTTGGCGGATGGATCAACAATAATGGCAACTGGAATAGGAGATGGCCACCTACCATGCATCGTGAAAGGCGGTCAGGTCCAGAAAGTAAGGCTGACAGATGTCCTGTACATTCCCAAACTCGACGACAGTTTAATTTCAGTTCGGAAAATCGTCGATAAAGGATACAAAATAGTATTCAAGGACAACGGATGCCAGGTCCTTCAAGGAAAGGAAGTAGTAGCTGAAGCAGACAACGACGGCGGGTTGTACAGACTGAAATTGGAAGGAGTAAAGGAGCAGTCACACCTGACCAGAGAAGCAGCGTGCATCCACGATCGGCATCGGCGATTAGGACATCGAGACTTGGCAGCTATCAGACAAATGGCTGGCTCTGGACAGATACGCATCTCTCCCTGCAAGTGTGAATCAACCTGTGAGAGCTGCATCAGAGGAAAGCTGAGCCAGAAGAAATTCCCACAGGCACAGAGGAGAGAAAGGAAACCAGGGATGCTGATCCATTCAGATCTGTGCGGGCCGATGCAGGCACAGACACCGAGCGGAAACAGATATTTCCTGACCCTCATCGACAATTTTTCTCGTTTCACAGTCGTCAGGCTAATGAAATCAAAAACCGAGGTAACCGATGCAATTAAAGATTATGTTGCAGGAATTGGAAACAGATATGGCAGAAAACCAGTGGCAATCAGGTCGGACAACGGAAAGGAGTACGCCCCCAAGGAATTGCAAGACTTTCTTCGGCGAAAAGGAGTGGAGCAGCAATTCACGGTCGCATACACGCCACAGCAAAACGGAGTGGTGGAACGGACGAATAGGACGCTGGTCGAATCCGCGAGGTGCATGCTGTTTGAAGCTGGACTGGACAAACGGTTCTGGGGAGAAGCAGTGCTGACAGCGACATATCTGCAAAACAGGATGGCGAGCAGAAGCACGACAAAACACCGGTAGAACTGTTTACAGGTGAAAAGCCAGACCTGTCGCACGTAAGAACCTTTGGCTCCAACGTTTTTTCGTTCATCCCAAAAGAAAAACGAAGAAAGTGGGATGCCAAGGCACGAGAAGGAGTTCTGGTGGGGTACCATGGCAACACTACAGGATATCGAGTTCTGGACCCGTCAACGAACGAGACCTGGATTAGCAGATCAGTCAAGATCACCGAGAACTCAATTGAGCGAAAGAAGAGCTGCAATGAAGAGAAGAAGAACAAGAAGCTTACACTGCGATACGTCACATACGAGATGCCAGACAGTGATGAACCAGAAGGAGAAACCGACTGGCGAAGAAGGCCAAGACTCAGATGGAGAGACAATAGACTTGAGAGGCCAAGAAGAGCAAAGGGGAGGTGATTCCGCAGACGAACAATTCCAAACAGCCCCATCAGTACACAGAAGAGTTTCTCAACGAAGCAACAAAAATGTACCACCACCGAGGCTGGGGTACAAGGAGAGAGCCTGCATCGTAAGAGAACCAAAGGATTGGAAAGATTTGCTACAGATGTCACCCAGAGAGCAGAACCCCTGGCGAGTGGTAGCCGAAGAAGAGATGAAGTCACTAAGCGACCACCAAGTCTGGGAAATGGCAGATCTTCCTCCAAACAGAAAGGCAGTTTCGTGCAAGTGGGTTTTCAAGGGCAAGACCGATGGCAATGGAAAAATCTACACCCACAAAGCTCGCTTGGTCGCGAGAGGATTCTCGCAGCGGTACGGCGAAGACTACGACGAGACGTTTGCTCCCGTGGTCAAACACGAGACAGTTCGAGTCCTACTCACACTGGCTGCGCAGCAGAACCTTCATGTCCGGCACCTGGATGTGAAGAGTGCGTACCTGAACGGCTAGCTAGACGAAGAAATTTTCATGGATCAACCCGACGGATTTGTTATGCCTGGACAGGAGAAGAAGGTGCTAAGACTCAAAAGGAGCCTCTACGGTTTGAGGCAGTCGGCAAGGGTCTGGAATTTGAAGGCAGCGGCAATCCTTGGCAAACTGGGTTTCAGCTGTGGTTGTGTAGACAGGTGTCTGTACTTAAAGGAAGAAAAAGATGGAAGGATGTCTTACATTCTACTCTACGTTGATGACTTGCTGGTGGCCGGAGCAACGCCCGAGGTGACTAAGGCTATGAGCAAGCAGCTGAGCAGACATTTCCAGATCAAGGACCTGGGAAACGTTAGCCATTACCTGGGGATTCAGATTGAGCGAAACAACGACGATTCGTTTTTGCTGAATCAAAGGGCAAAAATCGTCAAATTGGTGGAAGAGAACGGCTTGCTGGACGCAAAGCCGGTTACCACACCGATGGAGACCGGATTCCTTGCAGCTCCCAGGGAAGATGGCATGGAGCTGGAGAACAACAAATTGTACAGGAAGGTGATAGGGTCGCTCCTATACATAGCCACTGTGTCGAGACCAGACATCGCGGTTGCAGTCGGGTTGCTGTGCCGAAGAGTGGAACACCCAACCCAAGCTGACTGGAGCGGAGCCAAGCGGGTGATGCGCTACCTGAAAACTACCGCGGACACAGTATTGAGACTACCCTCAGCCAAGGACGCCAGTCTCACTTTCTACGTGGACGCGGACTGGGCGGGCGACAAGGCGGACAGGAAGTCAACAAGCGGATACGTTTTCCTGTTTGGTGAAGCGGTGATCGCTTGGTATAGTCGTAAGCAGATCCCGGTAGCAATATCCTCCACAGAGGCAGAGTACATCGCCGCGTCGTTCGCGAGCAGAGAGCTGCTATGGTTGAGGCAGTTGTTCAAGGATATGAAAACTCCATTGAGAGAACCAATAACCATGTACGAAGACAGCCAAGGTTGTATTAGACTGATCTCAGGTTCGGGATCAGCCAGGACCAAACATATTGACGTTTGCTATCACCAGATGCGGGACCTCTTGGGGAAAGGAATAATAAATGTTTGTTATTGCCCATCCGAACAAATGTTGGCAGATATCCTAACGAAGCCGTTGGCCAGGGACCGGGTCGAGGAGCTTGCAGAACGACTAGGACTGCATAGAGCGGAACATTCTGAAGCGAGAAGTGTTGGAAGGGCAACGCTTACAGAGTGTTCTGGTAACAACGTTAGTAATTCTAGCGCCGGATAGGTGGCGCTTAGGTCAACGAGCAGGGCATATATAAACAGTGGCACCGATGACTTTCTCTCTCTCTCCTTTCGCCGCTGGACCTGTCATCAACACAGTTTAATTTAGCTTAAGACTAAAATATTAACTTCTCATTTGTAAATATCATTCTTACGAATAAAGTATCATTTCCAACAATTTTCCAACAGAAAGAAATCATACAATACCGGTAGGTCTTAAGTGTGGTAGTAAACGTAAATCATGTCTTTGGCGTCTGATAATCTATGCTTTGCTCGGTGTGTGTGTGTATTTGTGCTGTCTTGTACAGTGCTTGCATGTTTGTAGTGTGTCAGCAGTATACCCCATGGGATGAGTCCAGGAATCCTCCATTATAGAAGGGAATGTTGTTGGGAAAGGTGCTTTCTTCAGTTTTGTATAGAAGAAGAAATTGTGGTCGTCGGATCCAAAGAGATCGAAGGAGAGAAGGGTCATGAACACAAGACTCCCGTACAAGTAGGTTCTCGCTGGTCTGAGTGCTTTCGAGGTACTTGTATGCTAATTGTAACAGGTACTCGACGATAGGGATAATGGGGGCGCCTTCGTTAAAGTGAGATTTGGTGTAACGGCGACCGTCAGGCCTTCTGGAGTGGTTGATGCATCTGTGGCGGTGCCGCCAAACCCCGCGGTACACTTACCTAAAAACCTCCATTACCTCATCCCAAGACGCATACGTTTTCGCCAATGCAATCGCATTAGGCACCTGAAAATGCTTCACGCGTTAAAGAGATCAAATCTATGATCTTTAAGTCCATGTAAAGAAAACTTACCTTTCATGCATTCTCTTCGCATACCAATTCTCTGTAAGATTTCTTTATTAGCTTATCAGGAATTCCAAACCAATTTCGGCATCTACGTTGCCAGACGAATTCCCCTAGACGAATTCCTGTAAACAAATGATTCGGTTTACATACAATGTAACCTTCATGACAGGGATCATAAATATTGCGCCGTCTATTTTCCCAGCCTCGATGTGTGTACAAAAAACTATCTACACACACATCGGCTGGCGACCCCCTTTAGCCAGCGATAAACAGCCCAACGCAGATGCATGTAATCAGCACCATCTGCGTTGAGACTAATGCCTTACCAACGCACTAAGTGCAAACAATAGAACGCTGTCTACCAGCAGGCACTCTGGCGATACACAAACAATCCAATCACCAAGTATCCCAGACGCATCTACCATTTAATGAGTTGCAACTTGATTACTCAGTTGAACTCACAAGTCATAAATCTCTTTTATCCTACATAGTTCTGGATCCGTTTCCCAGTAACCTTCTCACATAAACAAAGATCTCTACGATCCTTTTCCCTTTCTTTGTGTTTCAGGTTCTTCATCATGGCTTTGATCTATGAAAAGAACCGACGTACACACACACTTGTGTATCGTGAAGATCTTCCCTATGAGATCGGTTTGGTTACTCCAAAGAGAGACTTTACGTCTCTCAGTTTCACTGGCAGAATTTTCTTAGCCAAGGAATGAATATCGTGGAGTCCTATTACAACCACCGTTCGCGACGGTCGGTTCACTCCCGCTCTCCGCCGGCTGCGTAGATGCGTTTATAAACGGGTTGTTTGTGAAGTGCTGGTTGACTTGAAAGCTCGTCTCACAGTTAAAGCGGTGATGAAGACTAAAGTGTTTGGAATGAAATTAACTGCAAGCGACGTTTCTTTTATTAATTAAATAAATTGACTGCCAAATATAAATGCATAAACCTGTTCAACATATAACCGAAAACAATAAAGATTTAATAATTCATTAAGCAGTGTCTTTCAATTAATCACTTCTAGTTGACGGTGTGTTGTTCGTTCCGTGTTTTGGTGTTCGTGTTGTTGGTTGTTTACAAACGTGGCGGCGTTTCGTTCATTCGTTTGGCTATTAACTCTTACCGGAACATTTGGTGACGATTCGGTTGGCGAAACTTCATTAAGTGAATTGTGGGGACGAGGTAGAACTCTCGCCCTTGCGACGTCGCGACTTCGTACTCCCACACATCCTCTGAGGAGTTTCCTTTCGAAAACTCGAAGTTTTTCCATTTGGGCCGAAGATATACAGGACCATATGGGAAAGGCGTACGATTTGCCAGAAAAGATTAGCTGCTTATAGCAGAGAGGCTTAACTTTGGTGTCAACTTTGTTGCTCAAAATATTGTGCAGTTGCTTAAACCAACGGAGCGCCCTTTGAAGAATGTGGGTCACATGTTTGGTGAAATTCATTTTTGGAGTATAGACGACCCTAAGATATTTCATGTGTGCACTAAGACGTCATCTGCATGGCATATCTGGTTTACTCTCCCGTCCACAGGGCGAGGAATATCTGAGATATGGATATTAAATAAGATGGGGCATAGAATGGAGTCCTGTGGTATGCCTGCAGCGGCGTGGAAAGTTCGGGATAGCTTTCCATTTACTCGAGCTTGAAAAGTTCTGTTTAGAACGACCTGGTAGATGATACGACACATCACCATCATCATCATCATAGGCACTACAACCGGGATCCAGTCTTGGCCTTATTTAGCAAGTCTCGAAGCTTGTTAAATTTTCCATAATAATTTATTTTTACGGGCAAGGTTATTATCCTTGCGCCGAATGATACCACACAGCGTCCTACTAAGTCCAGTGTTCAATAATTTAAAGACGAGACGCTCGATCCACATCGTGTCAAAAGCCTTTTCAATGTCCAAGCTCACCGCAATGGTGGGTTCCTTACTAAAGAGGTGCACGTAGACTTGGTTTTAAAATATGTTGAGACCGATAGTGTTGCGGTGCGCTCTTCTAAATCAAAATTGGAAATCAGGTATTAGATTTCTGCCACTGATAAAGTTATTTAGGTTCTTGTATATGCATTTTTCATATATTTTGCTGATCCAACTGAAGAGCGAAATAGGGCGAAAGCTTGAGGGGTGATACGTTGGTTTCTCGACTTTTGATATTGGACAAACAACAGCATGCGCCCAAGCTTGAGGAAAGTAGGCATGGTTGAACAGAATGGAGAGCTTTATAAAGAATAAAGCGGAAAGCCTTCGCAACGAGTGGTACAACATGTTATCGATACCGGGTGACTTCTTGGGGTTTCGAGATTTAACTAGGTTCTGTAGGGTATTTGGTGTGATGAAACCGTGATCATTATCATGTCTGTCGTCGAAGTATGCACTGTTAGCCGGGTTAAAGACAACTATTAGCTCGTTAAAGTTGTCTTATTTATTGTGAATCTCTGAACTAATGATCGCATTAGTGTCCGGGTCGCCATCCTCGAGAGTGAGCTTGTGATTATTTTCAAAGGTCTCTCCGATGATGTTGGCTTTATTGGCATCATTATTGACAACAAGACCGTTGCTCATGATTGGCCCAGTGACACGAGAAGTGCCACATATCTTCTTAACATTTTTATAAACGTTCTGTTCCTTCTGAATACCCTTCTGGCTATCTTCCAATTGTCGGGTACGTTTGTTTTGGATTCTCTGTTTTATCAGTGGGTAAATAATGGATCGCAATAAAGGTTCTTTTTCCGTAAAGCGGTGACGACATCCCATTCTGCAGAGCTTTTTAGGTTCCCGGATGAGACGAAGGGTGAAGTCGTCATGGGGAATCTGATGTCTTTTCGAGTTTGTACTTCGGGACATGAGTCTCCGAAGTTTCAACTAGAATCTTCTGAGGTCGTGCTGCAGCATTATTTATCTCAACTCTCGTTAGATTCCTGTCAGAGGGAAAAGAGAGATGATGTGCCTTTTGGAGCCAGCTGTTATCGCGCCGGTACAGTCTTCCATGTGGGATGTGAGATTTCGTCCGCGCACTATTCAACGCATTCTACGTGAAATGGATTCTAGGAAATCAACCCGCCCGGGCGGAATACCAGCAATAGTCCTTAAGAACTCTGCTCCAGAACTATCGCCCGTTCTTGGCAAACTCTTTCGCTTATCTTATGCACGGAGAACCTTTCCTGCCTGCTGAAAAGTCGCTCGAGTTCAACCAGTCCCAAAGAGGGGAAAAAAGTGTGTCCCACAAACTTACTGCCCGAAAGCATTACTGTGTATTTTATCCTAGGTGATGGAAAAATTGGGCTCCTCGATAGTATAGTGGTTAGTATACCCGCCTGTCACGCGGGAGACCGGGGTTCGATTGCCCGTCGGGAAGCCTCTGGCGCAAGACTAATGACCTTGCCCGGAAAAAACAAATCATTATGGAAAATTTAACAAGCCTCAGGACTTGCTAAACAAGGCCAAGACCAGTTCCCGGTTGTAGTGCCGATGATGATGATGATGATGATTGATCGAAAAACGACCAGAATGGGCCACAAGACACGGAAAGGTAATTTTGTTGCATGATAATGCTCCGAGTTATACAGCAAAACCCGTCAAAGAAACAATAAAAGCTCTCGGCTGGAAAGTGTGTTACACCTAACGGCTCCTTCCGCCTATCATTTGTTTTCATCCATGGGACACGTATTGGCTGAGCAGCATTTCAAGCCCTACGAAGAAGTCGAAAATTGAGTCTCCGAATGGTTTGCCTCAAAAGACGACCAGTGTTATTGGCGTGGTATCCACAAATTTCCAGAAAGGTGGTCAAAATGTTTAGAAAGCAATGGCCAATACTTCGAATAAAATTTTTTTTACTTTTTAAAAAAAATTTTTTTACTTAAAAAAAAACGCTCACCTCATACCGGTACACGTGGTATTTCATTGAATTATATAACACACGAATTATTTGCATAGTTGGCGGCATTTTTGCATTAATAATTATCGTTATTTCATCGAATTATATAACACACGAATTGGTTCGGGAAAATCACGAAAACTTTCGGACACCCTCGACTCGTCGTTGTGGCTCCACCGGTGGTTGTGACTTGACTCACTCGTTAAAGGCAAGAAAAAGTTCATCAGTCGTGGCAATGGAGTCGTAGCTAAATAAACTCACATCCACTTACTAGGAACTAGAAACTGGTTGCTATGATTGCATAGGGAATTTAGTTCCAGAGAATCACTGCCGTACAGGCTGAGTTAAATTCCTCTGTCGCTATGTATACTGGGAAATTGGTTTGGAAACACGACCATGTGTGGGCATGAGTTGTCAGTTAGACAAAGGAATATCGGTCTTGGTCGTTGCGATGGTTGTTTCGCGGAAATGCAACGCATCGTGCTGGTGACTTACCAGTAAGGAGAATTGGTATTGGGTAGGATGGGAGCCGAAATGTTTTTCGGGGAAGCTAAATGTTGCTTGGTTACAAGCGAGAAAGTAGTTTATGCAGGAAGTGAGCCGGAATGATTTTCGGGGGAAATCAGAGCTGCTTGGTTGCAAGCGAGAGATATGGTTTAAATAAGAAATTAACCGAAGCGGTTTTTTGGAAAAATGTATGCGGTTTGATGTAGTTGGGGGATATGATTAATATGCCGTTGTAAGTTTAAAAATGCGTTTTATTACAGATTGGGAAATGGATTCTTGGTAAGTTTGGGGGATGTATGTGATTGCAGGTTGGGGAACGGCTGCTGTTGCATATTGGGAAGTGTGTTCTTTGCATGTTTGCGCATGTGTGCTATTGCAGGTTTGGGTTATGGTGGCGCGCTGTTAGCGGCGAAGTTAGGTAGGAATTGTGGGTTGGTTCTTCGTGTGGTGTAGAGAACCCCCACAATCTCCGCAAATTTATCCAAGAAGACCATAGTAACAGCTGTAGTCTTTATGCAATATGGCGAATAAAGACCTGGAGACCTGGATACCAATGTCGGTAGAATAACTGTATCATCAGCCAATGTCGGTAGAATAACTGTATCATCACTTAGCTTTTCTAGAATTAGGGTAGTATAAGATTTAAGTTAATTTCTCTTAAATGAAATTAAAAACAAAAAATTGAAGTAAGTTAAATTTTAAGAAAAACCAACAAAAAAAAATTCGGCACAAAGTTTTCCGAATTTTTCTTTATCATACAAAAAGTCATAAATACAGCTACAAACAAAGTTCTGTCGCCGAAAGACAAATTATACAATAGTCATGTAATGTTTAGCTTAGAGCGTCTGCGTAGGACCACTAAGTTATAATATAAGATAATTAAGCTAGAATTTAAGCATTTTTGTCTAACATATAATTTAGAAACTAAGAATATAAAAAGAAAACAAAAAATGTTGCGAACATGAAAAAAAAATGGGAAAAATATAATTTAGAAACTAAAAATATAAAAAGAAAACAAAAGATGCTGCAGAAATGAAATGAAGTCTTTATGCAATATGGGAAAACAGAAGTCATGTTAAGAAAGTACTGAATTCATCCAGAGAATGGAAACGGAAATAAAAACTTGGATAGTGAACAATAATTTGTTCACTTTAAATTCCCTTTTTTTTCTTTGGCTCATTTTTGAATGTGCAATTTCATTGAGTATGTATCTCACGACTCGTCGCATAGAAACCTATTCTTATCTCGAGACAATGTATCTCCCTAACCAAATTAACCTCAAAACTCATATTTCAAATTGTCGCGTGAAAAATAAACTGGATACGTGACCGCGATTAGTGAGACTTAACCACCGTATTCGCCTCCATTGCTGCTTGAGGTGATTCAATACTTATCCTGCTTGTGACTTGAAGTACAAATTCTTCAAAAGTCTTCTCCAAAAACCCCATCCTGCGAGTACTCTGCCCTTCGCAGAATTCCTCGAAAGTAATTATTTTATTCAAGAGTCATTGCACAAGCATTCTCGATATCATTCTACTGGGTTAACCCAGGTTACGGGTTACAATTCACCCACAGAGGGGAGGATACATTAGAATAGAGTTGTCGTTGCTCAACTTCCAAAATGCTATCCTGTTCGCGTACAATTTCTTACCGGTTTGTAATTGCGATAAGGATGAAGCGTTGGTATGGAAGAAGCATGCGGCCATGCTGCCGTGCCGGGGTGAATTCATAAGCGGATTCATAAAAATTTATGGAGATAATTTAGTTATCAACGGGAATGAGAATGAAAGGAATAAAACTTAACAACTGAGAAAGAGATGTGGTCCAACGACCGCCGGAGATATGGTTCTTTAAATTGAAAGCGGGGCTCGTTTTCAGTCCGTCCTTTGTAATAAGATGTTTTATTGTATACTTGCGGCTTTGTTTTTATTTTTATTCATGAGTGGCAGAGTGAAGGAAGCAGGACAATTCGATTCGAGAAAGACATTTCTAATATCAATCAGTATCGCGCAATTGATTTGTTTTAAGGGCCGCTTTTTGTCGAATATGCAAAATATTTGTTAGCATCTGTATAAATGATGCGAAAACGATCTTACTGGGTGATTTATTGGTTTTTGGTACGAGAAAATAAAGGAGATAAATGGAATGGTGGCTATTGTTCTGAATTTAGGAATGACAATAACCATAAAAAGCGACACAATATATTCACAGTCTCGTTAGTTTGCTGTAAACTATGGCTAAGGGTATAATATAGGCAAACATCATTTCCAAAATTTAGATAATTATCAAAACCATCTCGGATTTTAATACCGTTCCCATTCGTATTGAAGTAAGCCAATGGTTCCTGAGTATTTGTTTCCGAATTTTTGTTGAATTGGGTTTCTTAGCCAAAGACGTCTTTTGAAAATTACTGTTGTTTCGTATAAATCAAAAACTAAAGGTATAATCAATACCTTTAGATTTTAGAGCAGACGGGGACATATACTAAAAAAAGATAGAGAGAAAATAATATTTAGCATTCTCAATCGAGGCGATCTTTCATGCCGATCTGTTGCGGTGATACTAGAGTTCCTTGCTGAGAAGTACAATATCCATGCCGTAAGTGGTAAATTCACGCACAAACCATTCTTATATAAGCGAAACGCAGATAATGTCTAATACCGATACTTCGGATTTCACTTTGTGTTCTTCTAACCTCATAGCATATGACATGCGATACTCTAAACATACCAGGACTAACACCATAAACTGTTGGCCTTTCTCTAGCTCTGAAAGCAAGATTTTAGAATAAGTAATAAAAACAGAAAGAAAAGGAGAGAAAGTGTTTAAGCCATTTTATCTAAGTGGGACGTGCAGTCTTATCTTCGGTATTAAGCCACCACCAAGAAAGGTGAACATGGTGGCAACCTCTGCGAAGAGAAGACCTAGCGTTGGTCACACTATCAGGGTAGTGGAGCACGAATTTGAAGTAGTGCAATCCTTTAACTACCTTGGATCAATAGTATTAGCCGATAACAATATGGAAGAAGAAATACGCGAACGGCTGATCAAATCCAACAAAGCCTACTATGATTTATCGAGGCTCTTTAAATCCCGAAATTTATCCAGAACATCAAAGCTACTACTGTACAAGACCATGGTCTTACCAGTACTCATGTATGGATCCGAGACCTGGGTGCTCAATAAAATGCACTCTGAACTCTTAGGCGAGTTCGAGTGGAAGGTCTTAAGGAGAATTGTTGGCCCCGTATGTGAGGGAAGACGATTCCGGAGACGCTACAACCATGAGTTGTACGCGATCTACCTTGAAGATAATGTTGTAAGAAAAATCAAGTTCGGAAGACTCCGGTGGGCGGAACACCTAGCTCGAATAAGTGAAGGGGAGCCTGCCCGGAAAGTCCTTTGTGGCAGGATGTATGGAAGGAGACAGCGCGATACACCTTGTCTGCGATGGAGGAATGGCGTAGACCAGGACGCCCAGAGCCTGGACGTGCCAACCTGGATGACATCTGCTCGAAATCGGGACCGGTGGAGAGATTTGTAAAATAAGGCCAAGACCGGATCCCGGTTGTAGTGCCGATGATGAGGATGATGAATAAAATGAATACAAAAAATTTATTAAATTCAATACTTTATTAGGATAATATACATAAGGAAAATAAAAATTCAATAAAAGTACCGTGGGGGTTTATAGTTTGATGCCAACGTATGGCACGGATTCACCACACTCCCACTGAATTGCGCCGCCGGAGATTGTTCGCAGAAAATTGTTCCGAAAGTAGAAGGTCCCTCACACACCGTGCACTTGTAGAAAAGGGAAAATAAAACACACGACTTCGTTCTGTACAATGTTGTTTACGCGTTCTTTTTATTTTTTCCTGTTTAAATGTTCCTTTTGTTTCGTTATTTATTTTTTTTTACAATCAGCTTTTACATTGTAAGAGAAAATCTCCGTACAACAATAACACCACACCAACGTGAAAATGGCAAACACCACACAAGCGTAGAGGGGGCAATTTCCTTTTTTTATCACTCCGGTGTTTGATTACAATAAATATTCCTTTACCAATGACACGACCGATCTGCGTTTTGATCGGGTTTTGCAAAATGACTCGGCGGACAATAACGGGCGGAAAACGCCACTTTCCGAAAGAATGCGAATTTTCGAGTACGGAGTTCTCACAAGAGACGTATTAACGTGTGGATCTGGCACGTAATTTAATGTGCCCGCCCGACTCTGATGAACTGACGACCTCGGCTTGACCCCTGCAACGGTTGAAATTCGACTCTGGGTAATGAAAGAGAGATGTGCGCTCGATGGTGGTTGGGACTCGACTAACTAAAAAGGGGCAAGAATCCATTCATGGTGTCGTGGCAGTGGAGTCATCGCTAAGTAAACTCACTGCCTAATAGATAGAGAAATATACTAACAGATAGAGAATTGTTTCGGGGAATTTTCTGCGGTACAGGTTAGTAGTATGGTTATAGGGCTTCTGGCTCAGTGACGTCATTACAGCTGAAAGCTCTACGTCAAGGTTGAGCTGTGTTTTATGCGTTGGCGAAGGCTCTGGGTGGGAGTGATTCATCATCATCGTCGTCGTGTGTGTTCTTATCAGTTGTAGTAATCGCTCCCTGTTTGAATAAAAACCGCCCTGTTTGAAAAAAACCCCCTGTTTGAAAAAAAAACCGCCAGAACATAGGAAACATGGAGCATTTTTTTCAAACAGGCGGTTTTTTCAAACAGGCATTTTTTTCAAACAGGCGGTTTTTTCAAGCAGGGCGGTTTTTTTCAAACAGGGCGGTTTTTAAGTAGGAAATAAACCGAAGTGGTTTTTGGGAAAAATGCACACGGTTTGATGTAGATGAGGGAGATGGTTTAAAATGTAATCTGTTGCGGGATTCGGGGTATATTCTGTTGTATGTTTTACAAATGAATTCTATTAGGGATTGGGAAATATATGCTATTGCAGATTGAGAAATGGATTCTTTGCATTTTTGGGGATGTATGCGATTGCAGATTTGGGAATGGATGCTGTTGCAGATTGGGTAGTGTGTTCTTTGCATGTTTACGAATGTGTGCTGTTGCAGATTTGGGTTATGGTGACGCGCTGTTAGCAGTCGAAGTTAGGTAGGAATTGTGGGTTGGTTCTCCGTGTGGTATAGAGAACCCCCACAGAGTTATTAATATTCACTTCTTTAAACGTTTGTGGAATAGGACGGGGCAGTTTTGACGCTATCTACATTTACTTGCATTAAGGGGCCATAACAAGAGTCTCTCATTCATTTTATTGTCGACTTTGGGTTTTATTCTTATACTTCTCTCAGAATATTTGAACCTATAACGCGTCCCGAAAAGCCATTAAATTATTGTTGGAGTTCCTCTTGAACAGTTACAGATTGAACGCTCCGGAAACACTCGTGCAAGTAGGAAGTTCCATACCTTTCCCGTTTTGTAACGGAAGGAGATTTGAAGCAAAGATATACGTGCTGTCGGGAGATCAACCAGAAATTTGTGGGATCCGTCCAAATTCCATGGAATAATACCACGACTCTCCGCAGGACAATCCCTGTGATAATATCTGTAAAACACACAAAAGGCAGCGCCTTCAATGTCCGGATGTTAACGCTGTGTCTTCTATGAGGCGGATTGCCCGTCTCTGTATGTTATCAAGTAGGTCGAGAGTATGCTTATGGGCGAAGCTCCAAACTTGGGAACAATACTTGAGCACGGGTCTAATTTGAGATTTATACAGGAGAAGAAGTTGGCCCGGAGTAAAATTCGTTTTGGCTCTAAAAAGATAACTATTCCGGAGACGCTACAACCATGAGTTGCACACGATCTACCTTGAAGGTTACGCTGTAAGAAAAATCAAACTCGGTAGACTCCTGTGGGCGGGACACCTAGCTCGAATGAGCGAAGAGGGGCCTGTCTGGAAAGTCATTTGTGGTAGGATGTATGGAGGGCGACAGGGCGGCAAACCTTGCCTGCGATGGAGGGATAGCATAGACCAGGATGTCCAGAGCCTGGGAATGCCAAACTGGATGACATCGTCTCGAAATCGGGACCGGTGGAGAGACTTGCTAAATAAGACCAAGATCGGATCCCGCTTGAGGTGCCGATGATGATGATGATGAAAAAAATAACTCCATTTTCTAGAGTTGGACCTGGCGATGTTCGATGTTCATGCCACGATACAATCCCACAGACTTTAACGCCGAGAAAATTCATTCTTTCTTTAGATTTAATGTCCTCGCCGCTTATCATAAATGAGGGACCGACGATCCATTTTCTCTTGTGAATGTTGAATGTATATTGGATTTTTGAGTCATTCGGCATTTAACAGTCACAGAGAACGGTCGATAGTGCGAAAAACATCTCTTTTTTTTTTTTTTTTTCATTTTTGTAAGTGTCAAACTATCAGGGTAGTGGAGCACGAATTTGAAGTAGTGCAATCCTTTAACTACCTTGGGTTAATAGTATTAGCCGATAACAATATGGAAGAAGAAATACCCGAACGACTGATCAAATCCAACAAAGCCTACTATGGTCTATCAAGGCTCTTTAAATCCCGAAATTTATCCAGAACATCCAAGCTACTACTGTACAAGACCATGGTCTTACCAGTACTCATGTATGGATCCGAGACCTGGGTGCTCAATAAAAGGCACTCTGAACTCTTAGCCGCGTTCGAGAGGAAGGTCTTAAGGATAATTGTTGCCCCCGTATGTGGGGGAGGACGATTACGGAGACGCTACAACCATGAGTTGTACGCAATCTACCTTGAAGCTAATGTTGTAAGGAAAATCAAGCTCGGTAGACTCCGTTGGCAGGACACCTAGCTCGAATGAGCGAAGAGGAGCCCACCCGGAAAGTCCTTTGTGGCAGGTTGTGTGGAAGGAGACAGCGCGATACACCTTGTCTGCGATGGAGAGATGGCGTAGACCAGGACGTCCAGAGCCCGCGAGTGCCAAACTGAATGACATCGACTCAAAATCGGGACCGGTGGAGAGATTTGATAGAGACCGGATCCCGGTTGTAGTGCCGATGACAATTATGAGAGCGTTTGTGACGATAGTGAAGAACGTGCGATTCGAACCGACGCTATGATGGTTAGAATCACTAAAAGGTTAAACCAATGCTCAACACATCAGGCCACTGCCGCGTGTGCGAATTCAATTTCTAAACTCAAGTACACCCAACTGATGTGGAATTGCTATGTTATTGCTTGGTATACGGCTGATGCTTTTGCTTATTCGATTTTCATTCTGTGTTGTTCTTCTCTATTTGCATGTGACCTGTGTGTGTTTCTATTAGAAACGCCACAAATATAACGCTATACAAGTGAACTAGTACACAAGTGGTACAGTGAATTCGGTGGTGATTGTATACAATACAGGAATATATACAATAAATTATTATGGGGACGTGTGTACGTGCAAAAAGGTGCACTTCGTGACATCAGTCGTGAAACAATTAAAAACCTAAAAACAATAAAAAGAATTAAAAAAATAAAATAATACAAGAACGACGGAAACAAATGTTTTTCATATGAAAATCCGTTCAGCAAAACGACGTCTAACTGATAATTTATCAGGCCAAGAAAGTGATGCGTATGAAGTTGACATCACCGACAATAAGGATGTTCACTACTGAGGGAGACGAGACAAGTTCGGAGAATTGGCTACACAAAAGCCAAATAAAATGGAAAAAATCGACAGGTACATCACCACGATGAACAAACGAAAAAAACAAAAAGCACACAGAGATGGAACCAGAGACAAAACCAGCAACCAGAGGAACTAACAAAGGCAAATCCCTTGTTCCGCTTTCAAAGCGTATGAAAGTCTCTGACTTTATAAAGGATACCCGTGCGGACATGGTTCTTGTAACCGAAACTAGGCTCCACCCATGTCATGTATTCCCAAACTTTTCCATGATTCAAAGAGATCGAACCCTCACTGGTAGTTCCACCATCAACGGAGGTGGCACATGTTTACTGGTTAATAGCGGAATTCGCCATGAAGCTACTGACCTCCTACACTTTGAGTCCATAGAGGTCTCTGGGGTTGAACTGCATCTGGCCAATAATGGTAGAGTGAATATATACTCCGTATACCACTCGCATAAACCCAATAATGGCCCAGCACCTTTTACGAGGGTGGGGTGAAAAGTTTCCGACCTAACCAAGATACAAGACATTTTTTGTTAAAATTTAATTTTATTTTTCTACATAGTGCCGTTGTAACGCTACGCACTTCTCCCAGCGATGCTCTCATCTCTCTAACCCATCCAAATAGTACTCGGCGTTTTTCTCTGTAAAATAACTGTTCACAAAGATGATTGCCTCCTCATGTGACGAAAATCTCTGTCCTCCGAGCGCAATTTTTAGATTACGAAACAAAACGCAATCGCTTGGGACTAGATCTGGTGAGTAAGGCGGATGGTCAAGTAGTTCAAACCGTAATACGTGGGGTTTCGTCATGGCAACCGCTGAGATGTAAGACGGTGCGTTGCCTTGGTGAAACAGGATTTTCTTTTTCTGCAAATGCGGCTGTTTTTCCGCAATTTCTGCCTTCAGGTGGTAATGCGTAGTATGCTCCTGTAATAGTTTTTTCTTTTTGAAGATAATCGATTAAGATAACTCCATGACTATCCCAAAAAACAGTAGCCTAAATAACAGTTTTTTTTTTTTGGAGCCGATTCTTCCTTTGCAGTCCACTGTTTTGACTGTATTTTTGTATTTTTGTTTTGGGCGTATAATGGTGTATACAAGTTTAATCGACAGTATTTATTTGGCGCCAAAACTCGGATTTATTGCGCCTAACAGAGCGTTGGGAACGTTGATACGGACAAGTTTTTGGTCTAACTTTTGGTGCACCCAACGCGCGGACAGCTTTCTCATGCCTAAATCTTGATTTAATATGTGACAAACACGTTCTTTGGACATTTTCATAGCCCCTGCTATCTCTCTCACTTTAATCTGGTGGTCGTCTAGTACCATTTGATGAATTTTAGCGATGTTATCGCCAGTTGTTGCAGGTTTTGGACGTCCCGAAGGTTCATCGTCTCCCAATCTCTCATGGCCAGGTTTAAATTCAGCTGCCCAAAATTTCACTGTGGTGAATGATGGTGCAGAGTCCCCATACACAGAGGCGCATTGCAATTTTCACATAGTATCTTGGGCAGGCATTGGGGGCCCGTTCGACGTTCTCGTAGAATTCTTCTTTTTCGTCCTCAGGGGCTTCCTTTGTAGGTCTGTGGCGATTCCGCCAGATCCCACGGCTCGCCTTCCTGAAAAAACCCCCATAACCATAACCCGGGTCTGCACCAGCTTTCGCTAATGCAATTCGCATTAGCATCTTAGATGCTTCACGCATTAAAACAGACCCAATTATTATAACCCTAAAATCCCTATAAAGAAAACTTACCTTCATGCATCCCTTCGCATACAATTTTTCATAAGATTTCTTTGTTTTCCTATTTGGTATTCTGAACCAATTCGGCACCAGACAAATTCCTGTAAACAAAATAATTCGGATTGCAATCAATGTAACCGTCATGACAGGGACCATAAATATCGCGCCGTCTATTTCCCAGCCGCGCCATATACCTTTTCATATACATTGCCTGGCAACCTTTTTTGTTTGTCTTACCAACAAACAACCCAAGCAGCTGCATATAATTAGCGCAATAGACGCTGAAACCAAATTCTCCAGCATTTCCTAATGCAAATATGAACCCGGTTTCTATTGCAGCCAGAGATGCCATAAACATCCAATTTGCTTTTAGCACCTTTTTCTCCTAACGTCGAAAATAGCGACGAGGCATCGTATAAACATGACCCTCATTAAAGAGCGAACCATTTGGTCGCTTTTTCTTTTGTCTTTGCCGCCTGCCTGTTTCGCTGTTCCACTGCACGTGTGAATAGCATTGATCTCAACGATCCTACACATACCACCATGACCTGTATTACAAGTACTGGTTTCCTATACCACCAAGAGAGACTTTACGTTTCCCTGGTGGTAGGTAAAAAAACGATATCCTTATTGGTGAGGATATCGTTTGAGTCTTATTACACCCACCAGAGGACTCGGTCGTGCCCTCCGTCGTCCACCGTACCGCCCGCCGGTACGGTGAGTACACACAAGTCTCCGCGCGAGTGCAGCTAACTAGTTAGATCCCCATTTCCACGTCAATCCTCCGTAACGTGCATCGAATTAAAAGCACAAATCAGTTTAAAACCGTGTCGAGTGTAGCTTATTACAACACCAAATATAAAAGTATCTTGTCAATATATATATATTACGAGCCAATTTAGAGTGAACTATATGCGTGTGCCGTTATCAAGAAAATCCGCAAAATAAAGAAGAACTTTTAAATGACGATCAATCCGGTGTGTTTTATTCGCTGTGCAGTGTTGATCCTGTGTTTTGAACTTGATTCTTGGTGAACCTTTTGGTGACGTTTCTTTTGCAATTTTACACAGTGAATGCAGGACGGAGGAGGAAGTGAACGGAGTGCCCGTGTATTGGTACAATACTTCCTTCCCCACGGGTCCGTGAACGTTTATGAGGCTTATGTTCTTAAACTTGCCTCGCACGCGAAGAGTGCATAGGCTTTCGTTTATTTCATTACAGCCGATAATAGCGGGCTTCAGTTTTTGGCTGACTAGAAACCCAACCCCGAGCACATGGTGTTTTGCATGACAGCTATAATAAATGTCATACTCGTTTTGTTGAATAACACCACTCCACATTCATCTTATTTCTTGTAATGTTGTTATGTCAGCCTTATAGTCGGACAAGGCATCGGCTGGCTGCTGTGCAGCTCGAGCTCTGTATAGTGAATGGACATTCCATGAGAAAATTCTCAAATCGTTTAGCCATTTTCGTTTCCGTGGTCGTCGTCGTGTATCCGGTCTATATCCGAGGCTTGTTAAATTTTCATAATATATTGTTTTTCCAGGCAAGGTTATTAGCCTTGCGCCAACCTTTCTCAGGATGTCGCTGCATGCATTGGTTCACTACTTGGTGGGTGCCAAAGTAGCTATCCAGGGGTATCACGTGGAGACTGCATGTCAACTTGGATTGAACAGAGACGAGGATCATCCTGGCCTTCGCCGGGTTGAAAGCAATCAGGTACTTTGCCCTGTATGTTCGCTCCTATCCCCCCATTTATTTTATTACGTTAATAAGATTCTAAATTAAGTTTAGTTAAAAGTAAACACGACATTTATTAACTGTTAGGCGGTACGAAGTTCCCTGAGTCAGCTAGTTGTAGAATAAAGTACAATAAAGAAAGGGGCTCTTTGACCGTCCGCTCCAGTATACCTGCTGCACGGTGCAAAGTATACTTTCCACCGTCGGAAAAAGATAGAAGTAAATTTCGTCAGAAAAACATACATGGGAATTTTCTAACATTTAAGACAAATATAAAACCATTTTTTAGTCGATCTAATTGTATAACCCCCTTAAGATACTCGCGACGGATTATACAAATGAAATCAGACAGTCGGGATTTTGAGGGTGCAAGTGCCGTCTTACCGGCCGTTTTAATCCCCTTCACTCTCTCTCACTCTTTAATATTATTATTGTTTATATTGTGTCCTACCAACAAAAAGAAAAAATTATCTTATGAGGTAACAATGAAAAAATTAGTATCTTCAACATTCAGGAGTGGCGATTTGTTGTGGAAATCACACGAATGTCTTCATTTTCGGTCATTCGAAATGATGATAGTCTCAAGGTACACCCATATAATAATTTGCATGTGAGGTTGAAGTCAATTTGCGAGAGTTTGCAAAGATCATAAACTCTGAAATGACTGGGTACATCCTAGAGATGGCTTTCCCGGTTTCTCCTCAGTTCTGAAACACATCTTCAATTGTACTTATCGAATTTTTAAACTCGAGTCTAACAGCTATAAATACTACTTTATTATTATCTAAGCTTCAGCGATCCTTATTCAAACTCGATGGTAAGGAAGGAAGTCACGTTGAAACCCCCAGTTGTGTCTTCCCTTTCAATCGTCTGTTACAAATCCCCGTATGGCGGAGATCGTCTCGTATAAATTTGCATATCAGAAAGATAAAAATCTAGAAATTTCATCTTCAAATGATTCTCGTTATGAAATATAATATATGACGGCTATAAAAAAAATGTGGAGCAGGGGAACGACCATTGGTACGATTTAGCAATGGCATTGTGTCAGTTTCCATTGTTGCTGCAGGAATCAAATTAAATTTACAGCCCGTGTCGAGTGATTAGGAAACAATTGCAATGTTTCGAAAACTTTTGGGGTGACTTCGCTAGTGTCCTCAAATAAGTTGCGGTAGACCACGACAAAACCATTCGAAGAAAGCTTAATCTGCTGCATTTAAGTTAAGACGAATTGACATTGATATTGGAGATTCTGTTTTAATAATCATCTCTTTAGCTTATCAGCCAATTGAATATCAAATCTGCCTTTTATAGAAGCCACTCGAACCCATCAGGTCGACCACAAACCTTTACAGACACAGATTGCAGTAGCAATTTCTATTTAACCACTTGCTGGAGGCTCTATAAGCAATTCCATTGCCGTAAACTTTTTCTCATCCCCAATGGTACTACTTACAAATACCAGAGTATAAGGGTTGATCCACGCCCCCGTTCAACATTTATAACGGGGCTGAATTCATTTATTCAGGACGTGCATACCTTCTCGGTCGTCCTCATCCTGAAACGTAAGCCACTGAATCCTTTGCAGGAGTTGAAATATGTAAACAATACCACAAGTGAGTTGGGCTCAACCAACCAACTGTCAGGCCATCTATGGAAATAGCAGGTTGTAACTCGGAAGCTCAACCAGCTTGGGGAGGCTTTAATGGATTTCGCGTCTATGACTGGGGGATGATTTTTATTAGCTTAAACACTTTAACCTCTTAAATGGGATGTTAAGCGATTGTTTTCACTCTGGCTATTTATATGGTGCCGTGCCATTAGGGATGTCACTAAATAAACATCCTTGTTCGTGTCGGCTTGTCGACGTAACTGTGGCAGAGCGATGGTACCTTTTATAGCTGCAGAGGTATGTAATTGTTAAGTGATGGTAATTTAGTGAAAGCCTTCAGATGAGCAGTGATATTTTTGATGGGGTCTCCGAGGTGGATAAGTAAACTTGTCTCTTTGTGTATCTGTTAAACTGTTTTCACATCGTAAATGAAAGAAAAAGAATGACTGTAATTTGAAGGAATAATTCTTTTTAATAGCATTTAAAAAAACATATATATGGCCAAAACCTCCAGCGATTTCAGCTTCTGTTACTTGACACAATTTCACAGGAGTCGTCGTATTCCATATATTTAATCAACTCGGTAAAAAGTCAACCTTTCCATCACTTTGAACAATATGTACGAGGGTTGCCTTTTATATTTCGGGATTAGAGAACAAAAACAAATATTGATCATCGAAAATCACTTTATTGTTTTTCAAAATATTCCCCATGAACATCTATACACTTTTGCATGCGTTTGAACCAATTGTCGAAGCACTTTTGCCACTCTGATTGAGGTATCTCCAACACATGCATTCTGAATGCAGCAACCGCTTCTTCAGGTGTCGAAAAACGTTGACCTCTCAGTTTGTTTTTTACGTACGGGAATAAAAAGAAGTCATTCGGTGCCAAGTCAGGACTATACGGCGGATGACCCATCAAATCGATGTTTTGGGTGCTCAAAAATGCAGTTGTCGCAGCCGATGTGTGAGAGCTCGCATTGTCGTGGTGAAGAGTGATCCGTCTTCGGCGGTTGGTTTTCCTGATTTCTTGGAAGACAACTGGCAAACAAATGATTGTGTACCACTCAGAATTGACTGTTCTGCGTTGTTCTAGTGGTACGGTTGCGACATGTCCAGTTTTTCCGAAAAAAACAGGCGACCATTTGCTTGGTAGTGCTTCGTGCGCGAACAACTTTTGTTGGATTTGGCTCATCTTGAAACACCCAGACAGTCGACTGCTGTTCACTTTCGGGCTCATACGCGTAAATCCACGATTTATCACCTGTCACGATGTCATAGACGTGTTTCGAAGCACCGCCACCGTATTTTTTGAGCATTTCTTTCGACCAATTGACACGAGCCTTTTTTTGGGTGATTGACAAATTGTGTGGGATCCAACGCGAACAAATTTTTTTGACAGTCAAATGTTTATGCAATATTGAATGTATGCTGGTCCCACTAACGCCTAAGGTTGTCTCAATCTCACGATAGGTCACATGACGATCTTCCAATATCAGTTCGCGCACAGCATCAATGGTTTTCGGAACAACAACTGATTTTGGACGACCTTCACGAAGTTCATCTTGGAGTGAACTACGACCACGATTGAATTCATCATACCATCGATAAACACTGGTCCTTGATGGAGCTTCATCGCCAAAAATTGAATTAAGTTCATCCATGCACTGTTGCTGAGTTAATCCACGCCGAAAGTTGTAAAAAATAATCGCACGAAAATGTTGACGATTTAATTCCATTTTTGGGCCGAGATGAATCTTTTAAGTTACTGTAAACAACACAAATAGCGCTCGTATGTCAAAACGTTCTGAGTGCGTATAACCTCAAAAATGTCCAACTTTACGACAGAGCTGTCAATTGCCGGATTGCAACGCTAGGGTTGCCAAATCCCGAAACATAAGAGGCAACCCTCGTACAGTGAAGTTGTCAAGGGGTTACACGTTTCCTCTTTCTTTAGAATTGGTTGAATTCCAGTGGTTTTCCAATAGTTAGAAAATGTTTTGTGTGGATAACAGTTGCGAAAATGTTTGCTGAGAATCTAGAGACAGTACAGGCGCATAATATTTCAAGAGTATCGATGGCATTCCGCCCGGTCCAGTTTTTTTCTGCAGTCCGGTCCGCCGAGAATGCGGTAGACAGCAATTTCAATTTTTATTAGGTAGATAATATGATACATTTATACTTTACAACTAATAGTTAAGAGTTTTAGGACAGCAATTCCTTTACAACTATAATCTTAAATTTATATAATGAAAATAGCCCAATTTTAATGAATAATAAATAATAAATTAAGGGAAAACTACAAGAAAAAACCCTTATTTGAATCTTAAGACTAATATTGCAAAGGTTCCGGTTATTTTATGTAATAATGACCTCGATATAATTTTCATAGACAGAGTACATATGTAGTGATTTAGGATAACGCAAGACGGGACGGTAGACAGCATGTGGGTGGAAGTTCATATTTGTCATTGAAGTACAATCCAGAGTTAAATTCGCAAAAAATACTTTTTTGCAGTCCGGTTCGGCGAGAATGCGGTGGACAGCATGTGGGTTGAAGTTCATATCTATCATTGAAGTACAACCCAGAGCTGAATTCGCACAAAATACTTTTTTGTAGTCCAGCGCGCGCGCACTGAACAGCATCTGTGTTTTTTTTTTTTTTTTTTGGGTTTCGGTAGGGAGGTGGAAATCTTCAAAAGATACCTCTTGACCGATCCAGAGGCATGCCGGGTTTTTACCGACTAAAACCACCTCCCGCCAGGCTCATATTCCCGTTGATCCCCACGGAACTTTCTTTTAGATATTCCATCGCGGGGCGGGGCGGAGTTTACCTGTTACTCCGCTCGTCGCGTCGCAACTGCTGCATCATTTCACAGAGAATACCATTTGTTACGGAGCATGCCTGTTTTGAACTAAGCATGTATTCTATTACTCCTCCCGGAGTAACTGTCCGTCTCATATGTCTCTCCAAAATCGTTCGTGCGGACTCGAATCTCACGCACTCTGTGAGTACGTGTTCCGCATTTTCTATTTTGCCTTCGCAATACAAGCAGTATGGGTGATTCACATGCTTTTACTTGTGCAAGTATTGCCGAAAGCATCCATGTCCTGATATTAGCTGAGTCAGGTGGTAATTCAGCTCGCCATGTTTTTTTTTTCACCCATGTTACTATATCAGGTATCATGGTGTGGGTCCAGCTTTCTTTTCGTGGAAGAATCCCACCTTCGTTGCCATTTTCTTAGGCTTGAGAGCTCTAATTGTGACCGCATTATCCGACGATTCTCTTGAGAGACCTTATACAATGCAGCGTTTTCTTTAGCTGCAATGTCAGGTGGCGTCCTCCCAGCCAGAATATTTATAGCTTCTTCGAATACCGTTCGGAATGCACAACATACTCTTAGTGATGCCAGTCTATGTGCAGAGTTCACTCCCCTCATGTACGACTTATACTGTGCGGCTCCTGCCCATATGTGAACTGCATACATTATAATGGAGGTGTTGACACTGGTTATGGGTTTCCTTGTGTGGGGCCGGGGTCCTCCAACATTGGGTAGCAGTCTCGCTAAAACTTTGCATATTCTTGCCGTTTTTCACTCGTTTTCCTCAGGTGTTCCTTGAACTTCAACCTGTTGTCGAGTATCACACCAAGATATTTAATATAAAGACTGGATCTGATTATTTGTCCTTCTATTTCCAAATCAAGGTGTTCAACTTTCTTGCGGCTGCTTATTAAAACTCGGGAAAGAGACCGGTAGGACGGCCGCGACGGAGGTGGGAGGACAGTGTTAAGTTTGACCTTGAGGAGATCGGACCTGATGGTCAAGCGTGGAAGGAGAGTGCACAGGACAGGGAACGATGGCGGAGTCGAGTCGGTGATGTGGTGGTTCCGCCAAACCCCACGGCCCACTTACCTGAAAAACCCCCATAACTGCTACCCAACTTCCTTAAGTTCGCTAATGCAATCGCATTAGCACCTTAAATGCTTCACGCATCAAATTGATCACGTTTTTTTAGCTAAAAGCCCCTAGAAGAGAATTCTTACCTTTCATGCATCTCTTCGCATACAAATTCCCTATAAGAATTTACTCCAAACTTACCATAAATTCCCTGAAAGAAAATTCATCGGTTCATATAAAATACAAGCGCGTAATCAGGGAATTTTACCCTTGAGTTGGCTAATCCCAGCCTCAACATGTGTAGAATAAAAACTACCTACATACACATTGGCTGCCGACCACTTTAACTAACGATAAACAGTCCAACGCAGCTGCATGTAATTAGCACCATAGATGTTGAGACTAATTCCCTAACTCGCACCATGTGCAAACAAAAGAACGCTGTCCTTCAAAGGTTTTCTGGCGATACCATAAACAATCCACATCGCTTGTGGTATCCCAAATGCAATTCCCATTTAACGAGTTCCAGCTTATTTATTTAGCTGACCCTAATCACAGACCGATGCGTTAGGTCGTTTCTCCTTTGTCCTTTTTCTCTCGCTGTAGGTTTTGTTTGTCCTTGCTGAAATGCATCGATAAACACGGTGATGCGTACAAACACACATACATACCACTGCACCAATAGATCGCATTTCCTTGGTGGCCACACCCTTAAGAGAAAAATTTTCTCTCTCTCTTCCGTTGCTTAACCCTAACCGAGGGTGGAATTCAAGTCCGAGTTCTATCTTCGGGGAGTCCAATTTCATCCGCCGACCAACCACGGTTGTTGCCGCCCCCGCTCCCCGATGCGCACAGTGACGCGAAAGTCAACCGCGAGTCGCGTGAGTAAAGTTTTGATATACAAGTCGTCGGTCCATTACAGCGGACGAGTGCGCGTATTTTCATTGTCTAATTAGATTTGTGGGGGTCCTCTACATCACACAGAACCAACCCACAACCCTAACCTGCAAACATGCAAAAACCAAATCAGCAATAGCATATATTCCCAAATATGCAATAAAATATTCCCCCAAACCTCCAAGAGAATATAATTCAACCGAATATATTCTAATCACCACCACATGCATTTCCCCAAAATTGCGTTACTCAATTATCCATATTTCCTCAACGCAACCAAACAACCCACATTTCCCCGAAACTCGTATGCCATAGCAAACGCATATTCAATCCTCAACGGAACATCAGCAAGCATACCCAGCCGCACACATTTCTCCGAAGTTCATATGCCTTAACAAAGCATATACCCAATCCTCAACGGAACACTACCAACCAAATAAACCGCGCACATTTCCCCGAAATTATTTCGGTTAACATTTCTATCTAAACGATACCCCTTGCTTGCACCCAAGCCATTCCAATTTCCCCCGAAAATGCATGCCCATACTCGCTCGCGTCGCCAAACCAATTCCCGGTACACCCAACCAACGAAGTCAACCCAGCCTGTACGGCCAGAATTCGTTGGAACTGAATTCCTATGCGAGCATAGCAACTCGTCCACAATTCCTCGTAATTGGCAGCGAGCCTAACTCTGCTATGACGCACCGCCACGACGCAGTGAATGAATTATTTTCATTCATGAGTCAGTCGAGATCCAACCACCACCGGGGCCACAACACAAAAGCCGAGTTTTAACCACCATTGAGCTGGGCTGCGTACACGGTTAAGTCAAGTTTTTCTTCCGTTTTATGAGGCGAAAAGGCCCAGTTTCAACCATAGTGGAGTGCGGGTTTAATTTAAAATTGGACAACTTCCAATTGGTCCATACTATCATTTATTGTAAAATCGAACGGTCGAGTGTCAATTAAACGTGGGCGTGGTTAAGAACACTAAAAATCAGCCGGACGCTGAACCTGTTAAAAGGCGAACTCGTTTAAGGAAGTGCGATTTCTAAACGTTGGACGAATATTTGTGCTAAATAATAAAGAAACATTAACATTAAAATCAAACCAACGTGTTTTCTTTCGTGGCCGATCCACTCTGGTGAACAGTTCTCTTTTGTTGTCGCGGTGGAACGATCCTTGTGCGAAAAATCGTCGGTGCGACCTCAGTGAATCCGGTGCCGTGCGCCGGCACACAATACTAGTCCCCCACACTGGTGACCCCGTAAAAACGCGCAACCCCCGAACATTAGCGACCGGAGAGCAAACACGCACCATTAAACACCGACTTACCCTTTACCAAACCAAAAAAACTAGAACAGTGACAGTGCTAGCAACCAAGTCCCTCAAAAAAACAATTAACATTCAGTGAAAAATAAAAACAGACCAATTCCAGTGAATCAACAAGCAAAGGAAGAAACAAAAAGTTTGCCATATTTTCTAATAAAATTAAAAAGCCTTCATTTATAGTATTATAGTAAATTATATAGACTATTACAGTAAATTAATAAGTTTACATTTTGTACATGCCGTCTCGGGGAAAATAATTGTGCGTAACCATCAGATCGTTCTATAAACTAACAACCGCAACATCCCGTGAAATCATTCCAACTTCGTCATCTAAACGCCGAACATGTCCCTGTTGACCTTTTAGAAATACAACCATCGAATTCACATGCTTCCATGTTGTACTATACATTCAATTCTATAGTTATACGGGACATTACCACTTGGATCAATAATATTTCACAAAAAGTTGCAGCCTAATAGTGAAGATTGCCTTATAATAGAAAAGTGTTAGGATTTTATGAACATTTTATATTAATCTCGCAGTGAGTCCATCTCCATGTTTGGGTGAAACTCGAGGCAAAACCTTGGCACAAAGAAAAGTATCTCAACCAAACGAACAACACAATCACCGTTACACCAATTAAAGACGAAGTACCCGAACCCGTAGAATCATCAGGTCCCTCATCCAGCACTGATCGACACAAATTTACGAAAGGAGTGCAGCCTTCACCCGGCAGCTTACCCCCACCTGTAACACCACAGCGAAGCCACAACACCTCATCAAGGGATCTGAAGCTGCAGCACCGGCATCGACACAACAGCCCCGGATAACCAGGTCTGCCTTTCTTTTATTATACCAAGTGTCATTTCTCCTTGCGACGAGCTCCTTCTGAGCCACCAAAAATAATTTTCTAAATAATATTCCAAAATTTAACGAAATTGTGAACTTTAAACTAAAATTTAAAAATAAGTTAAAATTGTCAATAGAAACGCAAACTAAAGTTTTATGCTAAAGACAGCAGTAAGAAACCAAATTATTCCCAGGCCCCTACTTTTTCTGGCACATATTTCTTATATTCCGTTTTTAATTTATAATGACCTCAGTGCCCAAGTAATCACACATCTATTCAAGAACATTGTTACTAATATTTAAAGAAGCATAATTAAATAATTACAAAAGAACACAATTAATTTAAACGACACAGACTCATGACTAAATAATTAAAGCTAAATAATTACAAAATTGATATCTTTCCGTACACACGCACAGTAAAGAGAAACGAGTCGCCAAACACCAATTTTACCAATCATTAAGCCTTACTAAGAATACCTAAAACCTTTTAAACAAAAACAGCAAAATATTAAAACAAACATACAAACATAATTCGTTACAATAGAAAAATAGGATATATATAACCAAACACACTCACTATCGTATCAAACATCCAAAGTACTAATAAAAAGCGTACTACACAACATTAAAGATCAAAAAGAAAAAAGCGAAAGAACAATCAAATTTTTTTTTTTTTTTTTTTTCTTTTTCGCAAACATAAAACCGACCAAACAAAACATAAGCATTTCCCTTTTAACAATAAAAATTATAAATTTATCGATCAAAAATTAAAATAACAATCGGCAAACCCGAAAATATTAAAACCAAATTAGGCGAAACAATTCCACCAAAATTACAAACTATTGTAAGTCCCCTTCCGGGTCCGAACCAAAAACAAGATCACGATTGAACCATACTTCAAAACCACCGTGTCATAATCATAACAAGCAAAAAAAACCAAAAATATCAAACTAAACTAGGCCCAAGAACCTTATCAAATTATAAACTGTCGTGCACCCCTTCTGGGTACAATCCACGCACACTAAACATAGAAGCAACTAAAGTAAAAACCGCGACAATATCCACGACTCCACTGGACCTTACGCGACTCTCGTTTGACTCCCCTCGACTCACGCGTCCGCTCCACGCCCCTTGGCTTCATCCACAGACACACCCCGTCCCTCCTCAATCCCGGCTACCCTTCCCGACTCCGGCACCACTATGCCCACCACACGAGCCGGTACTACCCAGCAGGAACAACCGCGATCCAACTCCCCCGCGTTTCAGGACGCTTCCGGCGTCGAATTCTCACCCCTTACCCAAAATATAAAGCTCCCCCCGTTCGACGAGGAGGATCCAGAGCTTTGGTTCGCTACAGCCGAACGTTTTTTCCGGTTCGCCAACATCCACGATGAAGAACATCGTGCTATAGAATTGCTGCGGGTGCTGGATGGGACACAGCGGACGCATATCGCGCACGCAATCAGGTCACCAGGCCCCAACCCATACAGCAACATGCGGGAGACGCTCCTCAACGCCTTGGACCAACCCATCAGCATCAAACAGCAACGACTAGCGAATGAGACCAATTTCTCGGGTATTAGACCATCCCTTTTCCTGACCCATTTACGCTCGATAGCGGGGACCAGGATCTCGGATGATCTAATTAGGCCACATTTTCTGAGGAATTTACCTCAACATGCCCGCTCGGCACTATTGGCCCAACCTAATCAAAGTTTGGCCTATTTATCAAAGGTGGCTGATTCGATTATGGAAACCTTGGACCCACAGTCTGAGCTACCACCATATCAAGTCGCGGCGGTTAGTCAACACGCCGCACTGCCTACACGGCACCCTCAGCCGTCTCAAACTGCACCTCGAACCGCTCTGGTAGCGTCGACTCAGCTACCCCCCTCATCCTCTAGAAGGCACACTGGCCTTAACACGAATTCAACCCAACAAACCCTCGACCATATTATCGGCGATCCCCAGCCAGACCACCCCCCCTACTCAGGTCACTACGGCCGACCTACTCGCGCTTCAGGCCTCATTCCGCCGCGAACTGGATCAAGTTTGCGCGAGGTTCCAAAACACACAACGAAGCGTTCAGAACCGCCCAACGAACCGGCGGCAACCTCCACAAAATACATCCCAGCGGACTTCTTTTCGTCGCCCACCTCCACGGCCCCCTCGTGACGAACCCGCCAACACGCAAAATCCGCCCAACAATACCGTCACACGCGCTTGGTGCGCCAACCACCAACGATACGGGGATCGTACAATTAATTGTAGGGCACCCTGCGGGTGGACTCGACCACCCAACAACCCGCCCCAGCCTTTAAACTAATTCTGCCGACCGACACCCCCGCGCAACCGGCCGGCACCGCATCCATAAGACGCCTCACAATCAGGGACCCGAAACTAAATATCAATTTTACCATCGACACCGGCGCTGATATCTCGGTCCTTCCGCGCTCGTTCGCCCCACCCAACCGCGTGCCCACCGCCTTACAATTGTCAGCAGCAAACAATTCTCCGATACGCACGTACGGAAGGAAAAAGCTGACACTCCACCTGGGTCTCCGACATCCAATCACACACCAGTTTGTGATAGCTGATGTTAACGAACCCCTAATAGGTTCCGACCTATTAGGAAAACACAATCTGTTGGTCGATTCGACACACAACAGGCTAGTAGCCCACACCGCACCTTCCTCGCCCTTGTCGGCATCTCCAGCGGTAATACCCAGGGCCACACCGTGTACAGACCCTATCCAAGCTATGGTACAGGAATTTGTCAATACGACAATTCCTCTACCTAACCAGCGACGACATAAGGCAAATGTGTTTCATCACATCGAGACACGGGGCCCCCCAGTAAGCCAACGCGCACGTCGCCTGGCTCCAGAAAAACTACGCGCGGCACGCGCCGAGTTTGATGAAATGATAGCACAAGGTATCTGCCAACCATCAGACAGTCCTTGGGCAAGCCCACTCCATTTAGTTAAGAAACGTTCCGGGGAGTGGCGCCCATGCGGGGACTACAGACTGCTGAATGCAGCAACAGTCCCCGACAGATACCCCATTGCACACCTATATGATTATTCATATAAATTACGAGGGTGCAAAGTCTTCACCACCCTGGATCTCACCAGGGCTTACCACCAAATCCCGGTGGCACCTGAAGATATCCCAAAAACGGCAGTCATTACTCCTTTCGGACTCTTCGAGTTCAAAGTAATGACTTTCGGTCTCAGAAATGCCGCGCAGACATTTCAGAGATACATCGACTCGGCTTTACGCGGTCTCAATTGCTGTCATGCTTATCTCGACGACATTCTCATCGCCTCACGAGACCACGCGGAACACAAGCGCCATCTACGAGAGGTCCTCGAGCGCCTCCGCGAATTCGGCCTCGTCATCAACCCAGATAAGTGCCAATATGCCAAAGAGCAAATCACATATCTGGGCTACATTGTCGACGATCGGGGCATTCGCCCACTTCCAGACCGTGTAGAGGCCCTCACCCAATATCCACGTCCAACCAACATAAGCGAGCTCCGACGTTTCCTCGGCATGCTCAATTTTTACAGACCCACCCTTAAAGACGCCGCCCAAACCCAGGCCCCTCTGACTGAATTTCTAAAAGGAGCAAAGCGCAACGACAAGCGCCCAATTCCATGGACAGAAGCTTCGGACCGTGCGTTCCAACGGTCCAAGGAGCAACTGGCTAACGCCACACTACTCCGATATCCCTTAGAGGGAGCCGTTTTGTCTATCCAATGCGATGCATCGGATTCCGCAATCGGAGCAGTTCTCCAACAAGATTTTGAAGGCCAACCGGAACCGCTCGGTTTCTTTTCCAGGAAACTTAGTCCCACAGAGCGGCGATACAGCGCCTATGACCGGGAATTACTGGCGATCTATAGCGCCATTAAATATTTCCGTCATATGGTAGAGGGTCGGCCGCTCTCCGTGTATACAGACCACAAACCTCTGGTCTTCGCGTTCCGGAAAAAGTCGGGAAATGCCTCCCCCCGACAAGAACGTCAACTCGACCTCATCGGCCAATACACTACCGAAATTAAACATATCCCCGGTCCACAGAACATCTCGGCGGACGCCTTTTCTCGAATCGATACGATTCATTTGCGCGCCACTCTGAACAACGTCGACCTAGCCCTGGCCCAACAGGAGGACAGCCAGCTCGAATCTCTTCTAACTGCTGATACAGCACTCGAGCTACGCAAAATCACCCTCCGCGATCCTTTGGGCGAAATCTGGTGCGATGTTTCAACTGGAACCGCCAGGCCCTATATCCCCGAGAAGCTTCGTAGGGGCGTGTTCCAGGTCTACCATGATCCAGCCCACCCCAGCGGCCGCGCAACCGCTGCCGCCGTCCGTAAGAAATTCATTTGGCCCCGAATGAGCAAAGACCTCACCACCTGGGCCCGCGCTTGCCTCCAATGCCAGCGCTGCAAAGTAGCGCGGCATAATGTATTAGAACCTGCACAATTTAAGCTACCCACGGCACGCTTCGCCCATGTCCATATTGACATAGTGGGACCGCTTACTCCATCAAGAGGATTTTCCTACATCCTCACCATGATGGACCGCTTCACGCGATGGCCAGAGGCGACCCCCCTCAGAGCAATTACTGCCGAATCTGTCGCCAAAGCCTTCTACTCAACCTGGGTCACACGTTTTGGCGTGCCCGCTACCATTACCTCCGACCGAGGACCGCAATTCGAAGCAACAATCTTCAGACAGCTGACAGACCTCCTCGGCTGCCAACGAAGCCGTACGACGGCCTACCATCCCCAATCCAACGGCATGATCGAACGCTGGCACAGGTCTCTCAAGGCCTCCCTCATGTGTCATAACGACACCAAATGGTTTGACGCTCTACCTACCGTACTCCTCGGTCTGAGGACTAGTTTTAAGGAGGACCTAGGCGCGTCCGCTGCGGAACTCACCTATGGCACCAACCTCCTACTACCAGGCGAACTGTTCGTGGATGGTGATACGCCACACAACCAGTCGCAGGGTGTGGGCCACCTCCGCGACCTTCTTCGTAAGGTTAGAGCATCGCCCGTGACCAGGCATGGTTCTAAAAAACTGTTCGTTCACCCTGAACTGCACAGCTGCACGCACGTCTTTGTCAGGGTGGATAAGGTCAAAAAAACCCTTGGACCCCCCATACGACGGCCCCTTCAGAGTCTCCAACCGCATGAGCGACCGTGTCTTCGAGATCGACATCCGAGGCAAACGATCCACGGTCAGTGTCGAGAGACTCAAACCTTGTTTCCTGGAGGCTTCAGCCCCAGACCCTCAACCCGCACCAATACCCGATCCCACCAGCAACCACCAGCCGCCCCAACCACCACGTACCCGTAGCCAAGCGCGCCCCCCTGGACAAACCAAACCCACCGGACCCCTAGCTACCTAACACCCCTCCCGCCACACACCAACCTACTCCCTTCGCCCTACCCTTATTTCGTGACTGCGTCACTGGGCGGGGAGTGCTGTGGGGGTCCTCTACATCACACAGAACCAACCCACAACCCTAACCTGCAAACATGCAAAAACCAAATCAGCAATAGCATATATTCCCAAATATGCAATAAAATATTCCCCCAAACCTCCAAGAGAATATAATTCAACCGAATATATTCTAATCACCACCACATGCATTTCCCCAAAATTGCGTTACTCAATTATCCATATTTCCTCAACGCAACCAAACAACCCACATTTCCCCGAAACTCGTATGCCATAGCAAACGCATATTCAATCCTCAACGGAACATCAGCAAGCATACCCAGCCGCACACATTTCTCCGAAGTTCATATGCCTTAACAAAGCATATACCCAATCCTCAACGGAACACTACCAACCAAATAAACCGCGCACATTTCCCCGAAATTATTTCGGTTAACATTTCTATCTAAACGATACCCCTTGCTTGCACCCAAGCCATTCCAATTTCCCCCGAAAATGCATGCCCATACTCGCTCGCGTCGCCAAACCAATTCCCGGTACACCCAACCAACGAAGTCAACCCAGCCTGTACGGCCAGAATTCGTTGGAACTGAATTCCTATGCGAGCATAGCAACTCGTCCACAATTCCTCGTAATTGGCAGCGAGCCTAACTCTGCTATGACGCACCGCCACGACGCAGTGAATGAATTATTTTCATTCATGAGTCAGTCGAGATCCAACCACCACCGGGGCCACAACACAAAAGCCGAGTTTTAACCACCATTGAGCTGGGCTGCGTACACGGTTAAGTCAAGTTTTTCTTCCGTTTTATGAGGCGAAAAGGCCCAGTTTCAACCATAGTGGAGTGCGGGTTTAATTTAAAATTGGACAACTTCCAATTGGTCCATACTATCATTTATTGTAAAATCGAACGGTCGAGTGTCAATTAAACGTGGGCGTGGTTAAGAACACTAAAAATCAGCCGGACGCTGAACCTGTTAAAAGGCGAACTCGTTTAAGGAAGTGCGATTTCTAAACGTTGGACGAATATTTGTGCTAAATAATAAAGAAACATTAACATTAAAATCAAACCAACGTGTTTTCTTTCGTGGCCGATCCACTCTGGTGAACAGTTCTCTTTTGTTGTCGCGGTGGAACGATCCTTGTGCGAAAAATCGTCGGTGCGACCTCAGTGAATCCGGTGCCGTGCGCCGGCACACAATACTAGTCCCCCACAGATTAATTTACGACTTCAATCTGTAAAATTACGAATTATCCTTCACAATCTTAAAGATAATGACGAATATAACAAAATAAATGCACCAAAATACTTGGATACATCTAAACCAAATAAAGTAATCATTTAATAAACAATCAACAATGTGCTTTGTTTCATTCCACTTACTGTGGACGGTGTGTTGCGGAGTTTTGTTTTGATCTTTGTGTTAGACTATATTCGGTGGAATAGTGGAACTTTCTTTCAGTGTTTGGCGGAACATTTTTGGAACCTTAGTGACAGCCGGATGGGGATAGGAGTGAACCGAGTGCCCGTGTTTGGCACAATATACTCCTAATCCCCACAGTGAGGTCATGCAATTCCGGATTCCTATTGGCCAATATATAGTAATAGGAATGTGAGGAATTACATACCTAGTAATACTACTTATTGGTCTGAAAATTCATGATCTCACTAACTTGGGTACGCCACCGTGGATTTTCCCTCCACGCTTGTCACCTGATCCAATTTCTTCTACGGCACGTTTTGCATTATCGTTCCATCTCCATGGCGGTCGTTCTATCGGTCTTTTCCCATTGTTCTTCCGTTAAGAATTCTACGAATTGTTCTTTTGTTACCCATTCTCGCCCCATGCCCATTCCATTTTACCTTAATCGCCCTAGTTGGCAGCCTCCGCATTTCCAAACGGGAGGTTGCTTAGGTTGGGTGATGGTTTGAGATGTAAATGACTGCAATCAATCAACCGATATCAAACAGCGGTCCGAGTTTCTCAATGGGGCAGTCGTTTGTATGAAATTTGGCTCGGATGACAGCACTCGGCTACGCTCTTCTACTGGTTGAGTCAAACCGCGACCAATTGCGAACGCTATGGCTGGCCTCCCAGACTTGTTTGTTCTGTTGGAATGTATGTCACCAACCCGTTGGATTCTCGAATACCGACATTCTTAGAGGTTGGGTGGTTGACTTGTAACTTGACTGTGAAACATGCTCGAAGACCCTCGCTGCTCAATCCTCATTTGGCGAGCGTTGGAGCCCATTAGCCCAAATTTCCTCCAGACGTTCCAGTTATTGGGTTTCAACATTTTTTTAGCAAATCAAATCAGACGTGGGTAGGATACAGGCTGAAAACAAAATCTCGCAAATTAATCGCATCCTGGACAAAGAAGATATGTCAACTCGATTGACGAGTCAACCTGAGCCTCGGTTAGTGCCAGAATATTGTATTTCGCTGTTTGCAAATATTTTGGTGGATGCATTGTATTCTTCAAAATCCCTTTTTATGCGCGCGTTAGCGTAAAAAAAGTCGTATTAGTAAAGCCGATATTCCTGATGTTACTTGTAAGTTGCACGTTGACGGGGTCGCCCTGGTGGACCCGCTTCCGCGGAGATGAGTTGTTTACAATTTAGTTTCTTATCGAAGCTATTTGCGTCTTGTTTCGCCGAAGATAAGTCCCTCGGAGGTATGAATGAACGATTCGTTCGTTTTTTTTTTTTTTTTGTTACACTAACGCCCATAAAAGAGGATGTTGAAGTACCCTTAAATGTCAGCGCATGGTGCGAGCGGGCGGAGAAGGAGGATAAGTAAAGGAGGTATTGATGTACAGTGGTTTTAAATGCCGGGACATTACACCGACCAGGCAACACATGATCAGGTAGAGCATTCCACATTCACGTGGTTCGGTTAAAGAACGGTTCGGTTAAAGAACGGTTCGGTTTATTTGTCCGTCTGAAGTTAACTTTTGGGCTTCTCGATAGTATAGTGGTTAGTATCCCCGCCTGTCACGTGGGAGACCGGGGTTCGATTCCCCGTCGGGGAGCATCTGGCGCAAGACTAATGACCTTGCCCGGAAAATCAAATTATCATGGAAAATTTAATAAGCCTCAGGACTTGCTAAATAAGGCCAACGCCAGTTGCCGGTTGTAGTGCCGATAATGATGATGATAATGATGAAGTTGACTTTCAAGCTGAACTGATGCGCATTCTTAGATTGACTGATATCGCTAATACCTATAGAATTTAGATAGGCATGATACGTTGCACCTATGCTGTAACGAGGGAATTAAACGACTTACGGCTGGGTCCCCCATAAGTTTCGCTACCCTTTTTTGCATTCGGACGTGTAGCGTAGTTTTGGAGGTGACCAAATATGCGAGTTGAACTCCATTTTAAGATGGATGTATGCCTCATAAATAGTGACCAGGTTTTTTTTTCTTATTCTAACGCGCGCACAAAGGGGTATTTTGGAATACCTTTAAATGTCAGGGCACAGTGCGAGCGGGAGGAGAGGAAGTGGATGAGGAAAGGAGGTATCGATGTATATTGGTCGTAAATGACTGAACATTACAACGGGGAGGAAACACATGATCAGATAGAGCATTCCACATTCGTGTGGGTCGGCTAAAGAATGACTCTATATTTATTTGTACGCCTGAAGTTGACTTTCAACGTGACTTGAAGCACATTCACAGACTGGCGGGTATCCCGGGAATATGTCTGAAGGGGCGGAATACATTCAGCAAGTTTAGTTGACCAACGGCCGTGACAATACCTATAGAAAAAATACAGGCATGATACGTTGCGCCTATCTTCTAACGACGGAATTGATCGACTTACCGCTGGGTCCCCAATAAGTTTCACTGCTCGTTTTTGCATCCTATCGAGCCAGTAGTGCAGTTTGGAGACGCCTGACCAAATATGGGACTTGAATTCCATTTCGGGACGAATATACGCCTTGTAAATAGTGGCCAGGTTGGATGAAGTGTAGTATTTCTGGCATCTCTTAAGGAACTCCATACATTTGGCTGCACTTTTCGCAGCTTCAAATACGTAATCCCTCTTATTGAGAGTCGAATTAATTCGAGTGGCGAGGATTGATAGTTCTTTGGCTTCGTCGATGGAAGTGCTATTCATCGACAGTATATTTACTTTGGGGTTCTCCTTTGACGACAAGAGACAGCACTGAGTTTTTAAGGCATTGAACGCTACTCGGTCAAATAATCCCCACTGATATATCTTGTTGAGGTCGGAATTCAATGTATTGACCATAACCTGCTGATTGGTAATGACGTGCGAAGAGTTTGGTCGGGAGTGTTCATATGAGTATGAGAAACTCAACGTACTATCATCAGCAAACGAGTGAATTGGGTTGTGGGTAATTGACAAGATATCATTTATAAAGATGAGGAAAAGAGTGGATGGGAGTACAGGACCCTACGGAACACCTGCATTACTTTGATGGGAAGCAGATTTGACACCATCAAGAACCACTTGGATTGAACGGTCAGAAAGATTGTCTCTTATTCATTGGATCAGCGAATTGTCCACTCCATATGAATGTAATTTTGATAAAAGGGCTGGATGCCAAACTCTGTCGAAGGCTTTCGAGATATCCAGTGCGACAACCTTGCTTTCTCCGAAGTAGTGGATGAAATGGCTCCACTTTTCGGTAAGGTATGCCATCAAATCTCCTGTGGACCTGTTGCTACGAAAGCCATATTGACTGTCATTGAGGAGGTCCTTTCATCATCATCATCATTGGCACAACAAGCGGGATCCGGTATTGGCCTTATTTAAGAAGTCTGAGGCTTGTTAACTTTTCCATAATAATTTGTTTTTCTGGGCAAGGTCATTAGTCTTGCAGTCAGGGGTTACCGACTGTATTATAACGGCGCATGTCGGACACCAGCTGGCGCAAGACTAATGACCTTGCCCGGAAAAACAAATTACCATGGAAAATTCAACAAGCTCCATGGCTTGCTAAATAAGGCCAAGACCGGTTCCCGGTTGTAGTGCCGATGATGATGATGATGATGTCGGACACCAGGTCGAATCAACCAGTAAGTAGATCTTACCATATCAAAATGGGACTATTTGAAACCCCACGACTCATGGGAATAAACAAAAATGAATGAAAACTATAAACACAACAAACATAAAAAAACCCGGTAAGAGTAGGTGTGATGAGCCGACACTGCCATAAGGGAAGAATTTATCAAGAAAACACCGACTCGACAAAAAGAAGACGTAGATGAGTCGGTGAGGTCATGGACTCTCGGTTTCCTACAGATCAATAAACAGTAAATAGTAAAATGGCGGCAGTACCAACGTTCAAAGCAGCCTTTTTTTTTTTTTTTTTTGAAAAAGTACCGCTAATTCGCCTACGCCACCATTCCCTGCTTCCAGTTTCTGTTGACTATACAGCTGCAGACTGGCCACTCGATTAAATTTTAGTGCAAATGTAAAATGAATCACGATACAACGTCAGCTAAGACCCAATAACTTGCAAAACTTGGTCTCGTGATTTTATCTATCAAATTGAGAGTTGAACCTCAACAAATAACAGATTTTAATCCGAAGATAAAAAAAAGGCAGAAAAAACAATAATATATTACATGGTATTATTTTTCTCTTCGATTTATTTTGATTACCATAGGTAAGTTGCTGCTCTATATTTTTTATCTAAGGCATCAGTTGTAACATTGTAAAAGTAAGATTTATAAAAGTATTGACTTAGCTAAACAACACCAAAATGCTTCTGTTCATATTCTTTATTCGAGTTGATGCATTATTTCTGTGGCATCTATTTTATACAACACTGGTAAAATTCAGAATAGTGTTGCATAAACCGATTTTTGAAGTAGCGAAAGAGCTCGGTGAAGATACCCATATATATGTATGTTACTAACATATCTCTACACACGAGCCGGTTTACAACGCCTTCAACCTCTTTCGCTAGACTCTGCTTCCAACCCCGTAGCATAATTGGAACTCTCTGCACCATGTCGTGAATTTTAACCAGTCTCGAAATAGGTCTAACTTCTTCTTCTTCTTCTGGAATGGACTCCATTCTCCCAGTGAAGTTGCGAATCTAAACTTATTTCCACAAAATAAAAGAAAACGGACTAAATGGTTGCTTTGTAATGAAACGAGTGTTGTTGAGTATTACACATATAAAATCTTACTATAATAAATTAAATATGTATTCTGCTACGGCTGAGAATATGAGAATAAAATTGATATGAATTTCAATGAGTCCTTAATTTGACTACGATATGGAACAACTAAGATCGATTCAGAAATATAGTACTGAGTGCCATTTAAATATTTTCGGACTTCAGTCGCTAGTGGAGATCATTCTGTGGATGTTTCTACATCATTTAAGGCCAACGAAAAAATGAAAAAATTTCAAATATGTGTAACCCATCAAATGTTAAAGCAAGCACGGGGGAGAAAGAGGATACAGACGGGAGTTGTCGATATAGATTGGTATTATAATGATTAAGAGATACAGAATACCTGACTGACTTTCAAGCCGTCAATTTGTCTTACAGTCTTGCTCGTGCTATTCTCAGTAATTACTTCTACTGTTATATTAACAACAATTGTCACGACCGATTATCTGGTTTTCTTGTTTTCTTTGCATCGTTTTCCGCAAACATAAAATTTGAACAAGTGTTAAAACCGTTAAGTTATGGCCCCTGGGCCACGTGTGTTAAACAAATTTAAGCGTAAACGGTTGCGTTACGACCCCGGTATTGGAGGCCAACCTCCTCCCGATAAACTTACAAAACTGAATAATAAAGTGCTAGAGAAATCCAAAATGTGTTCAAACACTAACTTTTGCCAACCACTTCAAAGTCTGATGGAAGACTTGTGGGGGTTCTCTATACCACATGGAGAACCAACCCACAATGCCAACCAATCTTGACCGCTAACAGCGCGTCACCTTAATCTAACTCCCCATGCAAAATCTGCATTTGCATACATCCCATACTTACCAAGAACCCATCTCCCAATCTGCAATAAAAGACATTTTCCAAACTCCCAACAGAATATAATTCAACAGAATATATTCTAAATATCCCCGCATTCATTTTCCCAAAATTGCTTCGGTCAATCCTTTACTGAATTCTCATTTCCTCTTCGTGACCAAGCAATCTTAACTTCCCCGAAATTCATATGTCGCATATTCAAATCCTCAACGGAACATTAACAACTAACCAAGCCGCATACATTTCCCCGAAACGACTTCGACCAACATTCTATCTAAACGATATTCCCTTGCTTGCACCCAAGCAACTCCAACTTCCCCCGAAAATGCATGCCCATACTTGCTCGCGTTCCCAAAGCAATTTCCCGGTATACACAACCAACGAACCCAACTAGGCTTATACGGCCAGGTTTCGCTGGAACTGAATTCCTATGCAAGCATAGCAATTCTATTCGAAAGTAGAATACATTTTTTTCTTCATCAGTCAGTCGCAATTCATCTACCGTGGCGTCTGCAACAATAAGTCATCTTTCTACCATCGGCGCGCGCACACCAGCCCCGCGTAACGTGCACTCGGGGGGTGCAAACCCCCGAGTATATAGTCAAGTCTATCGCGTCCCCTAATTTCTATTCAAAACCGGTATTCAGTGGAATTGTGTCGGTGGAGTGCTTGTCAGCGGGGAAAACGAAAGAAGGACACAATAAAACGACTGTAATCCTGGATATTAATTTTAGTCCCAATAAAGCCAAACAATTCGTGAATGACCGTGTGTTTTATCTGGATGTTTGCCCCCCCCCCCCCCCCCCCCCCCACTGGCCCTTCATTCTTCTCTGGCGAACGATTCCCGCGGTGGAACTTCACGTCGGGGAATTAAGTGAAACTGTGCCCGTGTCTTGCCATACAACTTAATCCCCCACACTGGTGACCCCGAAAACTAACGCGCAACCTTCGAACATTAGTGACCGGAGAGCAAACACGCGCCATTAAACACCGACTTACCCTGTACCAAATTTAAAAAAACTAGAACAGTGTCAGTGCCAACAACAAAAGTTCTTCAAAAAACAATTAGAGCGCAACAAATCCTACGTCAAAATAAATGAAATTATACATATGAGAGACTACAAACGCCACAACCTACACTTTCTTACCGCATATATTTACAAAATGGTTTCGCTTGCCCAACAGTAATACACACCATTTAAACACTTATGGCAAATCAGAGAATTCAATTCAAAATTTAAGTATTTTCAATACCAGGACATCGTAAATAAACAAACTGGACAATACAATCACCGCTACACCAATTAAAGCCGAAGTACCTGAACCTGTAGAACCATCAGTTTCCTCATCCAGCACCGATCAACATAAATTTATGAAAGGAGTGCAGAGTAGAAAACCTCCAACGATTGAAACACTTTGGCCGAGTGTTTTGGAGGAGGTTAAAATATACAACAAATTGATGCTAAACATCAGGCATTACCTCCGGCGCGAATAAAGAAGATCATGAAATTAGACGAAAACACACGAATGATTGCCACTGAAGCACCTTTATTGTTTGTTAAAGCTTGTGAATATTTCATTCAAGAGCTAACGTTATGCGCTTGAGTTCATACCGAGGAAAGTAAAAGACGTACACTCCAACGTAGCGACATCGCACAGGCTATTCCAATTTGTGACCAGTTCAATTTCTTAATTGATATAGTGCCTAGAGAGGAGATAAAAACAACGCCGCCACCAGCAAAGAAAGAATCCGAAGTTGTTAAACACACTTCGCCACAATCAGCGTCCAACGCCAATAATGTTAACGTTACTGCCAATACCGTACCGTCGACTGTTACAGAGCAACCAATGCAATACGAGGGTTGCCTCTTATGTTTCGGGATTTGGCAACCCTAGTGTTGCAATCCGGCAATTGACAGCTCTGTCGTAAAGTTGGACATTTTTGAGGTTATACGCACTCAGAACGTTTTGACATACGAGCGCTATTTGTGTTGTTTACAGTAACTTAAAAGATTCATCTCGGCCCAAAAATGGAATTAAATCGTCAACATTTTCGTGCGATTATTTTTTACAACTTTCGGCGTGGATTAACTCAGCAACAGTGCATGGATGGACTTAATTCAATTTTTGGCGATGAAGCTACATCAAGGACCAGTGTTTATCGATGGTATGGTGAATTCAATCGTGGTCGTAGTTCACTCCAAGATGAATTTCGTGAAGGTCGTCCAAAATCAGTTGTTGTTCCGAAAACCATTGATGCTGTGCGCGAACTGAGATTGGAAGATCGTCATGTGACCTATCGTGAGATTGAGACAACCTTAAGCGTTAGTGGGACCAGCATACATTCAATATTGCATAAACATTTGACTGTCAAAAAAATTTGTTCGCGTTGGATCCCACACAATTTGTCAATCGCCCAAAAAAAGGCTAGTGTCAATTGGTCGAAAGAAATGCTCAAAAAATACGGTCGCGGTGCTTCGAAACACGTCTATGGCATCGTGACAGGTGATGAATCGTGGATTTACGCGTATGAGCCCGAAAGTAAACAGCAGTCGACTGTCTGGGTGTTTCAAGATGAGCCAAATCCACCAAAAGTTGTTCGCGCACGAAGCACTTCCAAGCAAATGGTCGCCTGTTTTTTCGGAAAAACTGGACACGTCGCAACCGTACCACTAGAACAACGCAGAACAGTCAATTCTGAGTGGTACACAATCATTTATTTGCCAGTTGTCTTCCAAGAAATCAGGAAAACCAACCGCCGAAGACGGATCACTCTTCACCACGACAATGCGAGCTCTCACACATCGGCTGCGACAACTGCATTTTTGAGCACCCAAAACATCGATTTGATGGGTCATCCGCCGTATAGTCCTGACTTGGCACCGAATGACTTCTTTTTATTCCCGTACTGAGGTCAACGTTTTTCGACACCTGAAGAAGCGGTTGCTGCATTCAGAATGCATGTGTTGGAGATACCTCAATCAGAGTGGCAAAAGTGCTTCGACAATTGGTTCAAACGCATGCAAAAGTGTATAGATCTTCATGGGGAATATTTTGAAAAACAATAAAGTGATTTTCGATGATGAATATTTGTTTTTGTTCTCTAATCCCGAAATATAAAAGACAACCCTCGTATTATATACAATTGGCTGGGCAGGCGGGTCAGCAACAACAACTGCACAGCAAATGCAAACTGCTAATGTAACACCAAATGGAACAATAAGTAATCAGCACCTGCAACAGTCTCCACAGGGGATCAATATAGTCAGAGCGCCACAAAATATCTTATTAAGTGCAGCCAACACGGGTCAACAACAAACCGCGGCCACCTTAGTGAATAGTATACAGAACCCACAGCAGCAGCAGATTCAACCTATCCAGCAGGTGGTCACACCCAACGGAGAAATAACGAATGTCCTGATCACCATAACAGACCATCAACTAATTCATATGCAAATGCAAAATAATCAGGCGAATGCAATCCAAGCACCACAAGCTCTAATACATGCCATACCGGCACAACAACAAACCCAACTAGTCCACATCGGTGGTGGAAATGTGACCGCAGCAGCGAATGTTATACCAAACCCTGCCACAGGAAACGTATTCCCCAGCACCAGGCACGGTAATTCAATAGTATCAACGGATGAAAATCTCGGGAGCACCTTTCGACCCAACTGTCGACCCACCAAACGGACGAAAATAACTAAGGAATTTCACCAAGTAGAAATTCTGATAATTCGATATATTGTACATTTTAGTGAATCTGAACGTAAATTGTATTTCGTTGAATTAGACATTCGATTTCGTTCTAACCCGTTTTCTACGTCGTTGTTATTTTAAAATAATCATTGTAATTGTCAAAGTATTGAATATTTCTAGTTTTTTTTTTTTTTTTTTTTCTTTCAAATTACTTTACACGCTCTATTTTAAGTGTAATGCACATAGATTATAAGCATAAATCATTTAAACAAATGTCTCATGGCCCTTGCCTGCTAACAATACTGTATTATAAATATCGGTTAGTTAAAATAAACGGCACCCTTAAACTTTCGGCCGTTTATTGTAAAATAGAATAGGTAGTCAAATCAAGTCAATTCTTATTAAATTAATATAAGAAGAAAATTAAAAGAATACTTACCGAAAAACAAAACAAACCATAGATATGTAAACCATTTACCTTATTAACTAAATCCTAGCAAATAATAACGATTTTAATATATAACAATAAACACAGGAGCACTTACTATCGATAAGTATAAAATGTACCTATAAGTCAAAAGAGGTCGTTGATTTTTGTTTTTAATACTTAACTACTTAACAAACATTTTGTTTGTACGTCATATATACAAAACTAAACATATTCCGAGAATGGATTACAAATCCACAAAAGACGAAAAACTGATTTAACCGATTTATTCTTACCAGAATACTTAATATTAAGAAGATAATTGCAATGTTAACATTAATAAACAGCTCCTTCCTTCCGGTGTTATGTCGCACCAGAATTAATTTATAGTGGCGCTATTTGTTCGAAGTCGCGGAGAATTATTATGAATGTTTAACAATTAAGATTAACTAAATGAAATAATTTTTAATTTTTTTTCTGTTTAAAATGATATAATATGTAAAAAAAAAACGTATAACATTCACCGCATTGTAAACAACATCCCTGACATTGCGCAACCCCATTCCAACGTTCACGACATCGGCACAATTTTAACGGCGGCGCACAATGCCCACCACCCATCCACGCGAATCCGCTCGCCCCCTCTCAACGCCTCGCGTCCTCCTTGCGACCCCTTTAGTTACTTCCACCGACGCAACCACGACTCTGCTCAACTTCTCCCAACTTCCTTTCGACTCCTTTTCAACGCCTTTCGACTCCGTTTAACCACACGCGACTCCAACCAACTTCACACCACACGCGCCCGACACCGCTCGACCCCCCCCCCCCCCCGATTTCACTTGACTCTGCACGCCTCTTTTTGACTCCAAGCACTCCCTTCGGCATCCCTCGACACCGACCAACCCTTTTCGACACAGTTCGACTCACTTCAATCCTTCGATCCCCTCCTGCCCCGTAGCGGCATACTGGCACACGACGCCCCCACTCAGCCCTCTCGGCCTCACCCACCTTTCACAACCTCGGCTCCTCACTGAACCACAGCTACTGCGCGTAGCACACAACCGGTAGGACGCCCGACTTCCAGGCCGGCTCCTCGCTATCCACCCGCTACTCCGCGTAGCAAACAATAGTCACGACGCACGCCTCCACCACCCTTACTCCCACGTAAGGATCCTTCTTCCTAGGGACTCCCGCCGTCCCTCAAGCCACCAGGGCTAACCCAAGCGGCAACCCCAAGGCAAAAATGCCCCACTACGCCGCCTCCCACACCAGGCGCACCACACTATACTTCGAAGCGCGCATCATCACAGTTGCCGTTCGGTCGAGGACGCAGCGACCATACATCGAGCTCCGCCGTCGACACCGGTGCCGATATACCGCTCCTCTCCTCCACCAACAAGCCGCGCAACAGCGTGCCCGCCCCCCTCCAGTCCCAGCCGCAAATAATTCGCCATACAAACGTATGAGCGAACGACACCGACTCCGGACTCGGGTCTACCTTTCATCCCGCACACGGCAACCCGTTGCCGCAAATGCGAATTACCCTGGGATAAGTCCCCATCCATCCCACTCGCGCCACCTCGCCACCGCCGATGCGAGCAGATTTCCGATAGGTTCCAAACTACTCGGACGATAAACCTGTTGGTCCAAGCGCTCCCACAACAGGTCAGTGGACCACACCGCACGCCCTTTGCCCCTGCGGCATAAACGCGGTAACAACCGAGTCCACTCCCAATTATCGACCCAGGCCCCACCACGACCCAGAAACTCGTTACCAAGACAGTTCCAATACCCCACCACCGCGCCTCCCGAAGCAAGAAGTGCCACCCTGGCCTTAGGCACCCACACCTCTCCCCGTCACACCCCGAACCACTCCTTCCGCCCTACCTTTATTTCGTGACTATGTCACGGGGGGGGGGGGGGGGTACTGTGCGGGTTCTCTATACCACGTGGAGAACCAACCCACAATGCCAACCAATCTTGACCGCTAACAGCGCGTCACCTTAATCCGACTCCCCATGCAAAATCTGCATTTGCATACATCCCATACTTACCAAGAACCCATCTCCCAATCTGCAATAAAAGACATTTTCCAAACTCCCAACAGAATATAATTCAACAGAATATATTCTAAATATCCCCGCATTCATTTTCCCAAAATTGCTTCGGTCAATCCTTTACTGAATTCTCATTTCCTCTTCGTGACCAAGCAATCTTAACTTCCCCGAAATTCATATGTCGCATATTCAAATCCTCAACGGAACATTAACAACTAACCAAGCCGCATACATTTCCCCGAAACGACTTCGACCAACATTCTATCTAAACGATATTCCCTTGCTTGCACCCAAGCAACTCCAACTTCCCCCGAAAATGCATGCCCATACTTGCTCGCGTTCCCAAAGCAATTTCCCGGTATACACAACCAACGAACCCAACTAGGCTTATACGGCCAGGTTTCGCTGGAACTGAATTCCTATGCAAGCATAGCAATTCTATTCGAAAGTAGAATACATTTTTTTCTTCATCAGTCAGTCGCAATTCATCTACCGTGGCGTCTGCAACAATAAGTCATCTTTCTACCATCGGCGCGCGCACACCAGCCCCGCGTAACGTGCACTCGGGGGGTGCAAACCCCCGAGTATATAGTCAAGTCTATCGCGTCCCCTAATTTCTATTCAAAACCGGTATTCAGTGGAATTGTGTCGGTGGAGTGCTTGTCAGTGGGGAAAACGAAAGAAGGACACAATAAAACGACTGTAATCCTGGATATTAATTTTAGTCCCAATAAAGCCAAACAATTCGTGAATGACTGTGTTTTATCTGGATATTTGCGAGATAAACTCTCTTCTTAATGAAGTTGTAACCAACCTTAGTGCTCCTCAAACTAAAGCTGACCAATTTAACGTCATTACTTTATTAGCCATTAAGTATATATATTCGGAAAAAAACATGTTAAGAAACTCTCATAACATCATAACTTGGAATGCGAGAAGCATCAAAAACAAAAAGCATGAATTTTTTAGTTTCTTGATAAATTTTAATATTGACATTGCACTTGTTTCAGAAACCTGGCTCAAACAAGACATTTCTTTCTCTCATCCAAATTACATATGTTATCGCCTAGACAGGGTACATGCTAGTGGTGGAGGTGTCGCCATTGTTGTGAAAAAATGTATAGAACATTCCTTGCGTTCTTCATTGCACCTTAAGTTAATTGAGGAAATTTGTAAAGATGTAACATTAAGTGATAACTCCAAGGTGAGTCTTTTTTCGGTCTGCTTCCCTGGAGGAAATGGAATCATTGAGAAATCTACTTACTTTAAGCGGGATCTGCAAAAATTGTATAGAGTCAATACTCGAAACAAGGTAATTATTGGTGGTGGTCTAAACGGCAGAGATCAGTCGTGGAATTGTCTTAGGGCAAACTGCTGGGGTAACATTTTACTAGATGTTACTGAATCCAGCCCAAGTTTTTCCATACTTTATCCACTTCTCTCCACCTATATCTTAGCGAGTGCTAATAAGAACCCCTCAACTCTCGATCTATATATCACTAATATTCCAAATTACTGCACAGTACCACCATTAACTCTAAATGCGTTAAGTTCAGACCACCTTCTGATCAGCCTCACGGTGAATCATACAGTAGCTGTAAATCGTACCAGTTTATACCACAACTATTCCGCCGCCAACTGGAATTGTTATAAATCATATATAAACACGAACTTGGTTCTAGGTGATACCAGACTAAATTCTATAACCTGCGGCGAGCACATTAATATCCTATGCAACAATTTTGTTTCTGTTATCAATAGAGCGGCCGATCTTGCGATACCTAAATGTTCCACTGCTCCAGTTGATAAGGCACCGCTTCCTGAAAATATCTTACATCTGATTAGGCTACGAAAGTCTGAAAGAAGAAAATGGCTTCGTTATAGAATCGATTGTTTTCTAGTTAATGTTAAAGTCTTAAATAATATCATTAAAAACGAAATCTCAACATATAGGAACAAGTGTTGGAATAAACACCTTTCCTCTCTTGACAAAGTAAGCAAACCGTTCTGGAAAATATCAAAAATTATGAAAAAGAGAGGGTCAAGTATTCCTCCGTTTAAAGTTCACGACAAGTTGTTTATTTCTTCAGTGGAGAAATCGAACTTACTTGCTAACACGTTTAGTAAGAACCACTCCATATCTACGCATCTAAGCGACGCGTATACTGAGGCTGAAGTTGCTAACACTATCCATGTACTTTCTCAATCACCAGCTGAAAGTACTTACGCAACTCATATTAGCAAAGTTAAAGAATTGATAAAAAAATCGAAATCAAAAAAGGATGCTGGTCTTGATAATATTAACAACAAATTAAATAAAGCACTTCCACCTGCTGCAAGTAACTATTTAACGTTCATTTTCAACGCTTGTCTTAAGAATTGTTATTTTCCGGACTGTTGAAAAATAGCAAAAGTAATACCTATCCCGAAACCCGGTAAACCGGAGAACAGCCCGGAAAGCTACAGACCTATTAGTCTACTTAGCTGTCTGAGAAAGCTCTTAGAAAAAATCATTAAGGAAAAGATTGATCGTTTTGTGGAAGCCAATAACATCTTACCAAACTTTCAGTTCGGTTTCCGTAGTGGTCACAGCACAATCCACCAAGTCTTGCACATTAAAAACCACATAGCTGGTAAATTCATCGACAAGGAGTCAACGGGACTGTTTCTTCTAGACATCGAAAAAGCCTTTGATACGGTATGGCACGATGCCTTGATTTATAAGCTAGTGAAGCTTAAGCTGCCTATGCCGCTTTTCAAAATTATCCAGAGCTTTCTTCGTTCGAGAAAATATGTTGTGGGTATAAGAACCGACATATCCTCTACTCATCAAATCCACTATGGTGTACCCCAAGGCTCGGTCCTTGGTCCCATATTATTCACATTGTTTGTCGCAAATTTACCAAATCTAGGTGAAAACATTCAGGTAGCTATGATTGCCGATGATACGGCCATTTTCTCTTCGGGTGCCTTATTCACTAATGTCTACAACTCTTTGCAAGCACCTCTTGACAAACTAGCAGTATATTACAAGAAATGGAAAATAAAAATAAATGGTAATAAAACACAAGCTGTCTGGTTTTCCAGATGTAGGAAACACTGCTACATACCAAATGGCACTACACTCAGTATGTGTGCAGTTGATATTGATTGGTCCGAAGACTGTAGATATCTAGGTATTATTCTAGATAAAAAACCACAATTGACAAATAAAACAAAGTCGTAAGAGTTATGTATCCATTAGTGTGTAGAAAGTCAAAGCTTAGCATCGAAAATAAAATTGTAATATTTAAAACCATTTTTCAAGCTATACTCCCGTACGGGGGCCCTATATGGTGTAATTGTGCTCGCACACGCAAAATAAAATTGCAAAGGTGTCAAAATAAAATATTGAAAATGTTGCTAAATTTGCCATGGCATTATTCGACACATGAACTACATGAAAACGCTAACGTTAAACCGGTAGAGTTCCTTATTGACAAAATCAATCGAAACTTCTTCGTCAATTGTTCTTTTTCTGCAAATGTTCTCGTTTCCCGCCTTGCGTTACCCTAAATCACTACATATGTACTCTGTCTATGAAAATTATATCGAGGTCATTATTAAATAAAAAAACCGGAAACCTGTGCAATATTAGTCTTAAGATTCAAATAAGGGTTTTTTCTTGTGGTTTTCCCTTAATTTATTATTTATTATTCATTAAAATTGTGCTCTTGTCATTATATAGATTTAAGATTATAGTTGTAAAGGAATTTGCTGTCCTAAATCTCTTATATACTAGTTGTAAAATAGAAATGTATTATCTACCTAATAAAAATTTAATTGAATTGAATTGAATTGAGAATATACAATAAATATATATATATATAAAACCTCGTGCGAATGATTAACCCTTTGACGTACAAATAAAATGAAATTTGATGCGTCCGAAAAATATCATTTAATCACGATCAACTGAACAGTTATATGCAAGCTTAGAAGCAGAAAATGTTATCTCGAAATTTCATTGTTGTATAATTGTTGCGGATTCGCCCTTAACACAACTGGCGAATTCGCAATTAAATACCTGTGGCACCACCTGAATTGGATATGTGGCATCACCTTAAACAATGTCAGCAATCAGTTGACATTTGTGAACTATTTATGTTGGTTGTCACATGACAACCATCTTTTCTTTTATACTTTCTCTTCTTGATTGACTCTTGGAATAAATAGCTGATCCATCGAGATCAACCGAATCTTTTAAGTTAAATACATTAATGTTAATTCATAGAAAAGCAAACTCGTTCTTTTATATTGATGATTCGTTCTGGATTGGCTGGAGTTCACAATACGGTATTCTTTCCCTTTTGTTTTAATTACAGTTTCAGTTTTTAGGGCACGCCAAGAGGACATTACAACACCAGGAGCCACCATCGTGTTCCTGACGTATATGTTCAGCGTTTGTTTGGCTTTGGCACACACGTCTTTTGGCCAGGAGACACCATCGTGTATTCAACGCTTGTTGGATACAATTATTGGTCCTTCGAGCCGGATCCAGTCTGTGGATCCAGATTCACTGCTGCCAGCTCGCAGCATATAATACGGTCGCGGGACATTCAAGTCCAGACGCCAAGACCCCAAAGATTGTGTTTTTGAAAATAGTGTAGTGAATCCAGTGAAAATATTCAAATCACACGGAAATGTCGGCACCAATGTCAACGCCCAGAAAACAGAACATGACAGCTACATTGGCGGAAAACCTCATGACGACCCAGTTCGCCTCCCAAAAACGGTCGAGGTAGAACTACATCAGCACAAGCTCCAGAGCGAATGGGAAGACATCATACGGAAGCATGAGGAGATAAAACGCCTGGCCACTCCAAAGATGAACCGCGGCCACCGCTACTTCGTGGACAGATTCATCAATCAGGCCGAGAAGATAGTTCTGAACGAGGTCACAAAGTTTATTGAGACAAAGAACGCTTTCAATGTCGACCGTCCGGCCGCATCCAAGACTGCGACGGACACCGTCATTCAACCATCAAGTAGTTTGCCGCCATTGACGTCGCAACCACCCTGGTGGCCAGGAACTCCATCAACACCTGGCCTTCGAATGCCAAGTGACCATCCATCCAGATTACCATCACGAAAGATGCCACCGGAACAAACAACCCATACGGACAACAAAGGTGTGAGGACAGACACCGGAAAGCCAGCCAAGGCAGGTGCTGCCGAAGTGAAAGAAGTGACAACTGTAGCAGCACCCACCGCTGACACTACACTACAAAGGAAGGCTGAGTTCAGCACGAAGGCACCACCAGCTGCCAGTGCACCAGCACCAACGAAGAAAGATGACACGAAACCCGATGCACCACAAGAAGGAAAGAAGCCTGCTTCAGAGAAACCCGCCGATCAAGGCAATGATATCAAATCAGCGAGACTGCTCGAGGCTCAGCTTGCGCTCGACCCAATCTCTTCAGTTAAAACAACCAGCGGCGATCAAGGCATTAAAAGACTATCGAGGCTGCTCGAGGCCCAGTTTGCGCTCGACCCAGTCTTCCCAACTACTATCGACCACGCCGATCAGCTCGACATTAGCGAGGTGCCGTCAGTACAGTTGCCAGAAGTCGCCAACAACCAAGCGGTTAAGGAACCGCACACACTCCCAATGAATAAGCACCAGCAGGCCCATCATATGGCCGTTCCTCGTGGGTTGCGAACTTACAACTCCGACCCAGAGGAACTGGTCCACCTTGAACCAATGCATTTCACAAATACGCCATCAATTGTCCCAGCAACAGTAACCACGCCCAATGTCAGCAGTGACCATGACCAAGGATAGAATCCGTTTAATAGTCAGTTTCATCAGCAACATCCATTGCAACAGCAACAACTACAGAAGCATCAGCAGCAACCTTCAGCAGGAACTGGCCGAGGAGCAGGCCAAACGCATTAGTCATTCACCAACCTATCGGTGATGTCGATCGACCCAACCAATTGTAATTCGCTGTACTACTCGGATGGAGATCTTTCATCAAGCGATGGTCTCTCAGAAACTGCCAGTCATAAAGGCAACCTAACAGAGACACCGGGTGGCCAACCTTCGGCCAACGACAATCATCAAGGACGACGGCTAACACATGTAGCCTCTCCAATGGGGATAGGAGATCGCAATGCCCCACTTTGGGGGCGGTGCTCCCTATCATTCAAGAATCAACCAGCATGCCTCTCAGTAACCAAGAAGGTGCCATGGAAGAAGCCACATCAAACTCAACGTTGCGGCCTCACATGCCAAAGGCCACATCCCATCGGTAAGTTTCGTTTCAGTATTTTCGACCACCAGCCATTACGTGGTCATTGATCGTGGGTTGCGAATTTACAACTCTAACCCAGATCAAATGGTCAGTTCTGCGACCAAGGGTACCGAACACCGACGACGGAACTCTTGTCGTCACCAATCCTCCATCCTTCGCCAATTCGGGGTGGACGGCTCTCTCCAGACATCCGCATCACTAGAAGTCTACGGTCTTGGGCCTCCGGCCCCTGGAACAAACAGATTCGCCAATGATTAGCGAATGCAGCTGCAAACAGTCACCACCAGCGGAAAAGGAGCCGCACTACTCCCCAGTGAGTGAGCATCGACAGGCCGCTGACCGAAGTGCCGCCTGCCCAGAGATCGGCCCGATCCATGTCCTGATGCATGGACCAGCGCCGGAGTCCCTACGGAGACAATCGCCATGCATGGTCTGTGGGGTACACCACCAATTGACCGGTCCTCGGGGGTTGCGACTTTACAACTCTGATCCAGAGGAACTGGTCGACCATACGACTGATGACAGATTCCAGCAGGAGACAAAGAGGAGACATCGTCGACGTCTGGTCTGACTAACTCGTTTTATTGTTGCTTGCTGGAGAAGTATTAGTTGTGGAATTGCTGCAGGTATTCTTTTCGGTTCATTTCTTAACTTTTCTTAGTGTTTCAGAACATAACGCTTCCCCGACGACATTCCTCGGTCGGTGGAACTGCAGAGATCTTCACCGACGACATTTCTCAGTTGGCAGAGATCAAACAATGACTCTTATCAATTTGTCTTTTCTTATAAACTGCAGAGATTTACCTTTCCAGCTCTTCTTCGTCTGTATGATATTCTGCTGGCAAAGGCATATGGCGCATATGTAGCTGCGATTGTATTTCGTTTTCCAGTGCTTTGATTTGAATGCAACATTTCATTTATCACTGTTCATTCATATTACTTAGCAGGATAATTTGTTGATTATATGATGTAGTGTCCATTGTTATCATTATTATGTGTTTTACACTATTTACTTATCATTATTGACAGAGAGACTGCGTATGTATTTATTTTCTATTCAGTCTTGTTTTTTCTTTTTTTCTTGTGTGTGTATTCGATCTGACTTGGCGAGAGCGGAATATAATAGATCTTTACCTTTTGAACGTCAAGTTGACACTGATGTACGATACACGACAGACGACATACGATATACGATATACGATATACGACATACGGCATACGATATACGATACACGATATGCTACATACGACATATGTTTTGCTACTGTGATGTGTCGTGTTGATAGGTGGACTGTAATACTGACAAAATCACACCTTGGAGTTAATGGAGACTGAGTTGATGTTTTATTCTTCTGCAATGGTTTTATTTATAAACAAGAGAATCTCATCTAATTGACTTAATACTGGTATGTTGTGGGGGTTTAGTCGATTTATTTCCAGATCAAAAGAAAACTAAAAATTATTGCCGGTTAAGTCATTAAATTATTGCATATTAAATTATTCATATTGGTAATTCGATATTTATTTGTGTGTACTTATCCACTTTCTGTAAAACCTCCATCGATTTTTGGTGTGTCAAATCCTTTGTTCTTCTTATCTGTTGTATTGGATAGGTTTTACTTTTCTCTAATTCGTGTTGTCCTTAGTGTCGTGCTTAACTTTGTTTCTCGTCTTCTAACTGTTGTTATTTCCATATTTCTTTTTTTGCTATCCTTGTGAGCTATCTGTTGTAGGGTTATTAGCTTCTGTCTGTACCCCACTCAGGATGTCTTCCTTCTAGGCCTTAAAATGTCAGTGCGGATTTTGATTCATCAAAAGGGATTGCTTCCTATGCAGACCTTATATATCCCACTTGAAGTACCGTCTTTATACGTTGAAATATCAAAATCGAAACACTCTCGCACCGTCATAAAACTCACTTATTTTAACGATTTATTTTGTGTCCAGTGCCGTGAACAATTTTCTTTGTTCGTATGTCCGTAAAACAGTGTCAGTTATTTTGATAAGTTGTTATCGTTTTCTGTTATCACAAATCAGGAACACTACTTTAGGACTATTGTCTTGGTCTGCCCCCACAATTGCTAGTGTCACGGTATTAGAACTAAATTATTGACAGTTCTAGGGTTTGATACTAGCTAAGCACAATGGAGTGTTATACAAGAAAGTGTTATAACGAACATTTTCTCGTCACCTCTAGTTGCAAGCTGCAACAACATACGATATACGATATATAGCATACGAAATACGATATGCAATATAAGTAATAAAAAGGTGAATATGAGGAACTTTCACCGACCAAAGAGCAGATTATCGGACGCCAAAGACGTGATCTGCGTTTACTACCGCACCCAAGACACACCGGTCTTGTAAGATTTCTTTCCCACCATCCTTCTATAAAAGTAGTGAGAGAACACTTGGACTAACACTGTCCACACTATCCTTGGATACCCCCCTTTTTTCTTCTCTTTTCAGATGCCGCGAGACCGAGCCCAATATCCTCACGGATGAGGGTGATTCTGGTTATCGCAAGATGACCAGAAGTCAGAGACAAGATGAAGGACACATATGTCCTGTCTCGCCAAATTCGGCCTTCTCGCCACCATTTTTTTTTTTTTTTTTAAATGAGGAACTTCTTGGCAGTCATCAGTCAGCAGTCAGAGTGAGTAGAAGTTAGTCACATTATGTTGCGATCATCAGCAGCCAATACGTGAGAAGAAATCCGTGCAAACTAAAGCTCGGTAGAACGCTGTGTACTATTATCTACCAGTTCATTCTAAACATAACCTTCTAAGCTCGAGTGCATGGAAAGCTTTCCCGAACTTTCAACGCCGCTGCAGGCGCACCACAGGGCTTCATTCTATGCACCATCTTATTTAATATCTACACTTCAGATATTCCTCGGCCTGTGAACGGGAGGGTAAACCAGATATGCTATGCGGATGACGTCCTAGTGTACACCTCATCCAAAAGCCCTAAACTCGCAACAAATCGACTCAACCGTCATCGGGACGAACTGTATCAGCATTACAGTCGATGGAAAATTCGACTTAATCCATTCGAAGCAGTAGCTATCATTCTGAGTAGTAAACACTCGCAAGCTACTTCTAGATATTCACAGAATATTCGAATACAAGCAGGAGGTACTACGATTAGTCCACAGGACAGGATGAAATATCTTGGGGTTGAGTCCGTTGCACTCCAAATACTTAACCAATTCTGTATTGATGACCTTTTCCATTACCTTAGATAAAATAGAGAGTAATGCTATCGGACGGTAATTTTGTGGGGGACACTTTTTTCCCGTCTTTGGGATTGGCTGAACTCGAGCGATTTTCCAGCAGGCAGGAAAGGTCCTACCTGCATAAGATAAGCGGAAGAGTCTGCCAAGAATCGGTGATAGTTCTGGAGCACTGTTCTTAAGGACTATTGCTGGTATTCCGTTCGGGTCGGTTGCCTTCCTACAATCCAGTTCACGTAGAATGCGTTGAATAGTGCGTGGACGAAATCTCACATCCCGCATGGAAGACTGTACCGGCGAGATCACAGGTGGCTCCAAAAGGCCGGGATCGAGGTTTGAATTCGCGGAAAATAAATTCGCGAACACATTAGCTTTATCCTTTGGATTCGTGACCAACGTCCCGCTGTCTGTCACCAACGGCGGCAAAGAGGAGGATGCGAAGTTACCGCTGACAGCCCTTGCCATTGACCAGAAGGAGCGCGAACCAGTTGGGCACCGAAGGAGCTTATTGATCACCCTGTCGTTGTGAGCCCTCTTCGCGGTATCAATCGCCTGATTGCACGCGTTTCTGATTCTAACAAAGTTCGTTCTGTTAACATCGGGGGGATTGGAGCGCCATTGCTTAAAAGCTCTATTTTTTGCCGCTGTAATCAGCTCGCATTTTTGTCAAACCAAGGTTTATCGGACGAACTTCGTTTGATGGAATGTGGAATATACATCTCCATCCCCAGAAGAATAATCTCTGATACCGACTTAGCGCAAGCGTTAACATCGGAGTTTCCGAAGCACACCTCCGACCATGGAAAGGATGCGAAGAAATCTCGCATATCGTCCCAGTTAGCAGCCCCATACTTCCATACATGGCGAAGCTGCCTAGGCCGGTTATTCGCTTGATATGGAAGTGCATGCGCGACAGATACCAAGCAGTGATCTGAGTTTCCCAGTGGCGCAAAAACCTCTACGGTATAAATAATCGGTTCGGATGTCAAAAACAGATCCAGGGTGTTCGCATAATCGCCTCGGGCATCCGGCACTCGCGTTGGCTCCCCCACGAGTTGAGTCAAGTTGTGGCTTACAGCAAATATCTCCGCCAGCCTCCCAGTCTCGTCGGTTCTGTTAGAATGTAACAACCAGCCGGAATTGTGCACATTAAAATCGCCAAGGACAACAATTTCAGAAGCTGGGTTGTGGAGGAGCATATGAGAATACCGGGTGACCGGGGTGATTTTGCGAACACCTTGAATCTTTTTCAAACACCCGAGCCAAGCATTTATACCACGGAAACGAGTGCACCATTGGAAAACTCAGATCACTGCTTGACATCGGTTGTGCAATCACACCCGCTTCAATGGCTAAGTTGGCAAGGAGGTTGTGACTTGCGTTTGATAGTGCAAACCTATGTTCAACTGACGACTCTTGCTATTGTGCAGTTCGGCACAACTACTGAGTGGTAGGTAGGGTTTCAAAACCCAACCGCCTGGTGAAATACTACCCCATTGAGCTAAAGGCTTCGTGACATGGTTGGGGGAAATCTTTGAGGATCTTTCAGGGGTTGGATGATAGACCCGGTTGAGAAAAAATAGCACCTCCGGGCACTGACTCAACGCTATAGGTTCGCCTTTCCTGAGAGAAGTAATATAAAATAAAAAACACTTATATTTTAAGCAAATAACCAATATAAGCAGCTTCGTCAAGTATGGAGGAATGGGGCTGCTAACTTCGACGATTTGTGGGATTTCTTCTCATCTGCTCTCTGGTCAGAGGTGTGCTTTGGAAACTCCAATTTTATAGCATGGGCGGACTCAATCACGGAGATTATTCTTCTCGGGATGGAAGCCCATATTCCACATTCCATCGAATGAAATTCATCTGTTAAGTTTTGGCTTGATAAAAAAAAATGCGAACAGATTAGACCGGCAACAAATAGAGCTTTTAAGCAATGGCATTCTAATCCTGCGGAGGTCAATAGAACGAATTTTGTCCGAATCAGAAACGTGTCCAACCTGGCGATTGACACCGCGAAAAAGTGTGACAATGACAAAATGACCAACAAATTGCTTGCGTACACAACTAGTTCGCGTCCTTTCTGGTCGTAGGTAGCAAAAAGCTATCAGCAATAACTTCGCTTCCTCCTCTTTTCCTTCGTTAGTGACGGGCAGCGGGGCATTGGTAATGAATTCAAAGGATAAAGCCAATGTATTCGTGAATTTATTTCCCCCGAATTCAACCCTTGATGGCGGGTTACCTGTGATCGCGTTGGTTCAGTCTTCAAGGCCGGATGTGAAGTTCTGCCCACAAGCTATTCAATGCCTTTTCCATTGACAAGGCTGTAAGAAAGCAACCCTAGCGGATGGAATACCAGCAACAGTCTTTAAGAACTGTGTCACAGAAATGTCGCCGATTCTTGGCAAACTCTTTCGGTTATCTTGTGTACAGAGGGCATTTCCTACCTAGTGGAAAACCGGTTGAGTTCAACGAATCCCAAAGAAGAGGGAAAGGTGTCTCCCGCAAAACTACCGGCCGATAGTGTGGTCTTTGTCATGTGCCAACATGGGCACTGGTTCGCAAAGATTTACTACATAACTATGCCGCTAGCGTAGAACAATACAAGAAGTGAAACGCACTGCCCAACTTAAATGCATTAGCTTTATTGTCACTTAAAGAATCCATGTAATAAAATATATCTACAACTTAACATAAAACACTAATTGATAATTGGCTGTACAATTCTGGTAATTTACACATAAAATTACGTTGACACTTCTTGTCTCTTACAATTCAAGTAAACTTAGAAACAATTAGGTTGTCACTTCTTGTCGGTTAATTTATATAGACACTCGAAACTTTACAACTACTAAATATTAGTTTTCTGTACACTTTAAGTTAATAGATAATCAAATGTATTGTCACTTCTTGTCTTTTGAACTAACATCGATACCCGAAGCATTAGAACGACAAAATATTAAGTTTCGGTACTGTTGAAGTAAATGGATAATCAAATGTATTGTCACTTACAATTCACGTAAATTGATCTATTTGACTTCAGGACACGACCGCACATCAAGGCTACCAAAACTCAACTCTCTTTCGTTTATTTAACGTGGAGGCCCGACTTGCCTCCACGGAATCAGAACGCGATTAATGATATAATTGAAACGACACAATACCGAAACATTCCTTCATGGCCATGATGACCATATAAGGGATGATCATTGAAAGGATGTGCACACACACAGATGAGGTGGCTTCGCCCTCTCATGCTGTGCATGCAAGCGAACCGTGGATACAATAATTTCCTAAGGGGAACATAAGCTGACATAGTTGCCGCTGGTGCCAATATCCTTGCATAAGGATTGAAATGTTTGCACGATCAGAGACTGTGTAAATTATTATTGCTGACCATGTACATGTTGAAGGCATCTCCACGTAGTCGAATTCTCGATGGTAAATTTCCATTTCGAGAACTCGACTTGCTGGGGCGGTCGGCCGGATGCCCTCATGTATTTGTCGGTCGGGTGACCGATCGATGTGGGCATGTATGCAAGGGAAAGATAAAACATTTCCTGCATGTGTGTTACGTCAAAGAATCCTTCGACGACACAAAAAACCTATCTATCGAAATGTGTAACTTAATCACACATTTCCCAGAAACATTAAAATATAAATATTGCAATGTAATGTCTATTGCAACATATGATAGAAATAAAACCTATTAAGAAGTAATTAAAAAGTAATTAACAAGACTTCGTGGAATCACGAAATAGGCAATTAAGCAAATTGCAATACAATATATATTATGTAGAAAGAAAAGCCTAGGAAAAGATCTTGATGTAAAAATAAATTCAGTTTTAGAAGCGTCTCTCTGAAGAGCAGACGATTTTTTGAGTCCAATATAAATTAAAATAAAAATATAAATTTTTATATAAAAAATTGTTTTTTTTATTATTTCACTTAAGTGTAATTTAGAAAACGCAACTGGCGCAATCGGTCAACTTATCATCCGAAGACGATAAATCGTAAAATAATCCACGCGACAAGTGCAGTGCACTATTTTATTAAATAAATTAGTGACAAAAAAAAAAAAAAAGACAACCATTAACCTAAAATTTGTGAGTGAAAATTAAAAACTTTTTTATTTAAACAACAACGAAATAAAACACAATTATTCATCATCATCAATTCATCAATGCATCGTCATCAGCTCTGAAGAGCAGACGATTTTTTGACTTTTGTGTGTAGCTGGCGCGTAATGGAATATCTCATGGATATTGTTCGGGCAATGTTGGTTGCTAGATGGTGCAACCAAACTGTGCTTACGTGTGAAGGCTGCGTAGCTTTATGGTTCATTATGAACAGGTAAGTACCTGCTTTTCAGGTCTCTGTATGCCCTAGGTGGGAGTTTCTATGTGTTAATGGGAAGATGATTGGTGGCGTTCAAGGGAACCGACACAATAGCATTACTGTCTATGTTATCTAATGTGATGGAGAGGTAGTTATTGTCCAGTTGATTAAATATTTGGAATGCAACGGACTTCCAAATAATCGGCAATATGGATTGCGTAGCAGGCAGTCCACGGCATACCTTTTGACCTGTAATTAATATCTGGACATCTGCGATTGAAAAACGTGGTGAATCATGGGCGTTTGGCCCGGGGCATTGGTAATTAAGCTTCGTTCAAACGGGCATTCCCAGCAGCTTTGCGACTGGACGAAGAGATTCCTCGAAAATCGATCGATCCCGGTTGTTGTATACGACGTATCTTCGGATCTGCATTCTATTAATTCCAGGGCACCAGAGGGTTCTATTCTGGCTTCAATTGTTTTTGCCTTATGTTAATGATGTGTTAGAATCAGCGGGTAACAAAATACTCAGTTTTGCAGATGACAAGAAAGCTCTATCCAGTCATGGATAGAGCTTTCTTGCAAAAAATTTCGTGCCGTCGATGCCCCTCTTCTTCCGTCGGCAATGTGCATTGATATTTCAAAATGTCATAAATTTCCTTATATGTGAACGTAATCTAAAAAGAGGTTTATGTTTTTAATGTCATATATGTATATCTTAAATTGGTACAATATGCCTAAGAGGTTACGTACTCTATACTTTCATACTGTAAAACACTAGATAAATCATTTCATTGCTTAACAAGGCTTACTCATCGCTGCTGCCGAAAACAAGACCAATCAATTTTATGAAGCTGTATAAATTAATGTGTCAATTTATCGTTGAGGTCCATCTATTGGTAGATATCCACATTTACAACGCCTGTTTTTCTCAACGACCCTTAAGGAGTATGACAAAAGAATATACGCGTGTGGATCGGGTGTCGATGTCTCCATAATCGCACGAGACATGATAATAAATCGGCCAACGATTTACCAAATCCCTTTAAAATCCTTGACAAACATATTTATATCGAGCTCACAGCGATATGCATCCATCAATTGATATATCATCTGTGAATAGTGATTTTTAAATCATCCATGACCGGGTGATTCGGTTCGCCTCATTTCGAAATGAGATTCACCCTTGGAGTTTCCTTATTGCTGTGCGCCGAAGGATTTTGCTACGCTCAGTAAAATTTGTAACGGTATTCCGATGGAATTTGCAAAATCATTTAGATTGTATCCCGGACTTCTCATGGGAACCACCGAGCCACCAATTTAATAAAGTCAACAACTAGACCTGGCACAAGGGTGTGTTTCTTCCAGTGCACTTGTGATTACAATGGTCGTCGGGTGAAAGGGTGGTGAGCAAAGGAGACCCATGCCCTAGCATCGGCTATCGCTTCAATTTGGAACGCATTTGGCGATACATATTCGATGACATACGCTGGCTGAGGTACCGCAAGGGGAATCATGGGTAACGCTGGCGTGCGAAATGAAGAAAGCTCGTTAGGCTGCGAATAGAGTCTAGGAGATGGTGTACGAGGCGGAACTAAAGTCTGCGCACGTTCGATTTAGTTTTGTTGCTTGATACTGCGTATGGGCGCAGCATATTTTACATCCACTCCGGCACAGCCACGGTTTCCCACTCATGCCAGTGATAACTTGGACGTTGATCTAATGTAATTAGTGACAACAACAGATTTTCGTGTGAAAATCTGTTTCAGCAGAATGTGATGAGTTTTTCCGTGAAATTTCCATTTCAAAGCACATCGGTGAAATCCGCAAGATGGATCACAAGTGAGGACCGAAACAATAGGAGTTTTCGGAAACTGATATGCCGGGCCAATAGAAAATATTCACGTTCAGAGACACATTTTTAAACTGACCTTATTAGTAACTAAATTGTCAGAATAAAAGGGGCGTTTTGACGTCCTTAACCTTAGGTTAGGGAATCAGTTGATTAGTAAAAAATCAACAAAACGTTCAAACTCCACAGCACAGTCACACACACAAGAAGTACAAACTCATCATTTGAACTTGCATTCATTCAGCCGCACATCGGCATGGTTATTGTGATAAATTGACTACTAAACACATAACCATGGCAGTGGGTGTGAGAATTTGGTGGAGATTTCAAGAGATCACATCTCTGAAGTTTGACAAAGTTCTTTTTTCTACTTTTTTTACTTTTCCTCTTAATATCCACACTTAAAAAAGACTATCTAATATATAATGTAAGTGCGTAGTTTGGGCAGAAGACATTTATGAAAGGTAACGTCGATACACACTAATCTTCTGTCCATGAAAATTGTAACCGTGGGGTAACACAAGGCAGGACTGTGGGGGTTCTCTATACCACATGGAGAACCAACTCACAATTTCATACCTTATTTCGACCGCTTTCAATTCGTCATTTCTACTCTTATTCCCCTAATAAGCTTTTCCCCCTGTAAATCATGTTATACGGACGCATAGATAAACTCATTATCCTATGCAGATAATGCATAATTGAGTCTAGCTATCTTTTCGCCATACGGCAACCCCATTTCGCTAACCCGTGAGATTTCCACGCATCGCATCATGTCGGTTAGCAACGGCATAGTCTGATCAAACGACGCGGTTGCATAATCATGCAACCGCTGGGGAAATTATCAAAGCATTTCATTTAGTTCCCATGATCAGATTTCCCTAGCCAATTCGGCGTCCTATTCACTTTCTCCAGACACTCCATTCGATGAGGATCAATGCTCTCTTTTCGCAGGTGAATAGCACCAGCTTAATCTTCCTCTCCTTCACAGTTCTGTCTCCCTACAGGCCAATGCACGCTGAGGTCGCCTCATTCACCGAATTGGGTCAGTGGGCTAGTCTCAGAGCTGCATTGATTCATGCACACACAACAAAAACCACCCCGAGATCATAGTACTTTGTGTTTCTGTTCTCCCATTCTCCCATGTTCGTCGACTATCGAATTAACCGATGTATTCACCACACATCGACGGGCGTGGTAACGAGACAGCAGAAGTATGATCTCTATTGGTTGTCCTGTGTGCAAAAATTAAATTACTCATCTTCATCCCTTTTCCGGCCAGTCGTTATTCAACTACCGCAGTGTGTGCACACTGGTGCACACGCTCGCGCGCGAAGTAAAAGTAGAAACTTGTCAGACAAACGTAGTGTCCCGTTAGTTAACCGAGAAAGAGAAACGCGTTGCCTTGTTAAAATAAACAGTTTACAATTAAAGTCAAAATCAAAAATAGATAAGATAACCGAAAATAAAGAAAAGGATATATTAACAAATAAAGAACGATAAAAACTCAGTAAAACTACACCGGTGCATTTCATTCATTGCCTTTTCCTGGATTTTTGTGGATATTCGATGAAACTTTGATGGCAGCTCATCAGCGCCCAGTTCGCCTCTCAGAAGCGGGTGTTCTGTGCTTCCCTCAACCTCGAGAAGAGAGGGCCATCAACGTTATTCACGGTGAACATACGCCAGCACAGCCTCCAGATCGAATGGGGGGACATCCGAAAGAACCGTGAATAGATAAAACGCCTGGCCAGTCCAGAGATGACCAGCGGCTACCGCTACTTCGTGGACGGATTCATCGGTCAGGCCGAGAAGATATATCTGGGCGAGGCCACAACGTTTGTTGAGGCAAGGCACGCGCTCACATCCGACCGTCCGATCGCATCCAAGACTGCGACGGACATCGTTCTTCAACCAAAAAGTCGCTTGCCGCCAATTATGCCGCAACCACCTTGGCGGCCGGGAACTCCATCAACACCTGGCATGCGTATGTCACCTGGCCATCTACCCGGATCGCCATCACGGATGATGCAACCGGAAAAAACTTCCCCTACGTTAAACAAAGGTGTGACGACAGACACCGTAAAGCCAACCACGGCAGGTGTTGTCGAAAGCAAGACAGACAAAGGAGGAACGGTCGAGAAGAAAACTGATCCAAGACCTACAACGAACGCCGCCAAGGACATCACCACAGCTGCAGAGAAACCCGCCAAGCAAGGCAATGATGAGATCAACCTACCGAGACTGCTCGAGGCCTAGTCCACGCTCAACCCAGTCTCCCCAATTAAAGCAAACCGTGCCAACCAAGGTAATGATGACCACAACCTACCGAGACTGCTTGGGGCCCACTTCGCGCTTGACCCAGTATCCCCAACCACGGTGGATCACGCCAACTCGACATTAGCAAGCTGCCCCCAGTGCAGCTGCCAGAAGTCGCCATCAACCAAGCGGTTACGGAACCGCACACACTCCCAGTGAGTAACAGACAGCAGGCCGCCGAACGGAGCAATGCCTGCCCAATTAATGAACCGCATTCCAGTCCGGGGAGTATGCACCAGCAGACCGCCGACTAGAGTGCCGCCTGCCCAAAGCTCAACCCGGCCCCTGTTCCGATGCTCGGAACTTACAACTCCGACTCAGAGGAGCGGGTCCACCTTCCATCAATCGGTGGTCTCTTGTCAACTGTCAGTGGTACAGGAAACCTAGCAGAGACACCGGATGGCCAAACTCCGGCAAATGACTGGAATCTTCAACGACGACCGCTACGCCATGTAGCCTCCCCAATAGGGATAAGAGAGCGCAATGCCCCTCTTGGCGGGCGGCGCTCCCCCACATCCAGGGATCTACAGCATCCCAGCCAACAAGCACGCCTCTCAGTAATTCAGGAGATGCGGTACTTTACTCAGCCCAGTAGGCACTGGGTCCGCACCTGCCATTCCGCCAGGACCCGCGGACGGTGCCATGGAAGAAGCCACCCCAAACTCAACGTTGCGGCCTCAAATGACAAAGGCCACATCCCATCGGTAAGTCTCGATTCAGTACTTTCGACCACCAACTATTACGTGGTCATTGATTGTGGTTTGCGAATTTACAACTCCAACCCAGATCAAATGGTCAGTTCTGCGACCAAGGGTACCGAACACCGACGACGGAACTCTTGTCGTCACCAATCCTTCATCCTTCACCAATTCGGGGTGGACGGCGCTCTCCAGACATCCGCATCACTAGAAGTCCACGGCCCTGGGCCCCCGGCACCTGGAACAAACGAATTCGCCAATGATTGGCGAATGCGGCCGCAAGCAGTCACCACCAAGCCCGCAGAAAAGGAGCCGCACCACTCCCCAGTGAGTGAGCATCGACAGGCCGCTGACCGAAGTGCCGCCTGCCCAGAGATCGACCCGACTCATGTCCTGATGCACGGACCAGCACCGGAGCCCCTACGGAGACAATCGCCATGCATGATCTGTGGGGCACACCACCAATTGACCGATCCTCGGGGGTTGCGACTTCACAACTTTGACCCAGAGTAACTGGTCGACCATACGACTGATGACAGATCCCAGCAAGGGACAAAGAGGAGACATCATCGACGTCGACACCGCAGACTCGCGGTACATGCATCCAGGACCACTAGAGCCAGAAGATTCGCCAATGATTGGCGAAGGCGGGCGGAATGTTGCGGATTCACTGGATGCAACCAGCGAATTCGCAAGTCAACCATAACAACCAAACTAACAAATGTCAGGAACCAGCTCACATATTCAATGTTGGTTGTCAAGGAAGCGACAACAAAAAAAGCTTCGTACACCTTGAGGCGACACAGTTCGCAGTAATTGTAATCCGGTGAAATCTTTTACTAACTATTAACCAACTCGTTTTATTGTTGCTTGCTGGAGAAGTATTAGTTGTGGAATTGCTGCAGGTATTCTTTTCGGTTCATTTCTTAACTTTTCTTAGTGTTTCAGAACATAACGCTTCCCCGACGACATTCCTCGGTCGGTGGAACTGCAGAGATCTTCTCCGATGACATTTCTCGGTCGGCAGAGCTCAAACAATGACTGTTATCAATTTTTCTTTTCTTATAAACTGCAGAGATTTACCTTTCCAGCTCTTCTTCGTCTGTATGATATTCTGCTGGCAAAGGCATATGGCGCATATGTAGCTGCGATTGTATTTGGTTTTCCAGTGCGTTGATTTGAATGAAACATTTCATTTATCATCGCTTGTTGTTGTGAGCACATAGCTGCTTGTTATTGGTATGCTGCTACTAGCTATTCATTCATATTACTTAGCAAGATAATTTGTTGATTATATGATGTAGTGTCCATTGTTATTATTATTATGTGTTTTACACTATTTACTTATCATTATTGATAGAGAGACTGTCTTTACCTTTTAAACGTCAAGTTGACACTAATGTACGATATACGACAGACGACATACGATATACGATATACGACATACGGCATACGACATACGATATACGATACACGATATGCTACATATAACATATGTTTTGCTACTGTGATGTGTCGTGTTGATAGGTGGACTGTAATGCTGGTTTTCAAAATCACACCTTGGAGTTAATGGAGACTGAGTTGATGTTTTATTCTTCTGCAATGGTTTTATTTATAAACAAGAGAATCTCATCTAATTGACTTAATACTGGTATGTTGTGGGGGTTTAGTCGATTTATTTCCAGATCAAAAGAAAACTAAAAATTATTGCCGGTTAAGTCATTAAATTATTGCATATTAAATTATTCATATTGGTAATTCGATATTTATTTGTGTGTACTTATCCACTTTCTGTAAAACCTCCATCGATTTTTTGTGTGTCAAATCCTTTGTTCTTCTTATCTGTTGTGTTGGGTAGGTTTTACTTTTCTCTAATTCGTGTTGTCCTTAGTATCGTGCTTAACTTTGTTTCTCGTCTTCTAACTGTTGTTATTTCTATATTTCTTTTTTTGCTATCCTTGTGAGCTATCTGTTGTAGGGTTATTAGCTTCTGTCTGTGCCCCACTCAGGATGTCTTCCTTCTAGGCCTTGAAAAGTCAGCGCGGATTTTGATTCATCAAAAGTTATTATCGTTTTCTGTTATCACAAATCAGGAACACTACTTTAGGACTATTCTCTTGATCTCCTCCCACGATTGCTAGTGTCACGGTATTAGAACTAAGTTATTGACAGTTCTAGGGTTTGATACTAGCTGAGCACAATGAAGTGTTATACAAGAAAGTGTTATAACGAAAATTTTCTCGTCACCTCTAGTTGCAAGCTGCAACAACATACGATATACGATATATAGCATACGAAATACGATATGCAATATAAGAAAGTAATAAAAAGGTGAAAATGAGGAACTCCTGGACCCATCCCATAGGGTCTACTGCTGACACACTACAAACACGCAGGCACAGTACAAGACAGCACAAGCACACACACACACAAGCCGACCAAAGCGCAGATTATCAGGCGCCAAAGACGTGATCTGCGTTTACTACCGCACTCAAGATCTACCGGTCTTGTACGATTTCTTTCCCACCATCCCTTCATCCAAGTAGTTAGAGAACATCCGAAGTAACCCTGTCCACACTATCCTTAGATACCTCTCCCCCCTTTTTCTTTTTCAGATATCTCGAGACCGAGCCCAACATCCTCACGGATGAGGGTGATTCTGGTTATCGCAAGATGACCAGAAGCCAGAGACAAGATGAAGGACACACCTGTCCTTGTCTCGCCAAAGTCTGCCCTCTCGCCACCCATTTTTTTTGTTTTGAAAATGAGGAACCTGGTCAGCAATCAGAGTGAGTAGAAGTCAGTCACATTATGTTGCGATCATCAGCAGCCAATACGTGAGAAGAAATCCGTGCAAACCAAAGCTCGGTAGAACGCTGTGTACTATTATCTACCAGTTCGTTCTAAACATAACCTTCTAAGCTCGACTGCATGGAAAGCTTTCCCGAACTTTCAACGCCGCAGCAGGCGTACCACAGGGCTCCATTCTAGGCACCATCTTATTCAATATCTACACTTCAGATATTCCTCGCCCTGTGAGCGGGAGAGTAAACCAGATATGCTATGCGGATGACGTCCTAGTGTACACCTCATCCAAAAGCCCTAAACTCGCAACAAATCGACTCAACCGTCATCTGAACGAACTGTATCAGGATTACAGTCGATGGAAAATTCGACTCAATCCATCCAAAGCAGTAGCTATCATTCTAAGTAGTAAACACTCCCAACCTAATTCTAGATATTCACAGAATATTCGAATACAAGCAGGAGGTACTAAGATTAGTCCACAGGACAGGATGAAATATCTTGGGTTGTGTGGAGGTTTCTGTTCGTTGTGGTTGTGTTGTTATTTTGGTTGTGCCGGCACGGGAACGGGTTCACTAAAATCCCACTGAATTAAAACCGCGAAACGTTCACCAAAAACTGCCGACTCCTGTCACCAAACGAGGAAGAAAACACGAGGATGTTGTTTGTTTTAAAATCTGTTCTTTTTATTGTTTTCCGTTCTTATTCTTTACACTCGGTGAATTTAACACAAGTCAATATTCCTTTTAGCTATCACTAAAACTAGATTTATCCACATATTGTTGGAACGTACTAAGGTAATTACACTAGTGAGAAATAATCTGACTTGGTAAAATAGAATTACTGTCCGGAATTGATCTTCAAATAACTTAACTTGGTAAAACAGAATTACTGTCCGGAATGGATCTTCGATTAACTTAACTTCTAACACTGAATTACTGTCTGGAATGTATCTTCAAATAACTTAACTTGGAAAATAGAATTACTGTCCGGAATGGATCTATAGCGTTTGGAATTGATAGTGAAGAACGTGTGATTCGAACTGACGCTATGACAGTTAGAATCACCAAAAATTAAACCAATGCGTAACACATCAGGCTACTGGCCGTGCTTTGAATTCGATTTTTAAACGCAAGTATATTCCACTAATGTGAATTGTTATTTTATCGCTATGGTATACGGCTCTGGTGCATTATCTTATTCGATTTCCGTTCGATGTTCTTCACTATTTGCTTGTGCATTGTGTGTGTATCAGTTAGAGACGCCACACTACTCCCTCCTCAGTAACTTCGTTACGATCAATTTCGTGTGCGAACGACGGAGCGAGAGATCGTCGGAGCAGGCGAGTGTACCTGGTGCCCTATGCGAAAGTCTTGATCGTGTGTGAAGTTCTGTTTACTACAGGAAAGTGTGTGCTGTGTGTACAGAGTCACTAATTATAGCGTTTGGAATGATAGTGAAGAACGTGTGATTCGAACTGACGCTATGACAGTTAGAATCACGAAAAATTGAATCAATGCGTAACACATCAGGCTACTGGCCGTGATTTGAATTCGATTTTTAAACGCAAGTATATTCCACTGATGTGAATTGTTATTTTATCGCTATGGTATACGGCTCTGATGCATTATCTTACTCGATTTTCGTTCGGTGTTCTTCACTATTTGCTTGTGTATTGTGTGTGTATCTGTTAGAGACGCCACAGATCTTCGATTAACTTAACTTGTAACACTGAATTACTGTCTGGAATGGATCTTCATATAACTTAATCTGGAAAATAGAATTACTGTCCGGAATTCCTGCACTCCACGGTGGTTCAAGTTGTAACTCCTTCGATGGATATTACTCGACTCACTAAAAATGACCCGTGCAGTGGTAAGCCAGTTAACTAGGGGCGCCGATTGGTTCCCCGGTGTATGCTGCATGTTGGTAATTCATTTCAGGAAATTCTGGAGATGCAACGTAAGAGCGAACGATATTTCGTTTTCAGGGAATTTAAATGATGCCCTATAGAGATGCAGTAGATGCATGAACGGTTTAAGATTGCAGGGAATTTGAAATGCTTTATGGCTTGAAAAGCTGAACACTGTGGTGTATTATCTGCAGGGAATGATGAATTCAGGTAATGCATCCTTTACACGATTTGTGCCCTTTGGAGGGATACCTTTTACAGGTGGGACAGACTAACGAAACTTCAAAAAGCCCACGACTCAGTCGCAAGGGAAAGGCTCTACCATATTGTAGTTGAGATGGAAATCCCGAAAAGTATGCCGCCCTCATTCAAATCTGCATGAACGAAAATAAAGGGCGAGTTAGAATAGAAAACCACCTCTCAGAACCATTTGAAATCCGGGACGGAATAAAACAGGGGGATGGCCTCTCACCATATCTCTTTAACCTTGTCCTCGAGTATGTTATCAGAAAGGTACAGGACGACAACATGGCCGGATCATCCCTGAACGGGGTCACACAAATGCTCGCATATGCGGATGACATCGCCGTTTTGTGCGATAATCTAGAAACTGTAAATAAAAACGGTGAAATCATCATGCAAGCGGCAGAAGACGTGGGCCTAGAAATTAATGAAGACAAAATGAAATACATGATTATGGCGAAAGCAGGTGGACATCAGAGAACACACATAAACATCAGGGGCAAGATATTTGAAAATGTCAAAGAATTTAAATATCTGGGAACAATACTGACGGCCAGTAACGAAATGTCGAAGGAAATTAACAAAATACTACATTCCGGCAACGCTAATTGGCATGCAGTCAATATACTGCTGAAATCCAAACTACTATCACGAAATATAAGCTCCGTGTCTATAAAACCATAATAATGCCGATTGTTCTATACGGATGCAAAACATGGGCTCTCACAAAACGGGAAGAAAACAAATTTCGCTTATACGAGAATAAAGTTGTAAGGAGTATCTTTGGCGGCAAATATGACGAGGAGGCAGGACAATGGAGGAAACTCCACAACCACGAATTGGAAGAGCTATATGGCAAACCAACAATAGTGAGAGTAATCAAGTCGCGAAGATTAAGATGGGCCGGACATGTGGCGCGAATGGGCAACGATAGGACCGTGCATAGAATTCTCGACGGTAAGCCAATGGGAAAGAGACCGATAGAGTGGCCGGGACGGAGATGGGAGGACAATGTTAGGTTGGACCTTGAGGAGATCGGATCGGATGGTCGAACGTGGAAGGAGAGCGCACGGGACAGGGAACAATGGCGGAGTCGAGTCGGTGAGGTCATGAACTTTCGGGTTCCTACAGGCCAATAAATAGTAATAGTATAGGATTTGGGTTGGCGTTGTGCGCGTCAGCGTAATATAGAGAACCCCCACAGGGTCACATATACCCCAAAAATGAATTTCATCAAACATGTGACCCACATTCTTCAAGGGTCGGTCTAAACAACTGCACAACATCTTGAATTGGAGCAACAAAGTTGACGCCAAAATTAAGCTTCTCTGCTATAAGCAACTACTCCGATGTGGAATATCGTACTACTTTCCCAAATGGTCCCGCATATCTTCGGTCCAAAGGAAAAGACTTCGAGTTTTCGAAAGAAAACTCGTCAGAAGATGCACCAACCATTTTAGAAGGCCTGAAGGTCGACATTACTCCAACTCTCACCTATACAAGGGTGCCTCCATTACCTTTATCCTCGAACACTTGTTAAAATTAGCATACAAGTACCTCGAAAGCATTCAGAGAGTGAGAACCTACTTGGACGGGAGTCTGCCGTTCTTGACTCTTCTCTCTTTCGATCTCTTCGGATCAAACCAGCACAATTTCTTCTTCAGTACAAAACTGAAAAAAGCACCCTTCCCAACAACATTCCCCTCTATAATAGAGTATTCCTGGGCCCATCCCATAGGATCTACTGCTAACACATCACCCACACGGACACACAATACAAGACGTCACAAACATGCACACACACACCGACGAAAGCGCAGATTATCAGAAGCCGCAGACATGGTCCGCGTTTACTACTGCACTAAAGACCTACCAGTCTTCTACGATTTCTTTCCCACCATCCCCCCATCCAAGTAGTTAGAGAACATTTGAACTAACCCTGTCCACACTATACTTGGGTACCTCCCCCACTTTCTTTTTCAGATATCTTGAGACCGAGCCCAACATCCTCATGGATGTGGGTGATTCTGGTTATCGCAAGATGACCAGAAGCCAGAGACAAGATGAAGGACACATCTGTCCTTGTCTCGCTTAAGTCGGCCTCTGCCCACCGCATTTTTGTTTTTTACTTCTTAGCAGTCGTTCCTTGATTTTCTAAATGATGACATATTTTTCTTACACAACTCAAATGACATTCAAGTCCATGGATTCTTATTCTTCTTCCCTTTGACCAACGAAAACAGAGCATGTGAAACATAATCTACGTCTTAAACGAAATTTCGCAAGGTAACTTGAATAGTGGCAGTGAAGGTATATTGAGCCGATTGATGAGTAAGTCTGTTTATCGGTTTGCGCTAGAACGGCGGGTTTCCCTCTTTAAAAATGTGTAACGCTTCACACTTTTGCGTATAATTCATCACACAGGAGTAGCCAGTTTGTCCTGTGGTGTCCCAGTATTAATGCCAACGTATGGCACGGTTTCACTAGAATCCCCATCAAAGTTTCATCGAATAACCACAAAAATCCAGGAAAAGGCAATGAATGAAATACACTGGTGTAGTTTTACTGAGTTTTTATCGTTCTTTATTTGTTAATATATCCTTTTCTTTATTTTCGCTTAACTTATGTATTTTTGGTTTTGACTTTAGTTACTCCGTTGAAAAATTTTATAATTGTAAACTGTCTATTTTAACAAGGCAACGCGTTTCTCTTTCTCGATTGACTAACGGGACACTAGGTTCAGCTGACAAGGTTTCCCTTTTACTTCACACTCGAGCGTGTGCACCAGCGGTAGTTGAATAACGACTGACTTGAATTAGGGATGAAGATGGGTAATTTAATTTTTGCACACAGGACAACCAATAGAGATCATACTTCTGCTGTCTCGTTACCACGCCCGTCGATGTGTGGTGAATACATCGGTTAATTCGATAGTCGACGAACATGGGAGAATGGGAGAACAGAAACACAAAGTACTATGATCTCGGGGTGGTTTTTGTTGTGTGTGCATGAATCAATGCAGCTCTGAGACTAGCCCACTGACCCAATTCGGTGAATGAGGCGACCTCAGCGTGCATTGGCCTGTAGGGAGACAGAACTGTGAAGGAGAGGAAGATTAAGCTGGTGCTATTCACCTGCGAAAAGAGAGCATTGATCCTCATCGAATGGAGTGTCTGGAGAAAGTGAATAGGACGCCGAATTGGCTAGGGAAATCTGATCATGGGAACTAAATGAAATGCTTTGATAATTTCCCCAGCGGTTGCATGATTATGCAACCGCGTCGTTTGATCAGACTATGCCGTTGCTAACCGACATGATGCGATGCGTGGAAATCTCACGGGTTAGCGAAATGGGGTTGCCGTATGGCGAAAAGATAGCTAGACTCAATTATGCATTATCTGCATAGGATAATGAGTTTATCTATGCGTCCGTATAACATGATTTACAGGGGGAAAAGCTTATTAGGGGAATAAGAGTAGAAATGACGAATTGAAAGCGGTCGAAATAAGGTATGAAATTGTGAGTTGGTTCTCCATGTGGTATAGAGAACCCCCACAGTCCTGCCTTGTGTTACCCCACGGTTACAATTTTCATGGACAGAAGATTAGTGTGTATCGACGTTACCTTTCATAAATGTCTTCTGCCCAAACTACGCACTTACATTATATATTAGATAGTCTTTTTTAAGTGTGGATATTAAGAGGAAAAGTAAAAAAAGTAGAAAAAAGAACTTTGTCAAACTTCAGAGATGTGATCTCTTGAAATCTCCACCAAATTCTCACACCCACTGCCATGGTTATGTGTTTAGTAGTCAATTTATCACAATAACCATGCCGATGTGCGGCTGAATGAATGCAAGTTCAAATGATGAGTTTGTACTTCTTGTGTGTGTGACTGTGCTGTGGAGTTTGAACGTTTTGTTGATTTTTTACTAATCAACTGATTCCCTAACCTACGGTTAAGGACGTCAAAACGCCCCTTTTATTCTGACAATTTAGTTACTAATAAGGTCAGTTTAAAAATGTGTCTCTGAACGTGAATATTTTCTATTGGCCTGGCATATCAGTTTCCGTAAACTCCTATTGTTTCGGTCCTCACTTGTGATCCATCTTGCGGATTTCACCGATGTGCTTTGAAATGGAAATTTCACGGAAAAACTCATCACGTTCGCGCTCCTTCTGGTCAATGGCAAAGGCTGTCAGCGGTAACTTCGCATCCTCCTCTTTCCCCCCGTTGGTGGCGGACAGCGAGACATTAGTCACGAATCCAAACGATAAAGCGAATGTATTCGCGAATTTATTTTCCGCGAATTCCAACCTCGATCCCGGCCTTTTGGAGCCACCTGTGATCTCGCCGGTAGAGTCTTCCATGCGGGATGTGAGATTTCGTCCACGCACTATTCAACGCATTCTACGTGAACTGGATTGTAGGAAGGCAACCGGCCCGGACGGAATACCAGCAATAGTCCTTAAGAACTGTGCTCCAGAACTATCGCCGGTTCTTGGCAGACTCTTCCGCTTATCTTATGCACGGAGGACCTTTCCTGCCTGCTGGAAAATCGCTCGAGTTCAGCCAATCCCAAAGGCGGGAAAAAGGTGTCTCCCACAAAATTACCGTCCGATAGCATTACTGTCTATTTTATCTAAGGTAATGGAAAAAGTAATCAATACAGAGTTGGTTAAGTATTTGGAGTGCAAAGGACTTCTGAATGGTCCTCAATACGGATTCCTTTTGACACTTATAACCGATATATGGACATCTCCGATTGAACGGCATGGTGAGTCAAGGGCGGTCGTATTGGATATCTCCAAGGCTTTTGACCGCGTCTGGCACGCGGTATTGCTGAGCAAACTTCGTTCATATGGACTTTCCTAACAGCTTTGCGACTGGACGAGGAGCTTCCTCGAGAATCGATCGATCTGGGTTGTTGTGGACGGCGAGTGTTCGGATCTGTATCCTGTTAATTCAGGAGTGCCCCAAGGTTCTATCTTGGCACCAACCTTGTTCTTGCTTCACATAAATGATTTGTTGGAGACAACGGATAACAAAGTGTGCAGTTTTGCGGATGATAGTACGCTTGTTTCCTCCTTTTCGAGTGATCGGCCGATTGGTGCATCAACGTCGCACCAGCTGAGATGTAGACAGATTGACTCTCTGAATAAGGATTTAGATAGGGTCCTGCATTGGGGAAGGGCCAATCTCGTCGACTTCAACGCAGCGAAGACACAATATACAACATTCACAAAGAAAACTGGATCATCTGTTCCACAGCTGATGATGAATGGCCGGGTCCTCGAGGATGGGGAAAGTTTGAAATTGCTCGGCGTCACGGGCTGTGGGAATGTATCATGGCATAAACACGTGTCGAGTATCGCCAGGTCAGCCTCAGGAAAACTGAGTTATCTTTTTAGAGCCAAGAAATATTTTACTCCGGCCCAACTTCTTCTCCTATATAAATCCCAAATTAGACCCGCGCTCGAATATTGCTCTCATGTTTGGAGCTCGGCTCCTAAACATACCCTCGACCTACTTGAGAGCATACAGAGACAAGCAATCCGCCTGATCGGCGACTCGGCGTTGACGTCGGGACTACAGTCGCTATCACATCGAAGGAGTGTAGCCGACCTCTGTCTGTTTTACAGATATTATCACGGGTGCTGTTCTTCGGAGATTCTTGGCATTGTTCCACGCAATTCGGTTTATATGCGCTCCACAAGACAATCCGATGGATCGCACCCGTTTGTGGTTCATCTCCCGATGGCGCGAACATCCCTGTATCAGCACTCGTTCCGTTACAGAGCGGGGAAGCTGTGGAACTCCCTTCCCACACGAGTGTTCCCGGAGCGTAACAACCTGCAACTGTTCAAAGAGAACTGCAACAGTTATTTGATGGCATCTCGGGGCGCCCAGTCGGCGCTATAGGTTCGCCTGTCCCGAGAGAAGTCTAAAAAAAAAAAAAAAGAAAAGAATAAAATGCGGCTCTCAGCACATCTCAGCCAGCCCTCTAGACTCGTGGATTCTGTAAGAATATACCAACTAACAGGAGTTGTGTCCGTTAAAGTCAGCTAGAATAACAATCTCAGATATCACGTGCTTGATTTGTATCCAGTCGATGGAACGTGAAAGATGGTTAAAAAGTGTTTGTTACTGCTAAAACTGCGGACTGCCCCTTTTCCAGCGACGTTTCAATTTCCCTTTGTGGACTGTGTATTTTCTTCCCGGCGCTGGCCGGCTAACTGTACTTCCAGATCCGGACTCTGCTCTGGATGAGAGGGCGTTATAGTCTTCCCCAGTACAATTTAACTAAACAAGAAGGGAGATGAAAAACGGAAGCAACACAAAAAAAAAACACGGTGGCTATGATTACCTTATTTGCAACGAAGGAGATAAAACGGTTGACGTGAATGTAAATATTTTGCTGAGGTATCCACCAAGCTAAAAAATAGGTACTGGTCCACCGCAAAATTTAACTTTTCACATATGGATAAGCATTGAGTGTCGTTCTTCTGTCGGCCGATACAACTGTGCGACTCCGTGACTGATCATGTGTTACACGTCCTCGTCATTACAATATTCCGACATTGGACACAGAACTATACCTCCTTTCCCTAACATCTCCCTCTTCTTCCAGCGTTGTACAGTCAATTTTATTTGAAGAGATTATATGATTAAGTCCAATGCAGCTAAAGCCACATGATGCAAGGGGTGTGAACGTATTTACACACCCTAATAAGATCTCATTTTCAAAATATAATAAATAACATAAAAAACGAATACCAGACACAATATGGAATTTATAAGTCCACGTATTTCCGAATATCAGAAGAAGAATAATATTTACTTCTATTCTCGTTGTCTGTTACACCAGTCGACCTTTGAAATTGTTCAAGTGGCTTTGAAAACCGTCCTTTGCCAATAAACCCGACACTTGCTGTAAATTAATATCAAGGAACAAAGACCCGTGTACCTTCCGGAGCATATTCGAAGGAGGCCGACAAGTATTCAACGATTGGCGCTATGAAATTTTAACCCTGTAAGGTACAGCATGGTGGGCACACCCTCGATGATTTCTCATACCCCTTCCGAATACAGGACAAAAAATGATATACGAACATTTCCTGGTCGGAAAGTTAAATGACAGGAAGTGTCATGCAAGTCGTTGCTATATTCCACCAACACTATAACCAGTTTTCGTCCTTAGACATCCTACGACTGACTGCCTCCTCTTTTAGTTCTGAACTTTGTCATTTTAATTCTCCAGCGAGATTTTTCTGTTCCTTGTAAACACCATCCAATGCCGTCGCCCTTGTTTTTTAGAGAGGGGCGCCAAATATGCGGTTACAAGGACTAACTTAAGGGTAGTAAAAGTTCCTGACTTTCCGTTACCAAAAGGGACCGAAAACTTTAGCCGAGAGGTGAACAATGATGGCTTCGGAAAACGCTACGAAGATACGTTCCAAGTGCTGAAGTAATGTACGGTCTATGTTTTGGGCTGCATCCAACACTATTATACGCGACTTTGGCGGCGGCGGATGCTGAGCATAATTTTAAAAGTGTTGAGGTAGATTTATTATTTAACTAAACGTTGAACCTGGAAGGGAGCTATTGAAAGCCGGGTATTTCGGCGGTTGGATATCTGAGTCAATAAGGATGATGGGAATATTTGCGGTATGTCGTGTTACCATAATTCCACCAGCAAAGTTAACAATTTTATAACAGGGTTTTTAGTTGGTGAGCGTTTTAAAACATCGGACATTTAATTGAGTGGATGAGGACAAAGTTTTTAGTGCGCTCAATTACTAAACATTTTCAGGTAGTTAATGATGGTCTGGGACATGGAAATAGTTGCTCTGGACCGTGAAACATTTTACGGAGTTTGACTGCGCTTGTACATCGTTCCGGTAATTGTTTTGTGGTTGCATCAACTTGTATCCCTGTTGGCAATGGTAACTTTTTGCGATTAGCGGACAATAATGAAGTTAACATGTAGGTGGAATTTATAATCATTTCGTGGTTGAATGATCCAAAAAATTGAGATTCATATGAAAGTTTACAGTTTCACGATTGCTCGGCCTAGTAGACGAATTTCGGTCCCATGTCTTAGATCATCTCCATTCAAACGTTTCTGAATGATAATTACGAAATTTCAATGAAAAAAAATTTTTTTTACTTTCAAATTGACATTTTAAAAAATTGTATTCTGAGCCACGGCCGGGTACCCGGGTACCCCATTTAAAGCATTGAGAATGATGAAGAATGATGCAAAATTGAATGTTAAATAGGTAATTAATAATTAATTATTGATAATTAACTATTTAAATAACTAATAATTAATGAAAAACAATAAAAATGCATTTAAATTAACAAACAAATTTATTCAGAAGGACTTCTGTGACATGCATTACATTCAATCAACGTAGTTGCGTGTTCGTCGCAAACCGGCGTTTCACATTGCCGACACGCCTTTCTTGTTTTTCGCCGCATTTTCAGAGCCTGCGATAAACAAATGTGGGCACAACCAGTGACCTTTTTTCTTCCTGTACTATCCGGGGGCGGACATGCTGTCTGGGTCGTCGGCACGAGCGGCTGAACTTTGCCGATGATGGACTCGATTACAAGTTTTGTTGAGTAATGCCTCATGATTTGAACATTTTCCGAGCGTTCATGAATACTTGGCAGGGCAAGTTGTTCGCTTAATTGGAGCAAAAACATACGACGGGCGTTCGTCTTTTTCGGCAGCATGGAGTTGTTCTCTTTATAAATGACGAACGCCGCTAGTGCGCTTACATCGAGGACATTGAAGAACATTGCCAAGGGCCACCTATTCGTCCGTCGGTGTGTCGTGTATCTGCCGGCCATTTGGTCCATTGTATCAACACCAGCTTTGTACCGATTATAGTGCAAAATAATCTCGGGTTTTTTCTGTGCGTGGTCAGCGACTGCCATGTTTGAGTGCATCGTCGAAAGCAGTATAACTGCTTTATTTTTCTTCGGCACATACGAACAAATCGTCGTTTTGTCGTGAAAGCCGAACAGTGTGGATAATTCTGCACGATCCTTTGATGCAGCCATCTCCTTTGGAATATAGGGTTTGATTTTTCGTTAGGGTTCTACGACAGTCAAGTCCCACGACAATAAAAGCTTCGCGAGCGGTAACGTCGTGAAAAAATTGTCCATACAAATATTCCTTCCACTCCCTTTGTACGGTGCTGCTAATTTTTTGACAACATTTTCACCTTGATTTTTTCCTCTAACATTGCCACTTTTTCCGGTGTAAATAATGCCTTTCAGAGGGTATGCATTTTCAGCATCACAAATCCACCACACTTTGATACCATACTTGGCTGGTTTTGATGGAATATACTGCGTAAATTTGGTTCGCCCACGGTACGGATACAGCTGCTCGTCGATGGTAAGTTCTGTGCCGGGCCGGTACAGAGCGGACAAATTTGCATTCAAAATCGCCCAGATCTCACTAATTGGAGCTGCTTTGTCCTCTCTGGACCGTTCCTCTCGTGTCCGCGCATCATCAAATCTGATAAAACGTAAGATATTCCAAAAACGATTGATACTCATTGTGGCCCTGTATAAAGGGAATGATGGCGTATTCCACATCTCTGTAGTATGGTCTTTGTTTCCATTATTGACCCCTGCTGCAATTAGAATTGCAAAAAACGAATACATCTCTTGACGATTAACATTTTTCCACGTTCTCGACGGTCGATTTGAATTGTTTGCATTCCACTCTCGGATAACTAGATATGCCTTCTGATTAGTGTAACGAGTAATCAAATCCACTATTTCGCGAGTAAGAATCCTTTTGAATGTTTCAGCCGCTGAGAGTGTTTCGGTCGAGCGATGGTGACCAGCTCTTTGTCTCACAATATTGTGACGGAGAGCTTGAGTTGTGTTAGGACGTGTTTTTTGCCATACAGTTTTATCTTTCGCGGCAAACGTACGTCCAGTTGAATCTAGAAAAAAGAATAAAAATAATAAGAAGGCGTTGTGCATGAAAAATTAATAAATAAAACGAAAAGAATTATTTTTACCTGCAGTTGAAACTGCGTCGACATCTCCGTTCGTATCATTGTCATCTTCGCTTTCAGAATCGTCAATGGCTGCTTCAGTTGTATCATTTTCGTCCGCGCAATATTCTTCGTTATCAGATACCTCGTTTTCATTTCGCTCGTCAGTTATCCAATCATCGTCATCACTATCAGAAAGGTTTATGCTCTCGTCGTCAGATTCACCACACACGCTTTTCAAGTAGGCATCTCGTTGTGCATTACATAATCTAAAAACAAAAATACAACAACAAAATTATTTAATATTATTAAATACATTAATTTTAATATTATTACCTGTTGAATTGAGCACGTGTCAACAAAGTCGTCATTTTGAAGATGCTCAGATGCACAAAGGACGCTGACTGAACCACGCTTTCTCTAATGCGGGATTCGAATGGTTTCACCATAAACTCGCAAGTTAGAAATAGAAAGTTGACCGTACAAGTTATTCGTCAACCGAATACTCGAGATCCCTCTAGCAGGTATAACTGAATTTGTTACACACCTGCCGATCCTGACCTTGCTCTGCGCCGATTTCAATAGGCCTTTTGTAGCCGCAGATAGTCAAAATTCTTAATATTTATAAAAAATAATTATATAAAATACATAAAATATTCACAATATATTTGTTTCTGATAAACAAATTAAAATCTATTGCAAAATATTTGTTTTAACATTGTGGGTACCCGGGTACCCGGTCATTGACTACTGTCGGTAAAGTTGGTCATTGACATAAGGGTTAAATAATGACCGTCGTGGACGACACGGATGATCAACGATTCTTCTTCTGCTTTGGTCGTGCAGATCGATGAATATGCATGTATATATATTCTATTTTTCTCACCCGCGAATGTAATGTAAATATAATATAAGATTCTTTGTTTACTCAAAATTTGGGCTAATGCTTATACTACGATTTCTAACGAATCGCTGGTACTTGTCCATTATTTCGAAGGTACGTGTATCGCGATCTCAAGTAAGTTGTATGTATACAAGTATCCATTCCGGAACAACGGTAGCTCAAATATTTTTTATATTTTACTGTATTTTTTTTATATGTTTCCACATTGTGTTGGTAATTGAGCGGCCAACACGTAGTTTGATCTCCGCCGACCGAGGAATGTCGTAGGGGAAGATTTCTCTAATGTTCAAAAGTGGTGTCTCCTGTCGTGCCGCGATGTTAATTGTTGTTCTGAAACACTGATAAATGCAAATGGTTGAAAGAGGAAAAGAATACCTAAATGTGGTTGTGCAGCAATCCCAGTAATGAAATAATCCGCCTTCATGGCAAATAAATCGATGATTATACTATTAGAAATCAATATTACTTTATTTAACGGATGAACTAGCTTTTGATCGATTTACAAATGATGTACGAGGATTGGGTTTATTGGACATGCGACCGTCAAGAGAAGTTAATGAAGAAGAGGTAAAATTGAATCAAGTTGGTTGGCAGCTAGCAATTTAGTTGTTTATGCGTTGTCATGACAACAGTTTGCTGACTTTTGTTGATTGTGGTTGCGATAGTTGCATTCAATTGCGAATTCGCTGGTTGCATCCAGTGCGTATCCGCAACATTCCGCCCGCCATCGCCAATCATTGGCGAATCATCTGGCTCCGGGTGGTCGTCCGGAGCTTGGTCGGGGGGTTCCTCCTCCAGTGGAAGGATGCTGATTAGTCCCTTTCGTTGCTGCAGGCCCTTCTCTTTTGTAGTCACGGAACTGGCCATGTGATCTGGGTTGGATTTGTAAGGTCGCAACCCACGACCAGTGACCATGTGCTGACCGGTGATTGGTCTCACTAAATCGAGACAAGAGGTGGTGACGAGTGCTGCGTCCATTGGCACTCGTTCGAAATTAGTGGCCGGAAAGATGCGGTCGTTTGCGGTTGACGCCGCAGCGTTCAGGCGGATGCGGCGGTTGGAACTCGGTCGGTCCCTGGATACTGGGCAGCGCCACCCGCCAAGCGGCGCATTGCGCGCTCCTTGGTCTATGGTGGTAGCTGTATGTTGCCTTGAATCTGGTCTCCGGGGTAGACGTCGACAATGTCTTCTATTTGTCCTCTGATGGGATCTGCAATCAGCAGTCGTAGAGTCGACCAGTTCCTCTAGGTCGGAGTTGTAAATTCGCAACCCACGAGGAACGGCCATTTTGTGGTTGGTGACAGGACTGGTCACCTGTAAGCTGGATGCTGTGTTTTGCCGTGAAGTCTTTGGGCGGCCAGGCTCCCGGCTCTTCGATTGCCCGTTGTCCTTGCGGCGGTTCAGCGGGTCAGTGGCATGTTCGACGGCGGGGCCAGGAGGGAGGTCGGGTGAAGCTGCACGTGTCAGTATCCACCCTAAATTAGTGTCCTGGGCGATGATGTCCGAGTCGATGATGGCCCAGTACACAGACTCCGCCTGCTTTCGCCAATCATAGGTGAACCCTTTGGTTCCAGAGGTCTTCTGGTGATGCGGAGGTCTAGATAGGGCCGTCCGCCCTGAATTGGTGAAGTATGAAGGATTGGTGACGACGAGAGTTCCGTCGTCGGTGTTCGGTACACTTGGTCGCAGAACTGACCATTTGATCGGGGTTGGAGTTGTAAGTTCGCAACCCACGATCAATGACCACGTAATGGCTGGTGGTCTGAAGTACTGCATCGAGACCAGTGGCGGTGATAAATGCTGCGCCCATTGGTACCCGTCCGAAGGTATCTGCCGGCGGGATGCGGCCTTTGGCATGTGAGGTCGTAACGTTGAGTCGTGCGATATCTTTCCTGGCACCGTCCGCGGGTCCTGGCGGAATGGCAGTCGCGGACCCAGTGCCTACTGGGCTGAGTGAAGAACCGCCTCTCCTGAATTACTGAGAGGCGTGCTTGTTGGATGGGATGCGGTTGATCCCTGGATGTGGGGGAACGTCGCCCGCCAGGCGGGGCATTGCGCTCTCCTAGCCCTATTGGGGAGGTTACATGTGGCAGCGGTCGTCCTTGATGATTTCTGTCATTGGCCGGAGTATGGCCATAGGGTGCCAACAATTGGTTGGGTCGATCGACATCACCGATAGGTTGGTGAGTGACAAATGCGTTTGGCCTGCTCCTAGGCCAGTTCCTGCAGAATATTGCTGCCGGTGCTTCTGTAGTTGTTGCTGTTGCAATGGATGTTGCTGGTGAGACTGACTATTAAACGGTCTTTGGTGACGGTCACTGTGGACATTGGGTGTGGCTACTGTTGCTGGGACAGTTGATGCCGTATTCGTGGAATGCTCTGACGTTATATCTGACACGGATCCGATAGGTGCCATGGCCACTGCTTGTTCTTGAATGGTTTTGAAGGGTGGTAAGGTCGCTACACACGAGGAACGGCCACGTGATGTTGTGCCCCACAAGGCGTGCGCGGCATCGGTTTCTGTTGGGGGGTCGGCATTGGACCGAGCATCGGGACCTGGGCCGGGTTGAGCTTTGGGCAGGCGGCACTCTGGTCAGCGTCCTCCTGGTGCTTACTTCCCGGACTGGAATGCGGTTCATTAATTGGGCAGACAACGCTCCATTCGGCGGCCTGCTGGTTCTTACTCACGGGGAGTGTGTGTGGTTCCTTAACCGCTTGTTTGGCGGTGACTTCTGACAGCTGCACTGAGGGCAACTCGCTAAAGTTGAGTTGGTTGGCGTGATCCACCGTGGTTGCGGAGACTGGGTCGAGCGCGAGGTGGGCCTCGAGCAGTCTCAGTAGTTGTCTCTTGCCTTGATCGGCGAAGTTTGCTGTAATTGGGGAGGCTGGGTCGAGCGCGAACTGGGCCTCGAGCAGTCTCGGTAGGTTGTGGTCATCGTTGCCTTGCTCGGCGGGTTTCTCTGCAGCAGGCTCTTTTCCTTGATTGGATGCATCGGATTTCTTGGCATCTTCCTTCGCTGGTGCTGGTGCACTGGCAGCTGCTGGTGCCTTCTTGCTGAAATCAGCCTTCTTTGGTAGTGTCGCTTTAGCGGCGAGGGGTGCTGCTGCCGTTTGCACTTCTTTCACTGCTTCTGGAACATTTTTGATGTGTTTGGCTGCGTTAGTTGTAGGTTTTGGATCGGGTTTCTTCTTGGCCGTTCCTCCTCTAGCTGTCTTGCGTTCGGCAGCACCTGCCTTGGCTGGCTTTTCGGTGTCTGTCGTCACGACTTTGTTGTCCGTATGGGGTGTGTGTTCCCGGGGCATCATTCGTGGTGGTAATCTTGATGGGTGGCTAGGTGGTATTTGCATGCCAGGTATTGAAGGGGTTCCCAGCCACCAAGGTGGATGCGCCATCAATGGCGGCAAACGACTGTTGGGTTGATACACGGTGCCCGCGCGCAGTATTGTAAGCGGTCGGACGGTCGGCGATCAGCGCATGCCTTGCCTCAGCAAGCTCCGTGGCCTCTTCAAGATATGTCTCCTCAGCCTCGTCGATGAATCTACCTTCATAATAGCGTTGGATGATCGTCCATGGAGTTACCAGGCATATGAATTGTTCATGCCGTTTCAGAATCTCGTTCCAGTCCAGCTGGAGGCCGCGCCCTTGCGCCTCCACTGTGGCCAGCGTCGGTGGCCCTTTCTTTTTGAAATTCTTGAAAGTGCCCATAATTTTCTTATGTGCGGCAAACTGGGCCCTGATGAGTTGTTCATGTTTGACTTCGCTGACATTGGTGCCGGCATCTCCTTGTAATTTGGATGCATACGTCTGGATTCTCTAGTATGCCGCGATTGACGGCGGTCGGTCCTTAGGCTAGACCCTCTATTATACCGCGATTGGCTGGTTCGTCCTTAGGCTGGACCTTATAATATGCCGCGAATGACGGTGGTCGGTTCTTAGGCTGGACCTTCTAATATGCACTCATGCATTGTCAGTGCCGGATTAAGCCAATCGGGGGCCCTAGGCCATTCAAATTTTGGGGCCCTCTTTTTTTTAATAATCGTAAAATTAATCGTTATTGATGCATTTGTATAATTTAAACAGCTAATTCATATCATTTTAAGGTTTTCAAATACAATAAAATAAAGGAAATCATTTTTTTAGTTGAATTATATATTTTTTGATTAAAAATAATTAACAGTATATTAAATTATAAAATAATCTTTGGACATCTCTTTGGAAGATGAAAGCGACGCTCGTTTTCAACAAACTTTTTTTCTGCATTTTTGATCAACAAAATCATTGATGATTTCTTCAGAATCAATTTGACGAAGAATGTCCGATTCAATGGACATCAGACTTAGCATGTCTAATCGTTCTTGACGCATAACACTTCTTTGCTCGTTTTTGATGCGTTTCAATTTTGAAAAAGAGCGCTCTGTCGAACAATTCGTGATCATAAGAGTTAAAAAAATGCGAAGAGCAATTTCAACGTTCGGAAAAACTAATTCAAGATGATCTTGAATCAAACTTTCGTAGAGGTCAGAGTGAGTGAACTTAAGTTTCATTTGGAATTTTGATTTAATGAAAGCGTGAAACTGTATGAGTTCAGGGTAAAATTCTTCTAAATCGTCAGAGTAAAAGTCAACTAAATCGGAAATATTTTTGGAATACACATTTTCGGTCAAATCAAAATCAGCCAAAAACGAAAATCTCTCCGAAACCTCTAAGTAAACTTTGCTTTGTCTGTTGATTTCAATCTTGACCGTATCGATGATTACCAAAAAACCGTTTACACGAAAATAGTCGCGCGGACTTAATGCAACCTCTGGAGCATCGCCATCGTTTGGCTGTCTTGTTCTTCTTCGAACTCGCGATGCAACATTCGCATAATCTGTCTCAGGTAAAATGGATCTGGCTTTGTTTTCAAACACTTCGAACTTATCTCTCATCTCATCTAACAAATTTTCTACTGACGAGTACATTAACAGGCAGGTTTTCAGATCAATTTCTACTGACTGCAATGCTTTACTCGTTGCCCGAAAATTGTTCAAAATATCGCTCCACAAAACAAGCATGAAAACAAATTCGAAGGTTTGAATTTTATTCGCGATACATTCAGCTTCGTGTCTACAGTCACTTTTTTGTGTTAAATCATCAGCAATTTCATACAATACGATTTCGTTGAAAGAATTGCCTCAGTGGCGTTCGCATGAGCTTCCCAACGAGTTTGGGATAACGATCTCAGTACCTTTTCGTTTCCGATACGTTCCTTCAAAACGTCCCACCGGTGGATTGAGCTTGAAAACAATGTGTACAATAATTGTACAATAGAAAAAAAGTTCACTGCACACAAGCAGCACTTTACAGCAGTTTCTCCAACTAAGTTAAGCGAATGCGCTGCACATGGTAAATAAATCGCAAATTCGTTGAGATTTAACAAGATCGATTGCATACCTGAGTAAATAGCCGACATATTCGGAGCATTATCATAAGATTGACCCCTGCAGTATTTAAAATCTAAGCCGCAAATCGCAAGAAATTCTAAAACCATGGATATCAAAGTTTAAAAAAGTCAAAAATCTTTCAACGGGCTTTCCATTCTTAGCAACATATCAGACAACTACACTGAGTTGATCAACGTGAGCAATATCCGGAGTTGAATCGACTGAAAGACCAAAATATCGCGCGGCTAAGACCTCTTGTATAATGTGATGTCTTACTTTTGAACCCATAATGCTGATCAACTCCTCACAAATTGTTTTTGATAAATACGAGGGATTCCCCTTGCCTCGGTCCGCAAAATTTTCAATGTGACTTTTTAAGAACGGGTCAAACTGTGCAATTAGTTCGAGTAAACCTAAGTAATTTCCATTATCTGGAACGCCGAAATGCTCATTTGTGCCTCTGAAAGGTAATCCTCGTTCAGCCAACGTTATGATGACTGGAATCAATCGTCGCACTGCATCTTTCCAATAATTTTTCTCTTTCTGGTACTCAAGTTGAAGGTTGTCGGAAACATCGACGCAGTTCTGTCGCCTTTGAATGTATGTCAACATACATTCTCTGTGAAGAGATCCATTCTCATGTTGATGTAATTGGGAAACATTTTTCCAATCATTAAATCCATCGCTGGTCAGTTTGTTTTGTTTGTCTTTGGAAGCAAAAATTTTACATACAAAACAATACACGCAACCGGTCGTGGGAGAATAAATTAGCCATTCGCGCTTGAACCGTTCTTGATTTGCCTTTCTTCCAAAAAACGTTTTTTCTGAGCAATATCTTGCTCTACCTTCTGCATCGTAAAATCTACGAGACGGCTCAAACGGTCCAGAGTGATTTTGGCACATGCTTGGACCACGATTGAACCAAAAATTGGCGTCATCGTCAGTGAAATCACCCTACTTGCCTGGATCGCTCGAACAATTGTCATTGTTCGCTGCAGTTTCAAAAGTACCCAAATCCGCGGCTCTAAGTTCTTCGTATTCGTTCAGACTAACATCACGCTGCGAGTTTGATCCATCATCTTGATCCAAAGATTCAGAGGTTTTGAGATGATCGACTTGCTCTGTTTCAGATTGAATCTGCAAATTTGATAAAACAATTTTGAATTCAAAAGTTTTAAGAATTACATTTGCTCTAAAAACACTTTAATTTATATTTTATAAGAAAGTTATAATTTATAAATATCAACAGTAAATTATATTTCGATTCTTACATCTTCATTACTAGATTCGATCTGTTCACTAGCTGATGAAGAAGCATGTGCAGTGGAACTTTGGAAGAATGACGTCAATTTTGGTAGTTTCGATAAATCTGTCTCAATTCGTTTTTTCTTTTCATCCGCAATTTTTTTTTTTTTGAACCCCGCTCTGATAGGATCGTCGCATTATGTAATCTACAAACATACTTAAATCGCAACATTCTAATAGGAAAAGCAAACATCAACTTCTGCATTTGAAATTAAACAACAAAGTTTAAAATCAAAAAACCGAACTCAAAAATAAATCAAAAAAACAAAACCAAAAAGTTAAATTATCGAAATAGCTAAAACTAAATCAGTTTACAAAATCAAAATCGAACAACAAAACAAATTTCGAAAAGCTGAACGAAACTTAAAAAATAAATTTAAAACGAAAACAATATACAAACTCACTTTCATTATTGTTGTTGGATAACAAAAAAAGACAATTTGATTGGTGATATTTTTTGTGTTGTGTGAAAAGATACAATATAAAACAGAACCTACCTTTTTCAACAAATGCGTAGTTTTCGATATGTTCATTACACACAATACCACAATTTCACATTAATTAACATCTAGATTCGTCACTAATTGAAAAAACGTTCTTTTTTTCTCTAAGAACAACGAACAAATGTAATTTGACAAACGACAAAGCAACAGATAGTTTTGTTTTGCTTAAAACACTGAAATGAATCGTTTTTGTTTATATAAACAAGCTCGAGTTCGATTTCGGTTATTTAGCGCGCGATTTGAAATTCAAATCGTAGCTTAAAATAACAATCAAAAGAATAAATCAATTAAAATTTTTAAATATTTTTGTTTGGAAATACATTTGTATAATCAATTACATAAGATAAATGAATTGTCTTTAAAAAAAAATTTTGTTTACAAAATTCCAAAAAATATAAAAAAATTTAATGAAAACTAAAAATAAATTAAAAACAATCATGACAAATTTTCTTGGGGGCCCTTGCTCGCCAGGGACCCCAGGCCATGGCCTAGTCCGGCCTAATAGGTAATCCAGCACTGTGCATTGTAACCTCAATCGTCTCCTCGAGGTTTGTTGATATAAGACCAACAGAATAGGAAACCAATTCCTATAATTTATGACGGTATGCTCCGCCAGCCTCCTTATCCCATTTACCCTGTGCCTAGCCAGCGTGGGCAAAGTCTTTATTGACTTAGCGTCAATCATAGATTGTATCCTATCGGGCGGCGGCGATATGCCCGGTCCATGCATCGATCGGCATGTTTGACCTGTAGCATATTTGTTCTTTTTCCCTTTCCTTCCTTGGATGATATTCAAGCGAACCCTCCAGTGGAATGAAAATCGTGTTTCATTGGTCATAGGGGGCGAAGGAAGAGGAGTTATTGTTTTTTTAAAACTTTATTAACACTGGTGTTCTTAAGCGATAAACTGTGACCTGGATTTGGTCTTATTTCTGTTCTTAATTATTTAGCACTCTCAAGTTTACATTTCGTTTTAGGCAACTACACAAGCGTAAAAAAGACAATTTCTACCGACTCTGATACCGCAACGGACTCGACTTCTCTATGGCACGTGCGCACACCACGAATAATGAAATCTGACTCCACAACGTAACCCAGATCCATCAGATTCAATGGCCGCGAATTGCATCGCCAGGGGAGGATTCTATATGTGTCCGTATAGTACAAGTACTTTGCCCTTCGATGAAAACGATGATCGGTGGACACCTGATTACACAAACACACCGATGTAGGCTATATCTAATCTACCCGTATGGCTCCGGTGCACGAGGAGGAAAATTATTTTGTTGACATAAGTCAGCAGAAGCCTCGTCGACGGCGGCAAAGGGTCAGACTGGATGGCTATATGTTTAGATTAATATGCGGGTAAGTAAAACGAACACAGTGAGATACTGTATGTTTAATTTGGGTTTTCAGGCGGGTCATCATAGGCATGGCATGGGTAAGGGTACCTATACAATGATCATATCCATGCCCAAATTCATGATCGGCTGATAGTCGATAACGGGGAATTGTCGCAACTGTCGCGGACCTAAGGGTATAGGGGCGATATACAATTGGGACTATGGAAAGAATATCGGCTACAGCTACAGCTATGTCAACAATACGCGTTTGTTTATCGTAATTGAAGACAGCCTGAGCCGATAGGAGATGAACTGGTTCATGGGATATGAACCAGGGAAATTCAGAATGTGTGGATGCCGTCGGGTAGGTATTCCTTTCAGGTATGATGCTGCAGAGGAGCTTACGCTGCCCCTAATTGCAGGTAAGTACTATGGGTTTGCATGGAAAGAGGAAGGTGGTTAATTTAAGATGATGGGCGGTTCTTTGGGAATGTATTAAAGAACCGCCACAACCTTACTAGCTCGACGAGGCCACCGCTCCCCGTACTGTTTTGTATGCCTTTTTCTTACTTTACTACTATTTATGATATTTGTTCGGAACTGAATATGCTTATTGCTGGATGTAAGGTTCCGCCCGCATTCTGCGTGAACCGGACTATAGGAAGGCAACCGGCCCGGATGATACACCAGCAATGGTTCTTGAGAACTGTGCTCCAGAACTATCGCCGGTTCTTGGCAGACTCTTCCGCTTATCTCATGTACGGAGGACCTTTCCTGCCTGCTGGAAAATCGCTCGACTTCAACCAATCCCAAAGACGGGAAAAAAGTGTGTCCCACAAAATTACCGCCCGATAGCATTACTGTCTATGTTATCTAAGGTTCATCTCCCGACGGCGCGAACATCCCTGCATCAGAACTCGTTCCGTTACAGAGCGGGGAAGGTGTGGAACTCCCTTCCCACGCGAGTGTTCCCGGAACGTTAGAACCTGCAACTGTTGAATAAGAACTGCAACAGTTATTTGGTGTCATCTTGGGGCGAGAGAAGTGTAATAAAAAAAAAAATAAAAAAAAAAATCATAACGTCGAAAGACAAATTTTCACGCTTTAAGTGTATGCATGTAACTTAGAGAGTCCGCAGGGGTCCAGTAAGTTAGGAAATAAGATACCATAAGCTAGAGTTTAATCATTTTTGTCTAGCGAGTAAGTAAATTATAATAAGAGGAAGAAATAAAAAATGATATAAAAAATGAAAAAAAGAAACACTCCTGAGCATTTTGCATACGATGCGGATGATATGACAATTGCAAATAGGCAATTTACAGCAACCGACATATTACAGGATGCAATAAATAATGTCGTGTAATGCACTAACGATTGGAAAATTAAGGTCAATGAGACAATCCAATCATGTCACATTTAGCAAACCAGACCTATTCCAACGCAGTTCCGGTTCTGCAAGGAGAGTTAGAAATATACCTGGGGATATATCTGGATAATAGACTAAACTGGAAACATCAGAGAAACAGAGAAATGTATTGACTAATTCAGCACCATTCTTAAGAAAAGCATGGTTTACCAAATTGTCATCAGACTTATCTAGATGTACGGAATCCAACTCTGGGGCTATGCAGAGAAACCCAATCGTGACCTCATTCAAAGAAGCCAAAACAAATTCTTGCACTTAGTAACCAGCGGGTTAACGTATTACTCATCCACAAAACTTGTTCATCATACACGACATGGAAATGGTCCCAACAAAATCATTTCAATGTTATCTCATACTACAATCACAACATGTCCTATGTACTATAAGCCTGAGTCATAGCAAATCAAGAAACCCCAGAGAATGAGATACAACAAGATCATCTTTTGACTATAACAGTTAAGTACAAACAGCCTTAAGTCAATCTAAAAACTTGTTCATAGTTAACCGAAAAGTAAAAGCATCAATACGTGTTGGAATAAAGAGGCATCGCCCCCAAAAAAATTAGTTTTTAAATTTTGTCCTGAGACCGGACAATAACTAGCCCTTATCGACAGGAAATCCATAAGGATGTAAATATCAAATGGATCAATGAAGTGATTCGGGAATACTTTAGGAACCATGAGGAACAACTCCAAACTTATACGAACGTGGTCGCAATTGGACTGTACATTATCCAGGAAGTAAGAAGGCCAAAACAGTCTAAGACATATGAACTAACATAAATTGAATACCAAATTGGGTTTGGTAGCCGGTGGGTGGTTCAGTAAACCCGTACACGTTCTTGGTAAAAATCTTTTTAGTACAACTCAAAGATGGTATTAAACATTGACATTGTTAAAGCCTTATTAAGTACACCCATACCCAATCAAGGATGATCGAACGTAGAAGGAGAGTGCACAGGACAGGGAACAATGGCGGAGCCGAGTCGGTGAGGTCATGAACTTCCGGGTTCCTATAGGCCAATAAATAGTAAATAGTAATAGTATAGGGGCGATGGAGGAGGCTCCATAATCGTGAATTGGAAGAGCTATACCTCAAACAAACAATCCTACAGGCCAGTAAATAATAATAAAAAATACCCAATCAAGGATGTTTTCATCAGAACAACACGGGGGATCAATTTGTTACGTTGATTGATACACCGGCGGTATTGTGTGTATGTCCAATTGGCAAGTTTCCACCTGGAATTTGGAATTAAGTCAAAGTGTTTTGGCCTTACCTTTGTTCTCCGTAAACTCGCTATTGATTTTTTTTGGGTGCCTACATATTTGAGCTTTTTTATATGAGATACGCCCAGAAAGGAGTTTTCTGATACCCTTAAATACCAAAACGCAGTTCCGGTGTAGTTTGAGGAATAGGGCAAAGTCAAAAAACAAGAAAATATGAATAAATAAAAATAAATAAAAGCACATGATCCATTTCGTGCACAATAAGTTTCTATAAGTTGCTGTAAGATGTATCACACATTTTGTATTCAGATTGGCTTTAAAAAAGTTTCGTTTGGTCAGGAACCGTTTTCAGCCATGGGGTCTCACAAGTGAATATACTCGAACACAAACTTCTTCCTTTCCCTTGTATTTTGAAGATATATATATATATATATATATATATATATATATATATATATATATATATATATATATCGATTTAATATGCTGATAACCACTCCTGAAGTAAAGTGTTGAGAATTTCTATAAGGAAATGTCTCCACCAGAAAGTCGGTTAACAAAAAAATGTCACATTTAAAAACGGCAACTTGAGTAGTTTAGTATCTTTCAAATTTATTATCCTTCCTATTGTCCCTAATTATTTACACATTTTTGATAATATTTTACAGTTAATCAACGGCCTATAGATAATTTACATCGAACTGTGCAATTTACAAAAATTGTCTTGAACAAATTTAAATTCTCATCTTAAATACACGAAACTTCTCTTCTACCTAGCGACTGTTAGAAGCAGTGTCCTTTTCAAGGAGCTTATTAAGTTAAAACTAAATTGCACTCTTTCACACGAACACTGAGTCCGTATCTAGATAAATATCACAAACAGAATGTTTTAATGGCGCCGCCAGAGAAAACTTATCTGAAATCAAATGATGATCAGTTGGAGCGTCGGTTGGTGAAGTTGTCACCTAACGGGTTAGATGATGCCGTAGTTTGATCACTTTCTTTGTCTTGGTGTGCGGTCATATGCCGCGTTAGATGATGGCGTTCCCTGAAGGATTCGTTACAAACAGGACACTTGAGCTTCTCTTCTCGTTTCCGTCGGTTGGGATCACAAGCCACATCGCTTTTGTGATGGGATCGCATGTGGTACACTAGATCGCTGGTCATGCGAAAGCTGATGTTGCACTTGGCACAAACATTTTGAGCAGTCAATGAAAAGGTTGAAGCTAGAGTCGGTGGGATGAGGGTTGATAGAATAGCCGCGGCTGCGGGACTTCGAACTATTCCACTGATATCGGCTTGCGGTGCGAATGTGTGAGCTGCAGGATTGGGAAACGGAAAGCCGGGATAAGCCGGAATAAATGCCTCGGGAGAAGTGTTTAACGGTTGACGATACATCAGTTGCTGTTTGATACGGTGATTTTGAACAGCTATAGCTTGGTTGACTTGATTGACCGATTGGAAGGCGCCATTGAATTGATATTCCGGCCTAAATGTTTGATACGGTCCATGGGTGGGTCGTGGAGGAGTTGTTGAAATAGGTGGGCTTATAGATGGACAGCTTAGTTGATCGGGGCTTAGTGGAGGCGGAACTGGAGATTCGAGTCGGGCAACTTTTGTAAATGCACTCTTTGGATTTTCTGGTAAATCTGGGACGACGATGATAGTTGGGTCATCGTAAATTCTTGGCGGCGGCGATTTGACTACCGTGATTTGGGGTCCCAAATAACGCCGTGCGGGGTCACTGGTGTTGATGAATATTTCACCTGTTTCAATATGCTGGCGCGGTGATAAATCCGTCGGGAATTGCTTTTTAGAATCATCCGGGACACGAGCTTGCTTCTCTAGCTGCTGTTTTTGCTTGATTCTATCATCCGGCATCATTAGGAATGCCACATCAAAGGACCTTTTCAAAGCTGTGCCTTTCACATTAGTCCCAACTGACGAGTGCCCTTCGGAAATGTTCAGATCGGAACGTTGATGATTATCCATTATCATGGTTGCTCGTTTTACTTGATACTTAGCACACACTGCACGAAAATTTATTATTCACAAGATATCACTCGATACGATTCAATTAACAGTGACAATTTGGGAAGCTTGTATTTCCGTCGAATTCGAAACGAGAACTAGCTCACAGCATCAATCTGTCAGGGCTTAAGTAGAAATTTCGAAACTACCCTGAAGTATATGGTTTTGCTCGATGAGAATATTGTTGCATTCAACTAACAGCACCATCATCCCTCCTTATCCACACACACACCCACGTTTGCGGCTCGATTCATTGTGCTACCCTCAGAAAATCTGGTTTCGAAGTTACCAACATATTCTGTGGCATATCTGCTTTGGCGATTTTTTTGTTTTGTTTTCATGTGCAACACTCGCTCCACCACCATCGCCACTGAAACGGGGTAGTTTTCGAACAGTTAAGGTATCCAATATTCCAGAAGTATCGCCATAATGTCGGTTTACATCTGGCCCAAAGGGGTGGAGCTCTGTATTTTCCAGTGATGCCTTTTCTCTTCCCTGTTTTCCGCTTAGTTGTCCTTGATGAAATTTTATACAACGAAGGCGGGGCTTATTGTCATCGTTCGGGGATGTTGTGTATACCGTCTGTTCTATTTTCGAAAACTAAAAACAGGTTACTTCTGCCTATACGACTTCGACGAACTGATGCTGCGCTGGTTTGTGCTGGTGGGACTGTCGAGTGCTGTGATGGTTCCCTCCAACCAACAGCACATAAAGGATAACATGCTGTTTGTGTTGAATGGTAAAAGATTTCCAATGTATGATTTTTTAAATGAAACATAATCTAGGATGGTTTTTTGTTGTTGTTTTCGGTGTGGTTTTCAATATGATATTTGAAGAGCAAATAGTCTAGGTAAGGGTGGAAGGGGCAAGCGTGAGAGAGTATATGAACAATGCAAGGTGTGGATTGTGGTGCTGTCTATTATTTATACGATTGTATTGGCATTTGCGATGTCAAGTTGGGTTCGATTGAAATGGTTTTAAACGTAGAGCTGGATTGAGTGACGATTTAACGATGAGAACTAAATGATATTGAAGAACTGAACAAGGCTACAACGAGATATGTTCTGTTTCGGTGAAGTATAATACATTTTTTGAGAGGTGCTGAGGTAAATTGCAAATAAGTATTAAGTCGACTGGTTTTGAAGATGATGTAGAAATAAAATTTAAGTAAAATATTCAAAAGCCGGCGGATGAATGCATGTTGTTCAAATGTGACGGTTTGATTAAGTTGGTTTCGAAAGTGCTAACTAGAAGCCATTATCATATTATTGGATTTTTATGAGTCTGTAACGTATCAAACCTTCTATTAGTTCCGGAAATTATTCAAATATTTAATTTATAATTTTGTACCAATTTTAGGTCATTTGGCCGTTTAACTATTTTAAATCCCCAAGAGGTATCTTTTAAGTGCTCCTTTTTACTGTGTTGTTAAGGGGGGAAATTCCTGTAAACACATTTTTTTGCATCTTGTTTTTTGTTTAAAAATTAATATAGCATCTGAAGAATGTCTTCTTAAAGTTTGGGGCTCAACAGAAAGTCCTTAATCGCCCTATAAGTCACTAAAATAATGCGCAAAAGTACCGATAGCAGGTAACCGAACGAGCGCTCTTTACGGCCTCTACCATTTAATTTTCAAGCCAAACAAGTTTACTAGCTTTTTTTTTTATATTTGGGGAAGATCCAGCCCCTCGACGCGCAGAGATACACAAGAATATTCTTCCGATATCCGAAGATTTATCAGGAGACGAGCTACTACTAGAGCGTTGGATTGGCGGTCTCACTCAAAACGCTTCAAGAACGAAAACTCAAATGGCGTTTTTCTCAAAGCAGTTTTTTTTCGCTCCGTGCAACGTAACTCACCAAGTTTGCAATTGATTGACTTGAAATTTTACACAGATATTCTTTAACTTATCGGCCTTTATATGATTTTCATTTAATATAAAATTGTAATACTAAGTACCCGGTAGGCGTATGTGAGATGAGCCGACACTACCATAACAAATCATCAAGAAAACACCGACTCGGCAAAAAGAAGACGTAGGGAAAAACGGAAAAAGCGGGATATAACAGGTCAATTGAAAACTCCCCGGCCTCCCATAGTAAAACACATTTTTTTGGCAAAATTCGTTTTTTTTATTCAACATAATTCCCTTCGAGGGTGATACACTGATTATAGCGACCCTCCAACTTTTCGATGCGATTTTTTGTAGTACGATTTGTCCTTTGCTTCAAAATAGGCCTCAGTTTCGGCGATCACCTCTTCATTCGACGAAAATTTCCCCCCAGCGAGCATTCTTTTGAGATCTGAGAACAGGAAATAGTCGCTGGGGGCCAGATCTGGAGAATACGGTGGATGCGGAAGCGATTCGAAGCCCAATTCATCGATTTTTGCCATCGTTTTCACTGACTTGTGACACGATGCATTGTCTTGGTGAAGCAGCACTTTCTTTTTCTTCAAATGCGGCCGTTTTTCGGCGATTTCGTCCTTCAAATGGCCCAATAACGCTGTGTAATAGTCGCTGTTGATGGTCCTTCCTTTTTCAAGATAGTCAATGAAAATTATTCCACGCGCATCCCAAAATACAGACGCCATAACCTTGCCAGCCGACTGTTGCGTTTTTCCACGCTTTGGGGCGGGTTCATCGTGTGCAGTCCACTCGGATGACTGTCGATTGTACTTCGGAGTGAAATGATGGAGCCATGTTTCATCCATTGTCACATATCGACGCAAAAACTCGGGTTTATTACGCTTGATCATCTCCAAACACTGATCCGAATCATCTACTCGTCGTTGTTTTTGGTCAAAAGTAAGCTCGCGCGGCACCCACTTTGCACAGAGCTTTCTCATACCCAAATATTCGTGAATGATATGATGTACACGTTCAGTTGATATCTTTAGAGTGCCTGCTATTTCATTCAATTTCAATTTACGGTCATTCAAAATCATTTTGTGGATTTTTCTAATGTTTTCGTCGGTAACAACCTCTTTTGGGCGTCCACTGCGTTCACCGTCTTCGGTGCTCATTTCACCACGTCTAAACTTAGCATACCAATCCTTGATGGTTGGTTTTCCTGGGGCGGCGTCTGGAAACTCGTCATCAAGCCAAGTTTTTGCTTCAACTGTATTTTTTCCCTTCAAAAAGCAATATTTTATCAACACGCGAAATTCCTTTTTATCCATTTTTTTCACAATAACAGAAGTTGCTTCACTCAAAATACTATAATTCACAAACCAATGATCCCACATCTGTCAAATTTTTTACACGCGTCTTTTGAATGGCTAATTAAAAATCGTATGGATTTAATTCTAGTGCCGCCATCTATGTGTCAGGCCGGGGACTTTTCTATTGACCTGTTACGCGTAACCAAAAGACAGTGGCGGTTCTACGAACCACCGTCACAAGACCCGCCTCGAATATCCTTGACGTGGTGATGGGCAAAATAAGAAGTCGGCTCGCAGCAATCCCACAGTCAAGGGAGACGAGCAACAAGTTCGACATTGATAAACTAAAAGACCTGCGCTAAAGGCTGAATATCAAAACGAACTAACGAATAGATTTAGCATTCTAGAGAATGGGAGCAGTGGGGAAGAGGAAGCCAATAGTGTGGACACTAAATAGACGTCGATCAGAGACACAATCAAACAAACAGCTCAGAAGGTATTAGGATTTAAGAAATCAATTAAGTCCAAACCTTGGTTTGACGATGAGTGCAGGGCGAAGATCGAAGAAAGCAAACGCCTCAGAATGATCCACTTAGATAGATATGATGGAGTCAACGCAGAAAAATACGCGACGTTTCGGAAAGAGGCAATCAGACTCTTCAAACGCAAAAAACGCGAATGGGAAAAGACTCGGACCGAAAAAATACTAAAAAATTCCAGAGCAAAGAACATCAGATGTATGTATTCCGCCATAAATCAATTAGAAATAGCTACCGACGGAGAGCCAAAGTAATTCAAGACGCAAACGGCTGTCTGATCACAGAACCAAACAATATGGTGACAAGATGGAAGCAGCACTTGTGGTTGCAGCTGGTGTTGTGGGTCACACGGTTGCTGCTGCAGTTGCTTCTGTTGCTGCCGTAATTTCTGTCATTGTCCCTTCACTTGTAGAGCTTTGTCTATTTGCTCTCGCAAATCCTTATTTTTTCTCCAGAATACGGCTATTATTTTGTTTCTTTTTTTTTTTATTAGACTTCTCTCGGGTGAGGCGAACCTATAGCGCCGCGTGGGCGCCCCGAGATGCCATCAAATAACTGTTGCAGTTCTTTTTGAACAGTTGCAGGTTGTAACGCTCCGGGAACACTGGCGTGGGAAGGCAGTTCCACAGCTTCCCCGCTCTGTAACGGAACGAGTTCTGATACAGGGATGTTCGCGCCGTCGGGAGATGAACCACAAACGGGTGCGATCCGTCGGATTGTCTTGTGGAGCGCATATAAACCGAATTGCGTGGAACAATGCCAAGAATCTCCGAAGAACAGCACCCGTGATAATATCTGTAAAACAGACCGAGGTCGGCTACGTGCCTTCGATGTGATAGCGACTGTAGTCCCGACGTCAGCGCCGAGTCCCCGATCAGGCGGATCGCTCGTCTCTGTACGCTCTCAAGTAAGTCGAGGGTATGTTTAGGAGCCGAGCTCCAAACATTAGAGCAATATTCGAGCGCGGGTCTAATTTGGGATTTATATAGGAGAAGAAGTTGGGCCGGGGTAAAGTATTTCTTGGCTCTAAAAAGATAACTCAGTTTTCCTGAGGCTGACCTGGCGGTACCCGATACATGTTTATGCCATGATACATTCCCACAGACCGTGAAGTCGAGCAATTTCAAACTTTCCCCAGCCTCGAGGGCCCTGCCACTCATCATCAGCTGTGGAACCGATGATCCAGTTTTCTTCGTGAATGTTGTATACTGGGTCTTCGTTGCGTTGAAGTCGACAAGATTGGCCTTTCCCCACTGCAGGGCTTTATCCAGATCCTGATTCAGAGAGTCAATCTGTCTACATCTCAGCTGATGCGACGTTGATGCACCAATCGGCCGATCACTCGAAAGGAGGAAACAAGCGTACTATCATCCGCAAAACTGAAAACTTGGTTATCAGTTGTCTCCAACAAATCATTTATGTGAAGCAAGAACAAGATTGGAGCCAAAATAGAACCCTGGGGCACCCCCGAATTAACAGGATACATATCCGAATACTCGCCGTCCACAACAACCCGGATCGATCGATTCTCGAGGAAGCTTTTCGTCCAGTCGCAAAGCTGTTGGGAAAGTCCATATGAACGAAGTTTGCTCAGCAATGCCCCGTGCCAGACGCGGTCAAAAGCCTTGGAGATATCTAATGCGACCGCCCTTGACCCACCATGCCGTTCAATCGCAGATGTCCATATATCGGTTATAAGTGTCAAAAGGTCTCCTGTGGACCGCCTGCCACGGAATCCGTATTGACGATCATTCCGAATACCGTTGCACTCCAAATACTTAACCAACTCTGTATTGATGACTTTTTCCATTACCTTAGATAAAATAGACAGTAATGCTATCGGACGGTAATTTTGTGGGAGACACCTTTTTCCCGCCTTTGGGATTGGCTGAACTCGAGCGATTTTCCAGCAGGCAGGAAAGGTCCTCCGTGCATAAGATAAGCGGAAGAGTCTGCCAAGAACCGGCGATAGTTCTGGAGCACAGTTCTTAAGGACTATTGCTGGTATTCCGTCCGGGCCGGTTGCCTTCTTACAATCCAGTTCACGTAGAATGCGTTGAATAGTGCGCGGACGAAATCTCACATCCCGCATGGAAGACTGTACCGGAGAGATCACAGGTGGCTCCAAAAGGCCGGGATCGAGGTTGGAATTCGCGGAAAATAAATTCGCGAATACATTCGCTTTATCGTTTGAATTCGTGACTAATGTCCCGCTGTCCGCCACCAACGGGGGGAAAGAGGAGGATGCGAAGTCACCGCTGACAGCCTTTGCCATTGACCAGAAGGAGCGCGAACCAGTTGGGCACCGAAGGAGCTTATTGATTACCCTGTCGTGAGCCTTCTTCGCGGTATCAATCGCCTGGTTGCACGCGTTTCTGATTCTGACAAAATTCATTCTGTTAACATCGGTGGGATTGGAGCGCCATTGTTTAAAAGCTCTATTTTTTGCCGCTGTAATCTGCTCGCATTTTTTGTCAAACCAAGGTTTATCAGACGAACTTCGTTTGATGGAATGTGGAATATACATCTCCATTCCCAGAAGAATAATCTCTGATACCGACTCAGCGCAAGCGTTAACATCGGAGTTTCCGAAGCACACCTCCGACCATGGAAAGGATGCGAAGAAATCTCGCATATCGTCCCAGTTAGCAGCCCCATACTTCCATACATGGCGAATCTGCCTAGGCCGGTCATTCGCTTGATATGCGAGTGCTTGCGCGACAGATACCAAGCAGTGAACCAAGCAGTGATCTGAGTTTCCCAGTGGCGCAGAAGCCTCTACGGTATAAATACTCGGTTCGGATGTCAAAAAAAGATCCAGGGTGTTCGCATAATCGCCTCGGGCATCCGGCACTCGCGTTGGTTCCTCTACGAGTTGAGTCAAGTTGTGGCTTACAGCAAACATCTCCGCCAGCCTCCCAGCCTTGTCGGTTCTGTTAGAAAGTAACAACCAGTCGGAATTGTGCACATTGAAATCGCCAAGGACAACAATTTCAGAAGCTGGGTGGTTGATCTGTATCCAGTCGACGGTATATGAAAGAAGTTCGAAGAATGTCGCCGGTCGATCGTCATTCGGGGAGCGGTAAAGACAACAAAGAAATTTAACAGAATTCCTCAGCACGACCCTCAACCATATGATGTCCATGTTATTGGGTTCCAAAGCCTCCATCCGCTGGCAAGCCAGATTGGACCGCGCGAAAACGCAGACTCCGCCCTTAAAACGGAATCTCGAATGCAAGTCGTATCCTGAGCAACGAAGATATATCGAATCAGTTGACGAATCGACCTGGGTCTCGGTTAGAGCAAAGATATCAGGTTTCGTTGTTTGCAAATATTGGTGGGCGGCGTTTACATTCGTATTGGTGAAACCGATGCCCCTGATGTTACAAAATGCCGTCACCAGTCGAGCGTGGGCAGAGCCTCGAGAGCGAGCATGGTTATGCGATGACGAACCTCTTAAAGTTCCATTATTTATCGTGATATCTGTATGATGCTCCCCCTGACATCGCTTGGTGTCTTTCTCGTTGCTGTCTTCGGTGTTGGAGACGTTCATTCCTTCTGTCGCCAGTTCTTTAAACTTGTTCCCCGTTCCAGTATAATGTCCTTTGCATCAGACTTTCGGCGCTTGGCTTGAAGATCTGGTTGTGGTTCGGACCTTTTCTGTAACACCGTTTTGAATTCAGCCTAACTGTTGCGGATTCACAAATAAATGTACTAGAGAAATATAGTACGTTTATGGGATACGAGATCGCGACGCCAGCATGGGCGAGAGTTCTACCTCGTCTCCACCAGTTTTAAGTGTCTGCCGTAGACCGAAAACACGAGCACCAACGGAACAACAATGACGAAAACACATTGAACTTGTTGTAATTAATTTCTTGGTTATTTTTGGTCCTTGCTTAAGAATTTATTTCACTATAATGTTTCTTATAATGATGATCTTAGACAACATTTTTATTATAATATGGTAAGTCATTTTAAAGTGCACCTTAACTATTTGTTCACACAGCCGGCTCGCTCGACTCACACTCGACTTTATTCGCGTCACCGTGCGCACCGCTGAGCGGGAGATCGCGTGACCGTGGCGGTCAGTGGGTGGAAAACGACTCGCCGAGGATCGAACTCTGATATGCATTCCATCCTAGGTTAGGGTTAAGAACAAAAGAAGTGAGAGAAAAACTGTTCTCTTAAGGGTGCGGCCGCCAAGGAAATGCACTCTTTCAGTGCAATGGTATGCGTGTGCGGCCGTACAGATCGATGTTATTTACACGAAAGCAGTGGAGCAACGAAACAGGCAAGCGGCAAAGACAAAGGAGATTTATGATCCGTTTCTATGCTGTGCATTGCAGCTATCATAGACGGCAGTTCATCGGAGAAATGTGGTAAAAGCAAATAAGGGCATCATACAGACATGGATGAGTGGTGCGGATGCGTAAGTAAATGTTTCGCCATTAGGAAGAAATGCTAACGATTTTTATATTTACACAATGGGAAATGTGTATCGCTGGTGATGCTAAAGGGATTGAATTGTATACATGATTACATGCGAAGGAATTCGTTTTATGACTCTAGGGTAAGATGAGAGTGTTTGCTTTTGTCCGATGGTCAAAGAGCTGCCGCGGCCGTGGAAACGCCCGGAAAATGTGGTATGCACATGTACGGCGGAATTGCATTGGTGGAACAAGGGTGCCTAATGGTCGGGAATCGATGGTGCATATGCACGTTAAAGAATTGTTTTTAGGAATTTCAGATAATGCGTTGTATGCATCAATGTCCTTTGAGAAGGAAATGTTTTCAGGTGCCAATGCAAATGCATTGGCGGGAAACAATGGGAGTTGTGGAATCCCTAAAAAGGTAATGAATGAATATTCTTACAGATAATTGTATGCGAAGAGATGGATTATGGTAAGTTTTCTTTTACAGAAGCTTTGAAATAAATAAATTCGGTAAGCTTGATGCGTGCAGCATTTACAGGTGCTAATGCAATTGCATTAGCGAAGTTAAGAGATTGAATTGGAGTTATGGGTGTTTTTTAGGTAAGTGTACCGTGGGGTTTGGCGGAACCGCCACACCTTCACGTCTCTCTGCTACTTGCCCACTGCCACCTGCCAGCTGACAACGCGTCGGTGACAGAATAAGGACGCCACTGAAGCGTCACTATTTGAAATTCACAAAGCGGTTTTATTATAATCCATTTGGCGCTCCTGGTGGACGCAGCTCTATCTCTATTCGGCAATATAATCGTTCACCGTTGTAGATGTTATTAACAAAGTTAGTTCTAAATTTAGAGCTCAGAATCTTTTGCAAGCTTGCTCTAAGTCAATAAATGGGGTGTTGCTCCACTTAAACTTAAACTTAAACTTAAACGGTTTTCCGGATTATTGTACACTTATTTCCTCATTTTCGAATGATCGGCCAATTAACGATTCGAAGTCGCACCAATTGAGGTGAAGCCAGATCGGCACTCTGAATCGGGATCTGGGTAATGTCTTACATTGGGGAAAAGCCAATCTCGTCGATTTCAATGCAACGAAAACGGAATATACAACCTTCACAAGGAAAAATGTATCAAGGGTTCCACAGCAGATGACGAATGGCCCTTAAATCTAAGGAAAGGAGAGGTTTGGTTGGCGCCATGGTGTATGGGAATTTATGGTAGCATGAACACATATCGACACCCTGAGAAAGGTTGGCGCAAGGCTAATAACATTGCACGGAAAAACAAATTATTATGGACAATTTAACAACTCTTGGATAAGGACCGGATACCGGTGGAGAGACTTGCTAAATAAGGCCAAGACCAGATCCCTGTTGTAGTGCCGATGATCATCTTCATCATGAACACATATCGAACATCGTCAGGTTCGACTCTAGAGAATCGAGTTATTTTTTAAGAGCCAATAAATATTTTACTCCGGCCTCACGTCTTCTCCTCTACAAATCTTAAATTACACCCGCGCTCAAATTTTGTTTCCATGTTTGAAGCTCTAATCCTAGGCATACCCTCGACCTACTCAAGAACATACAGAGATGAGCGTTCCGCCTGATCGAGGACACGGCGCTGACATCGGGACTACAGTCGCTATGACATTGAAGTCGGGTAGTAAACCTTTGTCTGCTCTACAGATAGTAGCACAGGGAATGTTCGTCGGAGATTATTTGTCGGTAGATATTATTCCGCAAAATTCGGTTTATTTGCACTTCAGAAGACAATCCGACGAATCCCACAAATATGTCCCGACGGCACGCATATCTCTCTACCAAAACTTGTTCCACTACACAACGGGGAAGCTATGGACCCCCCTGCCCGCACGACTGTTTCCAACGCATTATAACCAGCAAGAGGAACTCCAACAGTTATTTAATGGCTACTCGGGGTACCGACTCAACACCATAGGTTCGCCTCTCCTAGAGAAGTATATTAAAAAAAAACACACACACAGGTTTGGTACTATTTTAGGTTGATTTTATTACAATCGATGGATGGATTAAACTGATATGTAAATGTCCGGTTTCTACTTCCATCCACTTTATCAGGATGTTTGACGCCTCTAAGTGAAAAATAAATGACCTCATTTGACCTCGTTATGCTATAATTTTTTTATAAAATTATTTTCGTATAAACGGTTTTGGGACCTTATTCTACATAGTATAGGCTGACAAAAAAAAATCGATTTTTTTAAAACTTCTTGACGAGAACCTCCCCTTAAATGTTTTAAAATTATAAATAGTTCACTGAGAATATTTATTATAGAACATTTGGAAATTACATATATTTGTAACATGCACGGATGCTATTTTTCAGATGCAGCATGATCCAACATACTTAACTTAGGCAAACAGTTTATTAGGTACATGAACGTTGACAGTTTATTTTTGAGGATAATTAATTGTTGTAAATAATCCTCAGTTTACTTTTTAACTGAATGCAGGGGGAATTGGCTTTGCTTCTCGTTTAAATTAATTTATCAACTGTTTTTTTTTCAAGAGCAAACAGTTGTGCGTTAATTAAACTTTAGGTATTCGGTTTTATCAGATGACCGCCTTCGTTGACGTGTAGTGTACTACTCTCCCATCCAAGGAAGCATGACGGTAACCGTGACGTGAAATCGTAGCAAACGTTTTTGAAATTACTTGTCCTTTTTAAAATAAGAAGCCATTAATGTATATTTTACTATAGACTGTTAACGATCTAGTGTTATAATCACTAACCAAATTCAACTCGTAAGAAGTGAAGTCCGTGACTTTCTTTCACTAGTACGCTTTTTTCCTCTACGAATGACTCTATGAAAATTGATCAGATAAATCTTTGGATATTTCAGAAGTCTACAACATAATCCAAATATAACACAAATTGTAAAGTAGACATCCGTGAACCAAAGTGACAGTATCCGAAATATTCTAATATTCCGCTCAGTCTCCATGTGTAAAATGTAAACAAAACAATTGTCATGTGTTTTGAAATCTTACCATGTGCCACCAGACCTCAAAAGAGGCTTAAGTTTCCCTCCGCCCCTGTCCTTTTCCTTAAAATTACCACAAAAGTAAATAATTGTCATTCTTGTATCTCTAATCCGCCTGATTATATGATGTTCATCGCCCGAAACAACAAGCGAACAAGACAGTCGTTGAATTTAACTTATTGTCAAAGCTACAACATCGTTCAAAGATCCAGTAATCGCTTAAAGCATGAAGTCTGAACACCAATATCTTCACTCAGTTCTGGTGAATACCATACTTAATCCAGTTAAATGAATGACGGCCTAATTGGACATGCAAAGGGGAAAGAGGACAATCCAAAACGGAACAAGTCCTTGCCATATGCTCTACGAAAACCACATGTTATGCACGCTCTTTAGGCACGAGTACAATTCAATACCGCAGAGACCAAGAAAATATTCGCCTCGGGTCTGAACTCGATACGAATTCGATCGAAGACCGACGAGAAAAGATTCAATTCGAATTTCCTTTTAATTGGAATGAGAATACAAAATTGAAGTACCATCATCATCCCTTATCTCAGAGCCCCGCACTGCAAAGGCTGAAAATCCCTCTGATACCACTCGAACAGGTGTTGGTTTAACTTAAGCCATTTAGACGAATTGCATTCACATTGTGAGGGTTGGGTTTCGCGTACAGGTTGTTCCATTCATTCAGACTGCTACCCTTCTGCAAATACTCCCTTTCATTGGATTCGCAGCCAAAGTTAACCGTGGGGTGACTGTGACGAAGCAAGGTTTTTAAAACACACAGGAAAAGTTGTTCCCTTTCGTAAGAAGCTGTAGTTAATAGTCACTGATTGAGACGGGATTATACTGAACGTCGATTGAACCCGGTAATACTCAGAGGACCCACTAGCCGACCACTAGTCCATATGTTCGCTTAAAATTCATCGCAATCTGAATTTGGCTTGACAATATTGTTCCTGCTCTACGGTGAGGGATGTTTTCCTTTTGTTGTTGTCCTTGGGATGTGAAAAAACCTGCCAACGCAGCACTAAATAGCGAATTGAGGGAGTGGGGTGGTAACAAATAATATCCCTTGTTTATAATCGCTGTGAAGCAGTGTTGTTTTTTATTCCTCTGCAGATTCTTGGGAGACTGGTTGAATAAACACCAAAGGTATGCGTACGATTGGATAAAGAAGCAAGGAACGCGTATTATCTAAAACGCTTCCAGTTGAAAGCACTTGTTTGAAATGAATGGCTGCAATGAAGTTTTCAAATCGATGGTGAGCAAAAATTGGACCGGTAACTCTGTCGAGCGATTGGGCAAAACGCAAACGTCTGCAGTTCTAGCGTTCTGCTCTATGTAAGTTATGATATGTAAATATTTAAGTTACTAAGCGATGTTCAAAGCTTTTAACAGATTAAGAGGAGAACCATCACTACAAACCCATTTAAAAGCTATAAAAATTACATCACTCCTGCAGGGTACCTGATAAGAAATCACGGTTTAAGTTCACATACGAACAACGTTAGAAAAGTCATGAGACTGAGCTTTTTATTTTTATTTATTTATTTATTCTCTTTTTCGCATTAAGGTTGTCGGGTTCAAAAGCATTCCCTCCACAATTAAGCAGAGACGGAGGCGCTGCTTCCAATCTTTTTAGCATTTCTGGAAGACTTTTCTGGAATATTTTCCTTCGGTTACGCTCGTCTGAATATTGTTATTATTTTTTTTAACGGGAGGTTCTCATCTAGAGACGAAAAAATTACGTGAATCTTTTTCTCAAAGACGGAAACAAATATCAATGTCAAATGTTGTGCACATATTTATTAAGTATTTAGGTATACATAAAGATTTTTGTTTAGTGAAAAATATTATAAATTGTCAATTTAATAGATGGCGCAGTGTGACGACTCGAAAAAAGGTTCCCAACCAGTCTCCATCGTAGCGTTATTTGCAATCGTCTGTAATCATACAACCAAAAGTTTTCTGAAATTACACAATATTTGCATGAGTCTGAATTCTATTTTCAAGAAACCAAAATCGAGAATAATTAAGATGGGGGACATGCAAACTTTGTTATGTGTATGTTAACAATTTAATATTAATATAATTAATATATTTATATAGGGTTTACCAATAAGGACTTGACAACTTTGAATTGAATTTGTGAACGCACCCTTTCATAATCGTCGAACTGTCACTGTCAATTTATTCAGTAAGTAAGTAAGTCTGCAAATTATAAAAAATTACTACCGAAATTTGGAGTCAGTGACCGCAACTTTAGGCTCCTCGATAGTATAGTGGTTAGTATACCCGCCTTTCACGCGGGAGACTGGGGTTCGATTACCCGTCGGGGAGCCTCTGGCGCAAGACTAATGACCTTGCCCGGAAAAAACAAATCATTATGGAAAATTTAACATGCCTCAGGACTTGCTAAACATGGCCAAGACCGGTTCCCGGTTGTAGTGCCGATGATGATGATGACCGCAACTTTAAGAGCGTTAACTCCTATTTTCGGTCTTAATTCTCGCCCTAGTAGACAGGCAATAACAAGTTTAGTGCAAAAATTTGAGTCTACATATTCGTTGTGTGATATTGCCGTGCGAGTGAGACAACGGGTTGATCGAAGTGTCGAAAATATCGCTGCCGTTCTGGCGTCCGTAGCAAACGATCCATATCAGTCAATTTCACGGCGTTCTCAAGAATTGGGCATCGCCCAGACCACTTTATGGCGTATTTTGCGTAAGAATCTTGGTTTACACCTATACAAGATCAAGCTGACTCAAGAACTGAAGCCGATGGAGCATTTGAAGCGACGTACATTCTCCGATTGGGTTCTGGAAAAGATGCGCCAAGAAGATGAATTTCATCGCAAAATCATCTTCAGTGACGAAGCTCATTTTTTGGCTCAATGGGTTCGTCAATAAGCAAAACATGCGTTATTGGTCGGGTGAAAATCCACATGTGCTTCATGAATCACCACTTCATCCACAAAAAATAACTGTTTGGTGGGGTTTGCATCCCAGCGGCGTCATTGGGCCATATTTTTTCGTCGACGATAACGATCGTCACGTTACTGTGAATGGCCACCGTTATCGCGCCATGATTACCGATTATTTTTGGCCCGAATTGGAAGATATGGACTTGGCCGACATGTGGTTTCAACAGGACGATGCCACAAGCCACACAGCACACGATACAATCAACATTGAACGCGAAATAGCGGTCGTTTCGGCCGTAATGTGTAGCCGAGTCATCGAAAATTGGGTCCAACGAATCGACCGCTGCAAACGTGCCCGTATGAACGAATTCATAAATGTTTTGATTGTACTTCAAGCCGATAATAAAGTTTTTGAAATATCTCAAATGGTTTTCGTTTTATTTAAAAAGCAAGTTGTCAAGTCCCTATTGGAAAACCCTATATATTGTAGCGAGCTTAGGGTTCGCTGGATTAATTATTCACACAAAATAAGCCGTGAAATCAATTTTCTATTCAATTTTTATTTTTCTGCTCTTGACAACCGTTCTTTTCTCTTCCGCTCCTCCGTCAAAAGTGTCACTTCTGTCACTGGAGAGATCGTTTTTCCCTCTCGCTTCTTTTTGCTCATAGTCTCCAGTTTTCCAGTACTTTCCAGAATATTCCAGTACTTTGTTTTGGAGTCTTGCCAGCTCGTCACAATATGTAAATTTATTTAATTAGGTATTATTTTGTTGTAGAGTAGTAGAGACGAAGGGAGGATACCACGTGGTTGGATGGACGTGACCTGAAGCAGCTGGTGAATAGAGGAGAGAGTGAAGATGTGCACGTACATCATCAGGAAACCTTTGCAACTTGACGAAATACAAAATGATGGATGTTCGTCAAGTTCGATCAACCAACACTTCCCCTCGATGAGCGCACCAGTGCGAAAAATTTACATCAGGTTTAAGAGGTCGAGACACCTCTCGTGCTTCGGTTTGGATAAGGCCTTAGTAAGAATGTCTGCAGGTATTTGTTCCGTGGGCATGTATTCGACCGAGAGTGTTCCGCTGTCCAGTGCTTCACGGATGCAATGATGTCGGACGTCGATATGTTTGCTCCGGGAGGTGAACACGGGATTCTCAGCCAGCTTCCGAGCACCGTAGTTGTCGTTGAATAGATTCAGCTTGTCTGGTAAGGCGAATCCCAGTTGACTAATCAGTCTTCGTAGATGTATGGCCTCTTTCGCCGCATCGGATATGGCCATATACTCTGCTTCTGTGGATGATAGCGCGGTGGTTCTTTGTTTACGCGATTCCCATGAGACAGGTGTGCCGTTAAAAGTAAAGGCATACCCAGTGTACGATCTCCTGTCATCCGGGCAGATGGCCCAGTCCGCATCGGCGTATCCGGTGAGACATTTCCCGGGCGTTTTGTTGGATAACCCAATGTTCGCCGTGCCTTTCAGGTAGTGTAAGACACGTTTGGCGGCTTTCCAGTAATGCTCGTCGAAACAGCTGCTGAATTGGCTCAATATGCTCACGGCAAAGGCGATATCTGGTCTTGTGTCTACTGCCAGGTACATGAGAGATCCAATTAACTCTCGAAACGGCAGGTTTCTGTCGGGTTCCTCCTTCCCTTTCTGTCGTATAGTGCCGCTGTCCAGGGGTGTACTCACGGGCTTCGAGTCGGTCATGTTGAAACGGTCTAGGACTTCGGATATGTATTTGGTTTGAGTCATCCGCAGTCGTTCCTTGTCTCGATGAAATTCGATTCGAAGACAATGCTTTATTTCTCCAAGGTCCTTTGTGTTATATGTTTTTGAAAGCTGCTTCGATAGTTCCTCGATCTTTGCTGCGCTTTGTGAGGAAACTAAAATGTCGTCCACGTATATGGTGACCAGTAAAATGTCCTTTCCTTTTCCTTCAAAGAATATGCAAGGATCGGCAGTGGACTGCTTGAGACCGAGGCGTTTGAGCTCGCAGCTCAGCTTCGTGTGCCACTGTCGTCCTGCTTGGCGAAGTCCATATAGAGCTCTGTTTAGCAAGCATACCTTATTCCCCGTTTGCAGTTGCGTTAGCATTTGTTTTGCTTTAATGTTTTCTCTGCTTTTTCCGGATTGAATTAATTCCTCCAGGGCAACGTCGGTGTGTTTGGGGATCTCCATGTAAATTGTCTCGTCGAGCTCGCCGTTTAGATAGGCCGTTGCAACATCAAGGTGGCGGATGCTTATGTTGTGTTGAGCGGCTAGAGCGGCCGTAATTCTAATGGAGTTCATTCTTGCAACTGGAGCGAACGTCTGGTGGTAGTCAATTTCGGGTACTTGGGAGAATCCTTGTGCAACGATGCGTGCATTTCTTCGTTCTAGCGTGCCATCGGAATTTGATTTGTTCCGCAAGACAAAACGGCTGCCGATGACTTTGTCTTGTTTCGGCCGATCTGACAGGGTCCAAGTAACGTTTCTGATGATAACCTCGATTTCTTGCGCCATGCCATTTATCCACTCCTCGGTGTCTGGACCGCTTGTTGCTTCTTTTATAGGAACTTCGGCTGCTCCCCCGGTCTCCGAAGTGATGTCGCATTTTTGAAATAGTTTTCGAGGTCTTTCCCTGAGTCCAGTCCTTTCTATCCGTGGTCTTCCTGGCCCTCTTGTGATGATTGTGTCAGATCTGCTGGTTGGGGTTGTTGGTTGCCCGGTTGCTTCATTTCTTGTTACTTCGAGTTGTTTATCTCTCGCCATGGTTTAGTTATGTGTTGTATCCTGTGTGATGAATCCGTGGCACTTTCAGTATCAGATTTGTTGTTTGTTGGGCGAAAATCGTTGGAGGCGGGACTCCGGTCGTTATGTTTTTCGAAGAACTTCACGTTCCTCGCAATTTCGATTCTTCGTTCGTCGGGGAGCCAAATCCTGTACGCTTTCGATTTGTCAGCGAAGCCGACAAAAATCCACTTTTTGGACCTGAGGCTGAATTTACCTTTCCTTGGTCCTCGTTCTAGCGACTAGTGTCACACTTGAAATCCTTGGCTTAGACTGTGCCAAAATGTACAGGTTAAAAGTGTGACAGTTGTTTTAACTCTTAGGGAATGTTACACCTGTTGGGCCTTCGGACACTCTCTGCTGATGCTACACCTGACCCCTTTTGGTTATCCCCAATAATACCACTGCTGGCTTTGATGATCGTCTAACATATATTTTAAAGTGCGAGCTTGTTGACTGGCTTGTTATAGTTGGAGCTATATTGATGAGTAACGATGAAGATGCATGTTACACTGATGATATTAGGATGTATATATATTAATTAACTTTTAAGTCATGAAAGACTGTATATTAATTCGTAGGATTTAGTTGAAATTTTCCGACTACCGCTTCGCAACTGGACCACTTAGCGTACGATTCCGAGCCAAGGTTCATCAGCCCCAGGGTGCAAGACTTCTTAATTGACGACACCAAACAAAAACACGGTTTTATAGATCACACAAGAGTTTTATAATTTATTGAGTTTTATTACACCTTAACGAAAATATAAATCAATTCTCAACTAACGCTGATCAAGACGAGCACAATCTTTCTATATTGGCGTGGTTTCGCGAGTTACATTCTGCGTTTTTTCACTAACCGATCCCTTAACAGTTAAACTTTACTAAATGCGCGTAACATTCGAATCTTTTTTCCGCTTCTCTTCTCTTTCGCTCGCCCACTCGACAACGACTGACTGCTGCTATTTTACAGCACAAGACTACCTCGAAACTCTCTCTCTCGCTCTCCCTCAACATCCACTCCGAAACTCGAACTCGAACCCGCCCACGATCCACACTCGAATCGGGGCGTGTTCGAACACTCACATGTGGATCACGCAATTCTTCCACCACCTTACCATCAAACTACATTAAAACAAATTATATTAAAAACAATTAATTGATGGGGTGGTGAAAGCCGCACGTAACACTAGACAACGCGTCCAAATTCACGAAAATGGCCTACGTTTGGAGCATTTCCAGTCCACACTTCGTATGGGGTTCTTCCGTTCAGTGTGTTGGTCGGACATCTGTTTCTGATGTGGTTCGCTCTGTTCACTGCTTCTCCCCAAAATCTTGTGTCCAGATTTGCTTGTATGAGGAGGCATCTACCCATATCCACCAGGGTCCGGTTTTTTCTTTCGGCTACTCCGTTTTGCTGAGGTGAGTGAGTCACTGATAGCCTGTGGTGGATGCGGTTTTCCTTAAGAAGGTACTGAATTCGTTGTTGACGTACTCGGTCCCGTTGTCAGACTGTAAGCTCTTGATCTTCCTCTTAGTCGGCAAACGCTTTGAAATCTCTGAATGCGTTTAAAACCTCGCTCTTGCTTTTGATCATTTTCACTGTGTACCACCTAGAACAATCGTCGATGAACCTGACGAAGTATACAGACCCGCCCAATGTTTTGATGCTCATTGGCCCGCAAGTGTCGGTGTGAACCAGGTCCAATATGCCGGTTTTGCGCACTGACTCCTTCGGGAATGGAAACCTCGTTGTTTTCTCGAGAGCGCAAGTATCGCACTTCATCTCTGGTGTGGGCTGCCTGAAAAACATTCCTCGTATAGTCCCGTTTCTGTGGCTCGAAGTTAAATCCTTAATATTCAAGTGACCCAGTCTCCGGTGCCAGGTTTCCAGCAGTGATACATCCGGGGTAGTTGTAGCGGCGGCTGCGTGGGTTTGTTTCAGGCTTGCTGGAACGAAGTACAGGTCGTTTTTCCTTACAGCCTCGAAGATGACCTCCCGTTTTGAGTTCGTTACTTCGCTCCTTTATTATCGAAAGTGATTGTGAATCCTCTGTCAGGGATTTTGCTCACAGACATTAGATTCGCCCGCAGATCGGGGACGTGTAGAACGTTATCCACTTTCACGTTTCGATATTTGCCTTTGTACTGGGTGATGATGTTTATGTCGCCTCATCCGGTGATGTCGGTTGAAGCACTGTTGGCAAGGTTGAGTTTCATCGGATGAATTTCGTTGTATCCTTCGAATGCTTCGGTGTTAGTCGACATGTGGGATTTGCTTCCGCTGTCCAGGCACCACCCCTTACTGACAGTCGACTTAAAAGCCTGAAAGCCGTGTTGCGCTGAGTTGGTGTAAGCTAGTACACTTGTACCGTAGCTGTACGTCTTGTTTTCCTTTCCTCGATCTTTAGATGATCCCGGTCCTGTTCTGTTGAGAGAGCGGCACTCGGCGACTTTGTGCCCGGGTTTTCCGCAATGGTAGCATTTGTAGGAAGGCTTTTGTCGGTTTCCGGTGGGATTGTGGCCATGGCATTTATTCTCCGTCCTCGTGTCGCGTTGTTTGGCGACCATCGCGCCTTCGGCTTCATGTCGTTCGTTGGTGCGCCTGGTGTCGCTTTCCTCGATTATCTTGATTCGTAGCACCTCCGGTGAAGGTCAGTCGTCTCGGGATTCTATGGCGCATCTAAAGTTCTCGAACTTCGGGGAGAGACTATATAGGAGCAGATCGTCGTTGATTTCGACTTCCATGTAGTTCAATTTATCGACGGTATCAAAGAAATCACTTAAGTGTGTTCGCACGTCGTCGTGATCGCTCATTCGATGAAGCGTCAGTCTCTTCAGTACACTGGCTTTCCTGGTCGGACCTTTTGATTCGTACACGGAGATGAGTTTCTCCCATACTTCTCGGGAAGTTTCACACCGTATAATGATCATGACTTCAGATGGTCCGATCGCTAGTATGATGTCTGCCTTAGCCTTCCTGTCTCCTGTTTTCTATTGCTCAACCACGGCTGTGCGCGCCTCCGTCGATTCAGGTTTCACGATTTCTCCCGTCACATAGCCCCATGCGTCGTTCTTTACTAGGATCGCCTCCATCTGCAGCTTCCAAGTGACGAAATTATCTTCCACTGTTGTTCGATGCTCGCTGTGGATGGGGCCATTTTGTTGATAGACGAGAATTTAACTTTCCTGTGTTGTTTGTAGGTTTTCCATGCGTTTATCCAACCGTGACTCTATTTTGCTGTGGAAGCGTGCTGAGCCCATAACCTGTTGTAGAGTAGTAGAGACGAGGGGAGGATACCACGTGGTTGGATGGACGTGACCAGAAGCGGCTGGTTAATAGAGAAGAGAGTGATGATGTGCACGTACATCATCAGGAAGCGTTTGCAACTTGACGAAATACAAAATGGTGGATGTTCGTCAAGTTCGACCAATTTCATTGTCGCCGGTGTGCGCATCGGATGTACACTAATGTAGAACATTGGATGTCCAACATATTTAAATGAAGTAATTCAAAAATAAATGAACTTACTCTTATTGACCGTGGAGCGGTCTCTAAAGCTCTTTGCCGGTAGTAGGTTGCAGGGGGCGTTGCTTTATGCTCCCCTGTTGGCTTGTTGTTCTTGTTGATTGTTATTAACTGTTTGAAGCAGTCGTTTGTCACTTATTCACTGTTCAACTGTGTTTCGTCTGAGTTTGAACGCTATTTCCTTTGCGTTTGACCTTTATTTCGTTTGCGTTGTTTAACGGCGAAACCTTTGCGTTTGAACGTTATTTCCTTTTCGTTGTTTAACGGCGAATCCTTTGCGTTTGAACGTTATTTCCTTTTCGTTGTTTAACGGCGAATCCTTTGTGTTTTAACGTTATTTCCTTTTCGTTTTTTAAATGTGAATCCGTTGCGTTTGAACGTTATTTCCTTTTCATTGTTTAACAGCGAATCCTTTGCGTTTTAACGTTATTTTCTTTGCGTTGTTTAATGGCGATTCCTTTGCGTTTATACGTTATTTCCTTTTCGTTCTTTACGTCGAATCCTTTGTGTTTGAACGCATCGTTTACAGGCCTATTTTGCCTTTGCCTCGATTCCTGAGGGTTTGGTAGTGTAGGTCCTATCTGAAACCCTATTTGTTTCCTCTGGGGGATCCCGTTCATCGTTCCGATAGTAAATTGGATTATTCCTTAGCATTGGTTGCCTATTTTATGAGATGGGGGCATGGTGTGTGTCGTTCCTTTCAGGTGAAAGTGACTGGTCGTGATACCTCGTTGGTATTTCCCCACTATACCATCCACTCTCGCTCCTCATCTCATTCTCTGTTTTGTCTAATTCTAGAACCCTAGCAAAACCCTATCTAGGGGGTCCTTTTCTGATTTCACTATCAGATGTTTTAGCTGGCCGTTCCTAATCCCTACCATCAGTACCGATTTTGCCAGTCTTTCGATCTGGATGGTGAACGCTACGCTATTCGTATTTCCGTACTTACGGATTGCTGCCTCATTACAGTCGATTACTGCTTGGGCTATTCGTTGCGTAAAATCTTGGACATCCTCCGCTAGTTCCGCTAGTCGCCGTAGGTGCGTAAGAGCCTCTGGGCTCTTCCCACCACCGGATTTGTATCCCCGACGGAGTCGATACAAATCTCAGCTGGTGGTAACCGGCTGCGCCAAAATTGTTATGTGTATGTTAACAATTTAATATTAATATAGTTAATATATTTATACTTGTATATGTAAATTTATTTAGTTAGGTATTATTTAAATGAAGTAATTCAAAAGTAAATGAACTTACTGTTATTGACCGTGGAGCGGTCTCTATAGCTGTTTCCTGGTGGCAGGTTGCAGGGGGCGTTGCTTTATGCTCCCCTGTTGACTTGTTGTTCTTGTTGATTGTTATTAACTGTTTGAAGCGGTCGCTTGTCACTTATTCACTGTTCAACTGTGTTTCCTCTGGGTTTGACCGTTTTTTTCCTTTGCGTTGTTTAACGGCGAATCCTTTGCGTTTGAACGTTATTTCCTTTGCGTTGTTTACGGCGAATCCTTTGCGTTTGAACGTTATTTCCTTGACGATGTTTACGGCGAATCCGTTGCGTTTGACCGTTATTTCCTTTGCGTTGTTTAACGACGAATCCTTTGCGTTTGAACGTTACTTCCTTAGCGTTGTTTACGGCGAATCCTTTGCGTTTTACTGTTATTTCCTTTTCGTTGTTTAACAGCGAAACAATTATTTATTATATTTGCCATTGACGTTTTATTATTTTATCCGGCGCCAACGCCATTTTTTTTTATAATTTTTCTACCAAGTAGAATTTGCACAAAATAGTTGGCCTACAGATGGCACCATCAGGTCTAATCACTCTATCAGGTTCTATAGTACTACCAGGTGAATGCATACGTTTTTTCCGGTTTCTTTGGTGAAAAAAAAAAATGTTTCTAGGGAAATTAATTTTTATTATTCAAAATATTGGCCATTGGCTTCTACACATTTCGCCCATCCTTCAGATAATTTATGAATAGCATGCCAGAAAAACTGCTTGTCTTTCGCGGCAAACCGTTCGTCGAGCCATTTTCCAACTTCCTCGAAATCGTTGAAGTGCTGCTCTGCGACCGCGTGCCCATTGATGGAAAGAGGTGATAGTCAAGCCTGGGGAGTACAGCCGGTGCAGAAGGATGTCCCATCCAAGCGATTTCGATGTGTCTTTCACTAGTTTTGCTGTGTGAGCCGGCACGTTGTCGTGTAACAAAATCACTTAAGCATGTCTTCCCGCCCATTCCGGTCGTCTTTCGATTAATGTGTGGCTTAAATTAAGCACTTGTTGACGATAGCGTTGTGTATTAATGGCTTCGTCGGGCTTCAGAAGTTCATAATACACAATACCCCTCTGGTCCCACCAGACAGAGAACATGGTCTTCTTGCCGAAGCAATTTTGCACTGGTGTTGAACGCCCGGCTTCAGATTAAAGCCACGATTTTTTCCGCTTCGGGTTTTCGAAATAAATCCATTTTTCGTCAACCGTCACAATTCGATGCAAATATGATTTCCTTTTGTGGGGTTGAAGCAGCATTTCACAAGTGACTTTCCATTTGACGTTCATTCAAATCGTTTGAGACACATTTACTGATCTTCCCCATTGCTCGTAAGTGTCTGCTGATTGCTTCTTGCGACACATGTAATGCTTCTGCTAATTGCCGTTGAGTTTAAGTTGGGTCATCATCCAATAACTCGTGCAATTCCTCGTCTTCATATTTTTGTGGTCTAGCAGAGCGTTCACTGTCTTTCACATTGAAATCACCACTTTTACATTGTCGAAACCATGTCTCACATGTTCTAATTGATGGAGCATGTACACCTATGTTTCTACCAGCAAATGATAACTTTCAACTGCCTTTTTCTTTTGATTAAATAAGAAAAGCAATGCGTGTCGCAAATGTTCTTTTTCAGGCACAAAACTCGACATGATCAGTGAACCATAAAACAAAGACTCAACTTGTGTGTATTTGTAGTTAAATCTTAAATGAACTAAATGACGTATGTGTCAAATTAATACGCCGCGCATTTTCGCTAGTGCTGTCTCTTAGTTAAACCGGAAAAAGCTTATGCATACACCTAGTATGTCTCATTAGATTGTATTTATCGTTGTGCTTTAACTTATTAATAAAATTGTGCTGTACCGTTATAATGGCTATAGAACCATAATAATGCCGATTGCTCTATACGGATGCGAAACATAGGTTCTAACAAAACGGGAAGAAAACATTTTACGCGTATTCGAGAATAAAGTTTTAAGAGGTACCTTTGGCGTAAATATGACTAGGCGGCAGGACAATGAAGGAAACTCCACAACCACGAATCGGAAGAGCTATACCGCAAACCTACAATAGTGAGAGTAATCAGGTCGCGAAGATTAAGACGGGACGGACATGTGGCGCGAATTGGCAACGATAGGACCGTGCGTAGAATTCTTGACGGTAGACCAACGGGAAAGAGGCCAGTAGGACGGTCGCGACAGAGATGGGAGGACAGTGTTAGGTTTAACCTTGAGGAGATCGGATCGGCTGGTCAAGCGTGGAAGGAGAGCGCACAGGACAGGGAATGATGGCGTTCCTACATCGGGGTTCCTACAGGCCAATAAATAGTAGTAGTAGTAGTACCGTTATGCTATAACTTTTTTATAAAATTATTTTCGCAAAAACGGTTTTGGGGACTTATTCTACACACTATAAGCTATCAAAAAATGAAAAAATCGAAAAACCGATTTCTTAAGACTTCTTGATGAGAACCCCCCCTTAAATAAAATTAATGCATACAATTCAATTCAATTTTGAGAAGAAAATATACTTTTCGCCATCCCATTATCATGCCCCATTAGTGTTATTATTTTGCGAATAGTTTGCAGTCGAATAACTTGTTGATTATTTTAATCGGTGTAAACTCCTAACTCCAATGGATGGTCACATGTATCTTCATATTCACTCAAACGTTTCTTCGCTCGGCTGAGAACTGTGCATAAACTCCTAACTGAGAACAATCGAATTTAATAACTTTATCTTCTTAAACCGAACATGGACAATTTCTTTGATATTCATTCGAGAACAACGCATTCTGCAAACCACTTCAACCCCCAGGACCGCTATCAACGCGACATATGAATTAAATTGACCATATTTAATGTGACAACGAAACCACATTGGAACGCACCTAAACCAGAGCAAAACATAAGTCAACAGAATGTCAAGAGCATATTCGGTACAAAACAAGTACTTCCCACCCCTTTAAAGGCCAGGAGAATTCTTTTGTTTCGTCTTCTATCAGAATCAAACCACCATAGCGCACTTTCAAGCATCCCTAGCAGTCAAGTTGGCATCCCTTATTACAACGGCATCACACTGGCTGCAATGCACTTGTACCGAAGAAGGCGGTTTATACCCGTATATCAAAGACCTGACAATACGTTTCTCGTTGCAATACCGACAACGTTTACAACACATATTGCTTCGATTTGACAACGCAACTGGGCGACCTTCGCAGTATAATGTGCGACCTGTATCCTGCCGACACGAACAGCGATCTCTAATTACAAAAGAGCCACTAGTGCGATCCATGAACCCCGAATGTGAATCAAATGAAATCTACCCCTTAATAGAGCGATATTCATGGACCATCTGTGCACTTTTTCCTGGTAGTCTGCCCATTCGGGTGCCTTTTCATCAATGGAAAAGCATTTAGTTTATTGCTGATGATAACTGTGTTAACTCTTGGCGGAGGTCGTCCTGAGACGCTGGTGGTGGATTTTAAACTTCGAAACTGTCTTTAATTATGTTCGCAACCACATCTAAACACGGATGGCGAATAATAGCGAAAGGACGTTCCATAAAATATACTGACATATGCGCGATAAGTGGAGGCGATGTCCCTTGGGCATCCGTTCCTCGTTTTGATTACAACTACTCGCAATAGGGCGAGAGATTCCTTCGTGATATGAATGACCTGCAAGATGAATGAATCCAGCATTTAATGTGGCATCAACATATGGTTCAATGGAACGCTCTGTCGAGAGTCATTAACTACAAAACTCGTTGGAGATGGGAAGTTTCCATCTTCGCGAACTCGCTATATGTGACCGGGGTACCAGAAAATATGTAACTGATCACAAAGATTGTAGAGGACATTGGCAACTGAAGAATGGAATAGGGGCGAAATGTTAGCAATCAAGATTTCTCCGTGTCAGCAGATAAGCCTAAAGGGATTCGGCTGTATGTTATACAGGGTGTCCCAAAAGCCCTCTTCAATTTGCTTTTCTCCCAGTACGAGTATTACCGGTTGAAAAGGTGCGACACATATAGGTAGCTCCTCCGTCACAAATTCAGTTGCTGTGGAGGGTTTTACGACAGCCGAACGTGCATGATGTATGTGTAAGTTTTACAAAATCAATAACAGCAATTTTTGCGCGAAAATTTTGCGATCCATACCAAATTCGTCACATTATAGAAGAACCAATTACTCAACTTATCAGAACATGGGTACAGAAGTTTGAAAGGGCTGGTTCCACAATGAAAAGATCGTGGGCGGGGCGATATAGATCGTTAAAAAACGAGGAAAAAGAAAAGAGAGTCAGTTCGCGGGCTTCTCGATCTCCGCATACGATCAAGGACGGCTGGGAATAATATGTGGTGATGATTAGCGACTTTTTCACCGCAGTTTTCTATAATTTTTTTTTTAATCGTAACATATCATTCCAGCAGGATGGAATTACATTTTACATGTGTGATATGTATTTACCAGTTGTTCGAAAGATTGTCCCTGGAAAATTGACATCTGGACAAAATCACATAAAAGGGCTCTAGTCGATGGAATGGACAATGGATTTGTTCCTTTGGAGCGAATTCAAATTCAAGGTATACGGCAAATAACCGAACAGAAATGACAGTGATAACGAAGAACACGTGTCGCGCAGTTCTTAGAAAGTTTGCGTTACATTAAAATAGTGCCGACAATTAAGGAATTGTACTTTGATAAAATATAAATATTGATGCACTAAACATACTCATTATTTTGTTTTCAAAAAAAAACGTTTGAAACACCTCTACTATTGCGAAGTTTATGTAAAATGCTAACTTCTGAAGTTTCGTTACTATTGATAACGAAGTAACATTTTTTAGTATTTGTTTTTCAAATTGGTTTCAATCATTTTAAACTTCAGAGTATTAACGTATTTAATCTCTAGCAGAATTTGTATTTGCAAAGTGTGGCAATTGGTTTTTTTTTTTTTTGTAGTCTCATGGTGGTTATTTCCGTGTTCTTCCTTTACGCAAGCTCCGCTGCTGTTTTGAATACTAATTTCGTACCTTCATCCTTCTTTCATCGTCATCATCGGCACTACAACCGGGATCCAACCGTGACCTCATTTACCAAGTCTCTCGCCGGTCCAAGGTCTGCCACGCTGTCGACCCTCCTCTCGAACGCGACTAAGAATTCAGAGTGCCCATCCAGTATCCAGGTCTCTTATCTATACATGAGTACAGGTAAGACCATGGTCTTGTAAAGTAACATTTTGGATGATCTGGATAAATTTCGAGATATAAAGGGCCTTGATAGACCATAATAGGCTTTGTTGGATTTGATCAGCCGCCTGCGGATTTCTTCTTCCACATTGTTATCGGCTGCTATTATTAACCCAAGGTAGTTGAAGGATTGCACTACTTCAAATTCGTGCTTCACCACCCTGATAGTTTGACCAACGTTAGGTCTTCTGTTCACAGATGTTGCCATCATGTACCTTGTTTTCCCCTCATTTATGTGTAGTCCCAGTTTTTGTTCCGGCTGCTCGATCTGGGTGAAGGAGTCCTGCATAGCCGAATCGGATCTACCGATGATGTCGATGTGATCTGGATAGGCAAGTGTGGCGGTTCCGCCAAACCCCACGGTTTGCTTTCCTAAAAAACCCCCATAACCTTCATCCAATCTCCTGATTTCACTAATACAATCGCATTAGCACCTTAAATGCCTCACGCATTAAAGAGATCAAATCCTTAATCTAAAAAGTCCCTGGAAAAGAAAACTTACCTTCATGCATCCCTTTGCATACAATTCTTCGTAAGATTTTTTTCGTAACTTATCAGGCAGAACCCCATTATTACAACCCAACTCCCATTGTTTCCCGCCAATGCAATCGCATTGGCACCTGAAAACATTCCCTTCCCAAGGATAGTTAATATTTTCAATCCACTACCTGGAAACGCCTGCAAAGAATTTTTCCTACATGGGCATTCATACATTATCAATGGATCTCTGCATTAGCGACCCAAAAACCGAATTTCCAATTAGTGTAGATATTCACACTATAGTTCGATCCTGCCGTCGCCATGATGCCATGCATAATTGACACAGATGGTATACACAACCGACATTGTGTATCCATCTAAATTACTTTCCGAAGACTTCCAACTATTGATTCAGTTGCAAGCACTTCTCGCGGAAATGTTTCTTTGTTTGAATCTTCAAACAATCACCGGCGTCGCACTTTGCCGTCGGATTGGATTCAATAGCATAAACATATGCAAACAAAAGAATCCGATTCTCCCAGTCGGCAGAGTGACGATATACGATCGATGGCATACATTATCGCAATCTCTTTTAGCATCTAATGAGTGGCTGCTATTTAGACAGCTGACCCTCATTACCGAAAGATGCCTTAGGTCGTTTCTCCTTTGTTCTTTTTCCCTCGTTCTAGGTTCCGTTTATCCTTGGCTAAACGCATCGATAAATACGGTGATGTGTACGAACACACACATACACCACCGTATTGCGAAGGCAAAATTGAAAATGCGGAACACGTACTCACAGAGTGCGTGAGATTCGAGTCCGCACGAACGATTTTGGAGAGACATATGAGACAGGCAGTTACTCGGGGAGGAGTAATAGAATACATGCTTAGTTCAAAACAGGCACGGTCCGTAACAAATGGTATTCTCTGTGAAATGATGCAGCAGTTGCGACGCGACGGGCGGAATAGAAGGTAAACTCTGCCCCGCTCCGCGATGGAATATCTAAAAGAAAGTTCCGCGGGGATCAACGGGAATATGAGCCTGGTGGGAGGTGGTTTTAGTCGGTAAAAACCCGGCATGCCTCTGGACCGGTCAAGATTTAAAGATTTCCACCTTCCTATCAAAACCAAAAAAAAAAAAAAAAAAAAAAAAAAAAAAAAAAAAAAAAAAAAAAAAACCATTGCGTCCCAGAGATCGCCTTCCATTGGTCACTGGTCAAAGGAAATTTCATTTCCTTTTCACCACACTACCAAAAACTCACCCCAAACGATTAAATGTCGTTGAGTCGAATTCCATCCGCTGTCCACAATGGTCATGCCGACTTCCGCTCACCGGTGCGTACGGTGACGCGAATATAGCCGAGTCGCGAATTAAAACACCCCGGAGTCGTGATTGTAGTGTCGAATACGTTGGCCAAAAAGTGTAACAGCCAGCGAATATTCCCATCATATCAATTAACTTTGTCGTATTGTTAATCTTTAATATGTAAATTTCCCCACTAAATAAATAAACACCAAATTTGCTAGTGACTGCGGTCCAAATAAAACTGTGTATATTAACAAGAAACAAACAATAAAATTAATTTAAAGTGGTGATTACCAACCGCACTAATGTTTTATTTGTACTTGTGTGATCGTGTTTGTGCTTTTCCTTTGGCGTTGTACTTGGCGGAACCTTCGTGATTTGTGGGGACGAGGTAGAACTCTCGCCCATGCTGGCGTCACGACTTCGTACGCCCACACAAGTATCTGGCTAGACAATAGTCCCTCTAGTTGTAACGCCAGAGTCGCGGATTACTTTCCCCAACGCTTAAGAGGAGACAGGCCAAATCGTCACCTTATCGGGGTCCATTAAAGATGTTTATTGGTTTGGACAGCAATCCCGCTATTTTTACTTGAATAGTTATGTTGGTCATGGTCAAACTACAAAGTCGTATCAATTTACTTGGAATGCCGAACTCTCTCATGGCATTATATAGTTCTAGCCTGGCTATGCTGTCGTAGGGGGCCTTAAAGTCTATAAATAGATGATATAATGGAATCTTAAATTCCTGACATTTTTCCATCGCTTGCCTAAGGGTGAATATCTGATCAATCGCTGATTTGCCTGGTATGATACCACAATGATATTGACCAATGAGGACTTTAGCGTATGGAACTATCCGGTCTTGTAGGATAGTGGAGAGTATCTTATAGGCGGTTCTCAGCAATGTTATATCCCTATAGTTGCTGCACACTCTTGGTGTGATATCTCCCTTCTTATGTATGGGGCAAATTATTCGCCGACACCAATCTTCCGACATCTCCTCTTGATCCCATACGTGCACCACGATCTCATGAACTCCGTGATGTATCGCTATCCTTCCTTGTTTGATCAGCTCAGCTGGTATGCCCTCAGCTCCGGGGGCTTTATTTGATTTTCACTAGTGAAGCCTCCAATTCTTCTATGAGCTGACCATTTAGCAATTCATTGAAGTGCACTTCCCATCGCTCCAGAATACCTTCAGGATCGGTGATCAGATTACCCTCTTTATCCTTGTAGTAAGTGTAGGGTGGTGTGTACCACCTCATACTGTGGATTATTTGGTAGAACTTCCGCGCATGGCGCGGACCTCGTTCTATACTTCCCTCTATTTCACACACTAGATTTTTCCCAGGCACTTTCTTTTGTCTGTGAAGTATTTTTTTCAGATTTTTTGAGCCCTTTGTATTTCTCTTCGCGCACCCGCGTCCTATGAGACTACTGCACTGTCCGGTATGCAGCCTTCTTACGTTCAGTGACTAGTTTGCATCATCAAACCAGTCGCTCCGATCTCTACGATTAGTGCCTAAGATGGAGTTGGCAGTACTAATGACAGTATTCTTAAGGCGTGTCCATTTCTCTTCTACGCCCGGCATTCTGGTCCCAGGACTTACTCTCCCTCCATCCAGCTCTTCGAGGGCGAGCTTTAACCCTTGATTAAAAGTGTTGTTGGTGTTCTCAATGCGTAACTCCGTAAGGCAATACGCCCTCGGAAAATTATACCAACCAGATAGTGATCCGCGTCTACGTTGGTACCTCGGTACGTTCGTACCGTCATCAGGCTCGAGGAGTGGTGGCGATCTATCAACACGTGGTCAATTTGGTTGCGAGTGGCTCCATCAGGGGCTACCCAGGTGGATTTGTGGACATCTTTACGCGGAAACCTGGTACTCGCAACGACCAAGTTTTTTGATGCTGCTGTAGAGATTCTAAATAACTACACCTTTCCATTTACCTAAAACCCCCTAACCCAATATCCTATTCATTCATACTTACCTATACCTAAATACGCACTTCCATTCATCCATACTTACCCTTTGTAAAATCCATACTTACCCTTGTTAAATCATAATCCATTTCCTATTCATTTCCTAATCATGCAATTCCCAAAACCCAATTCTATTTTAAAGCACAAAAATCGGGTTTGTGCTTCGCCAATGAACAAACACTTGTGGACAAATCTCGATTTGCCACAGTATAAAAGGGCGGCGCATTTTGGTTTCGCGGCAGTTAGTGACTGGCCATCGAGAATCGCAATCCTGCAGTCAACAAGCAAACAACAAAAGAACAGTTTGAAAAATAAAACAATCCCACAATAAACAAAATAAAACCATTATTTCATTTCGGCTCCGGAGGTAAGTACCGCAAGAAAATTTCTAATAAAGAAAATATTGGCGTAAACCGGCGTAAAATCCTGGTATGCCAACACTGCCAGTTCGATGACTCGTAGTCCACTGTCATTAGTTTTCTCAGGGGAAGCTGCGTAGTACCTGAAAACCGGCTCCCGAACTATTTTCGCATTCAAATCACCAAGAACGGTTTTCATAGCGTATCTTGGGTAGGCATTCAGGACCCGTTCGACGTTCTCGTAGAATACTTCTTTTTCGTCGTCAAGGGACTCCTCTGTAGGTCCGTGAACATTTATGAGGCGTATGTTCTTAAACTTGCCTCGCACGCGAAGAGTACATAGCCTTTCATTTATTGCATTAAAGCCGATAATGGCAATCTTCAGTGTTTGGCTAACTAGAAAGCCTACCCCGAGCACATGGTGTTTTGCATGACAGCTGTAATAAATGTCATACTCGTTTTGTTGAATAACACCACTCCCCGTCCATCTTATTTCTTGTACTGCTGTTATGTCAGCCCTTATTCTGTCAGGACATCGGCTAGCTGCTATGCAGCCCAAGCTTTGCATAGTGAGTGGACGTTCCATGAAAAAATGCTCGTATCGTTTAGCAATTTTCGTTTCCGTGGTCGTCGTCGTGTATCCGGTCTAAATCCGAGACTTGTTAAATTTTCCATAATAATTTGTTTTTATGGGGAAGTTTATTAGCCTTGCGCCAACCTTTCTCAAGGTGACGCTGCATGCATTAGTTCAATACCTAGCGAGTGCCAAAGTAGCTATCCAGGGGTGTCACGTGAAGACTGCATGTCAAGTTTTCATCCCTTTTTAATATATTGTAGCGAGCTTAGGGTTCGCTGGATTAATTATTTTTAATAAATAAAAGCCGTTAAATCGATTTTGAATTAATGTAACACTTTATTAGTCCGTTCATAACAACCGTTACTTTTACCGTACACATAACGATTTCTTGACTTATCGCTTCCGTACTTATCGCGTCTTTTACTGCTTACTTCTTACTTATTACTTTTTTCTTATCGCTTGCTTCACTTTCTACTTCTTACTCATCTCCATGATCTGTGTGCGACGTATTTATACCGGTTCCTCATTCTGATTCAGCGTTTCGTTTCCGTCCGTTTCATAGCCTTGAATGTTCTACGGTTCATAGTCTCCAGTTTTCCAGTACTTTCTAGAATATTCTAGTACTTTGTTTCGGACTTTCTCGAATATTCTAGTACTGATTGTCATATGTGTCACAATGTCATAATTATTTTAGAGATCATCCAAAGGTAGTGTGTTTAGAGAAACCCTTTGAATACTGCCATATGGCTTCTATGTGATCTTCAATAAATATCTAGTGATCAAACTTTCAACTGACAATTTTGTATTTTAACTTTGTTGACTTCATCTGCAAAACCAATATACATCGATACCTCCTTTCCTTATCCACTTCCTCTCCATCCGCTCGCATTGTGCTCTGACATTTAAGATACTTCAAAATCACTTTTGTGCGCGCGTCATTGGGGCGATATTTATTTTCCGAGGTTGGTAATTCAAACTTTTGGAAAAATCCTAACATTGACGATGGAGGACCGGCGTCCTCATGTGGGCTTAAATGCAAACATTTTTAACAACAGCTTCTATTTCACTTTACTCCATTTCGATGTTAATGCGCAAATTGGTTAAACCTTTTAGTTACTTGCCAGCCGTGTCCCAACATTGAAGATCATCAGGATACTCAAGGCCGGATATGTTTGAAGCTCAGCCGCATATCATCCAGATACTGACACAGAAATCGAATTGGACTGCCGATATTAGCACAACATAACACCGGAGGGAGATTATTCTTTATATCGGAATACGTCTGTATTGTACTTTCTTGTATTCCTCGAATCCCATTATTTAAATTACTGATTATTTGATGCTTACGTCGGCGTACTAAATTGGTTACAGAACAAGATCGTCGATGGAATTACGATATATACGTCCACGGCGTCAGCCCGAAAACCAATCGTCGCGGGCATTCCATTTATGTCCTGGGCGAAGCCTGTGCAGTTGTTAGATGTACAACCCCAGGTGGAAAAAAAAGATGGTACATCAACCGTCATTGGGTTCCTTATACAATTCTTGTATACTCCTCGCAGTGGAGCAGTTTCTCAACAGGTATATGTATATATGGATATATATCGCTTTCTCAACACGTATATGCAAGGTGGCGCAAAATTAATCACCCTATTGGAAGATGTTATAATTTTTGCGAATGGCATCGTACGTCAATCATATTTTACATTTGTGAACTAGACAACTGCAGTATACAAACAGACAAGCAATGGAGCACATGTGAATTACTGTCAAGCCATCCTTAATCTCAACAACGAAGAGGACGATTTTGTATCGAAAATCATCAAGAGCGAGGAGGCGCATTTCCACTTAAGCGGTTACGTCAATAAGCAAAACCTTCGTTTCTGGGGCACTGAAAATCCGCGTGATATGCACGAAGAGCCATTACATCCACTCAAAGCCACTGTGTGGTGCGGCGTTCATGCGGGAGGAGTGATTGGGCCGTATTTTTTTTAAGCACGCCATCGGCAATACGGTCACTGTTACTGGCGAACGCTACAGGGCCATGATAAACGACTGCTTACTGTCGGAATTGGATGAGCGGGGCTTGGTGAACATGTGGTTTCAACAAGACGGTGCAACCGCACACACAGAACGAGCCACGTTGGATATTGTGAATGAAGTGTTTCCTGGTCGCATAATCTTCCACTTTGGCGATTTGCCATGACCAGCAAGACCGCCCGATTTAACTATCCCAGACTTCGTTTTTTGGGGCTACTTGAAATTACGGGTTTATGCCAACAAGCGTCAGACAATCGCAGCCCTTAAGGAGAATATTCGACAGGAATGCGAACAGTTATCACCGGAAATCTTGCGGAAAGTCATGGAAAATGCGATAAAACGGGTACAAAAGTGTAGTAACACTGGCGGCAAACACTTGACGGTTATCATCTTTTCCACTTAACAGAAAGAGTTGTAAAGGTGCAAATAAAGATTTCCATCACAAAATCATTTTTTATTTTTTTATTTATTATAGTAAACATGTAATACAAAAACAAAATTGGATGATTAATTTTGCGCCACCTTGTATATATGAATATATATTGGGGGTACCCACGTTTTGCTGTTGAGTCATTCGGCACAGGCCTCTGCATCCAGACTCCGCATCCAGTTTCGGTTTGCTCCTCTTCTTCAAAATCGCCCGCTGCGAAACCATAGAGTCGAACCTGTACGATTGAGCATCCGTCCATCTACACCCCAGTAGGTTCGGTTCTCTTTCAAAAAGCACAAATAAACATTCTTTCTTTTTGAATTGAAAAATGTCTTCTCTACTTTATTGCTAGAAATGCAGAAATGATTTTACACTTGAATATTACAATGCTTTGATGCTTGCTGAATTGAAAGATTTCTTCTCCACCTCCTTTCCTATTCACAGGAAGATAAGAACAAACCTGGCGCAGCACAAATCACAAAATTATTTCACAATTGAATTCTACAATACTTTGACAATTGGTGACTTGAAAGATCTCTTCTCCACTTCCTTTCTTCTTCACACGAAGATACAAAACCAAGCTGGTGCAGCATAAATCACAAAAATGTCGGTGTAATTTTAAAACCGCAACAGACACACTAAAAAAGAGGTCCACCGAAAAAACAACGCCACACAACAACCGTCAACAACGGTCTCCCGTCCATCCCCGTTCTCCGCTATCCTTTGTTCATTGATGCCGCGTCACAGTCAACTTCAACGCCATTACTGAAACAACAGAAGCTTTTGACCAAATCCGGAAAGTATACGTCACTGCCTTAGCCGCTGACAGTCAAATACACAATAATAAAACGCATTAAGCGCGACAGGCCAAGAATAAGTTGCCTCCCGTTTTTAATACTAATGACTACACGAGATCATTTTCCAATATTGCCCAAACCCCGGTTCATAGCGATCCAACTTGGGGTGAGTTTACTACACGAAAACAAATAAACCTCCAACATAGGAGTTCTATTTGTTTTCATACCATTGCTCTCAAGATCAGCCAGGACTCAACACAACAAATGTTGAATTTCAATAACTCCAGAAGGATGGAAACTGATTCGATAATATATTTGAAATCAATAATAACCGATCATGGTACATTCTAACAGAACCGACGAGCCTGGGGGGCTGGCGGAAATGTTCGCACTTAGCCGCAATTTCACTCAACTCGTGGAGGAACATACGCGAGTGCCAGATACCCGAGGTGATTATGCGAATACCCTAGATCTATTTTTCACATCCGAGTCGAGCACTTATACCGTGAAGATTGTTGCCCCACCGGGAAACCCAAATCACAGATTGGTATCTGTCGCGCAACCACTTGCATTTCAATGGAATAGTCGAACTCAGCACCTTCGCCATGTATAGAGGTATGGGGCTGCTAACTGGGACGACTTATGAGAATCAGAAACGCGTGCAACCAGACGATTGACACCACGAAGAAGGCCTGTGGGGCTTTTCAGGGCCCGAAGAGCCATACATCGCTCGATCCCCACCTTTCCAGGCGAACGACTTACCTCTCGGTCGAACTTCAGCAAGGTTGCGTAACCTTGCTACGGCATTTACCCTCAGCCAAATCGCCGGAATTAATACGGTTACCCAATCGGATAACCGTTTTGAATTTATGTTAGGCAGCTTACCTATTCTGTAGGGGATTTCCTTACAAACCCCTTTTTCTCCAGCATCACCACTGAAAACATTAAATCCACGGCAAAGCTTATCACCTTGCCGTGGCATCGAAAACTCACCCTCGGCCAGACCATATTCCCTAAAAAACATTAAGCCCACGGCAAAGCTTATCACCTTGCCGTGGCATCGAAAACTCACCCTCGGCCAGACCATATTCCCTAAAAAACATTAAGCCCACGGCAAAGCTTATCACCTTGCCGTGGCATCGAAAATTTATCCCCGAGGCGTACATCATTTCCTGAAAAGAACATAAGTCCATGGCAAAATCAACACATTGCCATGGCATCTGAAATCTTATCGTTAGGCATACATTCTGCCAGGGCATCTCGTTTCCATAGCCTTAAGCTATGGAAACAACAATCAACAAGAGTTCTTTGTGACTCGTTGTATTTGTTTATCCCCTGCATAACATGCATACGGCTATTGCCCCTATCGATTTTCTACCGCCGACAAGGTTTATATTGACGCAAATCAAACACGTCCCTGTTTTCCAGCAATCGCTGGCACCACAATTAGCGTTCCCCATGTTCATAGATAACATTCAAACAACGATCACCAGCAGCCAGAAAATGTTTACTTACAACATCTGGCAATGGCTGCACCCTATGTTCGTTGCAATGTTTAATCATCGGCAACAGAAATGATGATTTATGGCCTTCCATTAGGATGACCAAATCATCGGTTTGGGTCTTTCACACCCCAGATGCTATTATTTACATTCCTAGAAAATGCACTAGCGATGTTGCCCGCCATCCACGGTCGCTGAACGATCGTATGCATGGCATACGCACACACGCGTAATGTATGCCTATCTCACCCGGTCCAATCACGATTAACTACCTCGAGTTAATCGTGTAACTCCGCCTCTTTTTCAGTCTCTTTGAGGTTCCCTTTTCTTGGATGATTTCCAATTAGTCAGATTTGATACGCCAAAGTCGTCACGAGCATTCTGAGTCGGAGTCCTGTGCCGTTTGAGTCCGTTAATCGCGAATTTATTTTCTTGAACTTGATCGCTACCAGTAATCGCTTTTACGAAAATTCAACCTGGAAGAGTGCCGTCCTCTCCAGACCTCGTGCAGTATTATACGTTTAAGTGATTTTCAAAACATACAAAGACCTAATGGTGTTCATTTAAATTAATTATATTTGTGTAACTGATAAGTGTTTCGGTGCGATCCTGAGGACTAAATTTAACAAAACCAAGAAGCGCATAAATGAAGAACTGTCAGTGTTACATTGGATATTTTATTTGGTTTATTTTTCGTTCGTTTAGTTTAACCGATAAGTGTATTTTATGTTACTCTAAATACAATAAAGCATAGACCTATCCAATGGAAAGTCACGTTGAATTAATTATACATCAATAGTCCGGCAGTAATAAATAAACATTCATCTAAACTAGACATCGTGTTTTCTTTTTGTATTTGGCGTTTGGATTTTGCAGTGCACCGGCCGCAGGAACTTGAGTGCTGATGCCAGAGTTCACCAGATTAATTTTGTTTCGGTCTACGTGTGCCTTTTCTCTGTGAACTACGTGGGTGTTTTTTATCTAACCTGCATTCCTGTCAATGCCATAGTACTTAACACCCACATTGGTGACCGCGACAAAAAACGCGTACCTTTTCGAACATTTGTGCTCATAGTCGCGACATAGTAAGTGTTTTAATCGAGGAACAATTACATCCGGTGCAATTTCGAAAACGCTTAAAGACAGTGACCGGCACTATACAATACACAATACAAGCCACCAAAGAACAATATAAAGTACGAAAAACACCAGAAATAAAAGTCAATAAAAGGGTGCAACCACCCCAACGTTCAACATAGCTACCACGTGGAGTTACCAGCGACTTACATCTTTAACAAACACCAACATCTCAACAAGCAGCCAGGCGACGCAATCAATTCCCGCCCACCGCAAAGCTCCCAACGTTGGACTTCAGGTTTTTCTTTATCATTTATTTTTCCTAAATGTTCAATTCTCCTCGTGACGAGCTCCTTCTGAGCCTCCGAAAATAAGCTTTTAAATATTGTTTACCTTGTTTAGAAAACTGTGTAATTTTCAAGTCATTAAACTCAAACCATTTTTCAAAAATTAAAATTTATACAATAACTTTATTAACTTTAAATAAGGGACAACTATCGTAGAAATATTAAAATCTAATAAGTAACTATAGATGTTTCACAAGTTATAGAAGATCCACCAATGTCCAAAGTGCTTATTTCTAAGTGAAAGCGATTAATTATTCACCGATGCAGTGATCGTGAGAATAATTAATTTATTATTTTGTTTTTTTTTTTTTCTCTTTCTTTTACGATGTGCTGGTTCAAGTTTTTTTTATAAGCGTACAACTCGATTAGTGTTACGGATTATTTATTGCTACACACTCTATTAATAATCGACCAATGCAAACACTTCGTTTATTGTCTTAAAATTTAGAAGCGAATTAATATTTCGAAACAATAGAGACAGACATTCCTCAGACATATTTTCCCTTTGCATACGGTGTTTACTTAGAGTTAATATATAGAAAATTATTGTTGACTAATTTGGTGGTTCTACACTTGCACACGTAGATATATTTTTATTTGGAGAATAAATAAGGAAAGCCAATAACCGAATTAATAATTATGTTACATTTTTTTTTATACAAATTATAACCTAAGATTAAAATTATAAAGATCATTAAACAATATTAAAAATCAAATTAAAAAGAAGGAAACCGAAGCCGAACCACGAATTTAGTATCTAGCCGAACTGTAACACTTAAGAATAAAATATATTTTCTACGTCGTCACATCTCGTATTATAATTCACGAAAAGGCAATGTATACCTTTATATAATAAAGATTAAAAAAACAGAAACCAGTGTGCCAACTATTCGGTAGTTTATTGTGTCGAAATAACAACCTTTTAAGGTATTTGCAAACCAAATATAACTAAACACAACCAAGGCACGTTTATTTTATACACCCCTATATTCCTTTCTAGATTAGGATTAACCACACATTGTAAACTTCCTAAAATATAAAATACACAAGAAAGATATCCTTTGTTTCGTCAAGCATCCATAGTCCTGTGTAATAAAGTACTAAACAACAATCAATAACTCAGAAACAAATACACAAACATAATTGTTAAAATTAAAAACCAGTAAAATTACCATACCAAAAACTCGATTGAAATTGTAAACGCACTCTCTTACATTTGTAAACCCCTTCAGGGTACTAACGACAATTTTTTTTAACTCTCTTTTTATAAGCACACTAACATTCGCGACTCTAAGCTTCACCACTCGACTTGGCACAATTCTCCTTTGACTCGGCACCTTCAATCCCTTCCTTTTTATCACAATTTGGCCCCTCATAACTTTAGTTGGCCCCTTATACCCACTCCATTCAATTCTTTCGACTCATCGGCCTCCCTTCACCTTTCTTCGCGTTCTCTTACGCCTTTGACTCCCGTTTCGCGTCATACAACCCATAATGGTCAACACGCGGAACACCATGGCCAAAAAGGCTCTGGAACAATCCGAGCCTCTTGAATTTCACGACGCCTCCAGCGTCGATTTCCCCGCTGAGCAAGTCAATGCTGACCAAGACTTGCCGGCACAATCTACTCCCCTGGCACCACCCGTTGCCCCCAGCGTCGTGAACCGACCCCAGCCTACTTCCCCAGATACACTCTCGACTGCTCCTAACGCCCCTGGTACCGGCCTTTTGGTAAATTCCGGCTTTTTAATGCCCACAACTGGTGCCGGCACCTCACAACAACCCCAAAGACCTTCAGAGTCCCAAGAATTCCACGATGCTTCCAGCCTCGGGAATGGGACTCGTCACCCTAATATAGGACTTCCCCCCTTCGATGAGGAGGACCCGGACCTTTGGTTTGCAGTGGCAGACCGCATCTTCCAGGCCTCAGCCTTGCACGACGAACAACTTCGTGCAGTTGAGCTGTTGAAAGTGCTTGACCGCACTCAGCGACCGCATGTTGCACACATAATAAAGTCGGCCGGCCGCAACCCATATAGCAACATGCGTGATGCCCTGCTTGAAGCTTTGGACGAACCTGGAAGTGTGCGGCAACAACGTTTGGCCGCTGTAACCAACTTATCCGGGATGAGACCATCTCTTTTCCTGACCCATTTACGCTCTATAGCGGGGACCAGGATTGGGGACGACCTAATAAGGCCTCACTTTTTGAGGTGTCTTCCCCAGCATGCCCGTTCGGCACTTATAGCCCAACCCAATCAGAGTTTGGGCTATTTATCCAAAATTGCGGACGCAATTATGGAAAGTTCAGACCAGTATTCTGAGCCTCCTGCGTACCAGGTAGCGGCGGTTTCTCAACACGCCGCCCAGCCTACACGGCACCCTCGTCTACCTTTTACAGCCCATCAATTGGTCTCAACTCCCAATCCTCCTCAAACCCAATCACCTTTTAGAGGGCCCGCCTCAACCAATTTCCCTCAGGGGAATCCAGTGGCAGGCCCCAACCCTAACCAAAGAAATTCGCCTACACAACTAACTCCTGCTGACCTCCGGGCGCTCCAAACCTCACTCCTCCGCGAGATAACTCAATTGCGGGCAGAGGTGAGGAACAATCCTCGAAGCGCCCAGAATCGTGCCATGCCGAGCCGTCCTCTCAATCGGCAGAATTTCTCCCAAAATGCCCCCCAGAGGGCCTATTTCCCTCAAAATGCCCCACAGAGAGCCAATTCCTCTCAAAACGGCCCTCACCGGGCCAATTCCCAGCGAGCTCCGGCTCGACCTCCCCGTAACGGCAATGGTAATAGGCAGAACATACCTGATAATGCCGTTACTCTGCCTTGGTGCGCCAATCACCAGCGATATGGTGATCGCGCATTCAATTGCAAAGCGCCTTGTGGTTGGACGCAACCTTCCACCAACCAGAGGCGCTCTTTAAACTGATTTTGCCGACCGACACCCTCGCGCAATCGGCCGGCACCCCTACGATAAGTCGCTTAACCATCCGGGATTCGAAACTGAATATCGCTTTTACTGTCGACACCGGCGCCGATATTTCAGTCCTCCCGCGATCGTTTGCTCCGCGTAACCGCGTGCCAGCCGCACTTAAATTGTCAGCTGCGAATAATACGCCGATACTTACGTACGGACGTAAAAAGCTGACACTACAACTGGGTCTTCGACGTCCGATCACTTGGTGTTTCGTCATTGCGGACGTGAATGAACCCCTGATAGGTTCCGACCTATTAGGCGCACATAATCTGTTGGTCGATTCGACCCATAACAGACTTGTGGCTCCAACCGCACCCCCCTTGCCCATGACGGCATCACCAGCGGCAACTTCAGGGGCCACAGAGTGCTTAGACCCATTCCAGGTTATGGTACAGGAATTTGTGAGCACAACAATTCCTCTGCCTAACCAGCGCCGACATAAAGCCACGGTGTTTCATCATATAGAAACACGTGGTCCCCCTGTGAGCCAGCGTCCACGTCGACTGGCTCCGGAAAAATTACGTGCGGCGCGCGCGGAGTTCGAGCATATGATCGAACTAGGTATCTGCCAACCGTCGGACAGTCCCTGGGCAAGTCCACTCCACTTAGTGAAGAAACGTTCTGGTGAGTGGCGCCCATGTGGCGATTATAGGCTGTTGAACGCAGCAACTGTCCCGGACAGATACCCAATTGCACACCTCTACGATTTTTCGTACAAGTTACGAGGGTGCAATGTCTTCACAACCCTGGATCTCACCAGGGCATACCACCAAATTCCGGTGGCACCTGAAGACATCCCCAAGACCGCAGTCATTACACCTTTCGGACTCTTCGAGTTCAAAGTGATGACTTTCGGCCTCAGGAATGCCGCACAGACATTCCAGCGGTATATCGACACGGCTTTACGTGGTCTTAATTGCTGCCATGCTTATCTTGATGATATTCTCATCGCCTCCAAAGACCTCGCCGAACATAAACGCCACTTACGTCAGGTCCTAGAGCGCCTCCGTGAATTCGGTCTTGTCATCAACCCAGATAAGTGTCAATACGCCAAAGAGCAAATCACCTATCTGGGTTATGTCGTTGACAACCAGGGCATTCGCCCACTACCAGACCGTGTGGAGGCCCTCATGAAGTATCCCCGGCCTACTAACGTGAGTGAGCTTCGTCGATTTTTGGGCATGCTGAACTTCTACCGTCCTACCCTGAAGAATGCTGCCCAGATTCAAGCTCCGCTCAATGAATTTTTAAAAGGAGCTAAGCGCAATGATAAGCGCCCCATCAATTGGACAGAAGTCTCTGATAGAGCATTCCAACTGTCCAAAGAACAATTGGCAAATGCCACCTTACTCCGATACCCTCTCGAGGGAGCGGCACTTTCTATCCAATGCGACGCATCGGATACCGCAATCGGAGCCGTCCTTGAACAGGACATTGAAGGCCGTCCGGAACCACTTGGTTTCTTTTCCAGGAAGCTGAGTCCCACTGAGCGACGTTACAGCGCCTACGACCGTGAATTGCTCGCGATCTACAGCGCTGTTAAGTACTTCCGTCACATGATAGAAGGTCGCTCACTCTCCATCTTAACAGACCATAAGCCATTGGTCTATGCGTTCCGGAAGAAGTCGGGAAATGCCTCCCCCCGACAAGAGCGTCAATTAGACCTCATTGGGCAATATTCCACGGAGATAAGGCATATCTCCGGTAAACAGAATGTCACGGCGGACGCCCTTTCTCGAATCGATACGATTCATTTGCGTACCGCCTTGAATAACGCTGATCTTGCCCTAGCTCAAGAGGAGGATGAACAGCTCAAGTCCCTCCTAACTGCCGATACGGCACTAGAGCTGAAGAAAATTACCCTTCGCGACCCTTTGGGCGAAATCTGGTGTGATGTCTCCACTGGAACCGCTAGACCTTACATTCCCGAGAAACTTCGTAAGGGCGTGTTCCAGGTTTACCACAACCCTGCCCACCCCAGCGGCCGAGCAACAGCCGCTGCTGTCCGTCGCAAATTTATTTGGCCCCGGATGAACAAAGACCTCACCGGTTGGGCCCGTGCTTGTCTCCAGTGCCAGCGCTGCAAGGTAGCGCGACATAATGTACTGGAGCCAGCGCAATTCAAGCTTCCCACGGCACGCTTCGCTCATGTCCACATAGACATAGTGGGACCGCTTACTCCATCAAGAGGATTTTCTTATATCCTCACTATGATGGATCGCTGCACGCGATGGCCAGAGGCGACACCTCTCCGGGCAGTTACTGCCGAATCAGTCGCCAAGGCCTTTTATTCAACTTGGGTCACACGCTTCGGTGTACCAACCACCATTACGTCGGACCGAGGTCCACAATTTGAGGCGACAATCTTTAGGCAGCTAACAGATCTTCTCGGCTGCCAAAGAAGTCGTACCACCGCCTACCACCCGCAATCAAATGGGATGATAGAGCGCTGGCATAGATCTCTTAAAGCCTCACTCATGTGTCATAATGACACACAATGGTTTGACGCCCTTCCAACCGTCCTCCTCGGCCTGAGGACAAGTATTAAGGAGGACCTGGGTGCTTCGGCAGCAGAGCTTACCTACGGTACCAACCTCCTTCTTCCAGGAGAACTTTTCCTGAATGGCGAAACACCGTGTGACCAACTTCGTGAATTGGGACATCTCCGTGACCTGCTACGTAAGGTTAGGGCAACCCCTGTAACCAGGCACGGCTCCAAAAAACTTTTCGTCCACCCTGAACTGCACAGCTGCACGCACGTCTTTGTCAGGGTGGATAAGGTCAAAAAACCCCTCGACCCACCTTATGATGGCCCATTCAAAGTCTTCCGCCGCATCAGTGACCGCGTCTTCGAGATCGACATTAGAGGCAAGCGATCCACGGTCAGCGTCGAAAGGCTTAAGCCCTGTTTTCTGGAAGCTTCCGCTCCAGAATCACCTCCATCTACCGACACCGCTCCTACTCCACCAACACAACCTCCCCGTACTCGCGCTCAAACGCGCGCCCATAACCAACTAATCACCCCCTAACCTGCCTTACCTGTTTCGTGACTACGTCACTGGGGAGGGAGTGATGTGGGGCTTTTCAGGGCCCGAAGAGCCATACATCGCTCGATCCCCACCTTTCCAGGCGAACGACTTACCTCTCGGTCGAACTTCAGCAAGGTTGCGTAACCTTGCTACGGCATTTACCCTCAGCCAAATCGCCGGAATTAATACGGTTACCCAATCGGATAACCGTTTTGAATTTATGTTAGGCAGCTTACCTATTCTGTAGGGGATTTCCTTACAAACCCCTTTTTCTCCAGCATCACCACTGAAAACATTAAATCCACGGCAAAGCTTATCACCTTGCCGTGGCATCGAAAACTCACCCTCGGCCAGACCATATTCCCTAAAAAACATTAAGCCCACGGCAAAGCTTATCACCTTGCCGTGGCATCGAAAACTCACCCTCGGCCAGACCATATTCCCTAAAAAACATTAAGCCCACGGCAAAGCTTATCACCTTGCCGTGGCATCGAAAATTTATCCCCGAGGCGTACATCATTTCCTGAAAAGAACATAAGTCCATGGCAAAATCAACACATTGCCATGGCATCTGAAATCTTATCGTTAGGCATACATTCTGCCAGGGCATCTCGTTTCCATAGCCTTAAGCTATGGAAACAACAATCAACAAGAGTTCTTTGTGACTCGTTGTATTTGTTTATCCCCTGCATAACATGCATACGGCTATTGCCCCTATCGATTTTCTACCGCCGACAAGGTTTATATTGACGCAAATCAAACACGTCCCTGTTTTCCAGCAATCGCTGGCACCACAATTAGCGTTCCCCATGTTCATAGATAACATTCAAACAACGATCACCAGCAGCCAGAAAATGTTTACTTACAACATCTGGCAATGGCTGCACCCTATGTTCGTTGCAATGTTTAATCATCGGCAACAGAAATGATGATTTATGGCCTTCCATTAGGATGACCAAATCATCGGTTTGGGTCTTTCACACCCCAGATGCTATTATTTACATTCCTAGAAAATGCACTAGCGATGTTGCCCGCCATCCACGGTCGCTGAACGATCGTATGCATGGCATACGCACACACGCGTAATGTATGCCTATCTCACCCGGTCCAATCACGATTAACTACCTCGAGTTAATCGTGTAACTCCGCCTCTTTTTCAGTCTCTTTGAGGTTCCCTTTTCTTGGATGATTTCCAATTAGTCAGATTTGATACGCCAAAGTCGTCACGAGCATTCTGAGTCGGAGTCCTGTGCCGTTTGAGTCCGTTAATCGCGAATTTATTTTCTTGAACTTGATCGCTACCAGTAATCGCTTTTACGAAAATTCAACCTGGAAGAGTGCCGTCCTCTCCAGACCTCGTGCAGTATTATACGTTTAAGTGATTTTCAAAACATACAAAGACCTAATGGTGTTCATTTAAATTAATTATATTTGTGTAACTGATAAGTGTTTCGGTGCGATCCTGAGGACTAAATTTAACAAAACCAAGAAGCGCATAAATGAAGAACTGTCAGTGTTACATTGGATATTTTATTTGGTTTATTTTTCGTTCGTTTAGTTTAACCGATAAGTGTATTTTATGTTACTCTAAATACAATAAAGCATAGACCTATCCAATGGAAAGTCACGTTGAATTAATTATACATCAATAGTCCGGCAGTAATAAATAAACATTCATCTAAACTAGACATCGTGTTTTCTTTTTGTATTTGGCGTTTGGATTTTGCAGTGCACCGGCCGCAGGAACTTGAGTGCTGATGCCAGAGTTCACCAGATTAATTTTGTTTCGGTCTACGTGTGCCTTTTCTCTGTGAACTTGTGGTGGACTAGTATGGTGTGCCGGCGCACGGCACCGGATTCACTGAGGTCGCACCGACGATTTTTCGCACAAGGATCGTTCCACCGCGACAACAAGAGAGAACTGTCCACCGGAGTGGATCGGCCACGAAAGGAAACACGTTGGTTTGATCTTAATGTTAATGTTTCTTTATTATTTAGCACAAATATCCGTCCAACGTTTAGAAATCGCACTTTCTGAAGCGAGTTCGCCTTTTAACAGATTCAGCGTCCGGCTGATTTTTAGTGTTCTTAACCAGGTGGATCGGCCACGAAAGGAAACACGTCGGTTTGATTTTAAGGTTAATGTCTCTTTATTATTTAGCACAAATATTCGTCCAACGTTTAGAAATCGCACTTCCTTAAACGAGTTCGCCTTTTAACAGATTCAGCGTCCGGCTGATTTTTGGCGTTCTTAACCAGGTGGATCGGCCACGAAAGGAAACACGTCGGTTTGATTTTAAGGTTAATGTCTCTTTATTATTTAGCACAAATATTCGTCCAACGTTTAGAAATCGCACTTCCTTAAACGAGTTCGCCTTTTAACAGATTCAGCGTCCGGCTGATTTTTGGCGTTCTTAACCACGCCCACGTTTAATTGACACTCGACCGTTCGATTTTACAATAAGTGATAGTATGGACCAATTGGAGGTTGTCCGATTTTAAATTAAACCCGCACTCCACTATGATCGAAACTGGGCCTTTTCGCCTCGTAAAACGGAAGGAAAACTTGACTTAACCGTGTACGCAGCCCGGCTCAATGGTGGTTAAAACTCGACTTTCGTGTTGTGGCCCCGGTGGTGGTTGGATCTCGACTGACTCATGAATGAAAATAATTCATCCACTGCGTCGTGGCGGTGCGTCATAGCAGAGTTAGGCTCGCTGCCAATTACGAGGAATTGTGGACGAGTTGCTATGCTCGCATAGGAATTCAGTTCCAACGAATTCTGGCCGTACAGGCTGGGTTGACTTCGTTGGTTGGGTGTACCGGGAATTGGTTTGGCGACGCGAGCGAGTATGGGCATGCATTTTCGGGGGAAATTGGAATGGCTTGGGTGCAAGCAAGGGGTATCGTTTAGATAGAAATGTTAACCGAAATAATTTCGGGGAAATGTGCGCGGTTTATTTGGTTGGTAGTGTTCCGTTGAGGATTGAGTATATGCTTTGTTAAGGCATATGAACTTCGGAGAAATGTGTGCGGCTGGGTATGCTTGCTGATGTTCCGTTGAGGATTGAATATGCGTTTGCTATGGCATACGAGTTTCGGGGAAATGTGGGTTGTTTGGTTGCGTTGAGGAAATATGGATAATTGAGTAACGCAATTTTGGGAAAATGCATGTGGTGGTGATTAGAATATATTCGGTTGAATTATATTCTCTTGGAGGTTTGGGGGAATATTTTATTGCATATTTGGGAATATATGCTATTGCAGATTTGGTTTTTGCATGTTTGCAGGTTAGGGTTGTGGGTTGGTTCTGTGTGATGTAGAGGGCCCCCACAGCACTCCCCGCCCAGTGACGCAGTCACGAAATAAGGGTAGGGCGAAGGGAGTAGGTTGGTGTGTGGCGGGAGGGGTGTTAGGTAGCTAGGGGTCCGGTGGGTTTGGTTTGTCCAGGGGGGCGCGCTTGGCTACGGGTACGTGGTGGTTGGGGCGGCTGGTGGTTGCTGGTGGGATCGGGTATTGGTGCGGGTTGAGGGTCTGGGGCTGAAGCCTCCAGGAAACAAGGTTTGAGTCTCTCGACACTGACCGTGGATCGTTTGCCTCGGATGTCGATCTCGAAGACACGGTCGCTCATGCGGTTGGAGACTCTGAAGGGGCCGTCGTATGGGGGGTCCAAGGGTTTTTTGACCTTATCCACCCTGACAAAGACGTGCGTGCAGCTGTGCAGTTCAGGGTGAACGAACAGTTTTTTAGAACCATGCCTGGTCACGGGCGATGCTCTAACCTTACGAAGAAGGTCGCGGAGGTGGCCCACACCCTGCGACTGGTTGTGTGGCGTATCACCATCCACGAACAGTTCGCCTGGTAGTAGGAGGTTGGTGCCATAGGTGAGTTCCGCAGCGGACGCGCCTAGGTCCTCCTTAAAACTAGTCCTCAGACCGAGGAGTACGGTAGGTAGAGCGTCAAACCATTTGGTGTCGTTATGACACATGAGGGAGGCCTTGAGAGACCTGTGCCAGCGTTCGATCATGCCGTTGGATTGGGGATGGTAGGCCGTCGTACGGCTTCGTTGGCAGCCGAGGAGGTCTGTCAGCTGTCTGAAGATTGTTGCTTCGAATTGCGGTCCTCGGTCGGAGGTAATGGTAGCGGGCACGCCAAAACGTGTGACCCAGGTTGAGTAGAAGGCTTTGGCGACAGATTCGGCAGTAACTGCTCTGAGGGGGGTCGCCTCTGGCCATCGCGTGAAGCGGTCCATCATGGTGAGGATGTAGGAAAATCCTCTTGATGGAGTAAGCGGTCCCACTATGTCGATATGGACATGGGCGAAGCGTGCCGTGGGTAGCTTAATTGTGCAGGTTCTAATACATTATGCCGCGCTACTTTGCAGCGCTGGCATTGGAGGCAAGCGCGGGCCCAGGTGGTGAGGTCTTTGCTCATTCGGGGCCAAATGAATTTCTTACGGACGGCGGCAGCGGTTGCGCGGCCGCTGGGGTGGGCTGGATCATGGTAGACCTGGAACACGCCCCTACGAAGCTTCTCAGGGATATAGGGCCTGGCGGTTCCAGTTGAAACATCGCACCAGATTTCGCCCAAAGGATCGCGGAGGGTGATTTTGCGTAGCTCGAGTGCTGTATCGGCAGTTAGGAGAGATTCGAGCTGGCTGTCCTCCTGTTGGGCCAGGGCTAGGTCGACGTTGTTCAGAGTGGCGCGCAAATGAATCGTATCGATTCGAGAAAAGGCGTCCGCCGAGATGTTCTGTGGACCGGGGATATGTTTAATTTCGGTAGTGTATTGGCCGATGAGGTCGAGTTGACGTTCTTGTCGGGGGGAAGCGTTTCCCGACTTTTTCCGGAACGCGAAGACCAGAGGTTTGTGGTCTGTATACACGGAGAGCGGCCGACCCTCTACCATGTGACGGAAATATTTAATGGCGCTATAGATCGCCAGTAATTCCCGGTCATAGGCGCTGTATCGCCGCTCTGTGGGACTCAGTTTCCTGGAAAAGAAACCGAGCGGTTCCGGTTGGCCTTCAAAATCTTGTTGGAGAACTGCTCCGATTGCGGAATCCGATGCATCGCATTGGATAGACAAAACCGCTCCCTCTAAGGGATATCGGAGTAGTGTGGCGTTGGCCAGTTGCTCCTTGGACAGTTGGAACGCACGGTCCGAAGCTTCTGTCCATGGAATTGGGCGCTTGTCGTTGCGCTTTGCTCCTTTTAGAAATTCAGTCAGAGGAGCCTGGGTTTGGGCGGCGTCTTTAAGGGTGGGTCTGTAAAAATTGAGCATGCCGAGGAAACGTCGGAGCTCGCTTATGTTGGTTGGACGTGGATATTGGGTGAGGGCCTCTACACGGTCTGGAAGTGGGCGGATGCCCCGATCGTCAACAATGTAGCCCAGGTATGTGATTTGCTCTTTGGCATATTGACACTTATCTGGGTTGATGACGAGGCCGAATTCGCGGAGGCGCTCGAGGACCTCTCGTAGATGGCGCTTGTGTTCCGCGTGGTCTCGTGAGGCGATGAGAATGTCATCGAGGTAAGCATGACAGCAATTGAGACCACGTAAAGCCGAGTCGATGTATCTCTGAAATGTCTGCGCGGCATTTCTGAGACCGAAAGTCATTACTTTGAACTCGAAGAGTCCGAAAGGAGTAATGACTGCCGTTTTTGGGATGTCTTCGGGTGCCACCGGGATTTGGTGGTAAGCCCTGGTGAGATCCAGGGTGGTGAAGACTTTGCACCCTCGTAATTTATATGAATAATCATATAGGTGTGCAATGGGGTATCTGTCGGGGACTGTTGCTGCATTCAGCAGTCTGTAGTCCCCGCATGGGCGCCACTCCCCGGAACGTTTCTTAACTAAATGGAGTGGGCTTGCCCAAGGACTGTCTGATGGTTGGCAGATACCTTGTGCTATCATTTCATCAAACTCGGCGCGTGCCGCGCGTAGTTTTTCTGGAGCCAGGCGACGTGCGCGTTGGCTTACTGGGGGGCCCCGTGTCTCGATGTGATGAAACACATTTGCCTTATGTCGTCGCTGGTTAGGTAGAGGAATTGTCGTATTGGCGAATTCCTGTACCATAGCTTGGATAGGGTCTGTACACGGTGTGGCCCTGGGTATTACCGCTGGAGATGCCGACAAGGGCGAGGAAGGTGCGGTGTGGGCTACTAGCCTGTTGTGTGTCGAATCGACCAACAGATTGTGTTTTCCTAATAGGTCGGAACCTATTAGGGGTTCGTTAACATCAGCTATCACAAACTGGTGTGTGATTGGATGTCGGAGACCCAGGTGGAGTGTCAGCTTTTTCCTTCCGTACGTGCGTATCGGAGAATTGTTTGCTGCTGACAATTGTAAGGCGGTGGGCACGCGGTTAGGTGGGGCGAACGAGCGCGGAAGGACCGAGATATCAGCGCCGGTGTCGATGGTAAAATTGATATTTAGTTTCGGGTCCCTGATTGTGAGGCGTCTTATGGATGCGGTGCCGGCCGGTTGCGCGGGGGTGTCGGTCGGCAGAATTAGTTTAAAGGCTGGGGCGGGTTGTTGGGTGGTCGAGTCCACCCGCAGGGTGCCCTACAATTAATTGTACGATCCCCGTATCGTTGGTGGTTGGCGCACCAAGCGCGTGTGACGGTATTGTTGGGCGGATTTTGCGTGTTGGCGGGTTCGTCACGAGGGGGCCGTGGAGGTGGGCGACGAAAAGAAGTCCGCTGGGATGTATTTTGTGGAGGTTGCCGCCGGTTCGTTGGGCGGTTCTGAACGCTTCGTTGTGTGTTTTGGAACCTCGCACAAACTTGATCCAGTTCGCGGCGGAATGAGGCCTGAAGCGCGAGTAGGTCGGCCGTAGTGACCTGAGTAGGGGGGCTGTCTGGCTGGGGATCGCCGATAATATGGTCGAGGGTTTGTTGGGTTGAATTCGTGTTAAGGCCAGTGTGCCTTCTAGAGGATGAGGGGGGTAGCTGAGTCGACGCTACCAGAGCGGTTCGAGGTGCAGTTTGAGACGGCTGAGGGTGCCGTGTAGGCAGTGCGGCGTGTTGACTAACCGCCGCGACTTGATATGGTGGTAGCTCAGACTGTGGGTCCAAGGTTTCCATAATCGAATCAGCCACCTTTGATAAATAGGCCAAACTTTGGTTAGGTTGGGCCAATAGTGCCGAGCGGGCGTGTTGAGGTAAATTCCTCAGAAAATGTGGCCTAATTAGGTCATCCGAGATCCTGGTCCCCGCTATCGAGCGTAAATGGGTCAGGAAAAGGGATGGTCTAATACCCGAGAAATTGGTCTCATTCGCCAGTCGTTGCTGTTTGATGCTGATGGGTTGGTCCAAGGCGTTGAGGAGCGTCTCCCGCATGTTGCTGTATGGGTTGGGGCCTGGTGACCTGATTGCGTGCGCGATATGCGTCCGCTGTGTCCCATCCAGCACCCGCAGCAATTCTATAGCACGATGTTCTTCATCGTGGATGTTGGCGAACCGGAAAGAACGTTCGGCTGTAGCGAACCAAAGCTCTGGATCCTCCTCGTCGAACGGGGGGAGCTTTATATTTTGGGTAAGGGGTGAGAATTCGACGCCGGAAGCGTCCTGGAACGCGGGGGAGTTGGATCGCGGTTGTTCCTGCTGGGTAGTACCGGCTCGTGTGGTGGGCATAGTGGTGCCGAAGTCGTGGGGGTAGACGGGATTGAGGAATTGAGGGGAGACGGGGTGTGTCTATGAGCGTAGCGGAGAGGCGTGAAGAGGACACGTGAGTCGAGGGGGTCCGCGAAGGTGTCGAGCAAGTTTCGGTATTGTCAAAGGAGTCGCTTGTGGACGCGGGGAGTCGAGAGGCTTGAGTGGAGTCGAGTGCTGTCGCGAGTGCTGTAAATAAGGTGCTGTGCGTGGATTGTGCCCAGAAGGGGCTTACGGTAATGTATGTAATTAATTAATTATTACGGTATGTAATTTTAGTTTTTGGGGGTAGTATTGTTTACTAATTATTTAGTTTTCCTCTGCCTTATAATCAATGGTGGTTGTTTCTTCTTATAAATTTTAATTCAGTTGCTCTTTTTGGTAATCTTTCGTGTATTAAAATTGAGATTGATTATTTTTGTTCTTTGGTATTGCCGTGGTTTAAATGTTAATTAAGGTTGAATACATGTTTTGGGTAAAAAAAAATAGGAAGAAACTAAGAGGAATTCAGGAGAAAACCGTGAGTTGGTCTCTGGTTGCAGAGGCGAAACTAAATGAATTGCTATTTGAGATGCGGCTTAGTTGTGTGCGTTAATTTCTTAATTTCTGTTATTTTGTTGATGCAAAGTAAAGCTTATTGGGTTGAATATTTAAAAATAAGGGTGTGTGTGCGCGGGCTCGACCCGAGTGTGTACCCAGAAGGGGTTTACAATTGTTTATTAATTCTATTGGTAGTGTTGCATTCTTTATGTATATTTTTTTTCAATAAACTTACAATTTTTCTTGGCAGATTTCGGGATTGTGCCGTTTGTGTTATGGTTAGGGAAAATGAAAAGTTTTATCTGTACAGTTTTTAAGTTAATTGTATAAATTTGTTTGTTATAATATATTGCCGGTCGGTTTAGTTGAATGCGTTAAACTTAAGTTCTATTTAGGTATCGATAAGCATACATTCAGTGTTTCCTTCTCTTCTATATTGGTTTTGTCAAATATTTTGCTTACATATACAACCTAGAAACGGACTCAATTTATTATATGACACAATAATGGGGTATTAATTACGGGCGCAAAACTAAGGATAATTCAATCTATACTGCTTGGTTCAAGGGTGGAAGAGAAATTATTGCAAGTAAATTCTTCGAATCTGTTATAGTTTATTTGATGCGCACTTAATTTAATTGGACACGGTTGCACAACTAAACCAAATAATTAATTGGAGGGCTTACGAAAACTAGGGGTTCCTGATGAGATGTTTGCTGATGTTGTTCGGGTCGTTCCTGGTTCGATGATGCTGAGGTGGCTCCGTTGCGTCGCTGGATTGTTGGTTGGTTTAGAAATCGTTGGGGCTCTGGTTGCCCTTTCAATGTCTTTCGGTTTTTTTTTTTTTTTTTTTTTCTTTTTTTTTTTTTTTTTTTTTTTTTTTTTTTTTTTTTTTTAAATTTTAAATTTTAGGCGCTGTCACTGATTTAGTTTTGGTTGGAGGTTGCGTGGTTCTTGTATTGGGGTCACTGCAACCGTTTAGTGTCTTTTTATTTTTTATTTGGGGGCGCGTATCACCACTTGCACTCGTCACTGTTTAATTGCTGTTCGGAAGGAGTATGTTTTTTATCGGGGTCACCAGTGTGGTGGGCTAGTATGGTGTGCCGGCGCACGGCACCGGATTCACTGAGGTCGCACCGACGATTTTTCGCACAAGGATCGTTCCACCGCGACAACAAGAGAGAACTGTCCACCGGAGTGGATCGGCCACGAAAGGAAACACGTTGGTTTGATCTTAATGTTAATGTTTCTTTATTATTTAGCACAAATATCCGTCCAACGTTTAGAAATCGCACTTTCTGAAGCGAGTTCGCCTTTTAACAGATTCAGCGTCCGGCTGATTTTTAGTGTTCTTAACCAGGTGGATCGGCCACGAAAGGAAACACGTCGGTTTGATTTTAAGGTTAATGTCTCTTTATTATTCAGCACAAATATTCGTCCAACGTTTAGAAATCGCACTTCCTTAAACGAGTTCGCCTTTTAACAGATTCAGCGTCCGGCTGATTTTTGGCGTTCTTAACCAGGTGGATCGGCCACGAAAGGAAACACGTCGGTTTGATTTTAAGGTTAATGTCTCTTTATTATTTAGCACAAATATTCGTCCAACGTTTAGAAATCGCACTTCCTTAAACGAGTTCGCCTTTTAACAGATTCAGCGTCCGGCTGATTTTTGGCGTTCTTAACCACGCCCACGTTTAATTGACACTCGACCGTTCGATTTTACAATAAGTGATAGTATGGACCAATTGGAGGTTGTCCGATTTTAAATTAAACCCGCACTCCATTATGATCGAAACTGGGCCTTTTCGCCTCGTAAAACGGAAGGAAAACTTGACTTAACCGTGTACGCAGCCCGGCTCAATGGTGGTTAAAACTCGACTTTCGTGTTGTGGCCCCGGTGGTGGTTGGATCTCGACTGACTCATGAATGAAAATAATTCATCCACTGCGTCGTGGCGGTGCGTCATAGCAGAGTTAGGCTCGCTGCCAATTACGAGGAATTGTGGACGAGTTGCTATGCTCGCATAGGAATTCAGTTCCAACGAATTCTGGCCGTACAGGCTGGGTTGACTTCGTTGGTTGGGTGTACCGGGAATTGGTTTGGCGACGCGAGCGAGTATGGGCATGCATTTTCGGGGGAAATTGGAATGGCTTGGGCGCAAGCAAGGGGTATCGTTTAGATAGAAATGTTAACCGAAATAATTTCGGGGAAATGTGCGCGGTTTATTTGGTTGGTAGTGTTCCGTTGAGGATTGAGTATATGCTTTGTTAAGGCATATGAACTTCGGAGAAATGTGTGCGGCTGGGTATGCTTGCTGATGTTCCGTTGAGGATTGAATATGCGTTTGCTATGGCATACGAGTTTCGGGGAAATGTGGGTTGTTTGGTTGCGTTGAGGAAATATGGATAATTGAGTAACGCAATTTTGGGAAAATGCATGTGGTGGTGATTAGAATATATTCGGTTGAATTATATTCTCTTGGAGGTTTGGGGGAATATTTTATTGCATATTTGGGAATATATGCTATTGCAGATTTGGTTTTTGCATGTTTGCAGGTTAGGGTTGTGGGTTGGTTCTGTGTGATGTAGAGGGCCCCCACAAACTACGTGGGTGTTTTTTATCTAACCTGCATTCCTGTCAATGCCATAGTACTTAACACCCACAGGCCTACAACGACAGAGTGGCTAATAAGCTCCTTGAGTGCCCAATTGGTTCGCGTCCCTTCTGCTCAATGGCAAGGGCTGTCGGCGGTAACTTCCTTCCTCCTCTTTTCCTCCGTTGGTGACGGGCAGCGGGACGTTAATCACAAATTCAAAAGATAAAGCTAATGTGTTCGCGAATTTATTTATCGCCAATTCAAACCTTGATGCCGGTATTTTGGAGCCACCTGTGATCGCGCCGGTATGGCCTTCGATGCGGGATGTGAGGTTCCGCCCGCGTACTATTCAACGCATTCTACGTGGCTTGGACTATAAGAAGGCAGCCGTCCCGAATGGAATACCAGCAATAGTCCTTAAGAATTGTGCTCCCGAACTATCGCCGGTTCTTGGCAGACTCTTTCCCTTATCTTATGAACGAATGACCTTTCCTGTCTGCTGGAAAATCGCTCGAGTTCAGCTAATCCCGAAGAGTGGAAAAGGTGTCTCCCACAAAATTACCAACCGATAGCTTTACTGTCTATGTTATCTAAGATGATGGAAAAAGTCATCAATGCAGAGTTAATTAAGTATTTGGAGTGCAAATACCGTCAATGCGGATTCCGTGGCGGGCGGTCCACGGGAGACCTTTTGATCCTTATAACTGATATATGGACCTCAGCGATGGATGGGCATGGTGAGTCAAGGGCGGTCGCATTGGATATCTCCAAGACTTTTGACCGCGTCTGGCATGGGGCATTGCTGAGCAAACTTCGTTCATATGGGCTTTCCCAGCAACTTTGCAACTGGACAAAGAGCTTCCTCGAGAATCAATCGATCCTGGTTGTTCTGGACGGCGAGTGTTCAGATCTTAATCCTGTTAATTCCGGGGTGCCTCCAACTCCAAACTTGTTTTTGCTTCACATAAATGATTTGTTGGAGTCAACGGACAACAAAGTGTTCAGTTTCACGAATGATAATACGCTTGTTTACTCTTTTTCGAATAATCGACCGATTAGCGCATCGGCGTCGCGCCAGCTGAGATGTAGGCAGATCGACTCACTGAATCGGGATCTGTATACGTCCTGCAGCGGGGAAATGTCACTCCCATCGACTTCAATGGAACGAAAACACAATATACAACATTCACAAAGGAAAGTGAATCATCGGTTCCACAGCTGATGATGAATGGCCAGGTCCTCGAATCTGGGGTAAGCTTGAGATGCCTCGGCGTCACGGTTTGTGGGAATGTGTCGTGGCATAAACACGTGTTAAGCATCGCCAGAACCGCTTCAGGCAAACTAAGGTTTCTTTTTAGAGCCAAGAAATATTTTACTCCGACTCAACTTCTTCTCCTGTATAAATCTTAATTTACACCCGTGCTAGACTATTGCTCTCATCTTTGGAGCTCTGGTCCTACACATACCCTCGACCTACTTGAGAGCTTACAGAAACGAGCGATCCGCCTGATCGGGAACATGACGCTGACGTCGGGACTACAGTCGCTATCACATCGAAGGCGCATAGCTGACCTCTGTCTGTTTTACAGATATTGTCACGGGTACTGTTCTTCTGAGATTCGTAGCATTGTTCCGCGCAATTCGGTTTATATGCCCTCCACAAGACAATCCGATGGATCGCAACAATTTGCGGCTCATCTCCCGACGGCGCGAACATCTCTGCATCAGAACTCGTTCCGTTACAAAGCGGGGAAGCTGTGGAATTCCCTCCCCGCGCGAGTGTTCCCGGAACGTTACAACCGGCAATTGTTCAAAAAGAACTGCGACAGTTATTTGATGGCATCTCGGGGCGCCGTGCCAGCGCTTTAGGTTCGCCTCTCACGAGAGAAGTTGAATAAAAAACAATATATATAAATAGATGTAAGTTAATTTTAAGTTAAAAAAAAATTGACAAAGCTTTTTTAGATTTTCTTTGTTATTAAAATAAACATAATTAAAAAATGAACAAAGTTCTGTCGTCGAAAGGCAAATTCTACAATAGACATGTAAAGTTTAGCTTAGAGCGTCTGCGTAGGACCAGTAGGTTATAGCATAAGATAATTAAGCTAGAATTTAAACATTTTTTATCTAGCCTGTAATACAATCTAAAAAAAAACGGAAATAAAAATGTTGAAAAATTGTAAGCAGTCGGCAGCATATTCGCACCACCTTATTGTTAACTCGAGTACTTTTATGTTGACTGGCCCTTGCTTCGCCAGCACCTAAAGCCTTAGAAATCCAAACACTTACTCCAGGTGTTCACAATCACTGATTGGGAGACGCTTACATCAAATAGTCCGACTTGGATTTCTCGGTCGAAACCTCTTTGAATTGTACCGCCGCAATCATATGAAGGAATTCTGCGACAGATCAAAACAGGAGCTACCCAAAGTTATAACAACACTGTTGTACCCTAGATGGCGCAAGGCTAATGACCTTGCCGGAAAAACAAATTATTATGGACAATTTAACAAGTCTCGGATAAGGACCAGATACCGATGGAGAGACTTGCTAAATAAGGCCAAGACCGGATCCCGGTTGTAGTGGCGATGATGATGATGATGTTGTTCCCTAGAAGAAACTGTTAGATGTGGGGCTATGGCAGTTAAGGAAAGCATCGTTGCAAGCTATCTCAGTGAACGGACCAAACGTTCCATTCGGCCAATAGTTCTAAAAGAAATTGTCAAATATGACTGTCGGCATCGCGCATCAATCAGTAAAAAATTAGAGCATCAAATCGTCCAATTGGGGAGTAAAATAAAAAAGGTATTACAAGTATCCCGGGCCCCTCGATAGTATAGTGGTTAGTATACCCGCCTGTCACGCGGGAGACCGGTGTTCGATTCCCCGTCGGGGAGCCTCTGGCGCAAGACTAATAACCTTGCCCGGAAAAAACAAATCATTATGGAAAATTTAACAATCCTCAGGACTTGCTAAATAAGGCCAAGACCAATTCCCGGTTGTAGTGCCGATGATGATGATGATTACAAATATCCCGCCTCACGACAGACATCAATGACTGAGAATCTAAGGCTGTTGACAAGCAATTTAATGGTTTGCTTGAACAGCAGCAGTAACTTCGGGTTCAATAGCAAAACTCAGCCAGCATTCAAATCCTTATCAGCGCTATCCAGACAAATCATCAGAGCATCATCACCTCACGGCCCGGTAAACCTCTACAGACTTATGTGAGTAAATTAAACGGAGATTTGAACTTCTGCAAGCTGCCTACTATACCAAATGCAGCCGCACTTCTCTCACTTTTGCCATCCGCAAACATATGGTTATCGTGACATTCAACATTCCTCTAGTCCAAACGAGAATTTTCTCTAAAAAGGCCTTTATCAATGTTCCAAACATCGGGTTTCCTGCTATCCTTCTAGATCGTGGAAACTTCATCCAACAAATTGTGTTCAATAGTGAATAAAAGACTTCTTTCGACCCTACCCAAGCCATCAATCTACACCCGGGCATTGCTAAAGAATGATTATTTACACATCAGAAAAAGAAATCTTTTTATCTATTCGTAGCTAAGTCCTTTTTATACCCTTTATTCGTCCACTGTGAATTGTTTTTTTTTTCTGCGAAAAATTCTATTCCTTATGTACCTTATCCAGTGCTATTACTACAATTCAGTGTCTAACTTACAATGACATCGTGGATAAAAAAACATCCAATAACCTACATAGCAACACCCATTAAAGTACGAACGGTACAATTATACAAATTAGATTCAATAATTACACCTGAACATATCCTTATTTCCTTGTTGTGAGTCGAAACATAATTTCAAAATATTCAATTTACCAAGAGCTGAAAATTTATTCATAGAAGATGCAATCTTCATGTGACGGCGGAAAATCTGCATAAACTGGGTGAACAAAAGATTCTCCAACTCAACACTCGACCCCTCTTCGAGAAAGGATATTACTGTCCTGGCAACTGTACAACAATGGTAGATACTTTCATAGGTAACTACTGCTCAATGCAAATCTTGAGCACTTCAGGGGTGCCCGGCATTTCAATACACATTCCATACGCCTTGACTTAATTGGTAGCCGACAATCTTGATAACGGAATTGTTTTACCTAGCCACTGGTAAGGTAAAAAAATAGGAATAGAAGGAGCTCTTCGAAATAAGTAACTAGCAAGAAGTCTGCCCTTATCTTGATTGAAAGCAATTCACGAAATACAAAATATTTAGAGGGTTAAGTGCAATTTCACGCCTCTTGAACAAACGTTGCTATTCTCCGAGGGGTTGTTCGTAGTAAGGGGCATACGTCACATCGCATGTGATGTCCTGCGAATATATGTAACGCTTTGGCTGTAAGATGCTTAGGGTAGATTAGAACAATCCGATTGTGTCAATAGACTTTGACTGATTGGCTTGCGGTATTTTTTTTCCAATAGTGAATATATGGAAGGCGAGGATCTCCGAAGAGCAGAAGTTGAGAAGTGTTGTCAACTATGCCACGAGATAATTTAGAACGGGAGGATAAGTAATTGCCCCAACTTTTTCACAGGGATGGGAAGAAATGACGTTGGCTCTAAATGCGGGTATCTACAACATCTTTTTTCTCCCATCAGGTGTAGTTTTTTGAAATACCTTGATAACATCATGTGTAGTTCTTTTTAAATACCTTGGTAACAGATCTTGAAAGCTAGGTATAAAGTTCTCTTTGACTAAAAATACTTTTTGTTTGATCAAAACTTTTATTGCTTTACTTTTGTCGCAGTTTTATTATATCATTTTGAAGTTAATGCAAGACATAAAACGGTTTTCTACATTTTTATTCTTGTTCAGAATCTTGACCTGGTTTTGGAGTCCGAATGCTCCGATTTTGAGTCAACATCATCTAATTTGCCTTTGACATCAATTTATTAACTATTTTTTCTATAATTTAATTCTAATCTAAGTTAAAGCTCATTTCTTTCAGAGAGGTAGACTTTTAAACCAAAATATATTTATACGCCGCCAAATGTTGTATAAAAACACACCGTTTTCGTGTGTTACGCAGATTAGGAACCACTCCCTGATTCTCTGTAGCACAGTTCGTCCACAACCACTCAACTTCATTCATAGACAAACGTAATTCGTTTCAAGTAATCCTGTAAATACTCTACGGCAAATAATATTCGAAGGAAGTATAAAAAATGACAGTCATATTGATTTGAATGTTACCCTCTTATCTCCAGCTCCGATCCGCGAATAAATAATTCAATTTATATCTCGGAAACGTATATAAACCGCATTTCGGAGGAATATTTTTGTTGATTCGATTCGATTCGACTGGCTTGTGTGAGCATTGTCGGGATCAAAAAGGCTTCCCACAAAGGTCGTTAAGACCCTCCCGCGAGATTTCCAATCGAACAAAGGTGGATGGTAAGTAAATTCTGTACTGGAGTCGAATGCGATAAGACAATTCAAGTCGACTCATTATCATATGTAATTCGGTTGGCTGTGTAAATAAATGTAGCATAAAAGGACATTAGGGATTCAAAATATTCCTTTTCGTTCATTCGGTGACTAATCACGTGGAATAAATTGAAATTTGTTCAATGGAATGTTGGAGAGGTACAAGAGGAATCGTAAACTGTGAGTATAATTTGATAAAGTGTGTCCTTTTCGCAGCAGCATCTTCTCTTCAATTAATCGAACGGTAAAGATGTCTTCGTTGGACGTGTCCTGAATTGTCCGGCACATCTATCAGACAGAAAAACTGATAATGTATTCTAACGTGTCAACTGCTTGAACAAAAAAAAAACCCAAACTCACCAAAAACTTTATCCTAAAGTATACTGAGTTCTTCGACCGCCCGTTGTGTCCTGTATCAAATATTTTGTATACATATGTATTCGGGCCCCTTGTTCGTTGTCTTTTTGGGGCGGCCACTGAAGCGTTAAAGTGTATGTCAACTGTTAGTTGTATTCTCTGACAAGATGTCCTTTTCTCATAAGGATCAGAGAATCCATACGAAACTTTGGGTTCGGTGAGAATTTATGGTGTGCGGACACATCCGGACTATGTGTCGAGATTGCAATTCCGGTCGATAAAATGCCAGTTGGGTTAGTGATTATTGGTAACATCATTTTCGTATCCAATCTGATTCAAGGAAAGCCCAACCCGTATCCCAAAATCCTTGTTAAAGTATGTACACTTGACAATGTGCTGATGAGCTAAGCAGTGGGTTCGATGTCAATGAGATGTAAATTGGTATGTTTCCTGCATGATAACCTAAGCAACCGTTTTGGGGGCAGGCGGATGCTAGCACTTGATAGTTAGTTAACCCCTTTGCAGAGTGGTTTTCGACAAATCTTTGTTTAATGATTGAATTTAATTAAGGAAAGCTTATGTGAGCAGTCTGTGCGAATGGGAGGACCGAGGTTGAGGAGCTTTCTAGTTGTAAAGGGATTACGGTAATAGGAAATTTAGTGCTGCGATAGATACATAGGTGGACTCTACCACTTTTGTACTTGTACGCGCTCTGCGATATTTTGTAGATTGTGGTAGCTGAAGACATACAATATCCGTCGCAAACTAATATGAAAAATCAAATTCAAATATTGTTTATTTCATAACTATGGGCTTCGCTCCTGGCGAAAGATGCTACGTTACGCTCCACCTTGTTTCAAAAAATCTCATTCCTATTGAAGAACTCCAAGGTACCCGGAACTTATCATGTGCATCGGTGCCTCCACACGCAAGTTTGTTTCGAATATTCGGTTTGATAGTTGCATCTCCTGAATCGCGACAATGTCCATTTTATATTGGGAATCTGGCAGTCCTGATTAGGTGCAGTGTCCACGTTTGGACGTGGCAGAGATGCTGTCGTACTGGCGTGGAGCAGGGTATGATGTCGTCCTTGGCAATGTCGGCATCGACTGGTGGAGTCGCAGTCGCGGAGCAAATGTCCCCCCAGGCAGTTGAAACATAGCCTCCGTTGGTTGACATGGAACCGTCGCTGGTCCGGACCGAGCTCGTTGCTCTTTCAGTCTTATATGCTGCTGGAACATTTTGTACTTCAGTCTTTGCTGCTGAAACTTTGTCACCCAATCTTCTCTGTTTTCGCTTTGTATTCTGTTTAGAGTTATTACTTTTTCCTTTTGATTCGAACTGAAGGTCTGAACAGGTGGCTCGTGATTCACATACTAGCTTATTACGGAATAGGCTCGGTGACTCGACCGAATACTATAGATTGAAGAGTGCCGTTCAGCATGATTCTGTTGGCGTCTGGCCTCGTTTTCCGACTCTTGCACCCGAGAAAAGTGAACATTTTGCCTATCGTTTTGTCTATTGGTGATTCTAGGATTTTCACTAAAACGATTTTCGGTGTTTGCAGGATTATTTCGGAATGGATTACGCGTTGTTGTACCTTGTTGGTAATGGTCCATTCATAGATATCTTGTATCTACACTCGTTCTCTGTGTGATTATTCCGTCCACAGAAATTGCATATAATGTTATATTCTCTTTTTATTGGTTGTCTATTCGGAAAATTGTTGGACTGCATGTTCCGATAACATGTGTCCTGAGAATCACCTGGCTTACCGCAGGTTTGGCAGACTATTCGATTAAATCTGTCATTATAGTTATATGGCCTGGGGGAGTTGTCTATTCGAGCAACATGTGCAATAGACTGTTTTAAACTACTTCCCCCATGGACTTTGGCTAGGATTTTCAGGTGTTCATTCTTGAGACCATCCTCAAATATTTGCACTGCCAATTTTGAGTTTTCTTCTATCAAGAATTCTCTATCCACTGCGTCTGCTGTTATTTCACACGTAGCAGAGTTCAGCGTCCTCAGAGCATTCGCAACTCTATCTCCGTATTCCCGAACGGTTTCTCTGAAGTTTTGTTTCAGGGATATCAACTCATTGTGTGCCGTTGACCGAGATTGCTCCTCTTTATATTCTGATTCAAGTTTATCCTTTAAATCCTCCCATTTAGCGATTGTGATATACCTAATTAGATCATAGGCAGAACCCTCTAGTCTATTTTTGACTAGCTCCAAAAATGTTTCATATATCTCCGGGTCTGCCCTTTTTATAGATCTAAATAATACGTCTCCCCCGGAAATAAATTTATCTAGGTCGCAGGGTTTCCCGTCAAAGGTAGGGACGATTCTGAAAACATCAGAAATTCCGACAGAAAGAGCCATTTCAGGGGGGTTATGGTGTATTTGTAGAGAGTGGATTTGTTCTTCCCCCTGCCTAGCCGCCTGTCTCGTGTAATACGAACTCGTAATCTTGAAAACTCTGAAATCAATGTATGGCAAAATCACTTCTTAAAAATACGGTATATAAAAATGGCCTTTCTTTTAGTTATTCAATATATATGAAAAAGAAAGTTAATTTGGTCTCAAAGCTGTAGAGAAAGAAAATTCGGCGAAAAAGACAAAACGGAAATGTCGTCGAAATACTGGAAAGAGAATATTCGAAATAATTTCTATCGGACAAAATTGTTAGTGAAAAGGAAAAGTTAAAAGTTCCAAGGTAAAAATATTCCTACGGAAAAATGAATAGAAAAATTGATATTTCGCTAACGATTCTTACTACTAATATATGTTGATTGATGTTTTGTTCTCCTTTTTTATAATAAATTTTTTTTTATTAATGTTTTGTTCTTTTTTTTCTGAGGTGTTGTCTTCTTGTTTTGTTTTTTCATCTGCTGCCACTGAGGTTAATTTAGATTTCCTCTGGAACTCATCGGCAAAGGAATTTTCGAAGTTAATTCCACTCGATACATCGAATGTTCCGCCATCCAACTCGAAAAAAAAGTGAGGACCTTCCTTCCCTCTTTAGGGTTTTATCTTGCACTAATCTTCCTCTGGGATCGAGTCCTCCTTCGAGGATTAAGTCGTCCTTCGGGGATTGGTCTTCCTTCGAGGATTGAGTCGTCCTTCAGGGATTGGTCTTCCTTCGGGGAGTCCACCCGTCTTCGTGGATCGGTCTTCCTTCGAGGATTGGTCTTCCTTCGAGGAGTCCACTAGTCGGGAGTCCACCAGTCTTCGTGGATCGGTCTTCCTTCGAGGATTCCACTAGTCGTCGTGGATCGGTATTCCTTCGGGGAGTCCACCCGTCTTCGTGAATCCCACCGCTGCCACCAGTGTTACGGCTCCAACGCCGTGCTTCCTCTTTCGAGGGAAGAGCGTGGAGGTTATTATATTTAATAAAGATTAACTTTTATCAAAATTTTTGTTTTATTTTTATTTTATTGAACTCAGCTATCTCAAGCTGAGCTCTCTTCTTTCTACTCTTTTCATATAAATTTACTTGTTTATATAGAACATTTTGTTCTAACTGACTGTGGCGTATAAACTGAACAAAACAATCTAGAAGTCTCTGTGACTTAGAATTTTGAATAAACTTTGAACGAAAATCAAAGTGGCCATGTTTTGAAATGAAAAATGTGCTCGTTACGAAAAGGGGCATATTTATGAAATGTGCTGTAAGTGACTGGATATAGAATATTGTGTCTGTTTATTTATGAATTGTATTAACTGAGAATGTAAGATATGTGAGGATGTAGTTTTAAGGGTTGTGTTTGAAAGGACATGAGTTAGTGTTAAAGCGAATAAGGGTAGTATATGGGATACAACATATATATATATATATGTATATATATATATATATACATATATATATATATATATATATATATATATATATATATATATATATATATATTGTTAATATTTTTTATAAGGTCCAGGCCTGCTGGGGGGGCGAGGTCGCCAGGCAGGAATCGACGGGGTGGCACGTAATCCGACAGGTGAGGCAGGATAAGATCGTTGGTCGTCCAGCCCCGAACGCCGACTTGACGAGGTAGTATCGTGATGGACGACTGGGCCTTAGCGGTGTTGCACCCCCGACTCCGTGAACTGGGATGAACGATGTCCGACGGCGGAGATGCAGACGCTGAGCGAGAGGTTCGGAAATAGACGTTACCTCGGAGCAGGGATCCATCAGGGCACGGGCCTCCACCCGAGGTTGGTCCCCTGATTTGACGATGACACGTGCAGTACCATGGAGGGTCTCCCGCGGTTGATGGGAGGTTAGGGTGTGCGACGACACTCCAGGAATCTGGTAGTCCTGATTAGGTACAGTGTCCACGTTTGGACGTGGCAGAGATGCTGTCGTACTGGCGTGGAGCAGGGTATGATGTCGTTCTTGGCAATGTCGGCATCGACTGGTGGAGTCGCAGTCGCGGAGCAAATGTCCCCCCAGGCAGTTGAAACATAGCCTCCGTTGGTTGACATGGAACCGTCGCTGGTCCGGACCGAGCTCCTTAAATTCATCACACAAGCCTAGATAGTGCGATGAGTTGCAAAAAGGGCAAATGAGCTGGGGACTCTGGGCTGGGGGTGAGGCGGGGTAGGGCGAGAGACGCGCCCTTTGGATGTTTGGCTGGTGATCGCTCTTGTTCCGATGAGGGTGCTCGGTGTTGCTTCGAGGCAACTCCACGAACTCCAACGCCTCAATCCTTGTTTTCAAAAACGCGTTTAGCTGCTTGTATGGGTGGTTCCGTGGTGCTGCCTTGTGTGGTTTGCCAGTCACGACTTGTTCGGGGGTCCACGCACTGGGTGGTCAAGTAGACCAAGACATCATCCCAGGTGGCGACGGGGCCGCCAAGGGCACCCAGGCTGTCAATCGCATCGTTGGTGGTTTCGCGGAGTGTGCGACTGACTCCTTAGCAAGGGCAGGTACGTTGAGGAGTGTAGTCAGGGCAGAGTGGACCAAGGCGCGAGTGCTATCGTAGTGGTCCACCAGCTTGTCCTAAGCTCAGTTGTAGTTTTCCTCCGTCACGGGAATATTTTGAATGGCTTTGGCGGCCTCGTCCTGGAGACTGGACTTCAAATAGTATAGTCTCTCCACATCCACAAGTTCGGGGTGATTTGCCAGTACCGCTAGGAATAGATCCTTAAAGGGTCACCATTCCGAATATGTACCGGAAAATGTTGGCATCTGCACCGGGGGAAGTTTTCGAACATGTGGCCGACTGAATGTGCCCGCCGCAGCTCTGGGTGTGGTCGGAAGGTCAGCGGTAAGGGCGTGATGTACTTCAGCGAATTTTGTGGCCTCTTCCATGTAGATCTCCCCGGCAGCCCCATAGAATCCTTTCACGAAGTAGCGGTGGCCCTGTGGGTAGTTTTTACCATGGCATCAGCAAGGATGCGAGTTCGATAAGAACACCACGGATAGTTCACGGGAAATGATCACCTGTAGAAATGTTTAGATGGAAGGAAACACAGGATACCGATGCAAAATTGAGCCGAAGAACACTGACCTCCACACTCGAGTTTCAGGACACTGTACACTGCAGAATGATGATAAAACGCGGATGTTGTTGTTCTGTAGAATGTTCATTTATTTTTGCTGGCTATTGATGTATAACTATTTTAAACGTAAATTCACATTCGTGGGAGTCTATACTTGATTGCGTTTGAAGTAAACATTAAACGCACTTATTGATTAAATATTAACACCACAATCATTGGGTATAACCGAATTGTTTGTACATTAGTGCTAACTCCTTCCTTACTGAATGACAAAAATTAACATTTGACGGACTCGCGTACGATATAACCGAATTTCTCACAAGGGGTGTATTGACACGCGAACTGAACACACAACTCATTGAATTCTCGCGACTCCGACAACGCAACGACGTCGACCAGTCTGCTCGGCTTGTTGAACTTGACATCTGACTCCTTGGGCGAATAAAATCTAACTCCTCGAGCTGGGCGACGTTGACCCAGCCTCTGGTGATTGCGATGAGTTTCCACGCATGTCATCGCAGGGGAAAACAATCTCTCCAGATAGGGTGAATGTCTTTTCCTCTGCAAGAAAGACACACGAAACACTCGCTGGGCGCAGGAAAGGAAAAACAAACATGCAGCTGGTCAAATATGATGATCGGTGTACGGGCTGGCTGTATCGCCACCGTACGATATGGGATCGATTTTTGATTGACGTTAAGTCAACATAGCTTCGCTGCGACGGCAAAGGCTACTAGACTTGGGTGCATGTTTATTTTAGGCATTGGATAATGCACAGGAATGCTGCCATGCAGGCAAAAAATAATTTCTTCTGTTTACGTAGAGTACACAGAAACATTTCGTTTAGAATAGCCAGTGGGAGAATAGTGGCTGGTCGTTGTTTAGACAACGAATCATTAGACATGATCATGGGTATGATTGTCTAACGTCAATCATATTCGTGCCCAAATCCCATGATCGGTAGATAACCGATAAAGGAAATTGGTCGCAACTGTAGCGAACCTTGGGATTGGGGCAATATTCACTCATGAAGCGTAGCAAGAATACCGGCTACACCTGTGTCAACAATTACGCTGGCCAGCGAGTATTTATCTTTTATAATTGCTGACAAGTCAAGCCGATTGTCTGGCACGGTTCATGTATATGAATGAAGTAACTTGTTTGATGTGCGTGCCTGCTGGGGTTTCACTTTCAGGTGAAAGTTATTTGAAAGCAAGCTTACACTGCTCGAATGCAGGTAAGTATAGTGGTTTATGGAGTGAGGGAAAAGTAGGTTGTTTTAAAGAACCGCCACAGCCCTTGATCGTCTCTGGTTTGGCCAGGCGGATTATCTCTGCATTTCGGCTTCTGATGTCCTCCCATTCGAGATGGAGGTTATTCTGGCGCATTTCCATCTCGAACAATGTTGGCGGCCCTCTCTTTTCCAGATTGACGAATGCACCCGACATCCGTTCCTGGGCGGCGAACTGGGCGCTGATTAGTTGTTGGGCCATGAATTCGTCTTTAATCCAGCGATCCTGGCCATTGCTCTGACCCTCGGATGGGCAGGGAGTGTTGTCTTGACATTCAGGATCCGCTTCCACTCTGGTCAGGCTTTGACCTTCACCCAATGCGGCCTTTGCCGTTTTCGATCTGGCGTTGGTCGATGACGCCGGCATTTTCTAGTGATTTGACGAATTTCCTCACAAATGGAAACTGGAACCTGGCGACGGTGGGTCTTCGCGTCTGGACTTTAATGTCCCGCGACCTTCAAATAGGCTGCGAACTGGCAGCAGGAAAAAATTATAGAAAATAACAGTAATTGCGTACAATTTGGTTTTTCTTCGACCCAAGTTCTATACCCGAACCGCACCTGACAGTACTTTGATATGATGCATCAATTTGCTCTTATCATTTTTTGTTTTTGCCAAGTAGTAAAAAATGCAAGCGAAAGGGATATTTTGCCTGGGAAAAATAATAGAAACAAACCATCACCACAGTCTTCAATCGTGATTGTGGAGTAAACTACTGGTTCGTCTTTATTGAAATCTTCGTAAATTTGTTAGACTTCTGTTTTAGTGTTTTTAGAAAAAAAAAACAATAAAAACAAAATTTTGTGAAAACGGGTCGTGGAGTACATTGCACTAGTTCCGATCGTGAATTGATAAAAAAATTAAGAAATGACGGGAAAACAATGGATGAAATAGCTAAGCTAATGAAGTGCTCCAAGAAAAAAATATTCACAGCTCTTCATTCAGGTCCCAAAATGGAAACCAGAACCAGAAAAATAAAAACCACCTCACGATTCGACAAACTGCTAATCCGGCTATCCAAGAACAAGTCGTTTTTTTCTTCAACGGAATTAAAAAATGACTTAAACGCACCTTGTACGAGTCGTACAATTAGAAACAGACTAATAGAAGTGGGTCTTCCTGAAAGAAGTCCCGGAAAAGTTCCATACTTGAACAAGTAAAATATAAAGCAGACACTCGTTTTTGCCAAAAAAACACCTCCACCGTGCGAATTGGAATAACATCTTATGGTCGGATGAAACCAAGATTAATTTGTTTGGTTCCGATGGAAAAATGTACGTCGGACGACCAATGAACTCAGACTTCGATCCGAAGTATACGAAAAATACAGTGAAACATGGTGGAGGCAATTTAATGATTTGGGGGTGCTTTTCAGCATCTGGTGTTGGTCCAATTTTTCTTATAAAGGACAAAATGTGTTCTAAAGATTATGTCGAAATCTTAAACACCGTTATGCTACCATTTTCTGAAAAGGACATGTGGCGGTTCCACTAACGTCACTACTTACCTTCCCAATTACCTAAAAGCTTCCAGTCCTGATGCTCCCAAAACCTCATTGTTTTCGCTAATGCAATTGTATTAGCACCTGCAAACATTACCTTCCCAAGGACACTCAATGCATCACCCAAAATTCCCAGTGAAGAATTCTCATCATTCATGTATTTAATGCATCTTCAAAATTCCCTGAAAAGAATTCTTTACAGGCAAAGCATCATGTTTCTGTAAAAAAACAATTCGGTTGCCGTACCAAGTACTCTCGCTAAAATCAACCGGAGAGATCTTCTCCCATTGGTCACTGGCCAAAAGGAAAATATCATTTCCTCTTCACCACACCACCAAACTCACTCCGAACTGAGGGTTGAATCAAAAGTCGGAATTCAACCCTCGCTGAGTCGATCATCGAGCAGTGCACGTCGTCTTTTAACCACCGCCGCGTGCACCCGAGATGTCCACACCCACGAGAGTTAGTAACGAACCTTTTCGTCGAGCAAGTGTTATTTCATTTTCCGATACCGGTCGTGCGTGTTCTACAGTTCCGCGAATTTTCAATCCTCATTAAGTTTAAAAATACCGTCAAACGTAAAAACGAACAATTAACAACCAAAAATGTATTCGGTGTCAGTGGAGTGTCAAATATGAAACAATCAAATTAAACGAACAATTCGCAACGAATCACTTCACAAGTGCTTACAAAAAATCATCTTAATTTATCAACTGTTCTTAAATTTAATTTCAGTTTATGTATTTGTTACATATGATAATTTCCTCATCAAGCTGCTCCTTACAAATCGTAAACTTTCTAATTAATCTGAACAATCTACAAAAATAAAAATACATCCAAATAAAGAAAGTGGTGATCACCAGCCACAAAACCAGTGTTTCATTTGTTTTTCTTCTGGGTTAAATGTTGTATCAAGCAGTAGGAAGTCTGTGTGCGTCAGTAGGGATTATTTGGTGTGTTGATAAGTGGAGTCCTTCAAATCGTGACAATTTCCTGTGAACAATTTTCGGCGGAACTATGATGGGGATAGGAGCGAACCAGTTCCCGTGCAAACACACCTACTTCGTACCCCACAGACATGTCTATTAAATGGAAGTTTCTGTAGGATAATGACCCCAAGCACACCTCAAAATTGGCTAAAGAATGGTTTCTTCAAAACAAGGTCGATGTTATGGAGTGGCCATCGCAGTCCCCTGATCTTAACCCAATAGTTTAGTGAGAGCAGAACCCTCGTTTATTACACTTAGTACAAGCGTTTGAGGAAAAAAAAAAAGAAAAAGAAATTAAAAGTAAAAAAAAAACTTACGAACTAACTTAAGAAATAGGATTACAAAAAATTACATTCGAATAAGTAAGAAGATAAAAAGGTGGGAAGGTGGCTGTGCACGTGATGGGGTGGCGAAGACCGGGTAGTAGGATAAAGGGGCGGGGTGATAGGAATGTATACGGGTAGTGAAAGTGTAGATAGTGGGTGGGGGAAGGTCACGAGGGGAAAGACAGAAGACGACGTTTGAGAGCAATAGAAGTGAGGTAGAAATCGAAGGAGGTGGGATAAGAGTTTGCCTGCTTAAGCATACGTGAAATTGGTTCATTACAACCGTAGGAAGTGTGGTGGGAGGGCAGATAGAAGAGACGAGGGTTTCGTAGGTTGCGGGGGTTGGTGTTGAGTGCGATGGCGGAAAGCAAGCTAGGGCAGTTGATTGTGCCGGAGAGGAGACGATGGATAAAGAGGATATCGGCAAGAGTTCTGCGTTCCTCAAGTGTACTGAGGTTGATCAAATGGAGCCGGCTTGTGTATGGGGGAAGAATCCGAGGATTCTCCCAGTTCAGTCCACGGAGGGCAAAGCGCAGAAACCGACGTTGCACGCTCTCGATTCTGCGGATATGGGACGAGCAATGTGGAGACCAGACCTGACTGGCGTATTCAAGAAGGGGGCGGACGAAGGCAATGTAGAGGGAACGGGAAACGTAAGGATTAGAGAATTCCTTAGACCAGCGTTTCACAAACCCTAGGGCGGAGTTGGCCTTAAGAATTATATCGTCGATATGTGGGATGAAGCTGAGCTCCCTGTCAAATAAGATTCCGAGGTCACGTATTGAGGATACGTATGAGATCTGCTGGTTAAGCAGGAAGTAGGGGCGAGGAGGTGGGGGTGGACGTTTGTGGGAGAATGTAATGGAGTGACATTTGGCAACATTGAGATCAAGGCAGTTATTACGGCACCAGGTTGAGAAGCTGTCGAGGTCCTGTTGGAGGAGTGAGGAGTCGAGGGGAGAGATGATTGTTTTGTAGAGTTTGGCGTCGTCCGCATAGAGGGATATGGATGAGTGTTTAATAACAGAGTCGACATCATTGATGGTTAGGATAAAAAGGAGGGGGCCTAGATGACTTCCTTGCGGAACCCCAGAGGTGGGAAAAAAAGGATCGGAAAGGGAGGATCTGAATTTGACACGGTAGGATCGGTCTTTCAGATAAGAAGATAACCATTTGATCAATAGGGGTTCGAAGCCTAGGGAGGACAGCTTGAAAAGGATGAGATTATGGGAGATTTTGTCAAATGCCTTGCTGAAATCGGTGGTGATAACATCAACTTCGTTGCCATTCTCTAAGGCACGGAGAGTATGGGATGAGAACTCAATCAGATTGGTTGTGGTCGACCTACCCGAAAGGAAACCGTGCTGGTTGGGTGAGATGATGGATTTACAACTAAAAGATAACGCATTGTACAGAAGCCCTTCGAACAGTTTGGGGATATGAGATAGTTTGGCGATGGGTCGGTAGTTGCTGATATCATTTTTAGGTCCCTTTTTATGTATGGGGGTGACATAGGAGGATTTCCATATACTAGGGAAGGTCCCTTGAGATAGAGATAGGTTGAAAATCTTTGATATCGGGAGAGAAAGAGAAGTGGAACAGTTCTTTAAGAATACAGACGGAAGTCCATCAGGTCCGGGGCTGAACTCGTCTTTGAGTAAGTTTAGTTTCTCCTCAACTACGTGATGGTGAATAAGCTGGGGAGAGAAAGGACCAAGGGAGAATTCGGGCAAGTCATTGAAATACGACGGATTAGGTTCGAAGGAGATCTCCGTGAAGGATTTATTGAAAAACGACGCGAACAGGTTGGCAATAGTTAGGTTGTCGTTTGACGTATTCGTGCCATAAGAGAGGGAGTTTGGATAGGCGTCGGATTTACGTTTATAATTTATAAAGTGGAAAAAGGATTTGGGATCGCTAATCAAATTGGATTGTGTTTTAATAAGGTATTTGGAATAGAGGGAGTTGTAGAGTTCGGAAAATTTATAAAAGGCCCCGAGATAGTTGGAGTAGTTTTCAATGGATCGCGTTTTGAGGAAAATGTTCCATAAGTTATTCCTTTTGTTCCGAAGATTGCGGAGATTGCGGTTGTACCATGGCGGCGAAGAAACCGATGACCTGCGGCGAGAATAGGGGACATATAAGGCGACGGCATAGTAAATCTCCTTATAGAGAGTGGCCGTGGCTTCTTCTACACCCAAATGATCAAAGCGAAACGCTGTTTTGCTAAGATGTTCATTTAGGAGGCGGAAATTAGCCTTATGGAAATTGTAAGAAAAGCAGTCAGGAGGTAGAGGGGGCTGGGTTTCATGGTCGAGATATAAGGATAAGAGCAGTGGGGGGTGATAATTGTCAATGGTAGAGAGGGCGTGTGGGCTAGGGGCAACTGAGGACATGAGTGGGTCGGTTGTGAACACGAGGTCCAGCGGTCTCGCCATATGATTTGGGACATTGCTAATTTGATGGAGGCCTGAGTCGGAGAGCCCGTTAATAAAAATACGTTCATTAGAACTAGTGGGGTTAGAGACGTAGAAGGCTAGTTCGTCAGCTGATGTCCATTGAAGGTGGGGCAGGTTAAAGTCGCCAAGAACGACGATATCGTCTAATGCGGTGCTTAACACTGTAAGGTTATCTACCGCTTCTATTGCGAGTTCGTATGACGCGGTGGGTCGAGAGGGAGGAATATAAAAACAGATAATAAATAGAGACTTAGGGCGCTTGTCAATTTTAATAGCGACGTAGTCGAGATCCGGAGAAGAAGAGATGGCAATTAGAGATGAAGTGAGTCTGTTATGAGTGGCGAGCAGCACTCCACGGCATGGGGAGTAGGGACCTTCTCGATGAGCGTCGTCATCACGAAAAACGTTGAAGGAAGGAGGGAATAGTTCAAGACTACTGATACTAGGGATAAGGTTGGTCTCCGTCAGAGCGTATATGTCGAAGGGGAGGGAGTGTGCCTTTTCCAGAGTCGAATGTGTTTTGGAGCGGAGACCCCTAACATTCTGATAGTAGACGGTTATGGGGAGAGTGTTGAAATGATTAGAGGGACCAAAGGGGGGCTGAAAAGGGTCAAAAGTAATATTGATTATTGGGAAAGGTAATTTTGCTGTCAATATACTGGCAAAATGCTGAGAGATCACTTAGCACCTTATTTGGGGGCATATCGAGATTATTATGGAAGTTGATGAATAGGCTGCGAAGGCTAGGGACGTCAGTAGGTAGACCTTCCTGCTGGATGGAGGCCATTACGCTGGTTTTCGTAATACCATCGTAACAGACGGAGTCGGCTTTATCGTGGAGGAAAGCAAGATAGAGGCGTACATTCTCATAGATCACTTTGTTTCTAAATTTAGACAGGGCATACCGGTTGTCCGAAGAATTAATGGTTTGCTGAGTGAGTTTAACAGATGGTAGTAAAACTGGGTCGATTAATGGTTAAGGGGGGCGGGGGGGGGCGAGATGGGCGCGGGCGAGGACTGGGTGCGGGAAGGAGTGGGGCAAGAGGCGGCCTGGTGTTAGGACCAGTAGGTGAGTGAATGGAGGAGGGAGGATTAAGAATGTGTGACCTATGGAAGTTAGAATATTTCGTGCCTGTTTTGAGGTCGAAAAGGGGGATGGAATTGGAGACCTGGGCCGAAGGTGGTGTGGGGCGAGCAGGTTTGCTATTATTTTTACGGGGGGCTATATTACGGGCGGACGAGGAGGGGAGTACAGAGTGGTGGTGGTGGCGGACGTGGTTGGGGCTAGGGAGAGGAGCTAGGATCTGGTTAGGCACAGGATATTTCTTGGATCGGCCATTCCCTTGACTGGGTCGGGGTGGGCGTGGTAAGCGAGGGAGTCGAGGGCGCATTGGTAGGGGACGATTTGCTGTTGGGACGGGGAGAGCCTTGGGGGGACGTGCAGGCGGGATAGTGTTGGGGATCGGTTCAGGTGGGCGTCGGTTGGGACTGTATACTGAGAGATTGGGGTGGATGGGGGGGGGTGGAGTTTGGTTGCTGGGATGGGGTTGCAGTTTCTCAACGACAGCCTACCAATCCTGCAGCACCCATTTTTGTTCGGGTGGAAAATCCAGTCGAACCTGGAGGGAAGAGAGACGCGGAAACTTGACCCAAAATCGGAGGGAGGAAGCACGATGCATTCTGTTATGGATATCTTGAATTTTTTACGAAAGTATTCCGAAATCCATTCGGAGCTCGCGGATTTGGGGGCGCCCTTTAGCAGATAAGAGGTTGTTGGGGTATTAGAACGGTTAAGTTTATTAATACGGGCCATCCATTCTTCGCGGGTCCAAGAAGTACCAACGTGAACAATTGGCGGGTAGACATCCTGTACCGCCACAGAAAACGGAGAAGGGGGTGCTGGTGACTGAGGTGAGGTAGGTAGGCAGGGGGATGCGGTTGCGTTATTGAGTTCTTCAAACAAAGACAACTCACATCGCGGTGAGGGGAGTGCGTTAGTGAATTTAAGTTGTAAGGATGAGAGGGCGCCGTCGAGCTGGCCTAGGGTGGATCGGGAAACCGCAAGCTCGCCAAGGATAGTATCGAGTTTTTGTAGGATAACGTCGAGTATGGGGTCGGGTTCGGGGATGGTAGGGGGGTGTAGAGAGGAGGAGCGCAGCAGGGCAGTCCTTCAGAAAGGCAGTTAAGCCTAGAGAGAATGTTCTCATAAAGGGGGTTAGTATGCGGAACGGGCGGTCGTTTGGAAGTCGACTGAAGGCACCTGTCGAGGTTCAAGCGGATGTTGTCGTTCAGATCTTGTGTGAGTGAGTTGAGGGAGTCGTTTATCGCATGGGTCAACTGGCCAACGACCAATTTATTGCTGTCACCAATGAGGGTCTTGATGTCGGTTAGAGACGCTTGGTGGAGGGAGCCAACGTCATCAATGCACTTAAGACTACTCTCAAGATGTAAGATCCTTTTGGTGATTTCTTTGAGGTTGGAGTTGTGAGAACTCTCGTTCGCGTCGCTGAGGCATTTAATAGCTAGGAGGATGTGGGATAGCGAAATATTAAGACATTCGTCGCAAAAAAAAGAAGATTGTCAGGGAATTCCTTTACAAAGTGTGTGTTTCGCTTATTGAGACCCACACAGGAGGCGTGAAAGGATTTGCCGCAGATGCCATTACAGTTGACAAAGTCAGCATTATCGTCACTAACCCCACAGGTTGAGTTGCCACAAGGCATGATGGGAAAGATTGAGTAAGTGAGGATGTAACAGATAGAATAGAGGAGAGAAGAAAGGGAAATTAAAATCTGAGATAATTGAGAGAACAGATATGACAAGAATCAAGAACGTTCAGAATGATACGAGGAACACGCGAGGAAAAAGAATATGACTGAAAAGTTATAAAAAGATAAATTATGATTATAAAGATAGTAAATAAGAGTAAGTAAAATAATAAAAAAGAAGGATAAAGATCTACAAAAAAAAAATAATGAATACAAAGATAGTAAGTAGGAGTGAGTGAAAAATAGTGACATAAATAAAGAAAAACAAAAAAAAAAGAAAAAAAAACGAGAATTACAAATAAAAAAACTAAATAATTAAAGATTAACAGTGAATTAAAAATAATTAAAAAATAAAGAAAAGAAAACGAGAAATTACAATTAAAGATCTAAATAATTAAAGACTAACAGCGAGTTATTATAGTACAAAAAAAAAAAAAAAAAAAATAGAACACCTATGGAGCATTCTTAAGCGCAAGATCGGAGACTGTAAAGCCAAAAATAAGGAAGAACTTTGGTCCAAAATAAAAGATGAATGGTACTATATACCACTCGCGACTTGTACCAAACTAATCAATTCCATGGGACGAAGATGCGAAGCAGTCATTTAAAACAAAGGTGCAACAACTAAGTATTAAAGGATATCAAACACTTTTACTGTAAATTAATTCTTCACAAAACACAAACAAAAAACTAATTTGTTTCTATTATTCTCTCCAGGCAAATCCAAGGAAATCCGGAATCAATATTTTTTTTCACTATTTCTCGCTTTTTTATTAAATTATTTCTTTTATTTATTACAGTTCTATTAGTATATTTTAATTTTTAGTTTTCCCCAAATACATTTTTTTCTTAACAATTAATGCGGAAGAACAAGCTTGTTTCTATTATTTTTTCCACCACTGTATATAGAAGGTTTTGTTTTCGGAGTGACTTCCCTGTTTCTCAGTAGCAGAGCTAAAGATTGGATCACATTTTTAGCCTTTTTTAATGCATTGCATGCATGCTGGTTAAATTTAACCAACTTGTTGATAGGAGTTGTTGTTTTGTTTTCTGATGAATCGTTTACTCCATCAACAATGAACTTGAGATCGCGACTTTCCTTAACTACTCTCCTAGGACATTCTCTACTGGAATTTCGAAAACGAATACCTTTCGACTTAGGTTTGTTGATTCTTATACCTTATCATCGGTAGGATGTATGTATTTGTTTAAGATGTTCGGAAACTATTTCAAGAGCTGCCCTTAGTGTCCTACAATGTCCGTAGGTTAAGGTATCGTCGGCATATAGTTGCCGTCTCAATGGCTGAGTTGGTAAGGAGGTTGTGTCTTGCGTTTGATTGTGCAAACCTTGGTTCAACTGACGGCTCTTGGTATTGTGCAGTTCGGCACAATTAGTAAATGGTAAGTAGGGTCCCAAAGCTCAGCCGCCCGGTAAACGATCACCCCATTAAGCTATAGACTTATGGGGTATGAAGTGTCTTGGCTATGTGCAGACAGGTGCACTGGTTCTCCAAGGACCCCATGTTGACAGTCACTGTTCCAAAACTTCCAAAAAAATAAAACACTGTAGTAGCTTGTGCCATTTATAAGAGAATCAATTTATTTTTACAAATTCGAAAAATGGGCCGCGCACCAAAATAATCATCATCATCAGCACTACAACCGGGAACCGGTCTTGACCTTATTTAGCAAGTCCTGAGGCTTGTTAAATTTTCCATAATGATTTGTTTTTTTCCGAGCAAGGTCATTAGTCTTGCGCCGGAGGCTCCCCGACGGGGAATCGAACCCCGGTCTCCCGCGTGACAGGCGGGTATACTAACCACTATACTATCGAGGAGCCAAGCAATCAAAGATTTCGAAATAAAACACTAATCAGCTCAGACGTTGTAGGTTTATATCCGATATACAACCAACTCGTGTGCGGCCTTTAGCACCAAAATAATACAACTTTTTAAATTATTTGCACAAATCGAACGACGCTCTTATATTTAGTTTTGATGAGTAGTTCAGCTAATATGTTTTATTTACAAATGAACTTAAATGAATATTTACACATTAAAAACATAAAAGATAGTTCTTCTTCAGTAACTGCACTTAGCACTTAAGGTAACAGTCTGAATATATTATTTACCAGAAGAATTAAATAAGATTTTTGTGTTCCGAGATAGGAGTTTAGTATACTGCGATATCGGATTAACTCTCACTTAAAGAAAACGTCATTAATCGAAAAGCGTAAGATTAAATTGTCCCGTGGTATGGGTTAAGCACAACTGAAATATTGATTTAAATTGTCCCGAGGTAAAGTTAAGCCCCACTGAAATATCGATTTAAACTGTCCTCCTTCGGTCGCACGTTCGAATCCCGACACTCCACTTAGTTTCCGTTTATTTAATGTGGAGGCCCGACTTGCCCCCACGGAATCTAGAACGCGATTAGTTATTGCCACCGAAGCGACAGAATACCAAAATTCCATCCATCGCCTCGATGACCATATTTGGTAATTTACGCTTTCTGAATTTTGTTCCACTAGCAGAAGGGTTGAAACACACACACACACACACGATGATCCTTTCTGCTGCTCATCGCATGTGTCGCCCAGCATGCGAACCATGGACTTGAAATTAAATAAAAATAAAGACATTCGCAGCTGGGGCAAGTCATCCTGAAAAGGGGTTGAAATGTTTACACGATCAACGACTGCGTAAAGCATTATTGCTGATCGTGTACATTACATTTCCATAAAAGGATATGTTTATCCGACCAGCACTGTGTGGAAAATTCATGCTGATTGGGCGCGCGTTGCTGGCGTCCTCTGATATGAATTGCATGCACGTGTGTGGGAAAAATTCTTTCCTCTTGTGTGCATGGACAACGTCAAGGATTTATGTCGGCTACGTAATGTTGTACCGAGTTGTATTTCAGGGGCATTTCACTGGTGCCAATAAATTCGCTTGTCGATCGGGTGGTCGATCGATGTGGGTATAGGCGACAACAAAAAGGAAAATACATCTCATGTGCTATGTGGCAGACACATTAGGAGGTATTTCTTTGATACTTGTTGGGCAATGTTGATTGCTGTATGTGCAACCGGATTGCCTTTAAGGAACATGGTGCGTTTCGTACGACTATGCCCTTGTGGTGAATGTCCGTTGTTGCTGATGTATTTTACATCAGCGAAAATTATAGGTTTACCGAATTTCAGCTATTGCGGTACTTACCATAGAAAGGTAAGTAAATGCTTTCCAGGTTTTTATGCTTTCTGTAATGCCCTAGGGGAAGTTAGGTGTTGTACCTAGGAAAAACGAGCGGTGGCGTTATTAAAACCGCCACAGACTTCGTGAAATGGTTGGGAGAAATCTTTGAGCATCTTTCGGAGCTTAGCTGATGGACCAAGTCGAGAAAAAATAGCATCTCAGGACGCTGGCTCAGCGCTATAGCGTCACGTTTCTTTAGAGAGCCCAGCCCAAAAAAATGAATTTAGATGAACTATAACTAATGATATAATGTTGACTGCGCTTGTTATGTTAATATGGTAATAATTTAAATATAATTTAAATATGGTAATTAAAGGAAGGTGTGGCGCAAGGCTAATAATCTTGCCCGCAAAAATAAATTATTATGGAAAATTTAACAAGCCTCGAGATTTGCTAAATAAGGCCAAGACCGGATCCCGGTTGTAGTGCCGATGATGATGATGATGATGAATTAAAGGAAGGTGACTTAGTTCTCAGGGTCTTGAATTGTTGGACCGTTCTTTAGTCATTGTGGCTGGTTCATGGAGTGTTAAGTCTTGATCCCCCTGATCCCGTCTGCTGGACCGTTGTTCCGGGACTTCGTCCGCGATAAATCTTTAAAATATTCTAGAAGTTGTTCACGCCCGAAGCGTTTTCCCGACATGTGCGTTCTAGTTCAAATCTGTTTTCTTAATAATCTTTTTGTTTTTTTTTGCCGTTAACGTTTTTATCTTTTATTCGGAGCCAATGCCTTTTATTATTATTTTTTCTCCCAAGTAGAATTTTCATAAAGTAGTTTAAGCAAATTAGTTACTTGATGATATTTCCAATTTACCGGTAGAGAGGGGTATATGGTGTGCTGGGCTGGGGCATGGACACGAGGTCCATAACACGCTCACAGAGACAATACAACGATAAAAACACAGAAATAATACAACGATAAAAAGTGAATATAAATTCGAATATCGTTATAAAAATACGAACAGTTGTTAACGAACGAGTCAAATAACACAGAATGAATAGGAAAAGTAACCGTTGTTGAATGCGCATATCGAGCATCACAAGCGTGTTAAGACCCATACCAATGAATCATCACCATCGGCACTACAACCGGGATCCGGTCTAAGCCTTATTTAACAAATCTCTCCACCGGTCCCTATTTCGAGCCGATGTCATCCAGTTTGGCCCTCCCAGGCTCTGGGCGTCCTGGTCTACGCCATTCCTCCATCGCAGACAAGGTCTGCCGCGCTGTCTCCTTCCATACATCTTGCCACAAAGGACTTTCCGGGCAGCCTCATCTTCGCTCATTCGAACTAGGTGTCCCGCCCACCGGAGTCTACCGAACTAGATTTTTCTTATAACATTAGCTCCAAGGTAGATTGCGTACAACTCATGGTTGTAGCGTCTCCGGAATCGTCCTCCCTCACATACGGGGCCAACAATTCTCCTTAAGACCTTTCTCCCGAACGCGGCTAAGAGTTCAGAGTGCCTTTTATTGAGCACCCAAGTCTCGGATCCATACATGAGTCCTGGTATGACCATGGTCTTGTACAGTAGTAGCTTGGATGTTCTGGATAAATTTCGGAATTTAAATTTCCATATTGTTATCGGCTGATACTATTGACCCAAGGTAGTTAAAGGATTGCACTACTTCAAATGCGTGCTCCACTACCCTGATAGTTTGACCAACGTTAGTTAGGTCTTCTCTCCACAGAAGTTGCCACCATGTACTTTGTTTTCCCCTCATTAATGTGTAGTCCCAGTTTTTGTGCCGCCTGCTCGATCTGGGCGAAGGAGTCCTGTACAGCCGATTCGGTTCTACCGATGATTTCGATGTCATCTGCGTAGGCAAGTAGCTGGCCGGACTTAGTGATAATAGACCCTCTATTTGTGAGGCCAGAGTCACGGATTGCTTTCTCCAGCGCCAGGTTGAAGAGGAAGCAGGCCAGACCTTCCCCTCGTCGAAGTCCATTAAAGATGTTTATTGGTTTGGACAGCAATCCCGCTATTTTTACTTGACTAGTTACATTGGTCATGATCAACCTACAAAGTCGTATCAATTTGTTTGGAATGCCGAATTCTCTCATGGCATTATATAGTTCTACCCTGGCTATGCTGTCGTAGGCGGCCTTAAAGTCTATAAATAGACGATATAATGGAATCTCAAATGCCAGACATTTTTCTATCGCCTGCCTAAGGGTGAATATCGAATCAATTGCTGATTTGCCTGGGTTGAAGCCAGACTGATATTGACCGATGATGGCTTTAACGTATGGGGCTATCCGATCTTGTAGGATAGTGGAGAGTATCTTATAGGCGGTACTCAGCAATGTTATACCCCTATAGTTGCTGCACAGTGTGATATCTCCCTTCTTATGTATGGGGCAAATTATACCACGACGCCAATCTTCCGGCATCTCCTCTTGCTCCCATACGTGCACCACGATCTCATGAATTCCGTGATGTAACGCTGTCCCTCCTTGTTTGATCAGCTCAGCTGGTATGCCATCAGCTCCGGGGGCTTTATTTGATTTGAGCTGTCTTATGGCTTTTAATGTTTCCTCAATGCTTGGTGGTGGCAGCATTTAGTCTTGAACTTGCATTGGTGGAGCCTCCAATTCTTCTGTGAGCTGACCATTTAGCAATTCATTGGAGTGCACTTGTGGGGGACGAGATCGCTACGCCAGCATGGGCGAGAGTTCTACCTCATCTCCACCGTCACTAAATGTTCCACCGAAGGAAATCGAACAAAACACTGTCCACCAACGCAAGAAGAGAAAAGTACGATACAAATATACTGGTGGAAACTGCAACGCATGAAAGAAACGCACTGATTATCTGATTTATGGCTTTAATAGATACCTAGTATTTATTGTACATTATTGGTCACATTTGTGTATTTACGATTTATCACAGCGTTATTACTAGCAATTTGAGACACGTTTAACAGAGTACCGGCACGGTACGGCGAATGGCAGGCGACCCGACCGCCACGGAGATTGAATTACGACTCCCGACTCACGCGATTATCGCTCCCCTGTGCGCACCAGGGTAGCGATGCAGACACGACCTTGTCAGGTCGAAGGATGGAATTTGACTCAACGATCGTCACCTCATGCAGAGATGATTTCGCTAAGGAAAAAAAGGAAGAGAGAGAAAAACTCTTCTCTTAAGGGTGTGACTATATCCTTGCCAGGGATATGTTTTATCTCCCACAAGTGTAACGTAGAGTCTCTCTTATGGGAACAAGAAAACCAGATCTCGTAATAAAGGTCATGGTGGCATGTGTGGGATCGTTCAGATAGATGCGATTCACACGTGCAGTGGAACGACGAAACAGGCAGGCGGCAAAGACAATAGGGAAAAATGACCAAATGCGCCGTTGGTAATGCGGGTCATTGTTTACACGATGCCTTGTCGCTATTTTCGACGTTAGGAGAAAAAGGTGCTAAAAGCAAATTGGATGTTTATGGCATCTCTGGCTGCAATAGAAACCGGGTTCATATTTGCATTAGGAAATGCTGGAGAATTTGGTTTCGGCGTCTATTGCGCTAATTATATGCAGCTGCTTGGGTTGTTTATTGATAAGACAAACAAAAAAGTTTGCCAGGCAATGTGTATGAAAAGGTATATGACGCGGCTGGGAAAATAGACGGCGCGATATTTATGGTCCCTGTTATGACGGTTACATTGAATGCAATCCGAATTATTTTGTTTACAGGAATTCATCTAAGGGAATTTGACTGGCGACATAGATGCCGGAATTGATTGGAAATTCCTGGTAAGTTAATAAAGAAATCTTAAGGAGCAATGGTATGCGAAGAGGATGCATGAAGGTAAGTTTTCTTTACAGGGACTTAAAGATCATAGATTTGATCTCTTAAATGCGTGCAGCATTTTTAGGTACTAATACTGTTGCATTAGCAAACTAAAGGGAGTTGGGTAGTAGTTATGGGGGTTTTTCAGGTAAGTAGACCGTAGGGTTTGGCGGAAACGCTACACACTTCCCATCGCTCCAGAATGCCTTCAGGATCGGTGATCAGATTACCCTCTTTATCCTTGCAGTAAGTGCAGCGTGGTGTGTACCGCGTCATACTGCGGATTATTTGGCAGAACTTCCGCGCATGGTGCGGACCTCGCTCTCTACCTTTCTCTATTTCACAGACAAGGTTTTTTTCACAGGCACTTTTCTTTTGTCTGTGAAGCCTTTTTTCAGATCTTCTGAGCTCTTTGCATTTCTCTTCGCGTACCCACGTCCTATGAGATACTAATGAATATTGTATTCAAAACGCGATATTATGACAATGGATTCGGGCACGTCTGTCGTTCTAATATATAGTCGATTGTTCAGAAAATATGTGAAACCGTATCCCATGAACAATTAAGAAATTCGCCTGCTGAAATTTTCGATAGAAAATTTTGAGAAATGTAAAGCATGTACTTGCTACATGTCTCTGAACAACAACAAAGTTTTGAGACTGGGTTATACTTCTTTTTTTATCGCTGAGATCGGCATCATAGAGAATCCTTTTTTGTTGTTAGCATTAGATTCTAACACTTTAATATGAAAAGTTTCTACTGTGAATGTGTAATATATTAGTGATTTATTATTTAGCGAAGAAGCATACCTTCCTTTGTTTTCCGTCTTCCTATCTACAAATATTTTCACACAACCATCTTCTTAAAATTCCTATCTCTTTTACTTTAAATGTCACAAGCCCATGAACAGACAAAAGAATTCATTCGTTCAAAAGCCAGAAGGGAGTTAAAACACCCAGCACTGATTTGATTAGAGAAACAGCGACTCATTTGAGCAGAAACACATTTTCCTTATTAGAACGGGAACGGTCTCAATGTCCTTCTGTTGATACTTCTCGTAACTACAACAACAGTCATAAAAAGAATTATTTATGAGGATACAAAACTTGAGCGCATATTCTTTTCTAACACACCAGAGCCAGAATCACCCCAAACCAATGGCAATGCATGGCAAACCCAGCTCCTGGCACTTGTCGCCAGGATTCAATACTCACGACAAGTCTGTACTAAGTACTAAGCTCGTAAATCGACCCCTAATGAACATTTCATTTCGCACGATATTTTATGATTATTTAAAGGGGTTGACTTTGGCTATGGCTTGGCTTCGGTTTCGGCCTCTGTGCGATTGTCATCGTTACAGGATATTTATGGCGGTCCTAATCGCCATGTCATCGCATCTCTTCCAGGTCTTTTGAACAAATCGAATTACAGATACATCCCTCTAGTTGGGGGTCAGTCACAGTGATTCATTAAGGGTGTTGCGAAATATGAACGACTGTCATATGAGAACCATAAATGTAAATTTGCTATAACGTTGCGGGTATAAGAAAGAAATTGAATTGGAAATATCCAGAGCACATGTAATACAGCAGTGTCAACGAGCGCGCTAAAATATTAAAACCATCGAAATGTACCACATGTTTGAGTTGCGCCCATCTCCCTGATGCATTTTACCAAATTCTACCGCTATTCAAGGATAATGGAATATTATAATGCTATTAGAGTGCTCTTTAGCTAGACCGTTTTAATTCACTGATTACATTGCAGTGATTCGGAATCTAAATGATGGCAGGAGGGTTTCTGGGTTCGCAAAATGTTTGCAATATAACATGACTTGCAAATGGGGATTTTAGCACCAGGACACACTGTTCAATAAACAACATTTTAATCGCTTAAGCAATATACTTACTGGAGATTAGCTGTTGCGGATTATTGGATCTTCCTGGCAGGAGTAGCTATCAAGGTTTGAATGGGAGGTAAAATGTTATTCCTGGAAATTGATCTAATAAATTTTGTTGCCATTACCATAATTACATTTCCATATTCTTATCAGGGCTTAGTTGTAGATAAGAGGCTAATATTAGATTAGAGGAACGTGTTTCACTTATTTTTCTATTCTTTGTCATAAGATTAATTAATCGTTTAATCAACCCGAACTTTTATCGACGATTTTAAATTCAGATTTTAAACCCAAATTTATTTTAGTCTTTTGTATAGATAATATAAAACGATAATAATATAAAATCCATCATCGGCACTACAACCGGGATCCGGTCTTGGCCTTATGTAGCAAGTCTCACCACCAGTCCCGATTTCGAGCCGATGTCATCCAGTCAATCACTACCAGAATCTGGGCCCATTCCTCCACCGCAGACATGGTCTGCCGCGCTATCTCCTTCCATACATCTTGCCATAAAGGACTTTCCGGGCAGGGTCCTTTTCGCTTATTCGAGCTAGGTATCCCGCCCACCGGAGTCTACCGAACTTGATTTTTCGTACAACATCATTTCAAGGTAGATCGCGTACAACTCATGGTTGTAGCGTCTCCGGAATCGTCACCCCTCACATATGGGGCCAACAATACTCCTTAAGACCTTCCTCTCGAACGCGGCTACGTATTCAGAGTGCCTTTTATTGAACACCCAGGTCTCGGATATTGGTCTGACTCTCAAACGCAGAGGCGAGTACGAGAGAATAGGAACCCCACCGCTTCAACTGACCGAAATACAGTTCACAGGAATAGGCTCACCTGCTCATAAGACGCTAGGAGAATTCCAAACGGAAGTCACGATAGATGAACCGACTTCTTGGGGCCAAGAAACCTAGCATTTATTCACGACCAACCGTATCCAAATCACACGGAAATGTCGGCATCAATGTCAACGCCCAGAAGACAGAACATGTCAGCTCCATTGGCGGAAAACCTCATGGCGATCCAGTTCGCCTCCCAAGAACGGATGTCCTGTGCTTATCTAAATCTCGAAAAGAGAGGCCCGCCAACGTTTGTCGAGCTGGAACTACACCAGCACAAGCTCCAGAACGAATGGAAAGACATCATACGGAACCATGAGGAGATAAAACGCCTGGCCACTCCAAAGATGACACGCGGCCACCGCTACTTCGTGGACAGATTCATCAATCAGGCGAAGGAGATAGTTCTGAATGAGGTCACAAAGTTTATTGAGGCAAAGAACGTTCTCAATGTCGACCGTCCGACGGCATCCAAGACTGTGATGGACACCGTTAGTCAACCATCAAGTCGGTTGCCGCCAATGACGCCACAACAACCTTGGCGGCCAGGAACTCCATCAACACGTGGCCTTCGAATGCCGAGTGGCCATCCCCGGATTACGGCTCACACAACTCATAGGGACAACAAAGGTGTGACAACAGTCACCGGAAAGCCAGCCAAGGCAGGTGCTGCCGAAGTGAAAGAAGTGAAAACTGCAACAGCACCCACCGCTGACACTACACTACAAAGGAAGGCTGAGTTCAGCACGAAGGCACCACCAGCTGCCAGTGCACCAGCACCAACAAAAAAGATGACAAGAAATCCGATGCACCACAAGAAGGAAAGAAACCTGCTTCAGAGAAACCCGCCGATCAAGGCAATGATATCAAATCAACGAGACTGCTTGAGGCTCAGCTTGCGCTCGACCCAGTCTCCTCAGTTAAGACAAACAGCGCCGATCAAGGCAATAACAGACTACCGAGGCTGCTCGAGGCCCAGTTTGCGCTCGACCCAGTCTCCCCAACTACTGTGGACCACGCCAATCAACCCGACATTAGCGAGTTGCCCTCAGTGCAGTTGCAGGAGTCGCCATCAAACAAGCGGTTAAGGAACCGCACACACCCCCAGTGAAGAAGCACCAGCAGGCCCATCACCGGGCCGTTCCTAATGGGTTGCGAACTTACAACTCCGACCCAGAGGAACTGGTCCACCTTGAACCAATGCATTTCATGAAGACGCCATCAACTGTCCCAGCAACAGTAGCCACACCCAATGTCACCAGAGACCATAACCAATTCAGGGCGGACGGCTCTCTTCAGACATCCGCATCACTAGAAGTCCACGGCCCTGGGCCTCCGGTCTCTAGAACAAACGGATTCGCCAATGGTTGGCAAATGCATCCGCAAGCAGTCACCACCAAGTCAGCGGACAAGAAGCCATACCATTCCCAAGTTAGTGAGCATCAACAGGTCGCTGACCGAAGTGCCGCCTGCACAGAGATCAACCCGACCATTATTCTGATGCATGTACCACCGCCGAAGCCCCCACGAAGACAATCGCCATGCATGTTCTGTTAGGCGCACCACTACATTTACGTTTGCGGGGGTTTTCGCTTCCTCACACCTGGTCATCGGAAGTATGTCGCACGAAAAAGGAAACTGTGTCTAAACTGCTTGGGTCGCCATCTCATACGCGACTGCCTCCCCAACAAGGTGTACCGACGATGCAATCGAAGACATCTTACCTTGCTACATGCCTCAACCGCAAACGACCGCATCTTTTCGGCCACTAACTTCGAAGAGGTACCAATGGACGCAGCACTCGTCACCACCACTTGTCTCGAGATAGTGAGACCAATTCCCAGCCATCACGTTGTTACCAATCATGGGTTGCGAACTTACAACTCTAACCCAGATCGCGTGGCCAGTTCCATGACCAGCAAAGATCACGGCCTCCAGCACCGAAGGGGACCATCCCATAATCATCACCAACCCTCCGGGGCGTCCAAGACACCTCCGTCTTTAACACTTTTCAGAGCGGGCGGCTCTCTCATAATCGACCACCGACGTGACGGTGGACTGCACCGGATCGCTACCAGCCCACTCACGAGTACCATAGTCAAAATCGGGATTCTTCCATTGGAGGAGATACCCCCTCCTGGACCATTCATCAGATCCCCCGACCCAGCTCCGGACAACTACCCCCTGGAGCCACACGATTCGCCACTGATTGGCGAAGGCGGGCGGAATGTTCCGGATTCGCCCTTGACATTCGGCGAATTCGCAATTAAATGCTTCATGTGGCACCACCTAAATGCTATATGTGGCATCACCATAAATAATGTCAGCAATCAGCTGACATTTTAGAATTAATTCCGTTGGTTGTCACTTGACAACCATTTTTGTTTATGTTTGCTCTCTCTTCTGTAGCTGCTCTTGCTGACAACGTGGAAATTAATTATTATCCTCGTCAATCACTTTAATCTGTTAATAAAAGTAAAATTTAGAACCATCAAACAAACCCAATTTATTTGTGGATTACTGAAGGAGAATTATTTCTGGTCTTTCTGGATTCAAACGTTCTGGAGGTATTCGTTTCCTTTTTCATATAATTAGCATTTAATTGCGAATTCGCCGAATGTCAAGGGCGAATCCGCAACAAACTTCCACGCAAGGAACGGTACAATTTACATCAATCTTGACGATACTGAACAACTGCCGGAGGTTTTGCAGATCAGCGTCCTCGAAGGAGGGAATCGTGTTAAGACTGATCTTTCTCACATCGAAGACGAAAACACGAGGGAAAAAATATTGTCGTACATAGAGGATTACAGACCCAATAAGACATTGGAGACAACAGTAAGTATGAGATTCATATTAAAAGGCAACGAACCAGTGTATCAAAAGGCAAAGCGGCTTGCGACCAACGAAAGGCACATAGTCGACAATCAAGTAGCGGAATGGCAGAACCAAGGTATCACTCTACCTTCATCACCTGACTATGCCACCCCAATTGTGTTAGTCAAGAAGAAAGACGGAACACACCGATTGTGCGTTGACTATCGACTTCCTAATAAAAAAATGATCCGAGACAGATATCCCCTGCCGCATTTAGTGTTCCAGGCGTGTCTAATTCCCCATCAGTTTTCCAGCGATATGTATATGCCATATCTCAAGACGCCATTCGGGATGGGCATGTCTTAACGAATATGGATGAGCTGATTATTCTTTCCAACAATCGGGAGGACGAACCGAAAACATGGAAAGACATATTCGAGACGACAAGGGGGGCTAGGCTGGGTATCAACTGAAAGAAATGTTGCTTCCTGACAGAACGTTTTGAAGTCTTAGGCCACATTATAGAAGACAGCCGTTTGGCTGACGGACCAGAAAACTGAAGCGATTAGACGCTTTTCCGGGCCTAAGAATACCCGACAAGAGCAAGCTTTTACGGGACGGACGGGATACTTCAGGAAATTCATCCGACTACTCAGGGATTGCGCGACCTTTGTCAAACCTCTGGGAGCAGGTGTCAAATTTAATTTTGGAGACGGCGAAAAGGAAGCTTTCGAACTACTGAAGACGTGCGTAAGCCAGAAACCTGTGCTTAATTTGTATCAAATTGGAGCTGAGACGGAACTCCAAACGGACGCATCGAAGTATGGATACGTAGACATCCTCTTGCAACGCGATGAAAACGATAGGCTGCTGCATCCAATATATTTCGCTAGCGGTAAAACAATGCTGGTGAAGGAGAAGTATTCGAAATATGAGCTTGACGTTTTAGCAGCTATCAGAGCACTTTCGCGATTCCGAGTATATATGCTGGGTATACCATACATTTCTGGCGCAAGACTAATGACGTTGCCCAGAAAAAAGCAAATCATTATGGAAAATTTAACAAGCCTCAGGACTTGCTAAATAAGGTCAAGACCGGTTCCCGGTTGTAGTGCCGATGATGATGATGATACCATACATTTCAATATTGCAACTGATTGCAAAGCCCACGAGGATGAGCAAGAAGAATCTTGGGTGCGAGTAGCTCAATGGGCTTGGCTGCTAGAAGAATTCCAGTATTCGATAGAGCATAGACCAAGACGGGGTATGAAGCACGTCGACGCACTAAGCCGAAACCCACTTCCCGATGCTTGGTAATTAATGAGCGCTACGAATAACTTACTGTGCTCCTCAAGAAAGCACAGTAGTACGACGACGACCTACAGGCGAAGGTCAAGCGGTTGGATGAAGGAAAGCTCCAAATATATGTATACGTGCAACATTTCAACCTGCAACTGTTCAAAGAGATCTGCAACCGTTATTTGGTGGCATCTTGGGCGCCGTGTCCGTGCTATAGGTTCGCCTCTCCCGAGAGAAGTATATTAAAAAAAAAAACATTTTTATTATATAAAGATGTTGGTGACGAGGTACGCGCTGTGATTCCGAAGTCAATGCAGCTACAGGTGATACGAAAAGACCATGAACGAGGCCACTTTGGGATCAATAAGACAGAGGCACTGGTCCAGAAGGATTGCTGGATACCCGATTTAGGGGTTAAGGTTGAAAAGGTAATTCGGAACTGCGTGTATACTGGCCGACCGAAACCGAGGAACCCAGCAAGGATTCTTGAATCCTGTGGAAAGGGGTAGTGTGCCCCTCGACACATTCCACATCAATCACTTGGGTCCACTGGCAACTACCAAGAAATCTTACGCGCACATCCTGGTCGTTGTGGACGCTTTTTCCAAGTACATTTGGCGGTATGGCACATACGACGGCATTCGCACAAATCATTTGCCATTTGCGAAGGCAGTAATTTATCTTTGCAAATCCTCGGAGGATCATTTCATCTAGAGGTACCGCGTTTACTTCAAAAGAGTTTGAGAGCTATTGCCACCGCACCCTAATACCAATGCTGATAAAAGTATCAGCTCCTCAACCAAGCGAGTGGTATTTTGGCGATTTGTTTGTCTTTGGACACTGTGTTTCGATGAACACTGTACACGAACAAAACTGCACCAGAAACGAATGCTGTCGCCAATAAAACAAGTAGTTGAATTGTTTTTAATCTGTGATTAGATTTTATTACTTTCAATTTAGATAACACTGTTGGACACTCATAGGTCACGATCCAAAGTTTATTGATTAACGGATTGTTTCAAATATTATTAAAGACGTTAATAAGTTTTACAATTCCAGTTCTTTGTCACTTGCGATTCTTCGGGTTCGCACACTTATGTTAAACCTCTGGCAGCACATAAAACTTTAGTAGAATTTGAATTCCGGATGAATTAAATGGTACACTATTTGCTTTACTACAAAAATCGCGCACACGCTTCCGTCGTTCGTTACCTCTGTACCTTCCGGTGCGACTGTTTCTTCCAGAATCTCTATTCGACGGATTCTCTAAGTCGACTCCTCGATAAAGACTAATCTCTAATTCGACTACCTAATTCGTATCCCCCATCGTAAGGGAAATTTTTCCAACGTATCTGTGAAACAGAATTTCCTATCGCATCCGTGAAGCGAAATTTCCCATCGTATCTTTAAGGGAGGGTTTTTCATCGTAATCATCATTATCACCATTGTGGTGGTGATCGAAATCCTGTCCTCCTTTGTCCATTGATCGGATGCCGCCGCTTATTCTCCGATCACTCGCATGTTTGTTTATCCAACACATCTGGCATGAGGAAAAGGATCGCCTGCCTTTCGGATGCGTACACGGATTATGGGATGTAAGGCTTTGTTTGCCTTTTCCATCATAAACATCTATCAGGGATAGTGTTATGCGTTTATGATTGTTCGCCTGCTAATCAGCGGCGCAACGAATTGTTTGTTTGCGCAACGTGCCTGGTTTAGGTGCTAATTGCATTTAGCTACCAGCGTATGCATCCGTTGTTCAATCAGTCAATCAGAGCAGGGCACTCTTGATAGGGTGAGCAAAAGAATAAAACAGAGTCAGTCAGGCGTACCACAGGGGTTCATTCTAGGCCCCATCTTATTCAATATTTACACCTCCGATATTCCTCGCCCTGTGGACGGGAGAGTAAACCAGATAAGCTATGCGGATGACGTCCTAGTGTACACGTCAACCAAAGGCCCTAATCTCGCAACAAATCGACTCAAGCGTCACTTGGACGAACTGTATCAGTATTACAGTCGATTTAAAATTTGACTTAATCCATCCAAAACAGTAGCTATAATTCTGAGTAGTAAAACTCCCAACCCGCTTCTCGATATTCACAGAATATTCGAATAAAAATGGGAGATACGACGATTAGACCACAGGACAGGATGAAATATCTTGGGGTCACTTATACCCTAAAAATGAATTTCATCAAACATGTGACCCACATTCTCCAAAGGGGCCTCGGTCGGTCTAAGCAACTGCGCAATATCTTGAAGTCGAGGAACAAAGTTGACACCAAAGTTAAGCTTCTCTGCTATAAGCAGCTAATCCGATCTGGAATATCGTACGCCTTTCCCATATGGTCCTGCATATCTTCGGCTCAAATGGAAAGACTTCGGGTTTTCGAAAGGAAACTCCTCAGAAGATGTACGAATCATTATAGAAGGCCTGATGGTCGTCATTACCCCAACTCTCACCTATGCGAAGGCGCCTCCATTACCCCTATCGACGAGTACTTGCTTCAATTAGCATATAAGTACCTCGAAAACATTCAGAGCAGCGAGAACCTACTTGTACGGGACTCTTGCGTTCTTGACCCTTCTCTCTCTCGATCTCTTCGGATCAAACCCCCACAATTTCTTCTTCAGTACAAAACTGAAGAAAGCACCCTTCCCAGCAACATTCCCCTCTATAATAGAGGATTCCTGGATCCATCCCATAGGGTCTACTATTAACAAACCACACACACGAAGGCACAGTACAAGACGGCACAAACACAAACATACACACCGACCAAAGCGCAGATTATCAGACGCCGCAGACATGGTTCGCGTTTACTACCGCACTAAGGACCTACCGATCTTGTACGATTTCTTTCCCACCATCCCTCTATACAAGTAGTTAGAGAACACCTGGACTAACACTGTCCACACTATCCCTGGATACCCCCCCCCCCCCCCCCCCCGCCCCTTTTTTTTCTTTTCTTTTCAGATATCGCGAGACCGAGCCCAACATCCTCACGGATGTGGGTGATTCTGGTTATCGCAAGATGACCAGAAGTCAGAGACAAGATGAAGGACACATCTGTCCTTGTCTTGCTAAAGTCGGCCCTCTCCCCACCCATGTTTTTTTTTTTTTAAACAGAGTCAGTCATGAAAGGTTTAATGAAGGGAATATTTTTATCCCACAGTATCGAACTTTACTTGTTTACACAGTGACGTCTGGTTTTTGAAATTGTTATTGAAAAGTAGTTCCAAGCCGAATAATAACACACAAGAGTACGGACTCTTTGGCGGTCAAGAAGGAACTCGGTACTAACTTTTGCTGTGATTCTAATCGTTGCGTTTAAGTCGCATTTGTCAGTAGCGCAAAAAGCAGTAGTATTATCTATCAATTCGTTTGGAATTCGGTTCTAGCTTCGTGTGAAATTCTTCAAAACATTTATTCGGAATAGGACACAAACCCTGGGGGTTCCGCCTACAAAGGACATAAAGCCTCATACGTGGCGTGTCTTAATACGCTGCGCTCAATAGTAAAACATCTTTTTCCTCAGAATCACGACACAAGATAGAGTATTCCCATCAACTCTGGCACTGAGATCATTCCAAATACACAAAGAACTTTCTGGGTTTGACGGGATTCCAAAGAAACTTATCAAAGCTGCTCTTGGAGTGAAACCGGAGATTTTGTGAACCATGATGCTGATATGCCTAAAAGGGGAGTATTTTGCCGATGCATGGAAATGCAGCACTTAGTACTTCTGCCAAAGGGAAAAAATAAACCAAATAAAGCTTCATTCTATAGCCCCATATGCCTTCTAACTGTAATGAGAAGCATTCCGAAGATTATTGTTGCGGATTCGCAATTAAATATTTCAAGAATTGACTAGGGCAATTCTACTAAAATCACATCGAAGATTCGCCAGCTACGAGCAACAAGCGCACAGACAGCTCTATTCAGATTACTACGAAAACGTAAGTCAACTAGGATATAGTAAGAGAATTCTTCTGTCAAGCGTTGTTACCAATTCTACCACGCCAGTGTGCTTGGAAGCTCTACAAATATAAGAAATGAGGTGAATGATGAGAGCAACATATATGCACTATGTGTATACGGTTCAGAACCACCTCCATTGGAGCAACATAAGTTATAAACGGATTGCTCCCTATAGACACTAGGTGATAAGGTGCTTCGAATCTATAAAAAAGTAACCGCGAGAGATGAGGTGCCTGTCGAAATAGTGACAATAGTGTTGGAAGAAAGAAAAGATTCCAAATTACGGGCCAGAGGGAACACGAGCTAAGAAGGTAAATAGATCTTGCAACCCATCCTATTCACAACAAAGCGTTCACATGTAAACTGGAGCTACTAATTTACATACCTCGTATCGGAGCACAGCGGGCAATACACCATTTTGGATATGACAGCTCGCCTCTCCGTCTACAATGCGAAGATTGAGAAGGGAATGCAGAAAATGATATTCTTACGTGTAGCCATTTCCCACAAAACCTACCAGTCTCAAGGCATATCCTAGACTGCGATCACAGAAGCATTAGGCCGTAATCTCCACTCTAGTAACTCGGGCACAGAATAAACTGTGGGAACTCAAAAGAGCAAGACAAGAAATCGCGACGTGGATTAAGTGACCATGCTAAAGTGCTAACCAAACAGAGTGGTAAAAGATGCAAGGGTATATTTCAATATGTAGATGTATTGGATTACATATCCATATCAAATAAAGAGAAGTTTGTCGAGGTATTAAAAACATAAATTGGTCATGAACTTCACAAGATTGTAATCGCGAGGAAGTAAGTAACTTAAAACTTACAATGTTACTAGACATCGTTAGTCATCATCATCATCGGTACTACAGTCGGGATCCGGTCTTGGCCTTATTTATTAGCAAGTATCGAGGCTTGTTAAATTTCCCACAATAATTTATTTTTACGGGCAAGGTTATTAGCCTTGCGCCATAGACATCGTTAGTAATTCTATTTAAAGAAAACAACGTGAAGTATCCTTTTCACCACAAGACCTTTCGCTTGGCCCTGAAATCAATCTATTACAGTTTTTCGCTTTCCGCAATTACCATTGTTTCCATTTCTATTGTTATTCCGTCGAGCTTTCTAGTTCATGTTGTACAATAACCTTAGAGGCATTGGATACAGAACAAAAATTCCCCAAAACATATTTTCGCTCCAACAAGCAAAAACATATTTCTTCTAATTTGACAACAAGAAAAGCCGGACAAACATAATCTGCAAAGTTTTCTGTAAGTACGGCTACTAAAACTTCCAAACTGACCAGACAATAGTCACAATGGTGCTGAGGGCGTCAGTGCGTTTTATCACCGAAAAACGTTTGCTCCTCTTGATTTATCCGCATGTTCATAAAGAAATTCGATTTTTTATTACATCCCTTTATGTGTAGAAAACAAAAAAAAAAAAAAAACTTTCAATAAACAACGAACTTTTCTTTCACACAAAATACACCATGGACGACATTCAAGGACCCATACTGTCGGATTTCGAGAATACAACTCCCCCTTGGTAGCCATTGAATTTACGAACAAGAAACTTTCAACAATTCAAAATAAACATTTCCGAGAAAATCGGGAAAATCTCATTATGATTCAATCAAATTATCAACTCCTGCAAACATCCTTTTCTCTTTATAAACTGTGACTGGTAAACAAGAGAAAACATATCCTGAGGATCTTTAATCCGTTAGAATGTTTCAGAGCCGTCACCTCACTGACACCCTCACAACATGATTTGGAATTTTCAATTTCTCTATGTCCATCGGGTGCGACACATATTCTCCCATCACTTTGTAGTAATAAAAACCAGAAAGGAATAAAAAGAAAGCAACAAATACAAACAAAACAGGCAATGTAACGAAACGGAAAACAAGGATAACGAGTGAAATAAGCTCATCTCATATTCATAGAACGAAATTGGGGAAAATGATTGTTGTGGCACTTGATGGTGTTGCAAGGCAAGCAAAAGGGCAGGACATTTCTTTCGGCTGGTTCATCATCATTATGACAGGACTCGTGCGGTTGCGATAATTTATGCAGCCATTTGGAAGGATAATAACCAACCATCATAAAAACGTTTACTCCACACATCATTCGTTGTTATAGTCACTTCGGATCGGTAGTCAGTGGATAGCATTCGACTGGGAATTCGAATGTCCTTGGGGCAAATGTGAAATTGGTTCACAGCCCCTGCTACTTGTGCATAAGTGGAAATAAAAAATACAGTAAGGATGAATGCGAAGTACCTTTAATTGACTCCTGGGCAACTGAAACTTAAAAAAAAGTAGAAAAAAAAACTGCTGATCTGTCGATCAGTTTTCCCCTTGAGACGGATTCTCATTGCTTTACTTTTATATGTGGTTTATACCCATTATATTATTCATTATTTATATACTGAGATTTTACGAAGATTGTCTTGAGGCGTTTAGACAACTCTTATGTTGAGCTAATCTGACGAGGAGTCCATGCTGAAGCTATAACACATGTGATCATTAAGGTTAACTAATGCTGCGGTATATTGAGTCTATGATTGTTTTCGAACGCGATTATGTTACTTTTAGGATTCGTCGGCGACAACCAAAATGTACAATAATAGAAAAAAATATTTCGTCATTTTTAAATGTTCCATATAGCTGATTACATATTAATATAATAAATAAAAATAATTGTAAAATAAGGTAGCTGAAAAATGTACGTAAATAAAAAACGGGGAACTGAATGAATTATATTGTGTTACTGGCTTCGTTGGGGGGAATCTAACTTCTTTTTGGTCATCAATACTAAACTCTTTTTTACACTCAATTTGAAGAACTAAAACTTGACCCGAGATATCGGTGCTTGCAACACCTAATGGCATATCTAACAGAATTATTGAAATTGTAATGTTTTTTATGTGATGTAAATTTAAATTAAATGTCATGTGTTTTTATTGGGTTTTAGTTGTATTGAATATGTTTGAATTGTAGTGAAATGGTTGTATAGGGGTGGCGGTATAATTTCTTATCATATAACTATAGTATCATTCAAGGTACTTGCCAATGGTAAAATGACAGCTGGGATGGGGGCGCGGCTTACCAAAACTGGGTGCAATACTTCCTCCGTGTTGTATGATTGTGTTGGCGATGCAATTTCCCGGCGCACAAGCACTCAACATCGGCACACAAGCACTGAGCAGCACCGCACCAGCACTCGACGTCGGCGCACAAACCACTCAAGAGGGAAAAGCACTCAGCACAACGATCAGCTGTACGCCGATTGCAGAAAATCACTCGGGAGGAAACAAGTGATTGAGAACAGACCAAGCGAACGAGGAGACAGCCGCGGGAAATAAAAGGCGAGCGCAGCGGCGAAACACCATGATTCACTCGCCGATCGTTCATGCAGACGGACGTATTCATCGTGTGCTCGTTGACGAACAAAATTGAAAGAAAAAATCAATAGCATTCACATCGAACCTTGTGTGATATACCGCGACAAGTTATATATATAATCACAAAAAAAAAATTATACAAACACGAGCAAACACGTGTAATTTTCGCTGGATGCCGTAGTCGAAATCTGTCTTCACAGATGCCAGACAACTATCCGAGCGCCACCGGGAATATCTTTTGGAACGGAAGAGAAGAGCCATTGAAACTCTTCAAAACTCATCGAAGAAGACCACAAAAATGGAAAATCAAGCAAAAAAACACATTGACTACGAACAAAAATTCCACGAAGACGTGGAATACATCCAACAGCTTACAACACAGGTGAAGCAACTCCGGGAGGAAATTCACTGTCTAAAGCAACCCACCCAAAACAGCGACGATGCCAGTATGGAGATGACTTCTCCCAACTCAAACCATAAAACATCTCCACCCAAACAACTATCATCAGCCCATAAGGAATCCACCAAACAAACCAAGCCAGCAGCGAGTCATCTGCCTGCCCAGCACAAAAATGTTAGACCACCACCAATCTACATAAAAAATGTGACCAGTATAAAGAGAATAATTCTAATAGTAGAAAATGCCCTAGTACACTGCAACTTCACCACAAACACTAAAGGCTCCTCTGTCTCCATTGCAACAACAACTCTGGTTGATCACGAGAAAACCGTTAGAAAACTTGCGGAACTACAACACCAATTTTTCACCTTCCAACACCATCAGCTCAAACCAACAACGTTCATCATTAGGCACATTGACCCAACTTGGACCAACGAAGAGCTAGCGTCGGAGATCATCAGGATTTGCCCAGAGCTGAAAATCCACAGGCTGGACTATTTTCAAACTCCGTACATGCGGGAAAATAACTTAAGGAACCTACGGATTATCCAAATCGCTCCAAATGAAGACACCAACAAGCTCAAACAAATTAAGTACTTGGTTACGCATAAAATCAGCATCGAGGAGCCTCATAAACAAAACATCCTTCATTGCAAGAGATGCCAAGGCTCCGGACACTTGGCGGTGGCTAGCCACCTAAATATACGATGCGGCAGATGTGCCGAAGAGCATCAACCAGGAGAATGTAAGGTCAATCCACATGGTATGGAACCAGAAAAAATCCAAACCACAAACCACGATGGATCAATTACCACTAAATAAATCGCTGTAACGTGCTGTAATTGCGGAGGCCCACATCCAGCCAATTTCTCCCAGTGCCCTCATAAATTGAGAATTCTCCAAAGAAGAACAAAGCCAGCAACAACCAACAAATCCGCACCAACCAAATCCACATCGTAGAACACATTACCACAACCTACAAGGCCAGGAACATCATATGCGGATGTCATCAAGAACAATCAAAACACGCCGACGTCAAACAACCCCAAGTCCATTGGCCTCAACCTGGACATCATGGGCTACATCAAGAGTCTACAAACTATGCTTCCTACATTGAAGCATATGTCGGATATCGAAAAAAAAGGTCAGATTCCTCCCATATTCTTTCCCTCAATGTCTGAACTAACTATAGTCGCCCTCAACGCAGTCTATATACTCCAACATCCGTAAGCAACACTTACGGTTGTTTGTTAAAACCTTCTCCCCAGACATCCTTCTCCTCTCAGAAACGTGGCTTAAGTCCAACTCCCGAGTATCCATCCCCAATTATACATTTATTTCAAACCCAAGAACTACTGGATCCCATGGAGGTACCGGCATCCTAATAAATAACAAACTTCAATTCACCGAAATCAGGTTCGCCAATGTTTTCAATACTGAATACGCGGCAGTTAAACTTTTTTGTGAAAACAAAAAAGTAATCATAATAACATCCGTTTACATCCACCCAACACGAGAACCAGACTTCCCTGACTCTGACATATCTCAAATAATCAGACAGTCTCTCCCGGCACCATTCATAATCGGTGGAGACTGGAACGCTCGACATACAGCATTCAACGACATAAAGAATAACAAATACGGCTGCCAACTTTTGCACCTCCTCTCATCTCACCCATATACGTATATCGACAGTCCACTGCAGCCAACTCGTGTCACCAACTCGACGCGGTCAACAATTGACTTCTTTCTCAAGTCGGCTGATGTCTACTCAACGAGCCCCCCCACAGTATCCTTCCTCTTTCCCTCTGATCATGGTTCCGTTCACACTTCGATCAAAGTTCCCTCCTTCGAACTGCTCTACTCACACAGTCCTGTCCCGAACTTCTCCAAGACTAACTGGAAAAAGGTCAATAGAGCCGTCGCCGCAAGGTTTTCTAACTTGCAAATCCCCGAATCTTCTAACCTAATCCCAGCTGATATCGATCGAGCAGCCCTAAAAATTGAGCAGACACTCAAGGATAGCAGACACTCACCAGCAATACACCCACCACCATCCCTCATAATCATCTAGGAAAACCTTTACCCAGCATCCTAATTAAATTGCTGCGTCTCAAAAAACAACTCCGCCGAAAACTTCATATAAGATTCTGTCCCTTTATTAAAAGTCAGATCCAACTCCTGACCACCTTAATAAATGAACATTTAAAAAAGTTCGCGGATCAGACTTATCATCATCATCATCGGCACTACAACCGGGAGCCGGTCTTGGCCTTATTTAGCAAGTCCTGAGGCTTGTTAAATTTTCCATAATGATTTATTTTTCTGGGCAAGGTCATTAGTCTTGCGCCAGGGGCTCCCCGACGGGGAATCGAACCCCGGTCTCCCGGGTGACAGGCGGGTATACTAACCACTATACTATCGAGGAGCCGGATCAGACTTATACCTTAACAATATTAAACCCAATCGTTATCTCTTCAAAAACATCAATCGACTAACTGGTCGGAAGTTTAAACCCCGAATCGATCACCTTATCAACCCACTCAGCAACAATCTTATCCAATCCGACACGGACATAGCCAATTGCCTCGCTGACCACTTCTCAAAGATCCATCAACAAAATGATTCCCTCTCAGTCCCTAATTTTCGAAATGCTGTCAACGAATATATTTCACACAGATTACCCGCATCTTATACTCCTTTCATCGGAGAATTTAACGACACAAACAAGGCGTCACATCCTTCAGACACCACCACATTTTTAACCACAGATGGACTCATCAAGTTCATAAACTCACGACCCAACAAAAAATCTACCGGTATAGATGGAATACCACACCTTCTATTTAAAAGACTTCACCCGCCAAATCGACTTCCCATTCTCGCCCTTCTTAACCATATCATAAATGCTGCACATTTCCCAGAGAACTGGAAAATTGCGGTAGTAATTCCCGTTAAAAACTCCGGCAGTTCCAATAACACCGCCAACTATCGTCCGATATCTTTATTGAACACCCTAAGCAAAATATTGGAATGTAAGATCTACCAAAACCTTCTCTCGTTTGCCAGTGATAACGCTCTTATCCCTAATTCTCAATTTGGCTTCCGTGAGCGACACTCTACTTGCCATGCGCTACTAAAACTTACACACGATGTCACAAGTGGTCTAGAAAACCAATGCCCTACCGTATGCATACCTCTAGATATTTCCAAAGCATTTGATTGTGTCTGGATCTCAGGACTTCTTTATAAGCTGCACTGCTTATTTGGTCTGAATTCCAATATCACAAAGCTCCTAGCATCTTATCTTTCTGGGAGGAAATTCGTGGTCAGAATAAATTCTTCCCTCTCACAAACTCACAACATAACCGCAGGAGTTCCCCAAGGATCCATTCTTGGACCACTTTTATATCTTCTATACACATCCGATATTCCCCAACCTCCACCTAGTGTTGTAATGCTAAATTATGCTGACGATACTTTAATCTACTCTAGCAGTAGATTTGTCAAAGCGGCAAGAAACCGCGTTAACAACTTCCTCCCGCTCATCTCAGCATACTATAACAAATGGAAAATTCGCCTCAACCCAACCAAAACCCAGCTAACAGTGTTTAAGGGCAAAAACGCTCACTGCACAAACAACACTAAACGTTGCCACAACAAAATTAAACTAAGTCTTAATAACACCCTCATAAAACCTTCCAAAACCCTCAACTATTTGGGAGAAACCCTTTCCAACAACTGGTCATTCTCAACCCACATCAAAAATTCCCTTCATAAAGCCTCAATACAGCTTAACCTGTGCAGACGAGTATTATGAAAACCTAAAGGACTCTCTCTTAAGGTCAAACAGCTCATCTACAAACAGATAATCAGACCTACTCTTACATACGCCTGCCCATTATGGTACCACATCTCACCCTCCCAAATGGAGAAATTACGAGTGTTTGAACGAAAATGTTTCCGGTTTATCACTGGCTTACACCGCAAAACCAACTCATATAGATACCATTGTAACAGCGACCTTTACAACACCGCAGGCATCGAACGAGTGGATAGACGGATCCTAGAACTGTCGATAAATTTCATAGGGAGCTCACTACCGTAATGGTCTCCAAATCAGGACCCTCTTCGCCGCAGGCAGACTGGTTAACGATCTAAACGAGATCGTGAACCACAACACCGAACTGGCACCCAATCATTTCAAATACAGCAACATCCAACCATTCTCCAAGATCCTTACCTTTAACACAGAACCGAATGGCTCTCCCCTCCTTCAAGAACATACCTGATCCTACCCCTTACCACCCTCAATCACAACAAGAAATCCCACATCCATAACTAAAAATTGTAAATATTATTTTTAAGTCAAATTCGAATTGTCACTATCATTGCAATATCAAATATTATAAATTGTATATAAGATTAGATTAAGTTAGATTAAGTTATGTTAAGTAATTTTAAGTAGGCTAAGTTAAAATAAACAGAGTTCCTGGTTTTTTCTGCCCTTTTCCAGGAAAAACAAAATTACCAATATATATAATTCCCAGTAAATCTTAAGCACATATAAAAAGAATTGTTTGAAAAATGTTAACAAATAACATGTAAACACTTAATATGTAACAAATTAGCTGTATTACTTATTGTAACTATTCATTTTTAGTCAAATAAATAGTTTTGAAAAAAAAAAAAGCGAAACCCCAGGTGTCGTCGAAGGAACTCCTACAAAATCAGTCTTGATAAAGACTAGCGCTACAAAGAGATCAGGTTTAATAAAATAATATATTGTAGCGAGCTTAGGGTTCGCTGGATTAATTATGTTAAAATAAATAAGAGCCGTTAAATCGATACAACACTTTATTAGTCCGTAATACAACCGTTGCTTATACCGTACACTTAACGATTTCTTTGTAAACACTTTCTACTCGAGACTTTCGCTTCCACACGTATCGCTTGCTTCACTGCCTTACTTATGACTCCTCTCCATGGTCTGTGTGCGACGTATTTATACCGTTCCCTCATTCTGATTCGGCGTTTCGTTTCCGTCCGTTCCATAATCTCGACTTTTCTATTCCAGTTTTCCAGTACTTCCTAAAATAATCTAGTACTTTGTTTCGGACTTTCTCGAAGATTCCAGTACTGATTGTCATATGCGTCACAATACATTCCCCCTTTATGAAATATTACAGTGAAACCTAGTGCGTCGCAATGAATATCCCGAAAGAATTCGATAGAATTTGGTACCTCGCTCTTTTGTTGAAAATGAACCTTTGTGGAATTGACGAATGGTTTTGAATTCAATGGACGAGAGGCTATATTTCTAAACATTTAGTTTAAGTAGTATTTGATTGAATTAAATCTGCATGTCAATGTTGGGATTCCTCAGGACTTTGTACTCTCCCCCACTCTGTGGTTTACATAGTGTGATTTAGTGGGAGGTACTTTTTTGAAAGAGGCATTTTACAACAAATCAAACAGTCTAGGTATTTTTTGTGCAGCATTATTATTTATCATGGAAGCCTTAGTTCGGTTCGTTTATCACATTTTCAGCTATATTACAAAAATCAATTATTGAATAATACGAGAGTTATGGTATTCACCGGGCACCTCGTCACCACTTAAACCCCCAACGCCTAAGTACCTGTGGGGGTTCTTTTAAGCTTACCCGAAGAACCCCCCATAATTGAAACCAAACTCCCATTGTTTTTCGCTAATGCAATTGCATTAGCACCTGAAAACATTTCCTTTTCCAAGGACATTTAATGCATACAACGTATTACCTAAAATTCCTAAAAAGAATTCTCCCAACATTCACGCATTTAATGCGCCATTCAAATTCCCTGAAAGAATTCTTTAATGTACATATGCATCATAAATCCCAAACCATTCGGCACCCCTTGCCATCATTAAAATGCAATGTCGGACAGCTTGTTTATGCAGCTGCAATGAGCCGACCGGCGATTCGGTTGTTCAATCGACAAACAATTACCGCATCTTCGGCATTATCAGCGAAACCGAATTCTCCCGTATTTCCTAATGCAAACGTGAACCCGGTTTCTACTGCAGGCAGAGATACCATAAACATCTAAAATCGCAATTAGCACCATTTCCACGATACATTGCGGTCTATCTATACAGTTGCAATGCACATCATAAACAATGATCTACACGATCCCTTTGTCTTTCAATGTTTCAGGATTCGTTTCCCATTGACATTTCTCGCATGAGTAAACAACACAGATCTACACGATCGCACACATACATTGGAATTTATCCAGCAACATTCACTTACTGCTTACTACTATAATATACAAACCAAATAAAGAGTTAGGAAAAGTCTCGTTCTAATCGTGTTGGTGTTTGTATTGCGAATAATTGGGTCGCGTTTAATTGGGTCTCCTTTCTTGATCGCATTTCCACTTTTTGGTGGATAAAGGATTTGTACTGGGCAACACTCAAACGCCCGCCAATCCAGAGAAGAATCCGGCTCTGGAGGTACAATCCCTCCAATTAAGGAAGCATCGTTGGCCGGCCAGTGTCGGAAGATACAGCCCACTCGAAGAGAGACTGAGGCAGCGCTAGAGAAGCGCCGTTTGTTGGTTTCGGTTTCTTTTCGTTTCAGCAACAGATTGGTTAGTCGCAAACGTGCTGTAGCGTATAGTATTATAATTTATTATGGTCTTCAGTAGCTGACTGGTGTACTTCCAGACGTTGTAGTCATCGATTGACTTATATATCTCCCTGTTGTGCTGCATGTACTATGCCCATGGTAGTCCAGCGATTGTTGTGTTGTATAACATATATATATGATGTGTTGTATAGTAATTGTTGTGTTGTATGACATATATATAATTTGTGGTATCGCAATTTCAATGGTACGTACCTTGATAGTACCCTCTCCCCCAGGTACTCACTTGTGCCGCCGTTATAGGCCAATGCACTCGCCAAATCCTTGCCTTTTTGAACCTCCCTTTTTATGCGAGGAGGAGGACTGAGTATGAAGGCAGGCACTAATCCTTCTCGAACAAGGTCATCGCTATTCCGAGGATTCAGTCGCACCAAACAAGAATCTGGTTCAGCTCCGGGATTAACTCCAACACCCTCGACTTTTTTGCCCAAGTAGCTCAATGTTCCCTCGCCAGTTCATAATTCAAAAGGTCTACTGCGTAAACTTAGCAGCGAATTTCGACATTTTATTTTAACACTGTATTCCACCGTTTGCACATTTACATTCAAACTTCCTTCTTCTGTTTTGACTCCTTTCAATTAGAATACAAAAAAGAAAAACAACAACTGCGGCGCCTGTTCCCCTCTTCCGTCTTTCCTTTTTCTCGGCAAATAATAAATGAAATTTAATTATACACGCACAACGATGAACACGAAGAAAAAATAAAGAACGGACTCCAATCTCTTCGGTTCCTTTCCTCTGTTATTCTGCACCACATCAAAAAAACCTCCGCCAAGAAACTGTTACAACGGTCTCTAGATTGTAACGAAAAAATATCGAAAAGAGTTACAAAACGGTGAACAATTTCCATTCAGCAACGCCTGCTCTCCCTCTCCACAGCAACAATTCGAACTCGAAGACGGTCGACCTTGAAACTAGCGAAAGCCACCACCGTCGAACAAAACGGGCTTACACACCAAATGCAGCTCAGTTAATCAAAACCAAAATCAAAGCTGGAAAGAAAAACAAGAAACAGCACGCAACAAAATACGTATATGTATCTCTAGAACACTAACCAAATGATCTATCATTTTACAATGCCATTGACTTCGTAGGTATTAAGATTCACTGATTCGATAGTTTTTGCTCCTCAATAGTATACTGGTTAGTATACCCGCCTGTCATGCCGGAGACCGGGGTTCGATTCCCCGTCGGGGAGCCCCTGGCGCAAGACTAATGACCTTGCCCGGAAAAAACAAATCATTATGGAAAATTTAACAAGCCTCAGGACTTGCTAAATAAGGCCAAGACCGGTTCCAGGTTGTAGTGCCGATGATGATGATTCGATAGTTTTAGAGAATACAACTGTATTGTAGGAGCAAATAATAAAACAATAAATTACCATGTTTACTACGAACATTCACATTACCGACATAAACATTACCGACATAAACATTACACACATCTATATTACCAATTAGATTTAAGATGTTCGACAACGCCAAAAACCGTCCCGGCAGCAAGCAAATAAAGATTTAGAATCAATGTTGCGGATTGGCAGTTGGATGTGCTGGGATGTGCTGGAGAAATCTAGTACATTCACAGTATACCAGTTGCGCGGCAACGGACCAGCTGGTGGGTTGTCACCGAAGATGAGGTCAGCAGCGTCCTTTTTTGAATTGGCAGTTATTCGGCGTCGTTACTCAATCCCAGTCGGCAACCAACCTTCACCGCGCTTACACTGTCAGGGCAAACATCACGGGTACCAGTTAACCACAACAAAACAAAGTGTATACGAATTGAATAATAAGAGAAATAAAATTTAATCTCTTGCAATAAAGACTTCAGACCTTGATTTTGCTTCCTCCTCGCTGTCTCCGCCGACTTCCTCCCATCATTGCAGCTCTCGGCTATCTTCTTGGATGCAGCTCACCGCCCCTGGACACTGCCCTCTAATACAGACCAAACACCACTCTTGGACACCTTAACCGTGGAACGCTTTCCTCCTGGATGCAACCTCATTACCGCCCGCCTCTATTACAACATTTTCTGGTCCTTCGAGCCGGATCCAGCGACGTATGGATCCACACCATCGCCGCCCAGTTATCGGAACAGAATACCTGTGAACAGGAACACTAATTCAACTCCAAAGCGCCTCAACCTTACAACTACTTCAACACCATCACTACGTGCGTCTAGTGCTGAAAGACCAACTCCATTAAGGAAGAATACGAATCAACCCAAGGTTCAGAATTCTCGAGCTTCATCGCATAATACATCTTCTTCAAAAAAAACTAAGAGTTAAATCCAAAGACATGATGAGTAGATCTCTGATTATTGATAATTCTAAAACAAAGACGAGAAGAACTCTTTAAATGTTGTGGGCACAGAAGAATTAACTGATATTCAACAATACACTACAGATAGCTCACCATCAGATGTGGATACTGAAACTAAGTCGACAATTGCCACAGTTATTTCGAAACGAATTGATACTGATAGCATCAAAGAAAGAACTGATCAAGGAAATGAAAAAGAAATAACACACGAACAACACGACAACAGTAAAGATAGTTCAGTGAAAATATTTTTAGGGAAACAGGAAGTTAACTCAAACTAAATGCCGGCATCAATGACAGCTAAGTCGAAAATAACAACTGAAGAAGAAGCAAAGGCTGCATTGGAGACTTGCCAGAGTAGAAGCTGAACTGGAACGTCAACGTTTAGCTGAACTTAAGCGCCAAGAAGAGGAAGCTAAAACGGAGCGTAAATTTGAGAAGGAAGCTCTTCGTCTTGCTGAAAAACAGCGCAAACTGAAGAGGGACCTTTGCGTCAAACCGTTGAGGAAGCAAACAGGCGCAAAGAAGTAGAAAGGCTTAACTCCGAAGAAGCTGAGAAGAAAGCAAAAGAAGAAGCCGAACAGTGGGTGAAAACACAGACTAATGAACAAATGACGATTGAGGAACTCATCGCCGCTCAGTTCGCGGCACAGGACACCATCTCTCGCACCTTCCTCAACCTGCAGGACAAGGGACAACCAACCCTGACCAGGATAGAAACCATCAAACGAGACCTCCGCACCGAATGGGAGGCCATTCTCAGGCGGCCTCTGAGTATCAAAAACACGAGTACTTCGAGGAGGATTTTATCGGCGAGTCCGAGGAAGTATACCTCGAGGAACAGACAAAGCTACTCGGGGCTGAGTACGCGCTCGCATCAGCTTCCCCAATAAAGGCGAACAACGCCAATCGCCTCCACCCTAGCAAGCTACCCCCAGTGCAGCTGCAAACGGTCGCCACCAAGCCAGCGGAAAAGGAACCGCACCCGGCCCAATGATCAACCAGACCCGTGTCCCGATACACAGACTACCGCCGGAACCCCTAAGGCAACAGGCTCCATGCACATTCTGTGGGGCCTCACACCCTATCTACGCTTGCGAGGGCTTCCGATCACTTAATGCAATGCCAGCAGATACATCACACCTTGTTGCATGTCCGGACTACCGCCACCAACGGGATAACCTCACCACCGCCAAGAGTAAGTGCAGGACCCGCCCCCCGGGTCGACTGCCATGAAAGGGCCTGCGCACACACAGTCAGCACCCCTTCACAGCAACCCGCGCTGCTCACAATCGCTCGACTCATCGTGGCGTCAGAGCACCAACGGGGGATTGAAGTCCGTGCTCTGCTGGACCCCTACTCCAGCGCCACATTCATTTCAAAGTCTCTATTACAATAATTAATAAGTGGAAAAACCCCATTGTAAAATTAAAGCTATGTTGGCAAATAGAATAAACATTATATCAGGGCCATATATTACAGCCCTTAGTATTAGCCAATTATGTAAGATTTTCTTTATTTAGTAGACAATTAGCAATGTGTAAAGGAAAAAAGAAAGCCTCAGCGTCATCCGTATTCCCTATATTCACACTACGAAGATAAACATTACCGGCTGTTACAGTTGCCCCTAGGGGTGGCAAGAATATATCCATTATAATATATTCTTTTATAACACTTCACACCTATCTTGTGTCACAACCCTAGAACTAATAACAATTTAGTTCTACTACATTTTTTGTGACCCAATGAAAGCAGGGCAGATCAAGAGAACAGTACTAAACTACTGAACTTGATCGGAGATAAGTAGACAAACAAATAATAACAATTCATAACAGACCAGGGAGAAAAAAAGAAGTTGAAGCTACGCGGCATAAGAAACCTAGAAGAAGAATAAAGATATCACCACGGTACAAAAAAGAACCAGTACATTGAACATGACAAAGAACAACAGCGGAAACAGTGAGGATGTAGTAAATCGACACTGCACAAGGGAACCACAAATAACAACTGCTGACCAGGGATTACGTCGAACTATTCATCATCATTATCGGCACTACAACTGGAATCCGGTCTTAGCCTTATTAAGCAAGTCTCTTCATCATCATCATCGGCACTACAACCGGGAACCGGTCTTGGCCTTATTTAATAAGTCCTGAGGGTTGTTAAATGTTCCATAATGATTTGTTTTTTTCCGGGCAAGGTCATTAGACTTGCGTCAGAGGCTCCCCGACGGGGAATCGAACCCCGGTCTCCCGCGTGACAGGCGGGTATACTAACCCCTATACTATCGAAGAGCCAAGCAAGTCTCTTCACTGGTTCCGATTTCTAGCTGATGTCATCCAGTTTGGCACTCCCAGACTGTGGGCGTCCTGGTCCATGCCATATCTCCATCGCAGACAAGGTCTGCTGCGTTGTCGTCTTCTATACACCCCGCCACATAGGACTTTCTAAGCAGACGCTCATTCTTTTAATTTATTTTTATACACTGAATATCCCTTGTAACTAGCTGGATGGCCGTTCTCGTGGCAAAAAAAAAATGTTTGGTATGACCAACCTGTTGCCAATTGTTACATTGAAGTATCGATCTTACCTTTTTGGGTGGTTCAATCGGTACGTTCATCATCATAATCGATCTATTCTCTCCAAGGTAATGGAATCACTTATCAACCGTCAACTTTCGAAATATCTGGAATCAAATGATCTCCTCAATGACCGCCAATATGGCTTTCGTAGCAACAGGTCCACAGGAGATCTATTGGCGTACCTTACCGCAAAGTGGAGCCATTCCATCCACTACCTCAGTGAAAGCAAGGTAGTCGTATTTGATATTTCAAAACCTTTCGACAGAGTTCCGCATCCAGCTCTTTTGTCAAAATTGCATTCATGTGGAGTGGACAATTCCCTGATCCAATGGATAAGAGACTATCTTCCTGGCCGTTTAATCCAAGTAGTTCTTGATGATGTAAATCTTCCTGTCATCAAATTAAGTTCGATTCAAGTGGTTCTTGACGGTGTCAAATCTGTCTCCCATCAAATTTATGCAAGTGTTCCCTAGGGTTCGGTACTCTCACCCATTCTATTCCTGATCTTTATAAATGATCTCTTGTCAATTACTCACAACCCAATTCACTCGTTTGCTGATGATAGCACGTTGAGCTTCTCATACTCATACGAACATTCTCGACCAAACTCTTCGAACGTCAATACCAATCAGGAGGTTATGCTTAATAGACTGAATTCCGACCTCAACAAGATATATCGATAGGGATTATCTAACCGAGTAGAGTTCAATACCCTAAAAACTCAGTGCTGTCTCCTGTCGTCAAAGGCGAACCCCAAAGTAAATACACTGTCGATGAACGGCACTTGCATGGACGAAGCCAAGGAACTATACATCCTTGGCACTCAAATTAATTCAATTCAAAATTGGAGCGACCACATTTTTCGAGCTGCGGAAAGTGCGACTAAAGGCATTGGGTTCCTTAAGAGATGCAAAAAATCCTTCACTCCATCCAACCTGGCCACTATTTACAAGGCGAATATACCTCCCAAAAATGGAGTTGCTCAAAAGCTCCTGCTGGGTCGACCGAAGGCTGATATGATTAGCAGCACTTCGTGCCAAATGTTGTGTGTGGTCCGCCGTCTGCAATCAACGGATTTGAATTATTGTCAATATAAAAGATTACCTGTGTTATGGATGCACGGATGATGAGTTTTATAGATGTCAATGATCAATGTCTTCATTAACGGTGTCATGATCACGGACGCCAAGGTGTCCGTTGCAAAGGTTGCGAATTTGTACGTAGTACATATCCTTACAAATGTTAGCGCATTGGTAGCAAATGTCCTATTAAATGAATGCACAAGCGAGCCAAATCAATAGAGATGGTTACAGCATCCCCAAAACCACACTGCACTATTTGTTTTTTTAGTATTATTTATTGTTACTCATATTCTTCATTAAGATTGATTAGATTGATTCAGATTAAAACGTTAAAGTACACACAAGAACAGATAAGGGAAGAACATTTTCACTGAAAGACAGTTCGTCAATTAATTTATTTGTTGTGTCAGCTGTTTTACTGACAGTTATGATGATTTTCGTTGCTGACGGCATTCAGTTGCGAATCCACTGACTGAATTCAGTATGAGTGGCACAGTGATCGAGTTCGGACGTGTTTGCAATTCGCTTATTGAGTGAAATTAAAAAGTTGTTTTTGTGAGCCCGGGAGCGTTTAAAACACAAAAACTATTTATAAATAAATGTCATCGATAAAACAGTCAAAGCAAAATGAAGATATATTATTTGATTTAGTCCACCAAACTAAAAAAAAAAAAAGACAAGACAGTCAAAACAAACAAACTGCAAATCAAACAAACAAAACATATAATAAATGTGAAAACAGTCCAATGAAGTGTGAAAAAAAATCAAAATCCAAAACTTATCTCCAGTGTCATACTTACTTCGGTTCATTTATACTCGTCGCGTACACGTGTGTATGTGTGTGTGTGTCTCCCTCAAAGAGAAAACAAAAGTGTGTGCTGGCGTGTCTACCGCCGTGTACATACCGAACGATCAACAACAACAACAACAACAAAAACAGTGCGTGTGTGTTAGTGTGTATGCGTGTGGAAGCAGGTGTCCCTGCATGTGTCTTCACAAATAAAACATTAGATCTAACGGTGGCAACTAATAATAATGGAAAAAAGAAAAGCTGTGCTAAAAGTGATTTCAAAGAGGAGGCTCAAAGCCCAGCCCAACCACCTTGCCAAACGGCATAAAGTCAACTCTAAGATAAAAACTTTCACAGAAGGAATGACCACTCCTGATAAGGCACATTATTCCGGAGAAGGGAATAAATTCAAAGAACTGGCAACAGAAGACCACCAAACCAACAATAGAGAAATGAGTGACATAGATGTCGAACGTGCTCAATTTATTGCGGAGTTATATAAAAAGAAAGAGGAGCTATCCAAAAAGAAGAACGATTTGGAGCAACAAATTAAAGAAGCCCTATCGGAAAGCAACAGCAAGAGCAGAAACAACAACTGCAGCTGAAGCAACAGCAGCAGCAACAACCACTGGGAAAACAACAAACCGCAGCCAATAAGAAGGAGAAAGTGCCTCCCATCATAGTTAGCTTTATGGATGCTAAGGACCTAATTAAATTGGGTAAGTTAACATGGGAAAATTTAAAACGAAAAATGTAAGTAACAATAAAATAAGTTTCTTATGTGATAGTTTAAATGACTATCATCAAATTAAATCTGCTCTAAGGGAAGCAAGTAGTGAGTACTTCACGTACACACCTAAATCGGAGAAAATATCTCCATGTTACTTAAAGGAGTTGATCCTTCTTTTTCGTCCGAAGAACTCCTCTCGGAACTACAAACTGCGAAAATGGCAGTTTAAAATTTACTGATGTGAAGCCATTCTCCACTTCTCTCTCCCGAAGTCGCAACGGAAAGTTGCCGTTCTTCATTGTCTCTCTAAGTCCCAACAGCAAAGTCGATGCACTTAGGAATATTAAAGTTATTTGCCACCAAACAATAATTTGGGAAAAAATAAGGAAAGTTGACCATGTGTGCATGCGGTGCCAACGATTCGGCCACGTTGCATCTAACTGCTGTATGGAATTTAGATGTGTAAAGTGCCAAAACAATCATACCGTAGGAGAATGCCCCTTAGGTAAAGAACAGGTTCAGAATAGAAGCAAACTATCTTGCGTCCTGTGCAAAAATACAGGTCACCCGGCCAACTTTAGAGGCTGCGCGAAATTACTAAAAGCCAAGTTGGAATTAAAGAAAAAAAAAACAACTTGAAGAAGAGAAACGAATGAAGGTACGTTCTTATAATAACTTCGTTGCACCTAGTGTATCATTCGCTCAAATTGCCGGTAGTCCATTAAACTCAAACTTCGCGGGACAGGGAAGTAATGTTGCAAAATCTTCCGCACCTAGCATATCATTTTCTCAAATGGCTAGTAATGCAATGAATACAACGGCGGCGAACTTTCACGCAACGTCATAAAAGCGTCCGCTCCAGAGGCAAATTCAGACATAAGAGCAATCCTGTTAGCCATACAAGGACAGATTGCTGGATTTGAAATAAAACTGACTGAAGAAGCGGCCAGAATAGATATTATTTATTCGTCCGTGTTCGCAGACAACCCAACAGACCACAATGAACTATCCAACTAATTTAACACTAAAAATTATTGCTGTGAATGTGAATTCAGTAATCCACGTGGAAAGGAGGGATAATCTCGGTAACCTGCTTGAAGCCGAACGCCCCGATATGCTTCTAGTTACCGAAACCAAGCTAAACCAGAGGCGCAAATTGGGCTACCAAAACTATAAAGTCATTAGACGGGATCGTCCACACGCCACACAAGGAGGTAGAGTTGCTGTCCTAATTAAGAGAGGCATTCACCACAAGGTCGTTTACAGCACAGATGTACACAAATTTCAGTTGCTGGAAGCTTGCATTATAGATATACCTTTGAAAAGTGGTATCCGTGTATGCACCTGAAGCTCCTCAGTGTTCGCAAGCAAATTCATAAAGCCACATGGATAACATCCGACGGCTTAACGCGTAACCAAATAGACCACTTCCTCATCGACAAATGACACCACTCGAATATCCTTGACGTAAGATATTATAGAGGAGCTCACTGCGACTCAGATCACCTTCTAGTGATGGGCAAAATTATAAGTCAGCTCGCAGGAAACCCACATGGGCAATCACGAGAAACAAGCAATTAAGTTCAAACCTTGGTTTGACGATGAGTGCAGGGCGAAGATCGAAGAACGTAAACGCCTCAGAGTGATCCACCTAAAAAGATGTGATGAATCCAACGCAAAAAGATACGCGACAATTCGGAAAGAGACAACGAGACTTTTCAAACGCAAAAAACGCGAATGGGAGAAGACCAGCATTGAAAAACCCTAGAAAATGCAAAGAATATCAGAGGTGTATGCCGGCATAAATTCAATTAGAAATGGCCACCGAGGGAGAGCCAAAATAATCCGAGACAGAAACGGCTGTCTGGTGACAGAAACAAACAATATCGTGACAAGATGGAAGTATTACTTTGAAAACCTGCTCAATGTGCGCACCCATCAACCACAAATAAACGCACCAGACGTACATACAGCTGAGCCTCAGATCCCAGAGCCCTCTTTCGACGAAGTTGTAGACGCAACAAACCGATTGAAAAACAACAAAGCTTCCGGAGTCGATTCCATGCCGACAGAGCTTTTGAAGCATGAGATCATGCAACTGATTAAAACAATTTATCCTATATTGAGGAAGTCATTCCGGAAAAATGGAAAACCTCAATAATCCTCCCCATATTCAAAAAAAAGTGACAGATCTGACTGCGAACATTACAGAGGAATATCATTGCTCTGATCATCATCATCATCGGCACTACAACCAGCAAGTCCTGGGGCTTGTTAAATTTTCCATAATGATTTTTTATTTCGGGCAAGGTCGTTAGTCTTGCTCCAGAGGCGCCACGGTGGGGAATCGAACCCCGGTCTCCCGCGTGACAGGCGGATATACTAACCACTATCATTGCTCTCAACCACATACAAAATACTAACAAATGTCATCCTCGTGAGAATCACACCGTACGTAGAGGAAATGTTGGGAGACTACCAATGCGGATTCCGTAGGAAGCGGTCAACAAGCGACCAAATGTTCACAATAAGGCAACGGGAAGATAACAAATTCCGCGTATTCGAGAATAAAGTTTTAAGGGGTATCTTTGGCGGCAAATATGACGAGGAGGCAGGACAGTGGAGGACCCCCACAACCACGAATTGGAAGAGCTATACCGCAAACCTACAATAGTGAGAGTAATCAAGTCGCGAAGATTAAGATGGGGCGCAAACGGGAAACGATAGGACCGTGCATAGAATTCTTGACGGTAAGCCAACGGGAAAGAGACCGAGAGGACGGCCGCGGCGGAGATGGGAGGACAATGTTGGTTTGGACCTCGAGGAGGTCGGATCGGATGGTCGAACGTGGAAGGAGAGCGCACTGGACAGGAAACAATGGAGGAGTCGGGTCGGTGAGGTCAGGAACTTCCGGGTTCCTGCAGGCCAATAAATAGTAAAATAGTGATAATAGGTCGTCATTCGGGGAGCGGTAAAGACAACAAAGAAATTTAACAGAATTGCTCAACACGACCCTCAACCACATGATGTCCATGTAATTAGGTTACAACGCCTCCATCCTCTGGCAAGCCAGATCGGACCGCGTGAAGACGCAGACTGCACGCTTAAAGTGGAATCTCGAATGCAACTCGTGTCCTGAGCTGGATCTCAGTGAGGGCAAGGATATCTGGTTCCGCTATTTCCCAATATTGGTGGACGGCGTTTACATTTTTATTGGTGAAACACCAAAACTATTCAGGGTCAACCAAATACCCTGCTTTTAAGGATGAAGAGATCTCCATCTAAGGGCAGAAGAGTTAACACCAAATACTCCTAAATGCCAACAAAAAAAAAAAAAAAAGACAACAAATCCCAAAATTTCACAACCAAGCTATATGCCGGATAAGCGGTCATACAACCCCTGGACCACCACTGGAATTTGTCCCACGATGGAGAAATTGCTGAAACTACATCTACGGCTGAGCAAGTCATACCTAGAACTATAGTATAAATACTTGTAGTAGAAATAAGTTATTTTAAGTCTAGTTCAACGTTCCAGCACGTCTTCAAATTAAACGATGTTTTTTTTTTTTTTTTTGAACAAATAAACAATTTTATCTTATATACAAAATGGCGAAGGAATTGGATACCTTCAAGTATGTTTTTAATGCAACCATTCTCAAAGCCGTTTCTACATTCACACCTAATATGTTCTTTACCTCCTTAAAAACAATGTGGTTTCAAAAACTTTCTAAACCTTTTTGTAATAAAAGATATGTTTGCAATAAAAGATGTGTTTGGGCAAAGCAAATACGCTGCCCCCTGTACAACGTGGTGTTAAATTCAATCAATTTGGCAAATGCGTGCACGCATCGAACAGAGCGAGTGGTAACAATTGTGACCATTTATCCGCTCTTCAAAAATTAAGCTGATTTATTTAAATTTACATTTCTCAAATGTCTCGCGAAAACAACCGATTACAAGTTAATTATAAGAATTTATCCGAGAAGTTTTTAATAAAATGTCAAAGTTATCAGACACAGTTCTTCCATATATATACATGCCGCCTTAATGAGTGTACCAAATTGTTAACTGCGAAAGTATCTAAAAAGTGGGGAACGAAATATCCTATTAAAAAACTTTGCCAGTTACGTGATGATGCCCCCGAAGAATGTATTATCATAGGGACCATATACAAACACCAAGCATTTAAGCCGAGCATCTTAAAGGAGATATCGGAAGAGAACCAATTGGCGCCACAACCGCCACGGCATTACTATGCAGGAGAGGATGATAAATTGATACTAGAGGATGAGCTTCAGAGAGTTCGTCTTGTAGGAAATGTCGACGTTGGTCTAATGGCAACAGGTGTAGTATGTGCTGTAGTCGGCACCAACGAAGAGTCAGGAGCATTTGTAGTGGATGATATTCTTTTCTATGAAGGTGGACTTCAGAAGTCATTAACTCCCTTGAACCAACCAACACAAGTCGTCTTCATATCAGGAATCGATCAGATTAATAGTCATGAGTTTAGTGAATCTCTAGATCTCTTTCAACATTGGCTGTGCGGAAACATGGACATAAACACAAGAAATATTGTCCGATTAATTGTTGCGGGGAATTCAATTCGATCTAGTCCAGAAAAGAAGAAATACGGCTTGCAAATGAAGTCCAGCGAACCTAATGAAACTGTCGAATCCGTAAAGGCACTGGACAAATATTTCGCACAATGGTCCTCCTCGATTCCCATTGACTTGATGCCTGGTGAATTTGATCCGGCTGGCTTCATGATGCCACAACGCCCTTTTCATCCGTGCATGTTACAAAAGGCTTCAGCGAATACGTCTTTTCAAAGTGTTACTAATCCATATGCATGTGAAGTTGCTGGCCGACTAATACTTGGAACTTCAGGTCAAAATGTTCGAGATCTGCTGAGAAACACAAAACTCGACAACGATTTGCAGGCGCTGCTCGCCACTTTAAAGTGGTCTCATATATCACCGACATCCCCGGATACTCTGGCCTGCTACCCATTTATCGAGAGCGATCCGTTCATCATAAATGAATGTCCACATATCTATTTCGCTGGAAATTGTGAAGAATATCAAACAGACATCTACAAGAGCACCGACGGCGCGGTCACGCGAGTAATATGCGTTCCATCTTTTTGTAAAACGAAGACAGTTGTTGTTGCGGATCTCAGTACACTTGAATGCAAAAGTGTCTGTTTTAAAATTGATGAATGAAAATCTTTGCTATTTGTTAGAGAAGTTGTTTTATTTCGATATACTAATGGACAACTGGACCAAGGGGCTCCCCCCTGATCTTACTAAAGTCTAGGCGGGAATCGACCGCGTCATCGATCTGGCCGATCACAGCAATATTGTCGCCACGAATTATATGTAGTCCAAGAACAATTTGTTCAATGCCGGTAGAAGTCGAAAACACCCGCTCGTGAGAATCATCTAATATAATGTTGATGGTTTGATCGAAGCCTTTAAGAGTTCCTATAAAATTTCTGCCATCGGCAGTTATAATAGATACGGTATGATTAACGTATGATTCAAGACCAGATGCCATCTCAAGGGCATTAAACAATTATTCTATGATTGAATTAAAATTAAAACGTTTTATATTCAATATTTCTGATAATCACAAGACCGTTGTTGTTTGTCTATTGACAAACAAAACATGTCATTTTGACATTTCTATTAGATCTGTTCGGTGACAGTGCAATAGCAATAAAAAGGAGTAATTTTACGTAATCTAAAATAATAATTGCATTTTGCGAAACAATAATTTTTGTGTAAATTACATCATCGTATCGAGAAATATTATACCGTTTTCTGATGTTTTTTTTTCTTTCTTCTTTTTTCCTTTCTATATTTTATTGGATATCAGTAGTACAATCTTAACAATTTAATTTAATACTATGTTTGAATAGTACCTAATTTAGTGTAATTAAATAAAACGTGAAAGGGTTTACTAGACCAGCGTTCAACTCCCAACTCGATTTTAACATGTTAATTTATATGGTTTGTTGATGATAACTCTAAGTAGTACGTGTGTAAACCGATAAAACTCTGTCGTAGGAGACAGAACAACAAGAAAGGCAAAACTGTAGTTGAGAGTAGCTTTATTAATTGATTATATTGTTGATTGGCCGAGAACCGATGGTGTTCATTCGATGAAGGTTGATTGCAGACTGACTCATTGGCATAACTGCCAATTCAAAAAGCGACGCTATGACATCATCGTGGTGACAATCGGCCAGTTGGTGCCAGCTGCTAAGCAGCTGGTATACATGCGAATGTACTAGATTTCTCCAGTACATTTCAGCACATTTAATTGCCAATCCGCAACATTCCGCCCGCCTTCGCCAATCATTTTGTTCCAGGGGACGGCGGCTAGGGGCCGGGAGTGTGCGGTCTGCTGGTGGCGGTTGGTCTTGGTCGTCTATCCACTTTCACGTGGATAATCGGTTGAGAGGGGGCCGCCCGCCCTGAGGAGCACTGGAGGCTTGAGGGTCTGGGATGGCCCGTATGATCGATGGCGACAGGATGATCCTTTCCACTGAAGGCGCCCGGTGACTTTTGTGGGCACGGGACCGGCCAATTGATCTGGGTCGGATTTGTAAGGTCGCAACCCACGATCAATGGCCACGTGATGACTAGTGATGGGCCTCGCTGCATCAAGACCGGTGATGGGGCCATGTACTGCGCACGTTGGCGCCCGTCTACAGTGAGTGGCCGGCGGGATGTGGGCGTTGGGGGTGTGTGCTGTAGCGTGGAGTCGGGTGCGGTGTCTACCCTGCCACTGTCCGCGTTTCCTGGCGGAATGGCCGTCACGGGCCAAGCGCCTCCCGGGGTTGTTGGAGTGCAGCCTCTGTTGATGCCCTGAGAGGCGTGCTTTCTTGCTGGGATTTGGTTGATCTCTGGATGCTGGGGAGCGCCGGCCGCCAGGCGGGGCATTGCGCGATCCTTTCCCTATTGTGGTGTGGTGCCTTGAAGCCTTTGGGTGGGCCGGCTGCTGGCTCTTCGATTGCATCTCGCCCTTGCGGTGGTTCAGCGGGCGAAGGGGTGTGTCTCGTAGTTGGGCCACGCAAGTGGTCTGTGGTTGGTAGTTGAATGGGCTTCGTATGTGGCCACTGGGGCCGATGCCGGCAAGACCTCCGTTTGGTTTTCTGGTAGGAGCTGCGCCCGTCAGTCGGAAGTTCGACCAGTTCCTCTGGGTCGGAGTTGTAAATTCGCAACCCACGAGGAATGGCCATGTGATGGCTGGTGACAGTCCTTGTCACCTTTAGGCCGGATGATACGGTGGGTGGTGCGCCTGTTAGCACCCATCCCAATTCAGTGGTCTGCGCGACGAGGCCGGAACGCTGGTCCTTCCTTAGACCTTCGAGGATGATGTTGGGGTATATGTCTGCCCCAAGGATGATGTCCACCTTCTCGGTGGAGGCGATGTTCGGATCTGCAAGTTCCAGATCCGCCACGAACGAGAGATCCCTCGTCGTTGATTGTGGTGGTGGTGTATACACCGATAGCCCGGACAGGATGAAGGGCCTCAGTGTCCATTGTTTCGAGCCGTGTTGGCGAGGAGTGATGTTGATGGCGCTTTGAGCCCTTGTGGCAAGGCCACGAGTGCCCCCAACACCGTAGGTGGGGACGGATGAAGCTTGACGTCGGAGGTGCAACTTTCGGGCGAGTGACGATGAAATGAAGGTGCCGCTGGAGCAGGGGTCCAGTAGTGCACGGACTTCAATCATCCGTTGGTTCCCCGACGTCACGATAACTTGAGCGGTTGGTAGCAATGCGGAATGCTGTGAAGGGATGCTGACTGTGTGTGCGCAGGGCCCTTTATGACGGTCGATCCGGGGGGCGGGTCCTTTGGCTCGATGGCGGTAGTCCGGACATGCAGCAGGGTGTGCTGTCTCCGCTGGCATCGACGGCACGTCTTGCTGGAATGGCAGTCGCGTAGGCGGTGGCGACCCAAACAGTTGGTGCACAAGTTCCGGTTTTATGCGAAGGACATCCGAAGGCCAGGTGTGAGTGATCGGAAGCCCTCGCAAGCGTAAATGGTGTGTGAGGCTCTGCAGAATGTGCAAGCGCCATGTTGCCGTACGGGTGTCGGCGGTGTTTTCTGCATCGGGACACTGGGCTGGTTGGTCAGTGGGCAGGCTGCTGTTGCTGGACCAGTTGAAGGCGCCTTCGTGGGAGGCATTGACGTTTGATCTGACACGGATCCTATGTGCGACGTACCCACTGCTTGCTCTGGAGTCAGTGCGAAGTGAGCCAGTTCCTCTGGGTCGGAGTTGTAAGTTCGCAACCCACGAGGAACGGCTATGTCATCTGGTGCCCCACAACGCGTGCGCGGCATCGGCTTCTGTGGCGGCTTCGGCTGGTTGATCATTGGGACCTGGGTAGGTTGGGCTTTGGGCAGGCGGCACTCTGGTCGGAGGACTGCTGATCCTTATCCACTGTTCTGGGGTGCGGTTCCTTTTGCTGGACCATGTCAACCGTTGGCAGCTGCACTGGGGGCAGCTCGCTAGGGTGGAGACGATTGGCGCTGTTGGCCATGGTTGGGGAGGCTGAATCGAGAGCGTGCTGGGCCTCGAGGGGCTTCGTCTGTTCCTCGAGGTATATTTCTTCGCTCTCGCCGATGAAATCCTCCGCGAAGTACTGAAGCTGTTGGTACTCAGGGGGCGCCATGTGAATACCTTGGTTATGCCGCCTGCGGATGGCTTCCCATTCGATGTGGATGTCCCGTTTTGTGGTTTCGATTGCTTTCGGACTTGGTTGTCCCTTGTCTTGCAGGTTGAGGAAGGAGCCAAAGATGCGACCCTGTGCCGCGAACTGAGCGGCGATGAGTTCTTCAAACGGCATTTGCTCATCGATAGGTTGGTTCGCGGCAACAGAGGTTTCCGATGATTTTTTATCTCTTCCGACCGAGGAATGTCGTCGGTCGAGATCCTTTGCGTTCCGCCGACCGAGGAATGTCGTCGGGGAACCGTTGTCATCGTTGTCGCCGTCGCCGCCGTCACCACTGTCGTCACCATTGTCGTCACCGTTACGCATAGTGTCAAACAGCGTATGATCTCTTCCAAGCAAGGAATGTCGTCGGTCGAGATCTTTGGTGTTCCGCCGACCGAGGAATGCCGTCGGGGAACCGTTGTGTTGCTTCGTTGATGTCTTTGCCAGCATTCGCTTCTGCACTGGGCGCAGCTTCGGTAGATCGGTTTCTCCCTTTCCTATAGAGTGGTCGGGTCAGCGATTTGTTCTTTCGGCTGGTTGTGGCGGTGCGGCATCTTCTTGGTGGTGTGTAGTCAGACGTTCTGCTTCTGAACCTGGATGAACTCCACTAACGTTGCCTTAACCCTTGGCAACCGCAGTCTTCAGTTCTTCAGTTTCCAATCCATCAGATCTTTGTCCAGTTGCTGCCGACTCCTTCGCCTGTTTCATTTCCTTACTGTCGAGAAGACATGAAGTTGAGTCGTTAGCTTGTAAAATGAGATCTCATGCAATCCCCTCTAACAAGATTGGAGTAATTTCGGCACTGTTAAGCAACTCATCGGACGGGTTGTCTACCAAAGCTTCTTTGTCATTATTATCATTAAACCCAGCAACCACTGCACCTGGTCTCTCTCGGCTGTCGTAATACATCGGAAAATTCGAATTTGTCTTTTGCCTTTTGGCATTCGTCGGAATCAAAAATTAAGTTTAAACCTAACTCATGGATAGCACTGGCGTTTAAGCGTCGTTTTATTTGACTTACTTGGCTTGTGGGATTGGAACACTTCGCTGAGAAGTCAACTGCACTATTCTTGGAATTCTTCTTGACCATAGCTGCATCGACTGTGGCCTTCTTCACTGTTAATAAACCGGGTTCGTCGGTACCGTCAACCGGTTCTAATGTGTTGTTTAGATCAATGTTGATGTCCTCATTAAGAAGGGATGTTTCACAGTCGTTGTCCCTAGTAATTTCAGTCGTCCTTGATTTGTATCGAGGTGACTGGCAGATGTCGATGTGCCGCGAACTGGGCGGCGATGATGAAAATCCAATTAGGCACTGGATCCGTTTCGAAGGACCAGAAATGTTGATGATAACTCTAAGTAGTACGTGTGTAAACCGATAAAACTCTGTCGTAGGAGACAGAACCACAAGAAAGGCAAAACTGTAGTTGAGAGTAGCTTTATTAATTGATTATATTGTTGATTGGCCGAGAAGCGATGGTGTTCATTCGATGAAGGTTGATTGCAGACTGACTCATTGGCATAACTGCCAATTCAAAAAGCGACGCTATGATATCATCGTGGTGACAATCGGCCAGTTGGTGCCAGCTGCTACGCAGCTGGTATACATGCGAATGTACTAGATTTCTCCAGTACATTTCAGCACATTTAATTGCCAATCCGCAACATTCCGCCCGCCTTCGCCAATCATTTTGTTCCAGGGGACGGTGGCTATGGGCCGGGAGTGTGCGGTCTGCTGGTGGCGGTTGGTCTTGGTCGTCTGTCCACTTTCACGTGGATGATCGGTTGAGAGGGGGCCGCCCGCCCTGAGGAACACTGGAGGCTTGAGGGTCTGGGATGGCCCGTATGATCGATGGGGACAGGATGATCCTTTCCACTGAAGGCGCCCGGTGACTTTTGTGGGCACGGGACCGGCCAATTGATCTGGGTCGGATTTGTAAGGTCGCAACCCACGATCAATGGCCACGTGATGACTAGTGATGGACCTCGCTGCATCAAGACCGGTGGTGGTGCCATGTACTGCGCACGTTGGCGCCCGTTTACAGTGAGTGGCCGGCGGGATGCGGGCGTTGGGGGTGTGTGCTGTAGCGTGGAGTCGGGTGCGGTGTCTACCCTGCCACTGTCCGCGTTTCCTGGCGGAATGGCAGTCACGGGCCAGGCGCCTCCCAGAGTTGTTGGAGTGCAGCCTCTGTTGATGCCCTGAGAGGCGTGCTTTCTTGTTGGGATTTGGTTGATCCCTGGATGCTGGGGAGCGCGGCCCGCCAGGCGGGGCATTGCGCGCTCCTTTCCCTATTGTGGTGTGGTGTAGTACTACACTCCCCGACCAGCATACTCAACACGCCTGTCAGCCACCATCGCCTAGGGACGCCATCGGACTGTCACCCATTTAAAAATGTGATCAACGGTTTTGGGTCAGTCTCTGCCAACTCTGCACACCGTGTGCACCAAGCTCCCCAAAATAATATCGATTTACCTGCCTTACTTAGTTAAACCAATAAAGATTACACACTCTTGAGCAATAGCTAGTTTAGTTACGTGTTCCCGATTTCATCATCGAAATTCAAGGACTTTGCCGTATCATCTTGGACGATGTCTTCCAGGTCGCCTCGTTTCCCTTGTGTTATTGGTGGCCGTCGGCTCGCCACCAATATATATATATATATATATATATATATATATATATATATATATATATATATATATATATATATATATATATATATATATATATATATATGTTATTCCTCTATTGCCCTAAAGCAGTCGTTTTAGTGTTAAAACAGACAGAGGTCGGCTAGGCGCCTTCGATGTGATAGCGACTATAGTCCCGATGTCAGCGCCATGTCCCTTATCGGGCGGATCGCTCGTCTCTGTGTGCTCTCAAGTGGGTCGAGGGTATGTTTAGGAGCAGAGCTGCAAACACCAGAACAATATTCGAGCGCGGATCTAATTTGGGATTTATACAGAGAAGAAAGTGAGCCGGAGTAAAATATATCTTGGCTCTAAAAAGATAACTCAGTTTTCTCGAGGCGGATCTGGCGACGTTCGACACGTGTTTATGCCACGTTACATTTCCACAGACGGTGACGCCGACCACATTCAAGCTTTCCCCAGATTCGAGGCCTGGCCATTCATCATCAACTGTGGAAGCGATGATCCACTTTTCTTTGTGAATGTGGTATACTGGGTCTTCGTTGCATTCAAGTCCAGTTCCCGATTCAGAGAGTCGATCTGACCACATCTCAGGTGGTGCGACGTTGATACGCTAATCGGTTGACCACTCGAAAAAGAGGAAACCACCGTACCATCGTCCGCGAAATTGAACACTTTGTTATCCGTTGATTCCAACAGTAAAATTAAACGTAAAGCCAAATTAAGGTTGATGCCAGAATAGAACTTTGAGGCACCCTGGAATTAACAGGATACGGATCCGAAGATTCGCCGCCCACAACAACCTGGGTCGATCGATTCTCGAGGAAGCTCTTCGTCCAGTCGCAAAGCTGCTGGCAAAGCCCATATGAACGAAGTTTTCTCAGCATGCCCCGTGCCAGATGCGGTCAAAAGCCTTGGCGATATCCAATGCGAGTGCCCTTGACTCACCATGCCGCTCAGACGTCCATATATCAGTTATATATCATCGGCACTACAACCGGGAACCGGTCTTGGCCTTATTTAGCAAATCCTGAGGCTTGTTAAATATGGAGCTCCATATATCAGTTAGAAGGGTCAAAATGTCTCTCGTGGTCCGCTTGCCACGGAATCTGTATTGACGATCATTCAGAAGTTTGTTACACTCCAAATACTTAATTAGGTCGGCGTTGATTACCTTTTCCATCACCTTCGATAACATAGATAGTAATGCTATCGGCCGGTAATTTTGTGGGAGACACTTTTTTCCCCTCTTCGGCATTGGCTGAACTCAAGAAACTTTCCAGTGGATAGGAAAGCTGCCTCGTGCATAAGACAAGTGCAAGAGTCTGCCAAGAACCGGGGATAGTTCTGTAGAACAGTTCCTCAGGAGTATTGCTGGTACTCCGTCCGGGCCGGTTACCTCCCTACAGTCCAGTCCACGTAGTTTAGTACGCGGGCGAAACCTCACATCCGGCATCGAAGACCGCACCGGCCGGGTAGTTCCAAAATACCGACATCGAGGTTTGAGGTCGCGGAAAATAAATTCGCGCACACATTAGCTTTATCTTTTGAATTTGTGACTAACTTCCCACTCACTAACAGGCGAAAAGTGGAGGAAAAAAGTTGCTGCTGACAGCCCTTTCCATTGAGCAGAAGGGACGCGAACCAGCCGGTCACTCAAGGAGGTTATTAGTCGCTCTGTCGTTGTAAGCCTTCTTCGCGGTATCAATCACCCGGTTGCACGCGTTTCTGATTCTAACAAAATTCGTTCTGTTAACCTCGGTGGGATTGGAGCGCCATTGTTTGTAAGCTCTACTTTTTGCCGTTGTAATCTGCTCGAATTTTTTATCAAACCAAGGTTTATCAGACGAACCTCGTTTAATGGAATGCGGAATATAGATTTCCATCCCGAGAAGAATAATCTCTTTTCCATCCGGACAGTCTGGCCCAATCGTAAAAACATATGTGTCGACATCAATACCCTCTTCCTCCATTGCTGCTTGCAGACGCTGTCGAAGAATTTGCTTCTGTCCTCTGCCATCCAGATTCCGGTCCTCAAATTACTTCTTCAACTCAGGAACGCGAAGATCCTCCAAATGTCGATCTGACACAGTCACAACACACTTTCACAGACTTATTTACTTCACCAACAATTAATCCCACTTCTGACACCAATTGTAGCGAGCTTAGGGTTCGCTGGATTAATTATTTTTAATAAATAAGAGCCGATAAATTGATTTTGAATTAACGTAACACTTTATTAGTCCGTTAATAACAACCGTTACTTTTACAGTACACTTAACAATCGCGTCTTTGAATGCTTACTTCTTACTCTCTGATCTGTGTGTGACGTATTTTTACCGTTTTCTCCTTCTGATTCGGTGTTTCGTTTCCGTCGTTCCATAGCCTCGAATTTTCTACTGCTCATAGTCTTCAGTTTTCCAGTACTTTCTAGAATATTCTATACTTTGTTTTGGACTTTTTAGAATATTCTAGTACTGATTGTCATATGCGTCACAATATAATATTTTTATCTGGACTTGTACATAATTTTTATGTTACCCATTGCACTATTTTTTTCGTATGCAGTCCAAAAGTTCAATTGGCGTAAATGTTATTTTATTTCACTTTTTTATTTTTTTTTTTGGTCCTAAATTTAATGTTATACCATTTTAGAATCTCTGTATTTGGTAATAATAGTTTTTTTTTCAAATTTAATTTGACAATTCAAAATTGTCACTCTTTGTTTTCAAATTTGTCAAATTAGAAAAACTCTTAATGCTCTTTTGAATTTGAACTAATTGAGTGATTTTTACTTCTGACTGTATCCAACATTGATGGGTGACATGTGTATAATGACTGCTGCCATGTTGACAGTTCTAAGCAGAGAAAATTAGGATACATTTGATTGATCAACATTTGTATAAATTCGAAAAATTTTTAATCCCAAGTTGTTTGAGTTTGAACTCTATCAAAATGTCGATGCGTCCAGATGACCATCGTCGAAAATGGGATAAAGCGGAGTATCAAAAGTTAGCACAAGCCCGTCTTAAGAACCTGAAAGCCCCACCAGATGAAGGTAAGTGAATTTAAATATTTTACCTTCAATACAATATAATGCAAATGCACCTTTCTAGAACCTATTCAACGTGAAAATCTGAAGAGGCGAGAATATAAGGTGGATCTTGACAGTAAATTAGGAAAGAGCGTTGTGATAAGCAAGAATACTCCAACTTCCCAATCAGGAGGATATTATTGCAATGTATGCGATTGCGTTGTCAAAGATTCGATAAACTTTTTGGACCACATCAATGGAAAAAAGCATCAGCGAAATCTTGGGATGTCCATGAAAGTGGAACGGAGCACAGTAGATCAAGTGAAAGAACGTTTTCAAGTTAATAAGAAAAAAATGGAGGAGAAGAAGAAGGACTACGAATTAGAAAAGCGATTACGAGAAGCCAAAGAAGAAGAGGATCGCTACAAGGAACATAAAAAGGAAAAAAGAAAAGATAGAAAACGTAAAGCCGAGGAAGAATTCTCCTCCGATGTGCCTAGTGATATTGCCGCCATAATGGGTTTCTCCGGTTTTGGAGGCTCGAAAAAAAATTCATAATTTACCACCTTAAGTATTCATTTTAAAGTGTTTAGAGATTGTATATAGAAACAAATTTTATATGCACATTTAGTTGTATATTAATATATCACTTTCTGGTCGTTTTATTTTAAATTTTTTAAAGAATATAAAAAATATAAAAAAGGAAAACACGAAAGTTCTTATATAATTATGCTTGATAGTACAAACAGCTGAAATATTTGCAGAACTGCTCGTGAAAGTAACGATCGATTACCGGATGATGGCATTGGATCATCTACTCTGGGTAAAGATCTTGATACTTTACACCTTGACTGTAAAGAATAAAATGCTACAATTATCATGAATGATATATTTCGGTGTGATTATACCTTGGGTGGTAAACCATGCTGGAAAAGATCAGTGGTAAAGGATCTTATAGTGGCTGCGGATTCCAACCCGCACAACATCGCCGTCTTGACGTAATTACAGTTCACTATGTCATTGAATATACTACAATGGAAGAAAAAAGGAAGATATCAACTCCATTAATGTTCGAATATTGGTCCAGGTTATAACAAGGGATTTGTCCAATGTCTCTGGAGTTTTATATGGGGTGGGCCATACATTTTGCATATGAATAGAACTAATACTACAAATGTTATTTCGTTGATCATTTATTTAACGTAATAAACGTTTATTGAAAAATTTTTTTTAAATGACCGTCCCGTCGTTGGCATTCCTGCACTCGACTACGCAAAATTTGGAACACTCGCTGTCACATGCTGATTTTGGATCGTTCCTTACGGAAATTTCAACCTCCCGAATGTGCTTCTTCTTGAACGTGGCTGTCCTGTTTATTCAATATTCGTTGTCCATCCCGTTTGCTCGAACTTCTTGAGCCCAGCTTTGATTAAATTAACACATGGATACTAACTAACACGGCGTAGTCTGTATTCAATTCTAAATGGCGTCGTACAGTAACGTAGGAATCGTTGTTTTTGTAAAATTGTTTTACACAAAAAGCACGCTGTTGTTCCGTAAAGCGCTCCTTCGTGACTAAAATGCGACGAAGCCACGCACAATTCCCCGCCGCTCGCACGCCCCTCCCTCTAACAGTTTTTAAGAAATCAAGTGTTGCCATTTGCAAAATTGTATGGCCTCTCCTCTATCTCTCCGATATTGTTGCGAGCTTGGGGTTCGCTGCATTAATTATTTTAAATAAATAATAGCCGTTAAATCGATTTTGAATTAATGTAACACTTTATTAGTCCGTTAATAACAACCGTTACTTTTACCGTACACTTAAAAATTTCTTGAGTTATCGCTTCCGTACTTATCGCGTCTTTTACTGCTTGCTTCTTACTCCTTACTTATTTTCCCGATCTGCGTGCGAGGTATTTATACCGTTTTTCCTCATTCTGATTCGGTGTTTCGTATCCGTCCGTTCCATAGCCTCGAATTTTCTATTGTTCATAGTCTTCAGTTTTCCAGTACTTTATAGAATATCCTAGTACTTGGTTTCGGACTTTCTAGAATATTTTAGTACTGATTGTCATATGCGTCACATTACCCTCCGCCTAGATTAGTTCGTCCCGACCTAAGTTCACTGGTCTTCTGGGTTAACAAAAAATCACCAGTCGGCCACGATGCACCACTTTCATCTTGGCGTTCGGTCTTCGCTGAATCCTATAGACAACGTCGTTAATTCTTGTGAGAATTTTATACGGTCCTTCCCAATATTGCTGCAACTTCGGAGTTCTTCTTTTTTGCTGATGAGGGTTATAAAGCCACACGTTATCGCCTGCATTAAATCCGGATGCGTTGGCTCGAACGTCGTACCTTGTTTTCATCCTGTCACTTGATACGTTGATTTGCTTTCGAACCAAATGATGAAACTCATCGAGGCGATTTTTCCAATCGGCTACGTAGTCTTTAGTCTTATCTATGGCGTCTGGAGGTATTCCGAATCGCAAATCGGCTGGTAATCGTATCACTCTGGTAATCGTATCACTGGTAATCGTATCACTCTTGCTGGAGAATGGCCTGTCGTATCGTGATTAGCCGATCTATAACTCAGGAGAAAGGTTTGTACATATTTGTCCCAATCTCGTTGGTGATCACCAACGACCTTCGATAAATGTTCATTTATTGTTCGGTTGAACCTTTCAACCATTCCGTCTGACTGCGGATGTAAGGGTGTGGTCCTGGTTTTCCTTACGCCCAGTGCCGCACAGATGCCTTGAAATATCTGTGATTCGAAGTTTCGGCCTTGATCGGAATGAAGCTCACAGGGAACTCCATATCTGCTGATCCAATTATTGATAAGCTGCTCAATGATGGTTGTTGCTTCTTGGTTTGGAATTGGAAGGACTTCCACCCAGTTGCTGAAGTAATCCATGATGACCAACATGCATTTGTTGTTGTCGTTGGTTTTTGGAAATGGTCCTGAGATATCAATCGCAATTCGCTCGAAAGGGGCACCCACGTTGTACTGCTTCATAGCGCTCCTTGGTTTTGCTGTTGGTCCTTTGGTCGCCGTGCAAGTTGTGCACTTCCTACACCAAGACTCGACGTCATCTCTCATATGAAGCCAGTAGAATCGAGATCGTAGTTTTGAAAGTGTCTTATTAACTCGCAGATGTCCACCGGAGGCCCCGTCGTGCATTTCTGTTAGTACATCCATCACTTTTGTTGGTGGTACTAGAATCTGCATTCGATTGAATTTTCCGTTCGCGGCTTCCCATTTACGCTTTAGTATACCATCTTCCACGAGCAAGGAATTCCATTGTGTCCAATATGCCTTAAATGTATCTTGTCGGAAATATTGTTCCAAGTTGGTCGCTCGTTCTTTTCTTTGTGTTCCAAGATTAGCGACATATCTTCATCCTGAAGTTGAGCTGCGCGTATAGGATCACTCGTCCAGCCATCTAGTACTTCTACTTGTACATTTCGCGGGTCGTACGCCTCTTCTTTCTCTTCCACTCTATGACAATGTTTATAATCTGGCTAACATGGTCTTCTTGATAGAGCATCAGCATTATGCACCTTCCCTTGCTGAATTGAGCTTATCATTGATACGGGTGCACATTCTGCGGTTAACTCTCCTTTTCTTATTGCGACCGGCTCCTCATCATCATCGGCACTACAACCGGGAACCGGTCTTAGCCTGATTTAGCAAGTCCTGGGGCTTGTTAAATTTTTCCACGATAATTTGTTTTTCCCGGCAAGGTCATTAGTCTTGCGCCAGAGGCTCCCCGGCGGGCAATCGAACCCCGGTCTCCCGCGTGACAGGCGGTTATACTAACCACTATACTGTCGAGAAGCCAAAAGAAATTGATGAGAGTTAATCGATCAGAGTAAAAAGTCGCAGCCGTACGACAGAACAGTGGGCCTTTTACTCTGAATAAAATAAAAGTTAATTAATTTGTAAAGAACAAAAGGTCGCCACCTCGCACAAGTACAGCTGGCCTTTTGCTTTTAAATAACATATTAAGTAACAAATAAATAAAAGATAAATTCAAAAAAAACCTCTTTAGTGTTTAACTCTCCACCGCGAGCCGGTGGCATCCTCTTCCTCGCATCTCCAGTTGGGATATGACAAGAGCACCTCCTGATCGCCCCCTTGAGATTATTGGGGAAGAACTTGCCGATCATCTTCTAGTGACTGGCAAAATCAGGAGCCGGCCCGCAGCAAACCCACATGGGCAGTCACGGCAGATGAGCAAAAAATTCGACATTGATAAACTAAAAGACCTGCGCAAGAGGGCTGAATATCATGACAAACTAACGGATAGATTTGGCATTCTAGAAATGGGAGCAGTGAGGAAGAGGAAGCCAATAGTGTGGATACTAAATGGGCATCGATCAGAGACACAATCAAACAAACAGCCCAAAAGGTATTAGGATTTAAGAAAACAATTAAGTCTAAACCTTGGTTTGACGATGAGTGCAGGGCGAAGATCGAATAACGTAAACGCATCAGACTGGCCCGCTTAGAAAGATATGATGAAGCCAACGCAAAAAGATACGCGACAATTCGAAAAGAGACAACGAGACTTTTCAAACCCAAAAAACCGCCGAATGGGGGAAGACTCGGATCGAAAAAATCCTAGAAAATGCCACAGCAAAGAACATCCGAGGTATGTATGCCAGCATAAACTCAGTGAGATATGGCTACCCAGGGAGAACCAAAATAATTCGAGACGCAAACGGCTGTCTGGTAACAGAAACAACAATATCGTGACAAGATGGAAGCAGTACTTTGAAAACCTGCTCAATATACGCACCCATCAACCACAAATAAACGCACCAGACGTACATACAGCCGAGCCACAGATCCCAAAGGCCTTTTTCAACAAAGTTGTAGACGCTATAAGTCGATTGAAAAACAACAAGGCTCCCGGAGTCGACTGCATACTGGCAGAGCTTATGAAGAATGGAGGAGGCAACCGCTCGAAAGATCCACCAACTGACTAAATTAATATGGGATAAGGAAGTCACTCCGGAAGAATGGAAAACCTTGATAGTCGTCCTCATTTTCAAAAAGGCGACAGATCTGACTGCGAAAATTACAGAGGAATATCATTACTCCCAACCACACATAAAATACTAACAAATGTCATACTGGCGAGAATCACATCCTACACAGAAGAAGTAATGGAAGACTACCAATGCGGATTCCTTAGGAGAGACAGTTCACCAACTATTCATCGACTTCAAAAAAGCCTACGACTCAGTCGCAAGGCAAAGATTTTACCATATTGTAGTTGAGCTGGGAGTCCCGAAAAAATATGCAGCCCTCATTCAAATTTGCATGGACGAAAACAGAGGGCGAGTTAGAATAGAAAACCACCTCGCAGAACCATTTGAAATCCGGGACGAACTAAAACAGGGGACGGCTTCTCACCATGTATTTTTAACCCTGTGCTCGAGTATGTCATCACATAGGTACAAGAAGACAACAGCCCATATTATGAGAGAAGCTGATAAGCAATATCATTCCGTATGTATGTGGCTATACCACGATGTGGAAAGAACAGTTATATCCAGGTAGATTAAAATCGGAAATATCTGTATTAGTAACTACCTGGGTTTCGCTGAGTGCAAGGATAGTTGGTTTCTGGTTAGAAACGTAGGCAGACACAGAAGAGAAAGTGCATCTCAAGCCGCGAATGTTACACAAATCAACGCGAAATTCCCGCTCCATTGAAATGGCCCTACACGGAAAACCAATACCGCATCGGGAAAGGATGCAAATCGAGACCAGCAATAGATAAGCGAAAGCAACCACTACAGGTGTTATGCCCTTGTAGTAGATGCTCCACTAGATCCGTGCCAAAATCCAGGTCACATCCCCTTCGTAACGAATATTACGCCACTCAGACACCAAAAACTCTCCAAAGGTTATAAACCAATTGAGAGTATCGATGCCTGAGGGACGCAAACAGAGGTGCGAAAAAAAGGAAAGCAGAGACAAGGAATGGAATGAGTAGGGGGTTTTCCCGCACTGCACATCACTCGCGTATATATCCTCGCACTTTTCACAGCACTAAGACGCGTGGGTGAAGATCCGTTTTGCCTAGGATCGCACAGATAACGTTGCACTGCCCTCGGACGCGTGTGTGAAGATCCGTTTGTTTGTTTAGGATCCCAGAGTAAGAACCGATAGTGCAATTGGGTATCGAGTATATTTTAAATTCCCAAAACGGATTGCACAATTGATCCGATGGTACGGATCATGAGGCAGGAGCGCACGTGCGGTCTTAAATCGACTTGATGATGATAGAATCAGATAGAGAATCAAATTCGTATCACTGCCCCCCCACGTTCCTACTTCCTGCTAAACCAGCAGATATCATCTGTACCCTCGATACGTGACCTCGGGATATTATTTGACAGGGAGCTTAGCTTCATCCCGCATATTGATGATATTATTCTTAAGGCCAACTCTGTCCTTGGTTTTGTGAAACGCTGGTCTAAATAATTCTCTAATCCTTACGTTTCCCGATCTCTCTACATAGCCTTCGTCCGCCCCCTTCTTGAATACGCCAGTCAGGTGTGGTCTCTATACTACTCGTCCCATGTACGCAGAATCGAAAGTGTGCAACGTCGTTTTCTGCGTTTTGCCCTCCACAAACTGAACTGGGTGAATCCTCGGATTCTCCCCCCATACACTAGCCGGTTCCGTCTGATCAACTTCAACACACTTGAGGAGCGCAGAACTTATGCCGATATCCTTTTCGTCCACCGTCTCCTTTCAGGCACAATCAACTGCCCAAGCTTGCTCTCCATCATTGCACTTCACACTAACCCCCGTAACCTGCGAAACCCTCATCCCTTCTATCAGTCCACCCAGCACACTTCTTACGGCTGTAATGAACCCATTTCGCGAATGCTGCGGCGGGGAAACTCCTACCCTACCTCCTTCGATTTCAACTTTACTTCTACTGCTCTCAAACCTCATCTCCTCTTTTCCCCTCCTGACCACACCCACTCCCGTCTACACTCTTACATCCTGTACTAAGCGAAATAAATGAATGAGTAATAATTGATGGATAAACCCAGTAACCAACTCGCCAGAAACGCACATGCTGTCGTGTCGGTGGTTAGACTAGAACTGTTCTTACTATCCTTCTATATTTCCAGATTTTAAGTTAAATATAAAACACACTAACTAATGCATGTCGTAGTGTAGAAATTTGCCGATATTTCACAAAATGGAGCCTTATACTGACACATTAGAGGGGACTTCAATATCCATATCATTTCATCGACGACGAGCAATATTTTACATTTTTAATATTGATTTATTTACATTTTACTAGTAATACTCACTGGCAACACACACTGTGATTCGTGTTTTCATACCAATCTGCCGCTCCTTCGCAATCCAGAAATTCATCTCGTAATTCAGGTAAACAATCTCCGATTTTCATAATTTCTACAACAATGAATATCAGGTGAGTCAATGAACTAAATACTCACCAGTCAACATATTTTACGTACTCTTCTTCATACTACAGTTTCCTTCACAAACAATCTTATAAAAGTGTTCGACGGTTTTTAACAACTTCATGTAAAGATTGTCAGCATTTAATGGAATACATCCTGTTTGGGTTTTATTGATTTTCTCTAAAGTAGAAGATACACTGCTGCACGTATCTGTGAGTGATTCGGATGTTAACAGGAGAAGTACTTTCTCCGGACTTATGATATAGATCTTAGCCAATTGCAGCATGATTTGATTCTCATCACAGATTTCTTTCAGGAATTTCTAAAATGAAAACAAATTTGAATAACACAATTCACGTGCGTTTCTTCTTCCCTTCGACCCACTGAATTAGAACAATCGCCCTTATCCTCAACGAAATTGGATATCAACGTTCTAAAATACTGTAGATCTGCTAGCGCTAGCAGACCTTTCAAATAAATAATAATGAGAAATATATTAGTATAATTCATTTATTCAATGTGAGCCCAATGAAATTGAAGTCAGTTAAATAATGAACGGCTACTTGTGTATACACAACAAATAGTGTATCTGGTTTTGATTTATTAGTTGTGAATAAATAAAATTAAGTATTAATACAGTGTTTTTTTTTTTTTTTTAATAACCTTTTACGTTTTTCATTTCAATAAAATTATAATTTAATCCAAAACTTGAAGATAATTCATAGTCGTCCCTTTTATTTTTATTAACAGCTGCTCCACATAAAACTATCGAATCTACGTAAATACAAAACCTTGTTCTATAGGGATGTCCCATGGAATGACGAAATATTCCCCTGGCAATGGAGTACAATGTGTCGATTTAAAATCACTTATATGGACATTCACCTGAAAGACATCGATTAATATCTGTTTAGTAGTAATAAGCAATTGGGATTCTTACTAAAAATTCAGCCATTTGTGTCCGGATGTCATTTGTATAATCCTCTCCAATCTGCATGGGGAATATTTTTCCTTTATCCGACGCATATGTTGTAAGACGTGCCATGCAGATTTCTTCATTGTTTCCTATAAATTAATAGTACAGCTGACATTGGTGTTTTCTTTAAAATTTAAAAGCAATAAAATATGAATGTTGTAGTTAAATTAAAATTTCCTTTTTGGAAATCAGGATTTTAATATTTAACACAATTTGCGTGATAACAACATATGCCCACTTTGTGTAATGCACGCGCACAAACTCTTTTTTATGGTTTCAGAGGAAGCAGAAGTGAGAGTAGAGAGGTCGGGCACAGGCGTGGTCGAGCAGTGGAAAACAGGAGACAGGAAGGCTAAAGCAGACATCATACTAGCGATCGGACCATCCGAAGTCAAGTTCATTAAAGGGTGTGAAACTACCCGAGAAGTATGGGAGAAACCCATCTCCGTGTACGAGTCAAAAGGTCCGGCCAGGAAAGCCAGTCTATTGAAGAGACTGACGCTTCATCGAATGAGCGATCACGACGACGTGCGAACACACTTAAGTGACTTCTTTGACACCGTCGATAAATTGAACGGCATGGAAATCGAAATCAACGACGATCTGCTATGCATCATGCTCCTATATAGTCTCTCCCCGAAGTTCGAGAACTTCAGATGTGCCATAGAATCCCGAGACGAGTTACCTTCACCGGAGGCGCTACGAATCAAGATAATCGAGGAAAGCGTCGCCAGGCGCACCAACGAACGACATGAAGCCGAAGGCGCGATGGCCGCCAAACAACGCGATACGAGGACGGAGGATAAGCGCCATGGACACAATCACCCCGGAAACCGACAAAAGCCTTCCTACAAATGCTACCATTGCGGAAAAGCCGGGCACAAGGTCGCCGAGTGCCGCTCTCTCAACAGAAAAGGACCGGGATCTTCTAAAGATCGAGGAAAGGAAAACAAGACGTACAAGTACGGTACAAATATACTAGCTTACACCAACCCAGCGTAACACGGATTTCAGGCTTTTAAGTCGACTGTCAGTAAGGGGTGGTGCCTGGACAACGGAAGCACATCCCACATGTCGAGTAACACCGAAGCATTCAAAGGATACAACGAAATTCATCCGATGAAACTCAACCTTGCCAACAGTGCCTCAACCCACATAACCGGGCGAGGTGACATAAACATCATCAGCCAGTACAAAGGCAAATATCGAAACGTAAAAGTGGATAACGTTCTACACGTCTCGATCTGCGGGCGAATCTATGGGGTGGTGAATTCGGTTTCTTAGTAAGGTACCTCAGGGGCACAGGTTCACTAAAAGCCCCACTGAGCTTGCACTAGAGACTCCGCAAGAAATACGAACCGGAAACCAAGAAAACTCAGGAACAAAGGAAACTCTTCGATTCGTCTTAATTCTGATCAATAAGCTTTATTTATTACCGGATCTTAACCAACTCAAATGTTAATGGTGCGATCATTTCACATAATATGGATTAGTTCGAGTTTTGGTTTTGGTTGGAGAAAAATAAGATACAAGTTCTTGGTTTGATACAGAATAACATAAATACAAGTTTTAATTTATTACAATGGAAACAAATTACAAGTATCACTTTGTCACAATAGAACAGAAATGTAGGTTATCGTTTGTCACAAAAGAACAGGAGTATTGGTGTTAGTTGGTTACAACAGAAATAAAATACAAGAATAAATTTAATTTTACAAATTCGGAAAATGAGCCGCGCACCAAAACAACACAACTTTTTCAATTATTTATTTTGATTCAATTTATAATGCCGTGCTAAATTATGTTTCACTCACGCATAAAAAGAGAATTATTCCACAAATATAGTGCCGCAAACACACAACATACGATGAAGTATCCAAACACCACGAGTCTAAAGTCTCTCGATGTCAGCAAATTATTAAAGTTTCATGCGCTACGTTCACACGAATCGAGGGTAAAATCGCAACTCCAATTTAATTTTTACGTGGTTCATTGAAGCGATAGGATACCAAAATCCCATCATCGCTTCGATGACCAAATTTGGTAATATGTCCCTTTTGCATTTGGTTCAACACAAAAGGGGTGGAAATACACACACGATGATTGCTTCCGCTGCTCATCGTGTGCGTCCGCAAGTATGCAGACATTGCATAAGTCCCCTTTTTAAGTTCGCAACAGGTGCGAGTATCTCGACGGCAAAAGGGTTGCAATGTTTACACGATCAGTGGCTACGAGTAGCGTGATGCTGATCGTGTGCGTGTTGTTGGTGTATCCTCGCAGTCGAACTCTGATGGTAATTTTCCATTTGCGAATTCGACCGCCGGGGCGCCAGGCGGATGCCCTCATGTATCGGTCGCTCGATGTGGGCATGCTGTGCCAAGGCAAGATACCTTTTCCTGCTGGTGTGCAGCTGGCGCGCAAAAGAATATCGTGTAGATATTGCACAGGCAATATTGTTGCTTGGTTGTTAAACCAAATTGCCTTGAAGATATTATATTTGTTTCCGCTGGAATTTCATATCAGCGAGAATTTATGTTTCATGGTTTTCCTTCGCTTTTGCAGGTACAGCGTAGAAGGTAAGTGCAGGCTTTTAATGTATTTCAGGAAACTGTTACCTTTTGTACCTGTAAGGTAAGTAGTGGCGTTCAATGGAACTGCCACGGTACTTGTTTCTCTTTTTAATTGTATGCCCTATGTGGGGGTTTTTACTTAGGTTATGGGAAGATGTTGGTGGCGTTCGTGGGAACCGCCGCGAATCTAATGTCTGTGAGCAAAATCGCTGACAGAGGATTCACAATCACTTTCGATAATAAAGGAGCGATAGTAACGAACTCGAAACGGGAGGTCATCTTCGAGACTGTAAGGAAAAACGAGCTGTATTTCATCCCAGCAAGCCTGAAAGAAACCCACGCAGCCGACGCTACAACTACCCCGGATGCATCACTACTGGAAACCTGGCACCGGAGACTGGGTCACTTGAATATTAACAGAAACGGGACTATACGAGGAATGTTTTTCAGGCAGCCCACACAAGACATGTAGTGCGATACTTGCGCTGCCGGGAAAACAACGAGGCTTCCATTCCCGAAGGAGTCAGCGCGAAAAACCGGCATATTCGACCTGGATCACACCGACACTTGTGGGCCAACGAGCATCAAAACATTGTGCGGGTCTGTATACTTCGTCACGTTCATCGACGATTGTTCTAGGTGCTGCCCAGTGAAAATGATCATAGCAAGAGCGAGGTTTTAAACGCCTTCAGAGATTTTAAACCGTTTGCCAAAAAACAAACTGGAAGGAAGATCAAGAGCTTACAGTCTGACAACGGGACCGAGTACGTCAACAACGAATTCAATACCTTCTTAAGGAAAAACGGCATCCACCACAGGCTATCAGTGACTCACACACCTCAGCAAAACGGAGTAGCCGAAAGAAAAAACCGGACCCTGGTGGATATGGGTAGATCCCTCCTCATACAAGCAAATCTGGACACAAGATTTTGGGGAGAAGCAGACAACACAGCAAACCACATCAGAAACAGATGTCCGACCAACACACTCAACGGAAGAACCCCATACGAAGTGTGGACTGGAAACGCTCCAAACGTAGGCCATTTTCGTGAATTTGGATGCGTTGTCTACTCGCTAGAACGACGGCCAAGGAAAGGTAAATTCAGCCCCAGATCCAAAAAGTGGATTTTCGTCGGCTACGCTGACAAATCGAAAGCGTACAGGATATGGCTCCCCGACGAGCGAAAAATGGAAATTGCGAGGGACTTGAAGTTCTTCGAAAAAACATAACGACGGAGTCCCGCCTCCAACGATTTTCGCCCAACAAACAACAAATCTGATACTGAAAGTGCCCCGGACGAATTCATCACACCGGATACAACACATAACGAAACCATGGCGAGAGATGAACAACTCGAAGTAACAAGAAATGAAGCAACCAGGCAACCAACAACCCCAACCAGCAGATCTGACACAATCATCACAAGAAGAGGACCAGGAAGACCACGGATAGAAAGGACTGAACTCAGGGGAAGACCTCGAAAACTATTTCAAGAATGCGACATCACTTCGGAGACCATGGGAGCAGCCGAAGTTCCTATAAAAGAAGCAACAAGCGGTCCAGACACCGAGGAGTGGATAAATGCCATGGCACAAGAAATCGAGGCCATCATCACAAACGACACTTGGACTCTGGTAGATCGGCCGAAACAAGACAAAGTCATCGGCAGCCGTTTTGTCTTGCGGAACAAATCGAATCCCGACGGCAAGCTAGAACGAAGAAAAGCACGCATCGTTGCACAAGGATTCTCCCAAGTACCCGGAATTGACTACCACCAGACGTTCGCTCTAGCTGCAAGAATGAACTCCATTCGAATTACGGCCGCCCTAGCCGCTCAACACAACATGAGCATCCGCCACCTTGATGTTGCAACGGCCTATCTAAACGGCGAGCTCGACGAGACAATTTACATGGAGATCCCCAAACACACCGATGTTGCCCTGGAGAAATTAATTCAATCCGAAAAAAGCAGAGAAAACATTAAAGCAAAACAAATGCTAACGCAACTGCAAAAAGGGAATAAGGTATGCCTGCTAAACAGAGCTCTATAGGACTTCGCCAAGCAGGACAACAGTGGCACACGAAGCTGAGCTGCGAGCTCAAACGCCTCAGTCTCAAGCAGTCCACTGCCGATCCTTGCATATTCTTTGAAGGAAAAGGAAAGGACATACTACTGGTCACCGTATACGTGGACGACATTTTAGTTTCCTCACAAAGCACAGCAAAGATCGAGGAACTATCGAAGCAGCTTTCAAGAACATTTAACACAAAGGACCTCGGCGAAATAAAGCATTGTCTTGGAATCGAATTTCATCGAGACAAGGAAGAACTGCGGATGACTCAAACCAAATACATATCCGAAGTCCTAGACCGCTTCAACATGACCGACTCGAAGCCCGTGAGTACACCTCTGGACAGCGGCACTATAATACAGAAAGGGAAGGAGAACCCCACAGAAACCTGCCGTTTCGAGAGTTAATTGGATCTCTCATGTACCTGGCAATATGCACAAGACCAGATATAGCCTTTGCCGTGAGCAAATTGAGCCAATTCAACAGCTGTTTCGGCGAGCATCACTGGAAAGCCGCCAAACGTGTCTTACGCTACCTGAAAGGCACGGCGAATATTGGGTTATCCTATAAAACGAGCGGGAAATGTCTCACCGGATACGCCGATGCGGACTGGGCCAACTGCCCGGACGACAGGAGATCGTAGACTGGGTATGCCTTTTTTCTTAACGGCACACCTGTCTCATGGGAATCGCGTAAACAAAGAACCACCGCGCTATCATCCACAGAAGCAGAGTATATGGCCATATCCGATGCGGCGAAAGAGGCCATACATCTACGAAGACTGATTAGTCAACTGGGATTGGCTTTACCAGACAAGCTGAAGTTATTCAACGACAACAACGGTGCTCGGAAGCCGGCTGAGAATCTCGTATTCCACTCCCGGAGCAAACATATCGACGTCCGACATCATTTCAACCGTGAAGCACTGGACAGCGGAACACTCTCGGTCGAATACATGCCCACGGAACAAATGCCTGCAGACATTCTCACTAAGGCCCTATCCAAACCGAGAAGTGACTCGACCTCTTAAACCGGATGTAAATTTTTCGCACTGGTGCGCTCATCGAGGGGAAGTGTTGGACATCGAATGTTCTACATTAGTGTACATCCGATGCGCACACCGGCGACAATGCAATTGGTTGAACTTGACGAACATCCACCGTTTTGTATTTCGTCAAGTTGCAAAGGCTTCCTGATGATGTACGTGCACATCATGATCACTCTCCTTTATCAACTAGCCGCTTCAGGGCACGTCCATCCAACCACGTGGTATCCTCCCTTCGTCTCTACTACTCTTCAACACAAACTTATTATGAAAATACGTGTTCTGCAAAAGAAACATTTCGCAAATTCCGTTGCTACTTCGGCAACTATTGGCGACCAACCGACACCAGCGTTAGCAAAGTGGTGAAGAAATTTGAGAAGGATGGGCCCATATAGACTGAGACACCACTTAAGGGAGCGCGTAGTGGTCGTTCAGACGAAAACATTAAGTCAGTACACGTCAGTGTAGGCGAAAAGCCTGCAGTGTCTATTCCACGTCTCTCGCGAGAACTTGGTTTTTCGTACACCACCATATGGTTAATCTTGAAAGAAGACTTGTCTCTGAAGGCACACAAAATTAAAAAACAAAATAAAAACAGACAGCAAAAGGCACAACACCAATAGAGAATCGAAAACAACAAAAATAATGATTGAACATCTTCTGATACTACATTTTGTTTAAGTTTTTAAAATATACACGACTGTCAATGTCAGACAATTCATTATTTCCGGAACCCTACAAGGCATGAAATTTATCCATGTACTTGGAGAATCATTTTCACTTTTTTCTAGAGCTGTTCCAACTTCGAAATAAACGCTACGATCACATACCTTGCGTGCCACTGAACACATCTATCTGCAGTAGTACCCTTTTGGAACGTCTGTAACTGGCAACTTTGTTTAAAATTAACACGAACCTTTCGTCTACTCTACACCGCTAATGGGCAGGAGGTATTATCTCCGTTTTTTTTTTATTGCAAGAACAGAATTTCCATATCACATTCATCACGAGTTTTACAGAGTGAATGTTGAAAATAGTTTGGCATAATATATTCCTGGATGATCACGGAATGCGAACGGCCTGCACTCCTCCCTAAACAAAATTCTTCCCAAATTTATTGAAGAGGATAACGGATTGATTCTAGGCGAAATTATGGAAAACTTATACGGCTGATGTTTTTTCTTATTCAATTTCCTTTCGGTGTTCTTCAGTATTTGCTTGTGTGTTGTGTGTGTATCTGTTAGAAACGCCACACTACTCCCTCCTCAGTAACTTGGTTACGATCAACTTCGTGTGCGAACGACGGAGCGAGGAGCGAACGAGCGAGAGAACGTCCGAGCAGACGAGTGTGTCGGTGCTCTATGCGAAAGTCGTGATCATAGTACTGAAGTTCAGTTTACCTATGGGAGATTGTGTTGTGTATACAGATCACGTCGAGGTCACCAATTATAGCGTATTGCAACGATAGTGAAGAACGTGTGATGCAAACACACGGTAAAACGGGTGAGAAGCGAAGCATGAAGCATCAGAGTACTGGCCCGTGTACGAATTAGTTGTCTAAACTCAAGTACATTCAACTGATATGGAATTGCTATGTTATTGCTTGGTATACGCCTGATGTTTTTTCTTATTCGATTTTCTTTTGGTGTTCTTCACTATTTACTTGTGTATTGTGTGTATCTGTTAGAAACGCCACACTATCGCTACCGTGAACTTTATTTGAATTGAACTACCAGAATTATAGGCGACGAATTTGATAACGTATGGTGAATCTTACCACAGGGATAGTCATGTAGTTAGTTGGAACTGAGCTCGTGACAGAACAAGAGAGGGATATCGATCTCAGTTGGTGTAGACTGAATGTTATTTGATTTCCGAAATGACATTGATAAACATTCCAAAACTATAAATGTTGTAATCAAATAATAATAAAATTGGAATCAAATCGCAAATTCATAAAATACTGGCAGAACAAGTTATAAGATCCGTCGTAAAGAATTTCGAAATAAACACTGTGCACCAGATTTTTTCAGTGAGTCATATTCAATGCACTTCACAGACCCCCCCAAGATGCCCGAAAAACGTTTGCGAGGACAACGAAAGAAGAAAAAAAAACGTAAACAAACCACCGAAGCTGGGCGCCATGTGATTCAGTTGTAATGAATCGATAAGTTCGGCTCGTATGGAACAGCTAATTTTAAAACAAGCAGACTTAAGTGCTTGGCGCAAGACTAATAACCTTGCCCGGAAAAAGAAATTATTATGGAAAATTAAACAAAGCCTCGGGACTTGCTAAATAAGGCCAAGTCTGGATCCCGGTTGTAGTGCCGATGATGATGATGATGAGACTTAAGTGCGTCCAAACAATGAAATGAATCTTTTAACAAGCGAACATACAGGGCAAAGTGTAATTTGAACACACGATGAAATGGGTGAGAAGCGAAGCATTGAAGCATCATACTAACGGCCAGGGGTACGAAATCGATTTCTAAACTTCAAGTACATTCAACGGATGTGGAGCTATGTTATTGCTTGGTATACGGCTGATGCTTTTGCTTATTCGTTTTTCTTTCCTTTTTGCTGTTCACTATTTGCTTGTGTACTACTGTGTGTGTCTGTTATAAACGTCACAGGTCTACTGCTAACACGCTACACACACGCACCAACAGTACAAGACGGAATAAATACACACACACACACACACACCGATCACAGCGCAGGTTATCAGACAGCAAAGACGTAATCCGCGTTTACTACCACACCCAAGACCTACCGGTCTTGTTTAATTTCTCTTCCACCATCCCTCCGTCCAAGCGGTTAGAGAACATTCGAACTAATCCTGTCCACACTATCCTTAGATACATCCCCCTTTCTTTTTCAGATATCTTGAGACCGAGCCCAACATCTTCAAGGGTGTGGGTAATTCTGGTTGTCGCAAGATGAACAGAAGCCAGAGACCACATGAAGGATACATTTGTATTTGTCTCGTTTAAATCGGCCCTCTTGCCGCAGGGCTAATAACCTTGTCCGTAAAAATAAGTTATTATGGAAAATTTAACAAGCCTCGAAACTTGCTAAATAAGGCCAAGACCGTATGAAAGCGCCCCCTGTCAGTTCTTTGTTTTTTGCCATGGCATTCGATACCCAAAAGACCGAAATTACAGCCGAATATGGCGAAACATTAAGATCAAATAAAACCAAAACAAAAACGTTCATTAATCGGAAATCCAACTGTTGTGGGTACCCTCACCACATTAACGGTAATAACTTGGATTCACACCTCAAAGACGACCAAGGCTGTTGGCACCACTGCCAACTAGGAAGACCACCACCTGTTAGGGACTAACTCCCAAAGGATCCATTTGGAAAAGACCTAACATGGAAGATCGGCTCCTCGGGAAGGCTTCTGCCAAAGAAGTGAGAAGGGCATATTCCCCGACGCCGCTTTCACCTGGAACCCTGTCCCGTCAACCGAGGCAGACACGCCGGCACCAGGACGTAAAAATAATTTATTAATCATACACACATATCATCATCATCATCGGTACTACAACCGGGATCCGGTCTTGGCCTTATTTAACAAATCTCTCCACCGGATCTGATTTCGAGCCGATGTCATCCGGTTTGGCACACCCTGCCTCTCGGCGTCCTGGTCTACGCCATTCCTCCATCGCAGACAAGGTCTGCGGCGCTGTCTCCTTCCATACATCCTGCCACAAAGGACTTTCCGGGCAGGCTCCTCTTCGCTCATTCGAGCTAGGAGTCTACAGAGCTTGATTTTTCTTACAACATTAGCTTCAAGGTAGATTGCGTACAACTCATGGTTGTCGCGTCTCCGGAATTGTCCTCCCTCATATACGGGGCCAACAATTCTCCTTAAGACCTTCCTCCCGAACGCGGCTAAGAGTTCAGAGTGCTTTTTATTGAGCACCCAGGTCTCGGATCCATACATGAGTACTGGTAAGACCATGGTCTTGTACAGTAGTAGCTTGGACGTTCTGAATAAATTTCGGGATTTAAAGAGCCTTGATAGACCATAGTAGGCTTTGTTGGATTTGATCAGCCGTTCGCGTATTTCTTCTTCCGTATTGTTATTGGCTGATACTATTGACCCAAGGTTGTTAAAGGATTGCACTACTTCAAATTCGTGCTCCACTACCCTGATAGTTTGACCAACGTTAGGTCTTCTCTTCGCAGAAGTTGCCACTATGTACTTAGTTTCCCCCTCATTAATATGCAGCCCCAGTTTTTGTACCGCCTGTTCGATCTGGGCTAAGGAGTCCTGCACAGCCGAATCGAATGTACCGATGATGTCGATGTCATCTGCGTAGGCAAGTATCTAGCAAGACTTGGTGACAATAGGACCTCTAGTTGTAACGCCAGAGTCACGGATTGCTTTCTCCAACGCCAGCTTGAAAAGGAGTCAGGCCAGACCATCCCAATGTCGGAGTCCATTAAAGGTATTGCCACCATGTATGTAGTTTTTCCCTCATTAATGTGCAATCGCAGTTTACACACATATAGATGTATTATATATAATACAACATTTGTTTACACTCACAAACATGGGGCGGAGAATATCTGAGGTGTAGATATTGAAGATAATGGGACCGAAGATGGAGCACCGTGGTACGCTGGCGGCTGCGTGGAAAATTCAAAATAACAAACCTATAGTTTAATGGGATGATATTTTGGCGGTATTGTTTTTCTTTAAACGTTGACGCAGTTTCCGCCTGAACACTGTCCACACACAAATAAGCAACCTGGGACAACGGGCGAATGCACACAAAAACACAAAACACAGAGGAGTAGTTTCTTACTATTTTGTTTTTATTGGGTAATACATGGTCTCAACAATACGAACGCAGGTAGTCACCGAACGAAACACACGCTAACTCGACTTCCTCGAATAATTTCCTTCACGACCTCATTCGGTTAACTTTAATAGAATCTCTTCGATAGAGATCCTCGCGGTTCGAATGATCTACGTTGACCCTCAATCCTTCGACTTATCTCCGCGACTCCTCGATATAGACTCTCCTGGTCCTTCGAAAGAGACTTCTCGTCCCGATGGCTATCAAAATCAGACTGTCTGTCTGCCCACACAGATATCCAGATTCCAAACTGGTATCCGTATCTGTACGGAAAAATTTTTCTATTCGATCTGCTAACAGAATTCCGGAAATCTCTGTTAGCAGCATGCTATTTCATCCCAGGGGTAATTTCCTATTTTCCTGAAAGGAGAAAATCATTCCTTGCATACATCATTATCATTGGTGATAGAATTTCATTTTCACGGCCTTCTGTTTGCACAGAACATCTGGCGCCCAGACCAGAGATATTCGGCGATTGTTTTGACGTACAGTCCGTGGGTCTTATTTGAACTTGGTACCCGGAATCGAAATCTATTAGATCTTTATAATGGTGTGAAATTCTAGCTTGGCCGTGGGACCGAAGTATTGCCTTTGTTGGCTTAACTCCTCATAAATCATCGCATATCTCGTTGAGATATTTTTGATTGCGATAGGTCGTGGCTGCCTTCTGTTGTTCAACGGATTTGGGTAGTCCTTGCATTAAATTACCCGCACGTGCATCCGTTGATCGGCTCATTCTTTGATGATAGCAATTCTTTTGTATCGAATCTCGGAATTGCCGGTTCGATGAGATGTTCCTGGGCAGCATGTATGGCATTTTGGGAATTGTTTTTTTTTAGGCATAGAACTCATGGATGTTTATACCTTTGTTTCAGGCATGATGAATTATAATTGTTGAGCTTGACCTGAAAAGCTTTGGGGACGTTCAGTTCCTTGCTTTTTGGTGTCAGTCTCAACGTTGGCTGCGAGTTGCAGGCCCTATGGTGGGACTTTGGGACACGCGTCTGTGGGCGCGTGCAACGTTCTCAGGTAAGTAAGCTCTTTGAAGGTAAGAACCTTACCTGCGCGGAATTGTGCGTTCGTAGAACGCTACAATATTTTACGTGACGGCAGAGGGTCGGGACCCCACCTACCACTTGGCCGTTAGTCGCCTTTTACGACAAGCCGGCCTATTGCTGAGTATATTCTAAGGCCCTACTCACAGGGCTGAATTACATAAATTACTACTATACTACTATTTATTGGCCTGTAGGAACCCGGGAGTTCATGACCTCGTCGATTCGACTCCGCCATCGTTCCCTGCCCTGTGTGCTCTCTTCCACGCTTGACCATCCCATCCGATCTCCTCAAGGTCAAACCTAACATTGTCCTCCCATATCCGTCGCGTCCGTCCTGTCGGTCTCTTTCCCATTGATCTACCGTCAAGAATTCTACGCGCGGTCTTATCGTTCCCCATTCGCGCCACATATCCGGCCCATTTCAATTTTCGCGACCTGATTACTCTCACTATTGTAGGTTTGCGGTATACCTGCTCCAATTCGTGGTTGTGGAGTTTCCTCCGTTGTCCTGCCTCCCCGTCATATTTACCGCCAAAGATACTCCTTAAAACTTTATTCGCGAACACGCGGAATTTGTTTTCTTTCCGTTTTGTGAAAGCCCATGTTTCGCAGACATATAGAGCAATCGGCATGATTATGGTTCTATAGACATGGAGCTTTAGGTTACGTGAGAGCAGTTTGGATTTCAGCAGTTTACTGACTGCGTGCCAACTAGCGTTGCCGGAGTGTAATCTTTTGTTAATTTCCTTCGACATTTCGTTACTGGCCGTCAGTATTGTTCCCAGGTATTTAAATTCTTTAACTTTTTAAAATATCTTGCCTCTGACATAATTAATGAATTACACAAATAAAGAATAAAATGTTTTCTCATCACATTTTGATAAACAAATTACGATCTTCAGTTCAAGTATTTAATACGATGTAATCACATTGCTACTTACTTGTCATATGAATATCTATAGGCTTTGAGAGCAAGGATTTAATTCTAATTATCTGCGGCGCTTGGAATATATTAGGATAACGATACTTTAAGAGGTTTAATAGCAAGAAGTTTCCACGGTTGGTTTCAATTCGGCCATCTCTGCAGAAAAAAATTATGAAATTAATAAATTAACTTATTAAAACTGTTTATTAAGCTTACTCAGCAATAACTTCATCATCGGTACGACGTATTAGTATCACAGGTCCATTGTAGCCCATTATTAACTCAGAATTGTGTAAATTTACATAGTCCCGAATAGCAAGCTTCACAATGCTAGAAAGACTAGTCGGCATGCGAGGTTGGGCCAGCTGTAGAATATCGTCAAAAGTTCCATCCAATATCTATAGCGCAAACAGATCAGAATTACATAAATTTGCTTTAATCTTATTATATTATACCAATGCAGTAATACAAGTAAAATCATCGGCCGCCTGCTCAACTTGTGGATAACTATTAAAAAAAATATCTTGGCCGATATTTGGAACATTTTTATGAAAAATGTGCACTTTTATGTCTCATTTATATTGTGGACTTATATGATAAAAACGTATTTAGTACAAACATGGAGTTCCTAGTATCTATTATTCTTATACGGTGCTAGGGATAAACAAATTCTTTGTGATAGTAATAATCTTAGATTCAATATTCCACATCTCCTGCATTTTAGTGCGGTTAACAGCGTACGACTAATCAGTAAGACATTGGATCATCCAAGTCGGTGATTATTTCATGACGAAGAAATGAATATACTGCAGCGAGCTTAGGGTTCGCTGGATTAATTATATTTAATAAATAAGAGCCATTAAATCGATTTTGAGTTAATGTAACACTTTATTAGTCTGTTATTAACAGCCGTTACTTTTACCGTACACTTAAAGATTTCTTGACTTATCGCTTCCGTACTTATCGCGTCTTTTACTGCTTACTTCTTACTTTTTATTTTTTACTTATCTCCATGATCTGTGTGCGACGTATTTATACCGTTTCCTCATTCTGATTCGTCGTTTCGTTTCCGTCCGTTCCATAGCCTTAAATGTTCTACTGCTCATAGTCTCCAGTTTTCTAGTACTTTCTAGAATATTCTAGTACTTTGTTTCGGACTTTCTCGAAGATTCTAGTACTGATTGCCATATGCGTCACACTACCCTCCGCCTAGATTAGTTCGTCCCAACCTAAGTTCACTGGTCTTCTGGGTTAACAAAAAGTCGCCAGTCGGTCACGATGCACCACTTTCATCTTGGCGTTCGGTCTTCGCTGAATCCTATAGACAACGTCGTTAATTCTTGTGAGAATCTTATACGGTCCTTCCCAATGTTGCTGCAACTTCGGAGTTCTTCTTTTTTGCTGATGAGGGTTATAAAGCCACACGTTATCGCCTGCATTAAATCCGGATGCGTTGGCTCGAACGTCGTACCTTGTTTTCATCCTGTCACTTGATACCTTGATTTGCTTTCGAACCAAATGATGAATCTCACCGAGGTGATTTCTCCATTCGGCTAGGTAGTCTTAGGTCTTATCTATGGCGTCTGGAGGTATTCCGAATCGCGCATCGGCTGGTAATCGTATCTCTCGTCCAAATATTCTTGATGGAGAATGGCTTGTCGTATCGTGATTAGCCGATCTATAACTCAGGAGAAAGGTTTGTACATACCTCGTTGGTGAACACTAACGGCCTTCGATAAATGCTCTTTTATTGTTCGGTTGAACCTTTCGACCATTGCGTCTGACTGCGGATGTAAGGGTGTGGTCCTGGTTTTCCTTACGCCCAGTGCTGTGCAGACGGCTTGAAATATCTGTGATTCGAAGTTTCGGCCTTGATCGGAATGAAGCTCACAGGGAACTTCATATCTGCTGATCCAATTATTGATAAGCTGCTCCGATGACGGTTGTTGCTTCTTGGTTGGGAATTGGAAGGACTTCCATCCACTTGCTGAAGTAATCCACGATGACCAACATGTATTTGTTGTTGTTGGTTTTTGGAAATGGTCCTGAGATATCAATCGCAATTCGCTCCCACGTTGTACTGCTTCATAGCGATCCTTGGTTTTGCCGTTGGTCCTTTGGTCGCAGTGCAAGTTGTGCACTTCCTACACCAAGACTCGACGTCATCTCTCATGTGAAGCCAATAGAATCGCGATCGTAATTTTGAGTGTCTTATTAACTCCAAATGTCCACCGGAGGCCCCGTCGTGCATTTCTGTTAGTACATCCTTCACTTTTGATGGTGGGACTAGAATCTGCATTCGATGTGTTTTCCGTCCGCGGCTTCCCATTTACGCTTAAGAATTTCATCTTCCACCAGCAAGGAATTCCATTGTGTCCAATATGCCTTAAATGTTCCACTCTTGTCGGAAATATTGTTCCAAGTTGGCCGCTCGTTCTTTTCTTTGTGTTCCAGGATTAGCGACATTTCTTCATCCTGAAGTTGAGCTGCGCGTATAGCATCACTCGTCCACCCATCTAGTACTTCTACTTGTACATTTCGCAGGTCTACGCCTCTTCTTTCTCTTCCGCTCTATGACAATGTTTACAATCTGGCTTACATGGTCTTCTTGATAGAGCATCAGCGTTATTATGCACCTTCCCTTGACGGTGGGAAATTTGGAAATCGTACGTTTGAAGTCGTTCGATCCATCGAGCTATTTATCCTTCCGTATTCTTAAAATTTAACAACCATTTCAGGGCGGCATGATCCGTCCGAAGGTGGAATCGACGCCCGTAGAGGTACTTATGGAAATTCTTAACGGCTTCTACGACAGCCAGCAGTTCTTTTTTTGTTGCGCAGTAGTTTCTCTCTGGCTTAGATAGAACTCGACTATAATATGCGACAACTCTCTCTTTACCATCGAATTCCTGTGACAATATTGCTCCGATTCTTGTGTTACTTCCATCAGTATCCAATATAAATGGGCGATCCGAACTTGGGAATGCCAATGTTGGAGCCTTACATAACTCGGCCTTTAATGTGTTGAATGCTGCCTCACACTTTTCTGTCCAATTTTGTCATCATCATCCTGAACATCTCCGAAATGTCCAACTGTGGCGAACTCTTCTCCGTTACATTGGCACCATCTTGACTCGCTGTTTCTTCTTCATCGGGACAGTCTGGCCCAATCGTAAAAACATATGTGTCGACATCGATACCCTCTTCCTCCAATGCTGCTTGCAGACGCTGTCGAAGAATTTGCTTCTGAACTCTGCTATCCAGATTCCGGTCCTGAAGTTCCTTCTTCAACTCAGGAACGCGAAGATCCTCTAAATGTCCACTTTCACAGACTTATTCACTTCACCAATAATTAATCCCACTTCTGACACCAATTGTAGCGAGCTTAGGGTTCGCTGGATTAATTATTTTTAATAAATAAGAGCCGTTAAATCGATTTTGAATTAATATAACACTTTATTCGTCTGTTATTAATAACCATTACTTTTACCGTGCACTTAACGATTTCTTGACTTATCGCTTCCGTACTTATCGCGTCTTTTACTGCTTACTTCTTACTTTTTATTTTTTACTTATCTCCATGATCTGTGTGCGACGTATTTATACCGTTTCCTCATTCTGATTCGGCGTTTCGTTTCCGTCCGTTCCATAGCCTTGAATGTTCTACGGCTCATAGTCTCCAGTTTTCTAGTACTTTCTAGAATATTCTAGTACTTTGTTTCGGACTTTCTTGAATATTCTAGTACTGATTGTCATATGCGTCACAATACATTCCCCTTTATGAAATATTACATTGCGTCGCAATGAATATCCCGAAAGAATTCGATAGAATTTGGTACCTCGCTCTTTTGTTGAAAATGAACCTTTGTGGAATTGACGAATGGTTTTGAATTCAATGGACGAGAGGCTATATTTCTAAACATTTAGTTTAAGTAGTATTTGATTGAATTAAATCTGCATGTCAATGTTGGGATTCCTCAGGACTTTGTACTCTCCCCCACTCTGTGGTTTACATAGTGTGATTTAGTGGGAGGTACTTTTTTGAAAGAGGCATTTTACGACAAATCAAACAGTCTAGGTATTTTTTATGCAGCATTATTATTTATCATGGAAGCCTTAGTTCGGTTCGTTTATCACATTTTCAGCTATATTACAAAAATCAATTATTGAATAATACGAGAGTTACGGTATTCACCGGGCACCTCGTCACCACTTAAACCCCCAACGCCTAAGTACCTGTGGGGGTTCTTTTAAGCTTACCCGAAGAACCCCCCATAATTGAAACCAAACTCCCATTGTTTTTCGCTAATGCAATTGCATTAGCACCTGAAAACATTTCCTTTTCCAAGGACATTTAATGCATACAACGTATTACCTAAAATTCCTAAAAAGAATTCTCCCAACATTCACGCATTTAATGCGCCATTCAAATTCCCTGAAAGAATTCTTTAATGTACATATGCATCATAAATCCCAAACCATTCGGCACCCCTTGCCATCATTAAAATGCAATGTCGGACAGCTTGTTTATGCAGCTGCAATGAGCCGACCAGCGATTCGGTTGTTCAATCGACAAACAATTACCGCATCTTCGGCATTATCAGCGAAACCAAATTCTCCCGTATTTCCTAATGCAAACATGAACCCGGTTTCTACTGCAGGCAGAGATGCCATAAACATCTAAAATCGCAATTAGCACCATTTCCACGATACATTGCGGTCTATCTATACAGTTGCAATGCACATCATAAACAATGATCTACACGATCCCTTTGTCTTTCAATGCTTCAGGATTCGTTTCCCATTGACATTTCTCCCATGAGTAAACAACACAGATCTACACGATCGCACACATACATTGGAATTTATCCAGCAACATTCACTTACTGGTTACCCCATAGCGAGAAATATTCTCTCTCTTCCCTTTGGTGTTGACAAAACTCACCACCAAATTGACGGTGAATCAGAAATCAGATTCGAACCCTCAGAGAGTCTTATTCCAACTAACTAACTAGAGCGGTTGTCTTTCACCCCCTTTAGCGTGTGCATCGGAGTGCACACGCCCCGGAGTCGTGAATTTAAACCCCCGAGAGTTTAGTAACAGTGTGTTTTGTCGATGTAGAGCGGCGTCCTTTTTCTAAACGAAATCCGGGACATTTCCCGATACCATGCGCGAGTAATAGTTGAAGTGGGATAAAAAATATCGTTTACATAAAAATTAAAATATATAAATAATATGAACAATGTGAAAGTGCACTTCCCATTGACTAAACATTAAAAAAATAAAAAAAGGGACTTTTATAAAACCGTATACTGAGTGTTTTATTTTCACTTGTGTGACTGGTGTTGTGTCCGCTCTTCATTTTAGAGTTCGATTTTCTCATAGTTGACAATTTACGGCGAGTGAGGATGGGGATAAGTGTGAACCCGTGCCGTACGCCGGCACACACTTCCTACCCCACATACCACCCACCAAATATGCTTAAGCAGCAAATCTTGCCTACCAAGGCTATTATCCCCACACTCATAATCCCACAGGTATTAAAACTAAAAACTTTATACCCCCAATTGAATCAAATGAACAATAAATAGAACAAAATCTTCATTTGTCCCACATTTGATTCAAAATCCCCAAAACCTAAAAATGCCGTGAACCAGATGTTCACGCATAGGTTCATTTCCCATCTTTTCAAGATCATAAAATGACTACAATTTTATGATTCCCCAGGAATTTGCTCGCACAAACTCCTAGCTATTCCTGATGCAATTTCCCACAACACATTTTGGTTTAGACACCTTTTACCCAGATCCGACAAATCTATGAATTGAGCCATGTGTCCTTTTGTCGTATATCGATTACTGTCGGCACGATGCGTTTATCGCGCTAATATAAATGAACGAAACGAAAGAAAAACGAACGAAAATTGTTATGCTATAGATATTTTATTTAGGTCGAAAACGAACGATGTGGACTGTATAAGATGCTAGTATTTTAGCCAGAAGAGCTCCTCAATAGTATACTGGTTAGTATACCCGCCTGTCATGTGGGAGACCGGGGTTCGATTCCCCGTCGGGGAGCCTCTGGCGCAAGACTAATGACCTTGCCCGGAAAAAACAAATCATTATGGAAAATTTAACAAGCCTCAGGACTTGCTAAATAAGGCCAAGACCGGTTCCCGGTTGTAGTGCCGATGATGATGATGATGAAAAGCCAGAAAACAAATTGCTTTTATAGCGTTATAAGAGGGCAGTCCTCTTTTACATGTATGTGTACAACATTTATGGAACTTGATGGGAATGAAACACTTTGCATTAGGATAAAATAGGCGGAGCATTTGCATCCACGTGGTTTTGCATGCTGTTAAAACATGTAGAAAACAGTCGGTACACAAATAATGTCATTTTAATGAGGTAATTAAGCAAGGGACAAGAATGCAGAGTGTCTAGAAGAGACCTGCATGAAATACAACACAATGGATAAAATAAGAATGAAGATATTCTGGGTAATGCGCATCTGTTCTGACTATAGATAAATGTCATCCCTTGCCTGGGCTTGGTTCGTTGTTGATTTGAATTTGTATTCATAAAATAGGGAAAAACCTCAGCATGACGCGACATGCCGCCCGCCTTGAAGCGCCAGGTTCAAAACTTGATGTGGTGATGGGTCTTCTGCAGCATGCTCGATGGGAAGAGGGCACAGCTTCTTTACGCAGCGATCGTACAAGGCACCTTTCGTACGGAGGGTGACTACTTGTACAATTCCATCTTTGCCAGGGTGAGTAGCAACTATTCTACCAAGGGCCCATCTCAATGGTGGTAGATTTTCTTCAAGAACGAGCACCAGCGCTCCTTCCTTTAGCTGGACCTCGGGACGTCGAGAGCGACCGAATTGAATTAGTTGATGTAGGCATTCCCGGTGCCAACGTTTCCAAAAATCCTGCTTCAGTTGCTGAGCGTGGCGCCAGACTGATAGGCGATTAGCTGGGGTACCTGTGAGATCGATTTGTGGGAAAGAAGTTAAGGGGCTACCCACTAAGAAATGGGCAGGAGTTAAGGGTTCAAGGTCATTGGGATCAGAGGACATGGGGGATACAGGACGGGAATTTAGTATTGCTTCTACTTCGATAACATATGTCTCTAATTGTTCATAAGTAAGCAAGGCATCCCCTACGGCCCGAGTTAAATCATGCTTAAACGACTTAACGACAGCCTCCCAGATCCCTCCGACGTGAGGAGCTCTGGGCGGGGTGAAATGCCAATCAATCCTTTGAGTACTACAAAAATTAAAGACTGAAGTGTGATGCTCCTGGGAGTTGAGCAGAGTATAAAGCTGATGGAGCTCGTTTTTACCCCCGACGAAGTTGATTCCATTATCGGAATATATCTCTACTGATTTTCCCCTGCGAGAAAAGAAACGCTTTAGACTTGCAATAAAATCCTCGGTGGATAATCCACCAACTAGGTCTAGATGAACAGCCTTTGTGCACAGGCATACGTAAACCGCGACGTAAACCTTCAATCGACATTTGTTGCGATGGCGCCTTTCCTTTATATAAAAGGGTCCACAATAATCTACTCCGGCACGTAGAAAAGGGCGAGAATAAGTTACTCTTTGTTTTGGTAACATATCCATGTGGTAGTCGGCGAGGAGCGGCTTAGCCTTAAAGCATGGCACACACTTGTGAAGTACACGGCGTGTTATGCCGCGACCGCTTATCGGCCAATATTGTTGGCGCACCGAATATAGGATGGCTTGTATACCAGCATTCACCCTTAGGCAGGCGATGGAAAAATGTTTGGAATTTAAGATTCCACTATATCATTTGTTTATAGACTTCAAGGCCGCCTACGACAGCATAGCCAGGGTAGAACTATATAATGCCATGAGAGAATTCGGCATTCCAAATAAATTGATACGACTTTGTAGGTTGACCATGACCAACGTAACTAGTCAAGTAAAAGTAGCGGGATTGCTGTCCAAAACAATAAACATCTATAATGGACTCCGACAAGGGGACGGTCTGGCCTGACTCCTCTTCAAGCTGGCGTTGGAGAAAGCAATCCGTGACTCTGGCGTTACAACAAGAGGGACTATTGTCACCAAGTCCAGCCAGATATTTGCCTACGCAGATGACATCGACATCATCGGTAGAACCGAATCGGCGGTACAGGAATCCTTCACCCAAATCGAGCAGGCGGCACAAAAACTGGGACTGCATATTAATGAGGGAAAAACCAAGTACATGGTGGCAACTTCTGCGAAGAGAAGACCTAACGTTGTTCAAACTATCAGGGTAGTGGAGCACGAATTTGAAGTAGTGCAATCCTTTAACTACCTTGGGTCAATAGTATCAGCCGATAACAATATGGAAGAAGAAATACGCGAACGACTGATTAAATCCAACAAAGCCTACTATGGTCTATCAAGGCTCTTTAAATCCCGAAATTTATCCAGAACATCCAAGCTACTACTGTACAAGACCATGGTCTTACCAGTACTCATGTATGGATCCGAGACCTGGGTACTTAATAAAAGGCACTCTGAACTCTTGGCCGCGTTCGAGAGAAAGGTCTTAAGGAGAATTGTTGGCCCCGTATGTGAGGGAAGACGATTCCGGAGACGCTACAACCATGAGTTGCACGCAATCTACCTTGAAGCTCATATTGTAAGAAAAATCAAGCTCGGTAGACTCCGGTGGGCGGGACACCTAGCTCGAATGAACGAGGAGGAACCTGCCCGGAAAGTCCTTTGTGGCAGGATGTATGGAAGGAGACAGCGCGGCAGACCTTGTCTGCGATGGAGGGATGGCGTAGACCAGGACGCCCAGAGCCTGGGAGTGCTAAACTGGATGACATCGGCTCGAAATCGGGACCGGTGGAGAGATTTGTTAAATAAGGCCAAGACCGAATCCCGGTTGTAGTGCCGATGATGATGATGTATACCAGCATGGTTGAGTCTGATATGCTCAGCTTGTATAATTAACTTAGTTATGTGATGCTAAGCTGGCAGTAGGATGGGATGGCGTTGATCAGGTGGAATGGAAGAACGCGCAAGCCTGCCTCAGACACGTAATATACCAGACGATTCCAGTATTGTATTAAGCGGGATCAATTTGCTGGATGTGGGAAGTGGCTGGCTATCTGAGAGCGCTTCAAGCTCCCATTTGAGCGAATGCATTTGAACAAGTCGAATAATGGCATCATGTGAGAGCGAAAGCTCGCTAACCCGCAATGGGCCATCATTACGTTGTATCTTCCCTGTAGCATTATGAGCGAATCTGAGAATATATCCAACAACTCGTTGTAGTTTGCTGAATGAGCTATATCGCTCAAGTATATTACTCTTTCGAATTTCGAGTGACATACACGTAATTGTGGGTATCATGGGTTTAACTCAGGCACGTCTATATTTGCGAGAGCTAGTCTAGGCCACGAAGAGTCAGGTTCACGTAACCACGAGGGACCATCGAACCAAAGGGTACTTTCCACAAAGTCGGAAGGAAGCTGACCACGTGAAACAAGATCTGCGGGATCATTTTGAGAGGAAATGTGATTCCAACAACACGCGGATACATTAGTTTGTATCTCGGCTATACGATTTGTCACGAAGGTTTTTAGCTTGTGCGCAGGTGTGCCTATCCAATATAACACGATAGTGGAATCTGACCAAAGATAAACTTCATTAATTTCGGTTGGAACGCCTGCTCTTACGATATTGTAAAGTCGAGAAAGCAATAATGCAGCGCAAAGTTCCAGTCTAGGCACCGTTAAAGATTTAATAGGGGCGACACGAGATTTAGAGGAAATTAATCGGATATGAACTTGTCCGTGTGAATCAATGGAACGCAAGTAGAGGCAAGCCCCATAAGCCTTCTCGCTAGCGTCGCAAAAACCATGCAATTGTACATTAACAGCCTTTGTTATAGTTATTGCGCGAGGAACTTTAATTTTTTCTATCAAATGCAACTGTGAACGATAATCAGACCATGGTGAGTGAATCTCCATTGGGACAGATTCATCCCAAGCAACCCCAGCCTTCCACAATTGCTGAATTAGAATTTTAGCATATACTATAACAGGACCAAGGAGTCCAATAAGATCGAATAGCTTGGCGATTTGAGATAAGATGGTTCGCTTTGTGATGCTATTTTGCCCCGTGATATTCACGACATTAAAGAAGTAATATTCTCGAGAGTTCCAGCGAATCCCTAGAGCCTTTATAGATGAATCAGGATCCAGTCACATATATGAGGTATTTGGATGCTCTTGAATCTTGATAAGCAATGCTGGATGATTCGATGCCCATTTTCTCAAACAAAATCCACCCGTCTTTAGTAGAGAGATGAGTTCATCACGCAATAGAGTGGCTTCGGCGATGTTCCTTGCACCAGTAAGCAAGCCATCAACATAAAAATCCCTACGCAATATGGGGTACGCGAGAGAAAATGTATCCTTTTCGTCTTCGGCAAGTCTGAAAAGGGTTTTTATAGCTAAATATGAAGCACAAGCTGTCTCATAGGTTACAGTATTGAGCCTGTATATTTGAATAGGTTCAGAAATGCTGCGGCGATAAAGAATTTTTTGATATTGCGCATCGATGGCATTGACACGAACCTGACGATACATTTTTTCGATATCAGCCGTGAGGACGTAGATGTGAGAGCGAAATCGCAGAAGGATGCTAAATAGATCATCCTGTAGCTTCGGACTTACTATGAGAGTGTCATTTAAGGAGATACCCGTTGAAGTATTGGCCGAACCATCAAAGACAACTCGAATTTTTGTTGTAATACTATCCTCCTTTAATACAGCATGATCAGGAAGGAAAAATCCTTTATCCGTGTCCTCTTGATTCATATCAAGTGACATATGTCCCAACTTTAAATATTCATCCAGAAATGCAGTGTATTCGCGTCGTACCTCGGGCTTTCGATGGAAATTACGCTCCAATGCATGGAAGCGTCTTAATGCGGAAGAATAAGAATCGCCTAACGCAGCTCTTTTATTATTAGATGACAACTTTACTTCATATCGTCCGTCCACGTTCCGAATAGTATAACGATCGTAATGACCCTCACAAGCCATTTCTTCAGGTGACAAAATTCGGTGAGTGGAAAACTCTTCAGATTCCCAGAAACGAGTTAAGTTTACATCGGGGGGATCAGAATTTATGGAAACGTGGCAAGACACGCTTGATACTCGAGAAGATGCATTGAACTCGCCAGCTACAATCCATCCGAATTGTGTTTTTTGAAGCACAGTATTGGGCTGATTTGCCCTATGCTGAGTAATTTGTAAAATAATTTGACGCCAATCAATGCGTCAATCTTCGAAGATTTAAAAAATTCAGGATCAGCTAATTGAATATTTTTGGGTGGATCAAAAGAGTTCGGATCGAAGGTGATTGCAGGCATAGCCTGACTAATCTGAGGAACAATTAGGAATTCAACTAATTTTTCATATTTGCTCACACGAGAGCGCAACGATGCTCTAACAGAATACTTAACCTTTGTGGAAGTGTTATCAATTCCATTAACATAAACATTTGCAGGTTTTTTGACCAGATTTAATAGATTCGCGATTTCCTCAGTCATGAAATGGGCTTGAGATCCGGCATCCAAAAATACGCGACACACTTTGCTTTTGCCTTGATGGTTGACAATATTAACCAAGGCAGTGGATAGCAATCCATGGGAAGCAGTTTGAGCATGCATGTTTGTAAGGTTGGCCGCGAAGTGTGACGTAACTGATTCGGTAGGCTTTGCTTTATCAAAATGCAATAGAGTATGATGGCGTTGTTTGCATTTCGTACATGGTTGCGCCTTACAGTTAGAGACTCGATGTCCCTTCCTTCAACACTGTATGCATCAGTGGCCCCCCCTTCGCTGCCTCGTATCGAGCTTGAGGAGCTAATGAAGCGAAATTGCTGCAAGAATATATCTGATGACTTGTTTCATTGCAAAAAACACAACTCTGAGTGGAAGCCACGAATGCTTGTTGCGTACGATAGTTACGACGTGCAGAGGGTTTTTCCGATGATAAATTGGAGGTAGTTTGTGCTCTAGCACCTTCGACTTGAGCGCGTCTCTTCAGGAAATCAATAAAATGTTTAATGGTGGGCTTAGCTATACTACTACTACAATACTCCCACCGCTCACGGGAGGAGGAATTGAGTTTTTCACGAAGCACGACGATCAGTATAGAATCCCAATAGTCGATCGGCTCTTTCAAGGCTTGGAGCGCACGCAGATGCTTTTGTAGAGAATCCACAAACGACTGACAAGAGAAATCTTTAGCTATAGAAGGCATATCGATTATAGCCTTGATATGACAATCACTTATACATTTGCGATTATCATATCTGTCTTTCAGCAGTTCCCAGGCGACTTGGAAGTTTGCATCGGACGATTCGACGGCCGATATAACCTCCGCAGCTTCGGCTTTCAAACAACCTTTCAAATAAAACAACTTTTTTACTGGAGCTATTTTAAGATCTTAATGTACTAGAGCATTAAATAAATCGTAGAATCCTAGCCAGAACTCATACGAACCATCAAACGAGGGTAAAGAGATGGTGGGCAACTGGGTAGACTGAAAATCCTCGATTAGGTTCCGCGAAAGTTGAGAAAGCAATTGCTGACTTAGATCTTCAGCATTTTGCGAAGTGTTCACGGGGGCTTTGGAGGTACGATTGGAGATTTCTGGCTGAACGGAAGGCCCGGGAAGGGAATACGATAAGTTTGTTGATGGGCTAGATGGACGAGCAAGAGGTTCGTTGTCAAGGGTGATCGTCTTACCGTCAACCTCGCCGATATCTTTTGGCTCAGCTACGCCTACCGATACCTAAGTAGGTTTTTTGGCATGCTCGTTTAAAAGTTTTGCAGCGATATCATACGTCCTGTAGTATAACTCTTCAAAGGCAGTCCTGTGATCAAGAAGCTCGTCATTGGGCTCTAATAAACCCTCCAAAGCCTCTTGAAAGGACATAAACCTTTCGCGAACAAGTTCTATTTCCGAAAACCTCTTTTCGAGCAGGATAACATCAGTCTCAGGACTAAAACCGTTTAAGAAATTACTATAATTGGTCAAGAACCGTTTAGCACCAGCCCGTTTGTTGGTCAAGGCCTTTATTTGTTCTTCGGACATTATATTATTTTGGAAACGCGACGATATTAACAAAGAAACACACGAGATTATTTTTAAAATATGCTATGTGTAAAAGCATCTACTGAATTTAGGAGAATAAGATTGGATATGGTAGGTAGCCGATTAAACTATCTTAAACACAAAAACTGACTGACCTGGAATTACCAGCTTCTCTCCTTCGCCTTTATCCCAACGATGTTCGATCCAGCGATGAAAACTTTACAGCTGTTGTAGTAGTCACGACACTCTCCCCTGATTAAAGCTGGTTACAGGGTTTTTCTTCAATAGATCCTCTGAATAACTTAGGATACTGCGAATATTCAGATCACAAGTGCACTTTCTTGGCCGTTATTCGATTTTTAATGGAGCCTTGCAACGATGGGACAACACAAAATCACGCCTAGAATCTCTCTGGTTGGACGCACTAGATGATTACAGATGGCTTTGGTTACAGTTGATATGTTTTAATTGACACCAAATGGTTTTCACTACGAAACTGTAACGATCGACGATTCTAATTCGTTCTCGGTGATAGTTTGATATATTTAAATTAACACCAAATTGTTTTCGCTAAGAGTTACAGCGATAGACGATTGAATTTTACTGATCTGATTAACTGTTTTATTTTTTAAAAAACCAACAAATATCCGGCTCGAAGGACCAAAATGTCGGCACGATACGTTTATCGCGCTAATATAAATGAACGAAACGAAAGAAAAACGAACGAAAATTGTTATACTATAGATATTTTATTTAGGTCGAAAACGAACGATGTGGACTGTATAAGATGCTAGTATTTTTAGAGAGTAAAAGCCAGAAAACAAATTGCTTTTATAGCGTTATAAGAGGGCAGTCCTCTTTTACATGTATGTGTACAACATTTGTGGAACTTAATGGGAATGAAACACTTTGCATTAGGATAAAATAGGCGGAGCATTTGCATCCACGTGGTTTTGCATGCTGTGGAAAACAGTCGGTACAAAAATAATGACATTTTAATGAGGTAATTAAGCAAGGGACAAGAATGCAGAGTGTCTAGAAGAGACCTGCATGAAATACAACACAATGGATAAAATAAGAATGAAGATATTCTGGGTAATGCGCATCTGTTGTGACGATAGATAAATGTCATCCCTTGCCTGGACTTGGTTCGTTGTTGATTTGAATTTGTATTCATAAAATAGGGAAAAACCTCAGCATGACGCGACAATTACTTTGCAGACCCTTGTCAAGAATTTGTCTACACAATTTCTTTTCCTATTGTTTCCCGCCATAGCATATGGGAAATCTCTTTAGGTAGCTCTTCTCAACCACATAATTAACGCATCAAATTTCCCAGATAACAGATATAGGCCCTATCAATAAGTCCAGTCCTTCCTACAACCCCAGCAACTATCGTCCGATATCGTTATTAAACACATTAAGCAAGTTACTGGAATGCAATTTATATCGGAACCTCCTTTCATTTGCTAATGAGAACGCTATTATCCCAAATTCCCAGTTTGGCTTTCGCTCACAAGACTCCACCTGTCATGCTCTGTTAAAACTAACGCACAGACACAATATCAAGAAACGGCACAAACAATAACAGTCGCAATATCAGCAAGCGAAGTAAACCTCAATAGTTTTAAGTATAGAGTAAAGAAATTTAATAAAGTCCAGTTCTTGTACCAAGTACAAAGTGTACAACAGTTTTTAAACAACTATATTAAACGAACATAAAAAGGCTTAAGAGGGGGTTTGCGATGATTCCAACAGAAACACACGTATGCGCGGTGAAGAACATAGCACCAGAAGAAAACGAGTTTCGTCAGAATTAGAAATGCTTGACACCCCGAGGAATGTTCACAATGATAGTTACCAACAAATTACTTGAGTGCCCACCTTGATCCCGGGGCACCAGCGTAACGCCAGTCACAGACCCAAATGATAACACTTTTCTTCCCGATTTTGTTTTCAACGATTTTAATCCTAGATCCTGCTGAGTGTGATTGCGCCATTGTATGTCAAATTTCTCACAAGTGTTTTTCAACTCTTCCGGGTCCAAACTGCAAGAGAGCAATTAGAATGGATGCAATATCAAAAATAGTCTTTAACAACTGTGTCCCAGAATTGTCGCGAGATTTTGGCAAAATCTGTCATATATTATACACACAGAAAAGCTCTCCTATCTGTTGGAAAACAGATTGAATTTAGCCAATTATCTGACATTTAAGGGTTCTTCAAAATCCTCTTTTGTATGCGCGTTAGTGTAAAAAAAAAAAAAAAAAAAAACATTAAAAAAAAAAAACACGTCTCCCGTAAAATAACCGGCTCATAACTTTACTGTCCATGTTGTACAAGGTAATGGAAGTCATAAATACCTATTTACTACTATTTATTGGCCTGTGGGAACCCGGAAGTTCATGACCTCGCCGACTCGACCCCACCATCGTTCCCTATCCTGTGCGCTCTCCTTCCACGATTGACCATCCGATCCGTTCTCCTCAAGGTCAAAACTAACATTGTCCTCCCATCTCCGTCGCGGCCGTCCTATCGGTCTCTTTCTCGTTGGCTTACCGTCAAGAATTCTATGCGCGGTCCTATCGTTTCCCATTTGCGGCCCATCTTAATCTTCGCGACTTGATTACTCTCACTATTGTAGGGTTGCGGTATAGCTCTTCCAACTCGTGGTTGTGGAGTTTCCTCCATTGTCCTGCCTCCTCGTAATATTTACCGCCAAAGATACTCCTTAAAACTTTAATCTCGAATACACGAAATTGGTTTTCTTCCCGTTTTGTGAAAGCCCATGTTTTGCATCCGTATAGAGCAATCGGCATGATTATGGTTCTATGGACATGGAGCTTTAGGTTACGTGATAGTAGTTTGGATTTCAGCAGTTTACTGACTGCGTGCCAACTAGCGTTGCCGGAATGCAGTCTTTTGTTAATTTCCTTCGAGATTTCGTTACTGGCCGTCAGTATTGTTCCCAGATATTTAAATTCTTTAACTTTTTCAAATATCTTGCCTCTGACGTTTATGTGTTCTCTGAGGTTCACCTGCTCTCGCCGTAATCATGTATTTTGTTTTGTCTTCATTTATTTCTAGGCCCACCTCTTCTGCTGCTTGCATGATGATTTCACTGTTTTTACTTACAGTTTCTAGATTATCGTCCAAAACGGCTATGTCTTCCGCATATGCGAGCACTTGTGTGACCCCGTTCAGGGATGATCCGGCCATGTTGTCGTCTTGTACCTTTCTGATGACATACTTACGCACAAGATTAAAAGGGTATGGTGAGAGGCCATCCCCCTGTTTTAGTCCGTCCGGGATTTCAACTGGTTCTGAGAGGTGGTTTTCTATTCTAACTCGCCCTTTGTTGTCGTTCATGCAAATTTAAATGAGGGCGGCATATTTTCGGGATTCCCAGCTCAACTACAATATGGTAAAGTCTTTGCCTTGCGACTGAGTCGTAGGCTTTTTTGAAGTCAACGAACAGTTGGTGAACCGTCTCTCCGTATTCCCACTTCTTTTCCAGCAGTTGCCTTATTTTAAATAAATACCATGACCAATAAATAATTAGTGAATGCGACGGACTCCTAAATAAAAGCCGCACTCGAGTTCTGTTTGGAGTTCCTCTCTTCGACCTACTTGATAGCATTCGGGGACTAGTAATCTGTCTAATATAAAATATAGCACAAACTTTAGGACTACTGACACTATCGCATCGAAGGCGCGTGCTGGTTTATTTGCGCCCCACATTTCTCAAAGGCAGGTACATCTCTGTACCAAAATTTATTAAAAAATTATAAAAATTAGTTATGCTTACGATTTTGTTTTTCATGTGAGTGTTTTTGTTTTCATTGTTAGTGTTTATATAGAATAGCATCTTTTAGTAGTTGAAAGTGGTATAGAATAGATAAGGCTCTATAATAAATCGAACAAAACACCGAAAGGCCGTTAGCTGGGAGATGGTGTTTGGTGTTGTAAAGGTGTTATTAAATTCGAAATTGTCTCCCTTTCTTCGCCACCCTTCTTCGTCTCTAATATTTCTTCTTATTCCTACTCTTGTATTAACGCCTGTAATCACTTTAACCCGTCTATCTTTAAAAACAAACTAACACGCGCACATACACATTCCTAAACAGCTTCCGAGTAAGTATGTACAAAAACTCCACGGTTTACTAACTATTTAAGAATTTCAAGAGCTCTTTCTAGCACAAACAATAAACAAATATGATCAATTTACTTACCAGACCCTTCACTCCTGGATACTGTGTTGCAGCCCAAATAGAGCTGTAGCCTCCAATGCTCCATCCGAATAGTAATATATCTTCGATCGCAAAGCCCAACACATTTAAGGCAAATTGAATAACTGCATCTATAGCGTTTTGATCTTGTTGGGGGAAAGGTTTACCCTAGATCGTATATTGTAACAAATGGAAGATAAATTGCGATCATTTATTATATGTGTTTTTCCTTACAGAACTTCCGTCAAATCCAGGATGATTCCAGCCAAGAACTGAATATTTAAGACCAATTGGGGTACTCATGACACCAATCTCATAAAATCCAGCGTTACCTGCACCAAAATAACTAAACTTTTAAATCGAATAAAAATGTCTATCAACGCATACCCTCGGAACATACTACTAAAGTATTTCCATTTGCACTTTTATTCCTGTTGTCTATGAACATTGTGTCTATTTCGTTGTTATCAATAGATTTAACTTTATTACGAGCACCCTGATGTTCTTGTACGAGTTTTGCCCGGCCAGCGATGAGCATTGGTCCTAGAAGAAAGACCAAATCCCATTTATTTCAATGTACATTGCACTTCACATCATGCCCCTTTTCTTACTCATGTAAGCTTGCAAAAGTTTCACCGATCCTGGATATATCATTCGAATTCCAAAAGTATGAATGGCAATGTACGCAGCTATCTCGCACGGTAAGGATGAAAGCCAGAATGGCCTCTGTCGTGTGTTTATGGCTGATGAAATTGGTTTAGGCTTATCCTCACTAAAATATTTTACATAATGTCCACTTTCAATGATGAAACATAAACGAATACTATATAATTTACCTTTGCACATTTCCCACATCGAAATCTACAGCCCAGTATTTAAAATCGAAGTCAAAAAGTTTCACCGTTTTTTTAGCCTCTTCTGAGTTCCTGGAATTCTTTGACAATTCAATGGCTCTTACCAGTCGGTTATAGGCTCGAGACTGAGATCTTCCAAAACCACGCATACATAATGACAAAACGACAATAATACCAATGCTTGTCGTGAATTTGGCGAGCGAAGAAATGGAATCAGCAACAAGGTATCCACGACGATACAAATATGTTACTATAAGAGGAGATGTATAGTATCCAATGCTCCACATCATAGAAAGCTGATGGTCGATAAAAATACATATGTGCAAACAATTACGAAACAAAAGTACGAATGAGCTATTGGCTTACCATGGAAAGCATTCGGTCTCCATATTTCTCCAAACCTCCTGGTTCATAGATCTTCTAAGAAAATATAAAATTAATTTATGAGACGATGATTTGCACAATAGGGACAAATACTCATACTTGAAAAGAACCTCTACCATATTCCATAAATAATTTTGGTGCAAAAACATAATTTAAAAATGTCATTTCTGGACCTCGCTTTTATCTGATACGGAATTTCAATGTACAATAATTATATCCTTTTATTTGATCTCCACTAAACATTCCAATTTGTGCCTTTACTTTGGCAAGTAATGACATTCACATTTCAAATGTTTGTTGCAGAACTACCTTATCCACTTGGAAACGAGGTGAGTATTGGATCGCTCTACATGCACGACAAATTTTTATGAAAGAATTGTTATATTATTTGATTAAGCCAAGTAATTTTTTAGGTGTTATACGTTAACTTGTTGTTATGCTATAGTTTACTAATGGAAATAAAGTGTTTGCTTAGCTCAACTGACTAAATTCAGAGTAGTTAGTTTGTGCATTGTCTGATATTTGTTGAATCTATACGACTATTATTCGGGATAGAATATTCTATAATAACCATAGAGACTCATGGGCGCCAAATATGATGCTTATTTAATCAGTTGGTGATGGATACAAAGAACTATTTTTGTTTGTTTGTTGTTTTAAACGCATTTAGTTGCAAAAAATATATTAAGAAAAGGGTTTTTACAATATTAGACTAAATGCTAAGCCAATTTATGCAATCGCATTAGCACCTGTAAATGCTTCACGCATTAAGTTTATCAAATGTAGTTCGCTAAAAGCTCCTGGAAGAGAATTCTTACCTTCATTCATATATTCGAATTCAAAATTCCTTATAAGAATTCTTTTCCAAACTTCATTAATCCCAAGCCCAATTCGGCACATTCGGTTGCCAGGCAAATCTCAATCTTACACACGCATTTTCCCTAGTCGAATTCCTGAAAACAAAACAATTTGGTTTACATACAATGTAACCATCATAACAGGGATCATAAACATTGCGTTGCCTATTCCCAGCCTCATTATATACATTGGCTGGCGACCTATACCTAAGGGACAAAAGCAAATATGCGCATCTCGCGTCTTAACCCATAAATTAAATCCTACAGCATAGGCAAATGCAAATAGGTATGGTATACTTACCCTTGGCAGCGAAGCAATAAACACCAATTCCCTGTAAATAAGATAGAACCAATTAGCACCATGTGCATGGTGCACTGCGGCTATAGTTATAGCTGCAATGCATAGCTTAGACAATGATCTACCCAATCTCTTTGCCTCCCCATATTTCTGGATCTGCTTCTCACGACTAGCGGCATGAACAAACAGAAACCCCAATTAGCACCCAATGAGAATCGGCCTGTTTACTTAGCCGAACTCACATCTCACTGATGCACATTATTCCCTTTTCTTTGTTTTCAGATTCGTTCTCATGGCTTTGTCCCATGAAAGAACCAATGTCCACACATACATTTGTATTTCTATGATCTCCTCTATAAGATCAGGTTACCTACCCCCAAATAGAGACCTCACGTTTCTCTTGGGATGGAAAATGCAGCCTTCAATTATGAGAGCCAGTACCACTGGCCAAATTTCCGTAGCCAGCGAATTAATATCGTTGAGTCTTATTGCAACCGCCAATCCGGTCGGTTCCCCTCCCGCTCTCCGTAGCGCTGCGAAGACGCGTATATACCCGGGGTCGTGGTGTCGGTTGTTGAGAAAAAGAGGAAAAAGGTTACGGTGATGTCTAAAAAATATTTCCCGTCATTTTTGTGAACATTGATATTTAACTATTTGTGTGAAAAGAATTTTATAGTAACTATAAGAGAAATTACTAAATAATATTGTTACGTTTTTCCTCCGCACACGACCGTTAAACTATGTCCAGTTTAAAACTATACGTTTCTTTGCGCGAGTTCGACCACTGGATCGCAAGAGTGCTTCAATGTTTTTAAGGACAACCTCTGTTTTCCTCCATTAAATTCCTCAATCGGTGTTCTCTAGCTCTCTTTTTGGATCTCCTTGTGTATCAATGCAAACTCAACGTTCCAACGATCAGCAATTGATTTTCCCACGTGTTTTCTTTTTGTCGATCAGTCTGCTTCTGACGTTTCTGTCAGTTTTGTGTATTCTCCAGTATTCCTCTAGAATCGGTGTGTTGATGTCGTATTAGTTGGCTTAAGGCTCGGTGCGACGCCATGAGGTCACGCTAACGGTTGACAAGTGTGTCGGTTTTGAATTTGTAACACTACCCCCAACTTAAGTCTGATCGTCCCGATCAGACTCCAAGTTCCATGATCCCAATGGGGATAGTCTCTCTATATGCACAACTTTTATCTTCCCTTGCCTCTTCCGTATGCGATACACCACATCGTTTAGTCGCTTTAAGACTTTATAGGGGCCTTCCCACGATGTCTGCAGTTTTGGGGACAGACCCTCCCTCCTTTGGGGGTTGTATAATAGTACTAAATCGCCTTCTTGGAATCCCTCGGAATTCATGGCTCGATCATACCGATCCTTCATTTTGTTGCTCATCAACCGCGTCCGTTGCCTCACGAGACGGTGTATTTCGTCCATCTCGGATTGGAGCACCTCCCAATAGCTGCCTCCGGCTTTAATAGTGGCACCGTTTCTACCGAATTTCAGGTCCGATGGGAGCCTCAAGTCTGTACCAAAGATGATGTGTGCAGGTGGGTGTCCGGTAGTGTCGTGTACTGCTGATCGGTATGCCATTAAAAACATTTGGATGTGCTTGTCCCAATCACGCTGACATTTGTCGACAACTTTTCGCAAATGCCCCTCGAGCGTACGGTTGAACCTCTCAACCATTCCATCCGACTGTGGGTGCAGAGCTGTCGTCCGTGTCTTTTTGATGCCCAGCAGTGAGCACATTTCTTGGAAGATAGCAGACTCGAAATTCCTCCCTTGATCCGAATGTAACTCGATCGGTACTCCAGATCGCGTGACCCAATTCTGCACGAAAGCTTCGGCTACAGTTTTAGCCTCCTGGTTTGGTATCGCATACACCTCGGGCCACTTACTGAAATAGTCCATCACCACGAGTACATATTTGTTGCCGGAGTCACTAGTGGGGAAAGGGCCAGCTACATCCACTGCGACGCGCTCAAATGGCGCTCCGGCATTATACTGCTGTAACTTCCCTCTGCTTTTGACTTTTGGGCCCTTGGCTGCCATACATTGTGTGCAGTTTTTAATCCAGTTAGCAACTGAATTCCGGCCATTCACCCGGTAAAACCGTTGTTTTATTTTCTCCAGGGTTTTTGCAACGCCGAGGTGTCCTCCGATTGGTCCATTATGGAATTCTTCCAACACGGCTGCTATCCTTCATTTTGGTAGGACAATTAAATCGGAGGTATATCTACCATCATTGCTTTCCCATTGGCGATGTAATACTCCGTCTATTAATTTCAGACTGTCCCATTGCGCCCAATACGCCTTGGCCACTGGTCTTTCCGATGGCATTCCTTCCTTTGCTGGTCTTTCGTCCAATTCTTTTGCTTTCATGATCTTGACCAAATCGGCATCGTCCAGTTGGCTTTTTCTCATAGCACTGGAGTCCCATTCTGCATCAGGTCCGAGACTCAATAAGCGGATGTCGACTATCCCTTCACATCGTTCAGCCTTTGAACAATGTTTACACTTCACTGCACATGGGCATCGAGAGAGTGCATCGGCGTTTCCATGCTGTCCTCCTTTTCGGTGTTGTATCTCGCAGTCATAGTTCTGCCGCCTTTCTATCCAACGATCATTACGATTGCCGCCGTCATCTCTTTGATTGCGCTCACGGGGGCGATCATCACGGCGTTCTTTATCCATATTCCGATTATTCTGAAAGCGTCCACCACCACTACGATTCCAGTCCTCTCGGCGTGTTTCACGTTCACCATTCTGGAAGTTTTCCTCGAACTTTCTCTTGAGATAGTTTCATCATCATCATCGGCACTACAACCCACTTATTTAGCAAGTCCTGAGGCTTGTTAAATTTTCCATAATGATTTATTTTTTCTGGGCAAGGTCATTAGTCTTGCGCCAGGGGCTCCCCGACGGGGAATCGAACCCCGGTCTCCCGGGTGACAGGCGGGTATACTAACCACTATACTATCGAGGAGCCCGGATAGTTTCCATATTCTGAAATTACTCGTTCCGGACGATCTCTATTTCCAAAGGTTCTATTATTTCCTCTGCGGAAATCGGTCCTGTATTCCCTGTCCCTGTCGTTCCTGAATTTCGCCTTTATTATCACGATTTAATGAATCTTGTTTATCTCCTCCACGTAATTGGGGTGGTATGTATTGCTCAGCTGAAGGAGTCGTTTTATTTGTGGGACTATTAGAGTTTTTGCCACCATTCAAGTCCAGACCAGCAATCTCTTTTTCCTTGCGTGGTGCATCACAATCCCGTGAAAAGTGCCCAGCTTTTCTGCAATTATAACATTTCCCGTCGGAGCCCTTGCGTCCAGTTGACATCATTTGAGTCATAGTCTTTATGAGATCCCTCGCACTTTTCTCCAGGGATTCGTTCGGTTCCACTTCCACGCGATGGACTCTATGCACTGGTTTGCTTAACAGTTTGCTGTTTCTTGTGTCAATGCAAACGACACTTTTTCCGCGAATGTCCTTTTCGGCGTAGAGTACGTTGCTCGTTTTGTATCTGCATCCGTCAAACCATTGACGAACGCCTGGGTTTTGAGTATTTCGATTACCTCCGCGGGTGCATCTGCGTTTGCCAAGTGCGCGAGCCATTGCATATTCTTGTAACGGCTCGTTTGCTTTTTGGTGGCGATTCATCAACTCTATCTGGAACATCTGCTTCCTATGATCGCTGCCGTAACGCCGTTCAATCGCAGCCATTATTGCGTCATAATTGCTACGATCACTTGCAGGAACAGTTTGTAGCACATCGGCGGCGGGGCCTTTCAGCGATACCACCAACGCTGCCACTCTGTCCGTCCTTGTCCAATGATTAGTTTGTGCTGTCGTCTCGAACTGTAGTTTAAAAACACTAAACGGCACAGTTCCATCAAAGGTTGGGGCCTTAAGTTTCATCGCATTGACAGTCGTAACTGGTTCACTTGACTGTCTTTCACGCACATGAATATCCAACTCCCTAAGTTTCGATTCCAAGTGATGTAGTTCGCCTTCCATTTGGTCCTGCCTCGCCCGCAACTTAGCGGCATTTCCTTCGATGTGCGCTAGTTGGTCCTTAACTTGTGAAGTGTGTTCTGCCAACTGGTTCTTCATGCACGAGGACTGCTCCGTCAGCTGCTTCTCTATGCGTTCCGTCAACTGATTCTCCATGCGTGAGGACTGCTCCGCAATTTGATTTTCCATACGTGAAGACTGCTCCGCCAATTGTTGTGCCATTGCTTGTAAAAGCACGTTCATGTCGAACGCTAGGGTTGGTTGGGGTTCCATCAACTGCTCCTTGACCTCGGATGAAGGTCCTGTAGCACCTTGGTAAAACTCATAGGTTTCAACTTCGATGCCCTCGTCCTCCAGATCCTTCCGCAATCGTGCTTGCAGTTCCGCCTTTTGTCCTGTTCCGGGCAATCGTCGAGATTCCAATTCATCCCTCAATTGAGGTATCCTTAGGTCGGCAAACTTTACCATTGTCCACGGTCACTCTGCGATCCCACTTCTGACACCAATTATTACGTTTTTCCTCCGCACAAGACCGTTTAACTATGTCCAGTTTAAAACTATACATTTCTTCGCGCGAGTTCGACCACTGGATCACAAGGGTGCTTCATTGTTTTTAAGGACAACCTCTGTTTTCCTCCGTTAAATTCCTCAATCCGTGTTCTCTAGCTCTCTTTTTGAATCTCCTTGTGTATCAATGCAAACTCAACGTTCCAACGATCAGCAATTGATTTTCCCACGTGTTTTCTTTTTGTCGATCCGTCTGCTTCTGACGTTTCTGTCAGTTTTGTGTATTCTCCAGTATTCCTCTAGATGGCTCCAGAATCGGTGTGTTGATGTCGTATTAGTTGGCTTAAGGCTCGGTGCGACGCCATGTGGTCACGCTAACGGTTGACAAGTGTGTCGGTTTTGAATTTGTAACAATATAACAACAGAAGTACGTGTAAACCTGCCCGAAACAATAAAAAAACCTATACTAAATAGTGAAAATCGTGTTTTATTTGTCTCTTGGTGAATGGTTGCATTAAACAATAGGACTACGGAAAGCATTGCCGTATGTAAGGATTGAGGTTTGCCGCGCACTGTTCACGCCATATCAATCATTTAACAAAGACAATTCAATTCGTAATCAACTGTGTGCGCGTGGTAGAAACCCTATCCTGGTAAGCGGGGCACTTTTATCCTGTCGTTGTGTCCGGTGAACTATTTACAGCGATTCGCGATGGGGACTGAAGTGAATCAGCCCCGTACGCCGGTGCAACCTACTTCTTCCCTACAATTTTATTATGATTTTTGAGTGTGATTTTTGGTTTTTTTGTTTTGTTTTATAGAGTTTTTCAATTAATTATATACACATATTTTTAAATTGTTTTATCATATTGCTACGTAATTTCGATTTTACGTTGATCGACTTCCTCGGTTCGATCTCTGGATTGTGAATAATCCAAATAAAACTCCAAAGTTTGTTCTTTTTACTTCTCTAGCTTCATCATTTTCGTTATTACTTTTCACGCTTGTTAGTTTTTCCAAATCCCATTATTGACTGACACTTATTATTCCGCTGTCAGTTTGCCTGCTTCTCTATGTCGTCTATCTCGCGCTAGATGTCGCGTTTAAATCCTTCCCTGCTATTCACTTCGGTTGTAAATTCGTCACAATATGTGGATTTTTGTCTATACTGATAAATTAAAATTAAAAGAACTAGAAAATAGAAACAGGAAGAAAATAAGGAGAAAAAGCGTTTAAGCCTATAAGGCATTACATCCAAGGAGGAAGTCTAGTCCAGACGGCACAAACATACACACACACCGACCAAAGCGCAAATTATCAGACGCCGAAGACGTGATCTGCGTTTACTGCCGCATTCAAGACCTATCGGTCTTATATAATTTCTTTCCCACCATCCATCCAAGTAGTTAGAGAACATTTGAAGTAACCCTGTCCACACTATCCTTAGATACCTCCCCTCCCTTTCTTTTTCAGATATCTCGAGACCGAGCCCAACATCCTCATGGATCTGGGTGATTCTGGTTATCGCAAGATGACCAGAAGCCAGAGACAAGATGAAGGACACATTTGTCCTTGTCTCGCTTAAGTCGGCCTCTCGCCACTCCTTCTTTATTATTTTTTTTTATGTCTAGTCCTATCCTCGGCATTAAGCTACCACCAGGAAGGATGAAAAACATGTCTGTTTAATGTATCTTGTTCGCTAATTGCTGTACTAAAACATAAGTAGAGGTAACGCCTCTGGGGGAATACACCCATTCTGGAGCGCACTCTCCACATACATGTCATTGGGATAGTTTGCTCCCGATATAACATCGTTTTCACTGCCCATTGCTCTTACAGTGTGACCGCGAATGATTTTAATTAAGAAATCATCTATCCTGTTTAGCCCTGATTTGTTATACTGGACTTTAATAGGATAGAACTTCTTGTATGGAGACTCTGGTGTTCTGTAAAGTCCGAAGCAAGCACGCAAACACAGCCTCTCGAACATCTGGAACCTTTCCATGTATGATGGCGATATGTTGTACCATATCGGGCAACCACAAACTAGCACTGGTCAGATGAAACCCGAGTATGAAATAAGTTTCACTCTGTGATCAAGAAGGCTACTTCGGAATAGACTTCTTTTCATCGTATATGCGCTTTTTGCGGAAGAGAGGGTCCTTACTACGTGCTTGTTAAAGAATAAAAACTGATCGAGCCAAATACCAAGGTATCTGACTTCAGTTTTTACTTGTAGTGGAAGATTACTGTTCCCTAGAATGCATTTTTTTTCCAATTGCGGTTCGTATCCCGCGATGCCCCGGAGAGGGGCGTACGGAAAAGAATAATTTCGGTTTTCTGGAAGTTAATCTTTAATTTACAATCATCGCAATAATGCTTGATATGATTGAAGTCATCTTGAAGGAGTCTGTTGACGACGTTTATTTTTTCTCCCGTTCTGTATACTACAATGTCATCAGCGTATGCAATGGCATTGTTGAGAGAACCCAATAGATCGCTAGTGTAAATGTTAAAAAGAATAGGAGAATTCATTGCTCTCTGCTTTAAGCCGTTTTTAATGTGGAAAGTCTTGTTGGAGAGTATGCCTCCAGATTACAACAAATGTTTTGTCCATTATCATATTGTAGGTAATGTACAGCAGATATTCGGGCATACCCAGGTTTGTTAATTTATATACAACTACTTCTAACCATACGGTGTCGAAGGCTTTTTTAAAGTCAACCAAGCAGGCGGCTGTACATTGTCGATTTGCTTTGTTCCACTGCATATCTGAAATAAGTTTTGTTGCAGCATGAACCGTGTGATGGCACTACTCCCTCCTCAGTAACTTTGTTACGATCAGCTTCGTATGTGAACGATGGAGCGAACGGGAGACGTCGGAGCAGGCGAGTGTGCCTGGTGCTCTATGCGGAAGTCGTGATCGTGTCGTGAAGTTCGGTTTACTATGGGAGTGTGTTTTGTGTGTACAGATCACATCGTAGTCACCAATTATAGCGTTTGGGATGATAGTGAAGAACGTGAGATTCGAACTGACGCTATGACAGTTAGAATCACCAAAAATTGAACCAAAACGCAACCCATCAGCCCACCGCCGTGTGTACGAATTCGATTTCTAAACTCAAGTTCATTCGACTGATGTGGATTTGTTATGTTATCGCTATGGTATACGGCTCCGATGCATTTTCTTATTCGATTTTCGTTCGGTGTTCTTCACTATTTGCTTGTGTATTGTGTGTGTATCTGTTAGAAACGCTACACGTTGTTTAGAGCGTTGTTGAACAGAATGGTGTAAATTTCCACTGCTTCAAGAGGCAACTGCTTTAGAACAACATTGGGGATGTTATCTATTCTGGACGATTTTTTGTTTTTAGTAGATCGAAGGATGTCCTTAAGTTCATCCTTGCGCAAGTTAAGGATAGCCACATTACCACACTACACACGGCACCATTATCCAAACATCAAACAATCATCATGGGTCAACACTTATCTTCGCACAGGGCACCATCCTCATGAGTCAACGCCGAACGCTTATCTACGACCCAGACATCGCATAGACGCTCTAAAAGCATCATAGGTCAACAAAGACCTAAGACAATTATCTTCGCACACGGCACAATTCTCATGGGTTAACACGGGACGCTCTTCTGTGACCCAGCAATCGGATAAATATGAGCAATCTAAACGAAGACGCATATATTCTTATTGGAAACACCCATCGGCATAGCCGCAACATAATTATTAAATTTAAGTAGCCCTAAATGTTAAGGAAAAATAAAATTATATTTTTGAATTCAAATACGATCGGACTACCTAATTCGCACGAAAATATTCGTATTTTCATTTCTAACGGGGAGTCCTCTCTATTGTTTTCACTGAAGACGATGAAACAGCGATTTTCGAGACGCCAGTTATGAAGTTGATTACGCAGCGCACTATGAGCTTGGAGGGCACTGTTTTTGAGATCAATGTTCGAGTGAGTGGATTCATTCTCCATGTACACTGCCTCGAAACAAGCACCAATTGGGTTCGCTTTCTCTTGCGGTTCTTTGACTAATATTAGCTCTTCGTAGGAGTTAATGCGCTCAGGGGAAAGGCCTGCGTTCATCAGTATTTGACAATTCTCGGGAGTTCGCGGGACTCTCAAGCATTGGATGTCATTGTGACCTTTTCGTCTGAAATTAATTTGTGCGAACATATTCGTTCCACTGGCTTGAATGGCTCGAATTCTGTTGTGTGATCGATCGATTAGTGCATCAATGTCGCACCACCTAAGATGTAGTCAGATCGACTCTCTGAATCGGGATCTGGATAAAGTCCTGCACTGGGGAAAGGCCAATCTCGTCGACTTCAATGCATGGAAGACACAGTATGCAACATTCACAAAGAAAAGTGGATCATCGGTCTCATAGTTGATGATGGGTGGCTAGGCCCTCGAATCTGGGGAAAGCTTGAAATTGCTCTGCGTCAAGGTCTGTGGGAATGTATCGTGGCATAAACACGTGCCAAACTTCGCCAGGTCCTCCTCTGGGAAACTGAGTTATTTTTTAGAGCCAAGAAATATTTTCCTCTGGCTTAACTTCTTCTCCTGTATAAATCCCAAATTAGACCAGCGCTCGAATATTGCTCTCATATTTGGAGCTCTTCTCCTAAGCATACCCTCCACCTACTTGAGAGCATACAGAGACGAACGATCCCCCTGATCGAGGACTCGACGCCGACAATGGGACTGCAGTCGCTATCACATCGAAAACGCGTAGCCGACCTCTGTGTGATATTATCACGGGTATTGTTCCGCGCAATTCGGTGTCAGCCATATAGGTTCGTCTCTCCCGAGAGAAGTATATTCAAAAAAAAAAGCGAAAATGTAAAAACTGCAGATACACACTTCGAACGCATTATGTATGGAGAGCAAACTAACGATTTAGTAAATTCGGTTATGGTAAGAGTGATAACGATGCACTCCAACAATCGATGGGTATCCTGTGCGGTTCGAAAACGTTCCCGACCATACGAACAGCAGGAACATTAACAACTGAATATATCAACCCAGGAACTAGAAGAAATGTTAGAAGACAGTAGCCGAAGAACCAGGAATGTCTTAAAAGTGGCGATAGTTTTAGTCTGTAAGCACATCCAAAATGTTGAGTATGAAGTAAGTCGGGCATCAAGTAGGCTCGGCCAACTTTTATCTTTTGCATTTGTAAATAGCGGAAAAGAAGGAACAAAAAAGGATTATTTAATTCCAAAACTTAACTGTCTTGTTCAGATAAGTATATTTTTGAGTTCCAGTCGGAGCAGTCAGCTCATTTTGGAAATAACTTAGTATATAAAATGGGCAACCTTTTATATTTTAGCATTAGTCATATGTCAATTGATGTATTTTTTTTTTTTTGAATCGCATGGTTACAACTTAAAAATAAATCTCTAAAGCTTTCCAAGTTTGTGTTCCATGCGTTTATACCTTTAAAAATCTTATACGACAACAAATCACACGTATAAAACTGAACCAAAAAAAAAATCGGCCGAATATCATTTACATACAATTTTGAGTTTAACGTGTAAAGACCTATTATAGGATTTTTATATATATAAAGAAAATATATAAAAAGAAGACACCAAATTTATCGTAAAGAAATTACAGACGAAGCTCTCCGTTTTTACACCATACACTATTATAAAAAAATTAACCCTTTTCGAGAATATCTGAGAAAAAGTTGTACGATGGATAAAAAGTTAAAATCTCAACCTACCGTCTTTGATGATATCCGAGCGAGAGATATAAAAACAGTAAAAAAATATATGGATGAGTATGAATCCAGTTCGGAAGAAGAAGAACTTGACGATAGTGCAATTATAGGTTGGTCCATTTTAAATTACATTCTATTCTCTTAATGATACTATATCCTCTATAGATAAGCTGTGTAAAAATTATGATGGAGAAACTGACCAACTTCAGAAAACGGCAGCATTCCTGGAGAACCTGCTTCACTCCGGCTCGGCGACATGCCTAATTTGCATAGGCTCTATAAAACGCACAGATAAAATTTGGTCATGCAATTATTGCTATTGTATCTTTCATCTGTTATGCGTAAAGCGATGGGGAAATGATAGCGTAGCGCTATTAAAAAACAAAGGGACTGAGGAACAGGGCTACTACAACAATGTAGGCGAATATATACCAAAGAAAATTAAGGTGATTAAATGGTCATGTCCACAATGTCGCACTGATTATGCACCCGAAAGAATTCCTTCGTTATATATGTGCTTTTGTGGCAAGGAAGAAAATCCTACTGTTCAAGATTGGTTATTGCCTCATTCGTGCGGTGAGCCATGTGAAAAGAGTTTGCAACCAGATTGTGGTCATAAATGTCGACTACTCTGCCACCCAGGTAAATATACAATTATTTGTTTATGGCACTTTTTTAAATTTCCAAATAGGCCCATGTCCTCCATGTGCGCAAAATGTGCACTCCAGCTGCTTATGTGGCAAATCAAATCCAAAAGTGATGAGATGTTTTCAAAAAATTTGGACTTGTGAGAAGAAGTGTGTGGAACGTCTAACATGTGGTAAGCATGTATGTAATCAAATTTGCCATCAGCCGGGACAGTGTCCACCCTGCAAACAAAGGAGTCTTCGCAGCTGTGTATGTGGCAGTGTAAAGTTAATGGTTGATTGCTTCAGGGAAGCATGGCACTGTGAGACTGTGAGTAAAATGTTAAATCTAGTGAAAAGTGATTCCATAAAATGAAATTCTAGGTTTGTAATAAAGAATATAGTTGCGGACATCATCGTTGCGAAAAGATATGCCACGACGGCGCCTGCGGAGATTGTCCTCTTAGTCTTCCCAGAACTTGCCCTTGTGGAAAAACGGTTAATATCACACTTAGTATAACTACCTCACATCGTATAGAATTTGCTTTTTGGTTTTGTAGATGAAGATGGCACCATGTAACGAGCCAATAGAAACTTGCGATGAAACCTGTCAAAAGTTACTCCTTTGTGGAAAACATTACTGCAACCAAAGGTGTCATAAGGGCGAATGCAGTTTGGTACGTAAAATTTAACTTTTAAAATGAAATACAGCAATTTTCCACATTTGTGTGGTTCGACTAAACAATGATACTCCCTGCGTGCCGGTATGTGTGAAGTTAACTTTTAACGTGAAGGGAAGTGTATACTCGGGGTGTCGTGGGTACTGTATGAAAATATTTGGAGAGTTGAAATGCATTCAGTTGAGCAACACCTATAAGAGGGAGGTACGAAGGAAGCATGGTGCCTATGCTTTAATTGTGGTATTAAAAGACACACTTGGTTCCAATCGGCTTCAGTGCTGGTACTTCTATCCTACCAAGCGCGCGTAGCGTCGTTTTGGATGTTAGTTTGATGAGGTGAAGTATTTTTTGATCTCATTAGAGATTCTATACACAAGGCCACATTGTTCACAGCATTAAAATATTGTCATTCCAATTATGAGCTGAATTAATCCGAATGGCAAGAGTCGATAAATCGTTTGCTTGTACCAAGCGGGTGCTCTCTATCGATAATAGATATGTATTAGATTTTCTCTTGATTTAACTCGGTTATAGATAATGTTGAGATCGGAATCAGCATGTCCTGTTCTTTGATAATGCGGTTCGAAGAGGTTGGTCTAACATTCGCGAATGAAAACGAGAAACGAAAGGTGATGTATTAGTTAAACAAGTGAGTTGGGTCATGAAAAGTAGTCAAGAGATCGTTTGTAAACATGAGGAATGGAGAGGATGAAGGTATGGGATCCCAAATAACACCAGCTTTAATTTGATTGGAGGCAGATTAGGCGTCTTCAAAATAGTTTCTTATCAATTTTAACAACAAGTTCGTAGGAATCCAATTTTAACAATAAGGCTCATTACTAAATTTTGACGAGTGCTTTTGAGGTAACCAGTACAACAACATAGTGCATCGATTGACTCTAGATCCACATTGTTGGTCACGAAAGAGTTTTTTTTTCAGGTCTTTCGAAAGATAAGAGGCCAGTCAGTGACTCCATAAAACTTGACAGTACAGAAATCTGCCCCAAAACTATTAAATATCTAGATATATATCATCATCATCATCATCGGCACTACAACCGGGATCGGGTCTCGGCCTTATTTAACAAATTTCTCCACCGGTCCCGATTTCGAGCCGATGTCATCCAGTTTGGCATTCCCAGGCTCTGGGCATCTTGGTCTACTCCATCTCTCCATCGCAGACAAGGTCTGCCGCGCTGTCTCCTTCCATACATCCTGGCACAAAGAACTTTTCGAGCAGGCTCCTCTTCGCTCATTCAAGCTAGATGTCCCGCCCGCCGGAGTCTAGCGAGCTTGATTTTTCTTACAACATTAGCTTCAAGGTAGATTGCGTACAAGTCATGGTTGTAGCGTCTCCGGAATCGTCCTCTCTCACATACGGGGCCAACAATCCTCCTTAAGACCTTCCTCTCGAACGCGGCTAAGAGTTCAGAATGCCTTTTATTGAGCACCCAATTCTCGGATCCATACATGAGTACTGGTAAGACTATAAGTCTTGTACAGTAGTAACTTAAAGGATTGCACTACTACAAATTCGTGCCCCACTACCCTGATAGTTTGACCAACGTTAGGCCTTCTCTTCACAGAAGTTGCCACTATGTACTTAGTTTCCCCCTCATTAATATGCAGCTCCAGTTTTTGTGCCGCCTGTTCGATCTGGGTTAAGGAGTCCTGTACAGCCGAATCGAATCTACCGATGATGTCGAAGTCATCTGCGTAGGCAAGTATCTAGCAGGACTTGGTGACAATAGGACCTCTAATTGTAACGCCAGAGTCACGGATTGCTTTCTCCAACGCCAGCTTGAAGATGAGTCAGGCCAGACCATCCCAATGTCGGAGTCCATTGGTATTGTTGCGAGCTTAGGGTTCGCTGGATTAATTATTTTTAATAAATAAGAGATAACAACCGTTACTTTTACCGTACACAACGAGTTCTTGACTTATCGCGTACTTGACTGCTTACTTCTTACTTCTTTTTACTATCTACTTGTCTCCATGATCTGTGTGCGACGTATTTATACCGTTTCCTCACATTCTGATTCGGTGTTTCGTTTCCGTCCGTCCCATAGCCTTGAATGTTCTATTGTTCATAGCCTCCAGTTTTCCAGTACTTTATAGAATATTCTAGTACTTTGTTTCGGACTTTCTCGAATATTCTAGTACTGATTGTCATATGCGTCACAATATTTATTGGTTTGGACAGCAATCCCACTATTTTTACTTGACTAGTTACGTTGGTCATGGTCAACCTACAAAGTCGTATCAATTTGTTTGAAATGCCGAACTCTCTCATGACAATATATAGTTCTACCCTGGCTATGCTGGCGTAGGCGGCCTTAAAGTCTATAAATAGATGATATAATGGAATCTTAAATGCCAGACATTTTTCCATCGCCTGCCTAAGGGTGGATATCTGATCAACCGTTGATTTGCCTGGGATGAAGTCACACTGATATTGACCAATGATGGCTTTAGCGTATGGGGCTATCCGATCTTGTAGGATAGTGGAGAGTATCTTATAGGCGGTACTCAGCAATGTTATATATATATATATATTGTAGCGAGCTTAGGGTTCGCTGGATTAATTATTTTGAATGTATCCATTGCTACCTCGTTCAGAAATTCCGTAGTCATATTTGTATAAGCCAAGTTTGCCAATCGCTCAATGTCTGCCTGCAACTGTTGAAGATTTTCTCCAGGCTTCTGCATTCTGCTCCGCAGTTGCATGCGGTAGACCTGCTGCATGTGGTTGTCGCCATACCTAGCTTCAAGGCCGTCTCTTACCGCTTGGAAATCTGTTTGCTTCTCTGCTGGTATGGTTTGAAGCAATTCTGCAGCCGCCCCGCGGAGTGACAAGATTAGTGATGTTGACTTTTGCTCATCCGACCACTTATTATAATTGGCCGCGGCATCAAACTGACGTATAAATACGGAGAAGGGTCCCGTTCCATCGAAGGTTGGCGGTTGCATCCCTGTATCTTTGTACTCATGTTGATTGCTAGGCGATGTCTTATTTCTCTCAAAACACAGGTCTCGTTTTGATTCGTATTATTTCATCGATGACTTTTAGATCCAGATTTTCTACTTCGTTCCGAATTTCTTCCTTAAAGTGTTGAAAATTACATTTCATCCACTGCGTTTGGGCATCCAGCTTTGTATTAACATCTGCAGCTTGCGCGTCCAATTTTGAATTTTGGGCGTCGAATTTTGAATTTTGGGCATCCACCTTTGCATTAACATCTGCAGCTTGCGAGTCCAATTTTGAATTTTGGGCGTCGAATTTTGAATTTACGGTGTCGAATTTTGAATTTTGGGCATCCAACTTTGCATTAACATCTGTAGCTTGCGCGTCTAATTTTATCATCATCACCCTGAGCATCTCCGAAATGTCCAACTGTGGCGAACTCTTCTCCGTTACATTGGCCCCATCTTGACTCGGTGTTTCTTCTCCATCCGGACATTCTGGCGCAATCGCAAAAACATATGTGTCAACTACAAAACCCTCTTCCTCCATTGCTGCTTGTAGACGCTGTCGAAGAATTTGCTTCTGTCTGCTATCCAGATTCCGGTCCTCAAGTTCCTTCTTCAACTCAGGAACTCCAAATGTCGATCTGACATCGTCTCAACACACTTTCATACACTTATTCACTTAAACAATAATTAATCCCACTTCTGACACCAATTGTAGCGAGCTTAGGGTTCGCTGGATTAATTATTTTGAATAAATAAGAGCCGTTAAATTGATTTCTGAATTAATATAACACTTTATTAGTCCGTTAATCACAACCGTTACTTTTTACCGTACACAACTATTTCTTGACTTATCGCTTTCGTACTTATCGCGTATTTTACTTCTTCACTGCTTACTTATTACTTTCTGCTTATCGCTTGCTTCACTTCCTTTTTATAACTTAACTCCCGATCTCCGTGCGACGTATTTATACCGTTTTTCCTCATTCTGATTTGGTGTATCGTTTCCGTCCGTTCCATAGTCTTGAATGTTCTATTCCAGTTTTCCAGTACTTCCTAAAATAATCTAGTACTTTGTTTCGGACTTTCTCGAAGATTCCAGTACTGATTGTCATATGCGTCACAATATATAGTTGCTGCACACTGTGATATCTCCTTTCTTATGTATGTGGCAAATTATACCACGACGACAATCTTCCGGCATCTCGTCTTGCTCCCATACGTGCACCACGATCTCATGAATTGCGTGATATAACCCAGTCCCTCCTTGTTTGATTAGCTCAACTGGTATGCCATCAGCTCCAGGGGCTTTATTTGATTTGAGCTGTCTTATGGCTTTTAATGGTTTTTCAATGCTTGGTGGCAGCAGCATTTGGTATTGATCTTGCATTGGTGGAGCCTCCAATTCTTCTGTGAGACAATTTCGCAATTCATTGAAGTGCACTTCCCATCGCCCCAGAATGCCTTCGGGATCGGTGAGCAGATTACCCTCTTTATCCTTGCAGTAAGTGCAGCGTGATGTGTACCGCGTCATACTACGGATTATTTGGTAGAACTTCCGCGCCTGGTGTGGACCTCGCTCTCTGCTTTTCTCTATTTCACAGACAAGTTTTTTTTTTCCAGACACTTTACTTTTGTCTGTGGAGCCTTTTTTCAGATCGTCTGAGCTCTTTGTATTTCTCCTTGCGTACCCGCGTCCTATGAGACTGCTGCTTTGCCCGGTATGCAGCATTCTTACGCTCAGTCGCTAGTTTGCACTCATCATCACACCAGTCGCTCCGATCTCTACGACTAGTGCCTAAGATGGAGTTGGCAGTACTGTCGACAGTATTCTTAAGGCGTGTCCATTTCTCTTCTACGCCCGGCATTCTGGCCCCAGGACTTACTCTCCCTCCATCGAGCTCTTCGAGAACGAATCGTAACGCATGACCAAAGTGTTACTGGTATTGTCATTGCGTAAGGCAGCCGTGTTGATTTGAACCTGATACGCGGATGCAATATGTCTCCGTAAGGCAATCCGCGCTCGGAAAACTACCAACAAGATAGGGATCCGATTCGACGTTGGCACCTCGGTACATTCGTACCGTCATCAGGCTCGAGGAGTGTCGGCGTTCTATCAACACGTGGTCAATTTGGTTGGGAGTGGCTCCATCAGGTGATACCCAGGTGGCTTTGTGGATATCCTTACTCGGAAACCTGGTACTTGCAACGACCAAGTTTTTCGATTCTACCAGTTCGATGACTCGTAGTCCATTGTCATTAGTGTTCTCATGCAAACTATGAGAACCTGCGTAGTGCCTGAAAACCGGCTCCCGGCCTATTTTCGAATTCAAATCACCAAGAACGATTTTCACATCGTATCTTGGGCAGGCATTGAGTGCCCGTTCGACGTTCTCGTAGTATTCTTCTTTTTCGTCGTCAGGGGACTCCTCTGTAGGTCCGTGAACATTTATGAGGCTTATGTTCTTAAACTTGCCTCGCAGGCGAAGAGTGCATAGCCTTTCGTTTATTGCATAAAGCCGATGATGGCAGGCTTCAGTTTTTGGCTGACTAGAAAGCCTACCCCGAGCACATGATGTTTTGTATGACAGCTGTAATAAATGTCATACTCGTTTCTTTGAACAACAGCACTCCCCGTCCATCTTATTTCTTGTAATGCTGTTATGTCAGCCCTGTATTCTGACAGGGTATCGGCTAGCTGCTGTGCAGCTCGTGCTCTGTATAGTGAGCGGACGTTCCATGAGAAAATTCTTAAATCGTTTAGCCATTTTCGTTTCCGTGGTCGTCATGGTGTATCCGGTCCATATCCGAGGCTTGTTAAATTTGCCATAATAATTCGTTTTTACTGGCATGGTTATTAGCCTTGCGCCAACCTTTCTCAGGATGTCGCTGCATGTATTCGTTCACTACTTGGCGGGTGCCACAGTAGCTATCCAGGGGTGTCACGTGGAGATTGCATGTCAACTTGGATTGAACAGGGACAAGGATCGTCCTGGCCTTCGCCGGGTTGAAAGCAATCAGTAACTTTGCCCTGTATGTTCGCCCCCACGTTCCACACGCGGCGGTGGACTGAGTTATTGAAATATTGGTTCTATCTTTTACTGATTTCAACCATCATAGCGTTGGTTCGAATCGCACCTCTACACTATCCTCCCAAAAACGCTGTAATACTGTTTGTCAGTTGATCAGAGATGTACCTAGGATAAAACGCTGGTTTACCAATTCTACTTGAAGATGTCTTAAGGGGTAATATCACCACTAAATTTCACGTGATTTTCTGTTTGCCCACCGTAGCATTCGCGAAATAGGTTTATTGGAGCCGTAAGAAGTGTGATGGGCAAGCAAATAGAACAGGTTTCGCAGGTTACGGGGGTTAGTGTAAAATGTAATGGAGGAGAGCAGACTGGGGCAATTGATTGAACGTGAGAGAAGACGGTGGCTTCTCGATAGTATAGTGGTTAGTATACCCGCCTGTCAAGCGGGAGACCGGGGTTCGATTCCTCGTCGAGGAGCCTCTGGCGCAAGACTAATGACCTTGCCCGGAAAAAAACAAATCATTATGGAAAATTTAACAAGCCTCAGGACTTGCTAAATAAGGCCAAGACCATAGATGATATAATGGAATCTTAAATGCCAGACATTTTTCCATCGCCTGCCTAAGGGTGGATATCTGATCAACCGTTGATTTGCCTGGGATGAAGTCACACTGATATTGACCAATGATGGCTTTAGCGTATGGGGCTATCCGATCTTGTAGGATAGTGGAGAGTATCTTATAGGCGGTACTCAGCAATGTTATATATATATATATTGTAGCGAGCTTAGGGTTCGCTGGATTAATTATTTTGAATGTATCCATTGCTACCTCGTTCAGAAATTCCGTAGTCATATTTGTATATATTTGCCAATCGCTCAATGTCTGCCTGCAACTGTTGAACATTTTCTCCAGGCTTCTGCATTCTGCTCCGCAGTTGCATGCGGTAGACCTGCTGCATGTGGTTGTCGCCATACCTAGCTTCAAGGCCGTCTCTTACCGCTTGGAAATCTGTTTGCTTCTCTGCTGGTATGGTTTGAAGCAATTCTGCAGCCGCCCCGCGGAGTGACAAGATTAGTGATGTTGACTTTTGCTCATCCGACCACTTATTATAATTGGCCGCGGCATCAAACTGACGTATAAATACGGAGAAGGGTCCCGTTCCATCGAAGGTTGGCGGTTGCATCCCTGTATCTTTGTACTCATGTTGATTGCTAGGCGATGTCTTATTTCTCTCAAAACACAAGTCTCGTTTTGATTCGCATTATTTCATCGATGACTTTTAGATCCAGATTTTCTACTTCGTTCCGAATCTCTTCCTTAAAGTGTTGAAAATTACATTTCATCCACTGCGTTTGGGCATCCAACTTTGCATTAACATCTGCAGCTTGCGCGTCCAATTTTGAATTTTGGGCGTCGAATTTTGAATTTTGGGCATCCAACTTTGCATTAACATCTGCAGCTTGCGCGTCCAATTTTGAATTTTGGGCATCCAACTTTGCATTAACATCTGCAGCTTGGGCGTCCAATTTTGAATTTTGGGCGTCGAATTTTGAATTTACGGTGTCGAATTTTGAATTTTGGGCATCCAACTTTGCATTAACATCTGTAGCTTGCGCGTCTAATTTTATCATCATCACCCTGAGCATCTCCGAAATGTCCAACTGTGGCGAACTCTTCTCCGTTACTTTGGCCCCATCTTGACTCGGTGTTTCTTCTCCATCCGGACATTCTGGCGCAATCGCAAAAACATATGTGTCGACATCAATACCCTCTTCCTCCATTGCTGCTTGTAGACGCTGTCGAAGAATTTGCTTCTGTCCTCTGCTGTCCAGATTCCGGTCCTCAAGTTCCTTCTTCAACTCAGGAACGCGAAGATCCTCCAAATGTCGATCTGACATCGTCTCAACACACTTTCATACACTTATTCACTTAAACAATAATTAATCCCACTTCTGACACCAATTGTAGCGAGCTTAGGGTTCGCTGGATTAATTATTTTGAATAAATAAGAGCCGTTAAATTGATTTCTGAATTAATATAACACTTTATTAGTCCGTTAATCACAACCGTTACTTTTTACCGTACACAACTATTTCTTGACTTATCGCTTTCGTACTTATCGCGTATTTTACTTCTTCACTGCTTACTTATTACTTTCTGCTTATCGCTTGCTTCACTTCCTTTTTATAACTTAACTCCCGATCTCCGTGCGACGTATTTATACCGTTTTTCCTCATTCTGATTTGGTGTATCGTTTCCGTCCGTTCCATAGTCTTGAATGTTCTATTCCAGTTTTCCAGTACTTCCTAAAATAATCTAGTACTTTGTTTCGGACTTTCTCGAAGATTCCAGTACTGATTGTCATATGCGTCACAATATATCTGTCCCTCCTTGTTTGATTAGCTCAGCTGGTATGCCATCAGCTCCAGGGGCTTTATTTGATTTGAGCTGTCTTATGGCTTTTAATGGTTCTTCAATGCTTGGTGGCAGCAGCATTTAGTATTGATCTTGCATTGGTGGAGCCTCCGATTCTTCTGTGAGACCATTTCGCAATTCATTGAAGTGCACTTCCCATCGCCCCAGAATGCCTTCGGGATCGGTGAGCAGATTACCCTCTTTATCCTTGCAGTAAGTGCAGCGTGATGTGTACCGCGTCATACTACGGATTATTTGGTAGAACTTCCGCGCCTGGTGTGGACCTCGCTCTCTGCTTTTCTCTATTTCACAGACAAGTTTTTTTTTCCAGACACTTTACTTTTGTCTGTGGAGCCTTTTTTCAGATCGTCTGAGCTCTTTGTATTTCTCCTTGCGTACCCGCGTCCTATGAGACTGCTGCTTTGCCCGGTATGCAGCATTCTTACGCTCAGTCGCTAGTTTGCACTCATCATCAAACCAGTCGCTCCGATCTCTACGACTACTGCCTAAGATGGAGTTGGCAGTACTAATGACAGTATTCTTAAGGCGTGTCCATTTCTCTTCTACGCCCGGCATTCTGGCCCCAGGACTTACTCTCCCTCCATCGAGCTCTTCGAGAACGAATCGTAACGCATGACCAAAGGTGTTACTGGTATTGTCATTGCGTAAGGCAGCCGTGTTGATTTGAACCTGATCCGCGGATGCAATATGTCTCCGTAAGGCAATCCGCGCTCGGAAAACTGTACCAACAAGATAGGGATCCGATTCGACGTTGGCACCTCGGTACATTCGTACCGTCATCAGGCTCGAGGAGTGTCGGCGTTCTATCAACACGTGGTCAATTTGGTTGGGAGTGGCTCCGTCAGGTGATACCCAGGTGGCTTTGTGGATATCCTTACTCGGAAACCTGGTACTTGCAACGACCAAGTTTTTCGATTCTACCAGTTCGATGACTCGTAGTCCATTGTCATTAGTGTTCTCATGCAAACTATGAGAACCTGCGTAGTGCCTGAAAACCGGCTCCCGGCCTATTTTCGAATTCAAATCACCAACAACGATTTTCACATCGTATCTTGGGCAGGCATTGAGTGCCCGTTCGACGTTCTCATAGTATTCTTCTTTTTCGTCGTCAGGGGACTCCTCTGTAGGTCCGTGAACATTTATGAGGCTTATGTTCTTAAACTTGCCTCGCAGGCGAAGAGTGCATAGCCTTTCGTTTATTGCATAAAGCCGATGATGGCAGGCTTCAGTTTTTGGCTGACTAGAAAGCCTACCCCGAGCACATGATGTTTTGCATGACAGCTGTAATAAATGTCATACTCGTTTCCTTGAATAACAGCACTCCCCGTCCATCTCATTTCTTGTAATGCTGTTATGTCAGCCCTATATTCTGACAGGGTATCGGCTAGCTGCTGTGCAGCTCGTGCTCTGTATAGTGAGCGGACGTTCCATGAGAAAATTCTTAAATCGTTTAGCCATTTTCGTTTCCGTGGTCGTCATGGTGTATCCGGTCCATATCCGAGGCTTGTTAAATTTTCCATAATAATTCGTTTTTACTGGCATGGTTATTAGCCTTGCGCCAACCTTTCTCAGGATGTCGCTGCATGTATTCGTTCACTACTTGGCGGGTGCCAAAGTAGCTATCCAGGGGTGTCACGTGGAGATTGCATGTCAACTTGGATTGAACAGGGACAAGGATCGTCCTGGCCTTCGCCGGGTTGAAAGCAATCAGTAACTTTGCCCTGTATGTTCGCCCCCACGTTCCACACGCGGCGGTGGACTGAGTTATTGAAGTTTTGGTTCTATCTTTTACTGATTTCAACCATCATAGCGTTGGTTCGAATCGCACCTCTACACTATCCTCCCAAAAACGCTGTAATACTGTTTGTCAGTTGATCAGAGATATACCTAGGATAAAACACTGGTTTACCAATTCTACTTGAAGATGTCTTAAGGGGTAATATCACCACTAAATTTCACTTCAAATTTCACGTGATTTTCTGTTTGCCCACGTAGCATTCGCGAAATAGGTTTATTGGAGCCGTAAGAAGTGTGATGGGCAAGCAAATAGAACAGGTTTCGCAGGTTACGGGGGTTAGTGTAAAATGTAATGGAGGAGAGCAGACTTGGGCAATTGATTGAACGTGAGAGAAGACGGTGGATGAAGAGGATGTCGGCATGAATTCTCCGCTCTTCAAGTGTGTTAAGGATAATTAGATGGGGACGGCTTGTGTATGAAGGTAGAATCAGAGGATTTTCCTAATTCAATCCTCGGAGGGCAAACGTAAAAAACGGCGTTGCACGCTTTCGATTCTGTGGATGTGGGACGAATAGTAAGGAGACCAAGCCTGACTAGCATATTCAAGAAGCGGAGGGACAAAGGATATGTAGAGCGATTCGGAAACGTAGGGGATAGAGAATTCTTTCGATCAGCGTTTCACAAAACCAAGGGCAGAGTTGGCATTGAGGATAATAATAATCCTTCTTATGCTGTTCTCTTTTTACCAATTCTGTATCAGAGGAATCTGCCTCGGAGTCAGATGAATATAAAGTTCTAGGCATTTTTCCGAGTGTCAAAATCATCAACGCTATAATACTAACGGATAAATGATAAAATTTTCAAATTCAAAAATTTTGGGATAACTTACCAAATACAAATCTATAGCGTTTGCGACGATATACGGCTTTAATGGATGTGCTTTTGGTGGTGTTGTTCTTTACTAGTCGTGTGTATCTGCTAGACACGCCACAAATCTCTTCTTTATATATCAAATTTAAAAAACAGTTTTACTAGACCCTTCTAGCAATTGCATAAAACTACTAATAACTACTAATTTACGCGTTTACTTCGTGGAATAAACTAGACGCAAGCCGCTGATAACGGAAACAAGCAGATAGCGAAACAAGTACCGCCAGATGAATAAACAAGTTAACGAAAAAGTGCGATGGATTGAATGTGTTAAGGCAAAACACCTGGAAGATATCACACTTTCAAATCGACCAAACAAAAAACGCCGAATACATTTTTCTCAACCAATGTTTACTTTAAGTTTGTTTGTTTATACCAATTTGCCTATTGGCAAAATTTTGAATGATGTACATATAAAAATGTGATAAAAAATGTTAAGTCTTACAAACGCATCCAAGTATTTATTTTTAATCATCCTAAATCTGATTGGTTTGCTTGTAGTGCTTAATCGTTACCAAAAAGACATGTCGCTGCCGTATGCATGAGAGAGAACTACCTTGTTGCAAAGACTTTTTATGTGAGTCAAAATGCAAAAAAACGCGTGATTGTGGAAAGCATGCATGTAACAAAAAATGCTGTGACGGTCAATGTCCACCATGCGATAAAATATGCGGTAAAACATTGTCTTGCAAAAAGCATCGCTGCTCCTCTATATGCCACGATGGACCCTGTTATCCGTGTAAATTAAAATCTGTAATTAAATGCAGTTGCGGCCAAACGACCAAAACAATTCCCTGTGGCCGTGAGCGAAAAGTTCGAATATTTTGTAAACAAATTTGTAGGTATGATAAAATTCCTATTGTTATCAGAGTTCCGGCTTGTAACATTTACTTTTATTTCAGAGTTGCCCCAAAATGTCATCATAAAAATGAACATAAATGCCATCGAGGTGAATGTCCACCGTGTACCCAAATATGTGGCCTTGAAAATGATGTAACAAAATGCGAACACCCCTGTGAAGCCCGTTGTCATTCAGCAGTACGAGTACCAATTAAACAAATAGCTGGTGTGCAAATACTGTCTTTTAAAAATGTAAGCGTTTATTTTATTTATAATTACGTAATACTTAAATGTATATAAAATTTGTGTTATTTTGATTTTAGTTTGAACTTAAGTCTTTTCCTCATCCAAAATGCGAGAAAAGCGTGTTTGTGGCATGTCTTGGAGGTCATGAAACCTCCGCGTTGCCTTGTTGGAACTCAAAGCCTACTTCTTGTTTGCGATTATGCGAGCGACTTTTAAAGTGCGGGAACCATCATTGTGAACGACAATGTCATTCAGTACTTGATCCTAAAGACCAAAATGTAAGTATACTGGTATGCCGTTTTTTTCGTTATGGTTATTTAAAAAAGAAATTTCCCATCGACTTCGTGGGCCACGTAAAGCCATTGTAGAATCTATATTAACTTACAGTATCATCATCATCATCGGCGCTACAACCGGGAATCGGTCTTGGTCTTATTTAGCAAGTCCTGAGTCTTGTTAAATTTTCCATAATGTTTTGTTTTTTTCCGGGCAAGGTATCACCCGGTTATAAAATCAGTTTATTTCCCAACCCGCTTGTTGTGCAGTAGGGGGACGATTAAGGTCTGCACAAATGCGGATATGTTAATTGACGACATTTCAATGTACATTCGGAAAAAAAATCGTTAACTGATCTTTTAAAAAAGCGCGCTTAAAAAATGGTCAAAATTCTTTGTGTCCTCTAACCTGGCGTGAAGTTTGAGCGCGGTTTATCATTTAGTTTGTTTACAGTATTCGATTTTATCATTTCATCTCAAGTGTGTTTTGCAATTTTTCCTGATTTTTCTTCAAAAACTCAAACGTGTAAGGGTCGCTGCTGAATACATCCTATAACGAGTCAATTCCGACCCCATATTTAAAAAATGCATTATAACTGGTGATGAGATTTGACATCCAAGCTAATCAAAAAGTTTTGGAATGGCGCCTTCCAACTGAGTCGAAATAAACCACGTCTAAGTCGATCAAAAGTAAAGGTAATGTTGACTGTTTTCGCGGTGTTGTGCACTTGGAATACTTCCCAGAAGGTTGGACTATATATAGAGAATATTATCTGGACGTTATGTGATGTTTGAGAGAGCAAATTCATCAAAAAAGGCCGAGTTTATGGAAAGAAAATTCATAGATTTTGCACCACGAATGTCTGGCCAAAAACTCAACAAATATCATTGAACAACAACCGTATTTACCTGATGTAGTTCCAACTTACTTTTTTCTCTTTTCAAAACTCAAATTACCATTTCGAGGCAACCGTTTTCAGTCGAGAGAAGACATAAAAGAGAATTCGCGGCAAGAACTGTTCGACTCCGGAAAATGCTTAGTGTAAACAAGTAAATTCCCCCGCTTGGTAGAAACCTTGACCTTGGTGTGGGGGCTTAAACTACAATGAATCACTCAGGCTATGCTGACGGAAGCATACGCTTCCATTAGGGCCACCCATGTCAGACAGGCTAGCGAAGAGTAACATACAAAGATCGACCACCCCTAATGCAGGGTGCTACGCGTCACCGTGCTCATTGGATGGTTTGCAGCCAGGAGTATACCGGTTGTATTATAACGGCGCCTCTCTGACACCGGTTCGAATCAGAGCAATAAGCAGACCTTATCATATCAAAGAGAGCCCCTCTTGATGTGGCGAACTATTTAAAACCCCAAGACTCGTGGTACCAAAAATGAATAATCAATATACAAAAAACAATCCCACGAAAACCCGGTGGGCGTAGGTGTGATGAGCCGACACTACCATAAGGGAACAAATCATCAAGAAAACACCGACTCGGCAAAAGGAACATGTAGGGAAATACTGAAAAGGCGGGATATACGCGTCGGCACATGGAATGTTCGAACGTTATATAAACCAGGCGCGATACAGACGGTCGTAGAAAACGCGAAGCAATATCGAATGGACATCGTCGTGCTTCGGGAAGTCCGACTCCCACATCAAGTAATCGAAACTAACGGGCTTACACTGGCGTGTGGAGGTACCGATACACATAACCTCGGAACTGGCTTCATCATAAGCAAGAAGAATACGCCCCATGTAAAAGATGTGGAATTTATTAATGACCGAATGTCGCTACTAAAAATACAGGGACCGTGGAACAATTATGTATTTATCAACATTCATGTTCCAACAGAATCTACGGACGAAGAAACGAAGGACACGTTCTACGAGACCCTAGAGGAAGTATCAGGTTTTCCAAAAGGGACTTGACAACTTTTTTTTTTTTTAAATAAAACGCAAACCATTTGAGATATTTCAAAAACTTTATTATCGTCTTGAAGTACAATCAAAACATTTATGAATGGAACTCGAATTCATTCATATGGCCACCGCAAAAGGATGCGTTCACAAATTAAATTCAAAGTTGTCAAGTCCCTGTTGGAAAACCCGATATATCATATATCGGGTTTTTCAATAGGGACTTGACAACTTTTTTTTTTTAAATAAAACGCAAACCATTTGAGATATTCAAAAACTTTATTATCGGCTTGAAGTACAATCAAAACATTTATGAATGGACCTCGACTTCGTTCATATGGCAACCGCGAAATGGTGCGTTCACAAATTAAATTCAAAGTTGTCAAGTCCCTATTGGAAAACCCGATATTTGATGGGATCTCATCATTCGATGTTAAAATCCTCCTCGGGGATCTCAATGCGAAAATTGGAAAGGAAGACATCTTCCAACCAACTATAGGTAAAAAAAGCCTACACGACGTTTCAAATGATAATGGAATTCGAATTATTACGTTCGCAGCGTCAAAAGATCTGGTAGTGAAAAGCACGATGTTCAAGCACAAGCAAATCCATAAAGCCACATGGATATCACCCGACGGCGTAACGAGTAACCAAATAGACCACTTCCTAATAGACAAAAGACACCATTCGAATATCCTTGGCGTAAGATCATATAGAGGAGCAGATTGCGACTCCGATCATATTCTAGTGATGGGCAAAATTAGAAGTCGGCTCGCAGCAAACCCACATGGGCAATCACGGGAGACAAGCAAAAAGTTCGACATTGATAAAATAAAACACCTACGCAAAAGGGCTGAATAACAAGAGGAACTAACGAATAGATTTAGTATCCTAGAGAATGGGAGTAATGAGGAAGAGGAAAGCAATAATCTGGGCACTAAATGGACATCGATCAGAGACACAGTCAAACAAACAGCCTAAAATGTATTAGGATTTAAGAAAACAATTAAGTCCAAACCTTGGGTCGACGATGAGTGCAGGGCAAAGATCGAAGATCGTAAACATCTCAGAGTGATCCATTTAGAAACATATGATGAAATCAAATTCTGAATTCGCGAATGGGAGAATACTCGGATCGAAAAAATCCTAGAAAATGCCAGAGCAAAGAATATCAGAGGTATGTATGCCGGCATAAACTCAATTAGAAATGGCTACCGAGGGAGAGCCAAAATAATCCGAGACACAAGCGGCTGTCTGGTGACAGAAACAAAAAATATCGGGACAAGATGGAAGCAGTACTTTGAAAACCTGCTCAATATGCGCACTCATCAACCACAAATAAACGCACCAGGCGTACATACCATACAGCCGACCCTCAGATCCCAGAGTCATCTTTCAACGAAGTTGTAGAAGCAATAAATCGATTGAAAAACAACAAGGCTCCCGGAGTCGACTGCATACCGGCAGAGCTTGTGAAGCATGGAGGAAAGGCGACCGCTCGAAAGATCTATAACGTTTGGGATTGATAGTAAAGAACGTATGATTCGAGCTGACGCTATGACAGTTAAAGCACCAAAAATTGAACCTAAGCGTAACACATCAGGCTACTAGCCGTGTTTAGGATTCTATTTTTAAACTCAAGTATATTCCATTGATGTGAATTGTTTTGATATCGCTATGGTATACGGCTCTGATGTATTTTCTTATTCAATTTTCGTTCGGTGTTCTTCACTATTCACTCGTACATTGTGTGTGTATCTGTTAGAGACGCTACTGATCCACCAACTCATCAAGACAATATGGGATAAGGAAGTCACACCGGAAGAATGAAAAACCTCAATAGTCGTCCCCACTCTCAAAAACGGCGACAGAACTGACTGCGAAAACTACAGAGGAATATCATTGCTCCCAACCACATATAAAATACTAACAAATGTCATACTGGCGAGAATCACACCCTACGCAGAAGAAAGACTGGGAGACTACCAGTGCGGATTCCGTAGGAACTGGTCAACAAGCGACCAAATGTTCACAATAAGGCAACTGCTGGAAAAGAAGTGGGAATACGGAGAGACGGTTCACCAACTGTTCGTTGACTTCAAAATAGCCTACGACTCAGTCGCAAGGCAAAGACTATACCATATTGTAGTTGAGCTGGGAATCCCGAAAAAATATGCCGCCCTCATTCAAATTTGCATGAACGAAAACAAAGGGCGAATTAGAATAGAAAACCACCTCTCAGAACCATTTGAAATCCGGGACGGACTAAAACAGGGGGGTGGCCTCTCACCATGTCTCTTTAACCTTGTCCTCGAGTATGTCATCAGAAAGGTACAAGGCGACAACATGGGCGGATCATCCCTGAACGGGGTCACATAAGTGCTCGCATATGCGGATGACATCGCCGTTTTGGACGATAATCTAGAAACTGTAAGTAAAAACAGTGACATCATCATGCAAGCGGCGGAATAGGTGGGCCTAGAAATAAATAAAGACAAAACAAAATACATGATTACGGTGAAAGCAGGCGGGCCTCAGAGAACACACAAAAACGTCAGGGGCAAGATAGTTGAAAAAGTTAAAGAATTTAAATATCTGGGAACAATACTGACGACCGGTAACGAAATGTCGAAGGAAATTAACAAAAGACTACACTCCGGCAACGCTAGTTGGCATGCAGTCAGTAAACTGCTGAAATCCAAACTGCTATCACAGAATATAAAGCTCCGTGTCTATAGAACCATAATCATGCCTATTGTTCTATACGGATGCGAAACATGGGCTCTCACAAAACGGGAAGAAAACATATTCCGCGTATTCGAGAATAAAGTTTTAAGGGGTATCTTTGGCGGTAAATATGACGAGGAGGCAGGACAATGGAGGAAACTCCATAACCACGAATTGGAAGAGCTATACCGCAAACCTACAATAGTAAGAGTAATCAAGTCGCGAAGATTAAGATGGGCCGGACACGTGGTGCGAACGGGCAACGATAGGACCGTGCATAGATTCCTTGACGAAAGACCAATGTGAAAGAGACCGACAGGACGCCCGCGACGGAGATGGGAGCACAATGTCAGGTTTGACCTCGAGGAGATCGGATCGGATGGTCGAACGTGGAAGGAGAGCGCACAGGACAGGGAACAATGGCGGAGTCGAGTCGGCGAGGTCATAAACTTCCGGGTTCCTACAAGCCAATAAATAGTAATAGTAAACAAGTAAATTGTTCGTTCAAATTTCACGTCAGGATAGAGGACAGTTGTGCCAACTTTGCGACAAAAAGAATTTAGACAATCCCTATAAGCGGGCTTTTTAAGTGATCGATTTTCGGTACTTTGTTGACAGAATGCATTGTTGCGAGCTAAGAGTTCGCTGGATTAATTATTTTTAATAAATAAGAGCCGTTAAATCGATTTTGAATTAATGTAACACTTTATGAGTCTGTTAATAACAACCGTTACTTTTACCGTACACATAACGATTTCTTGACGTATCACTTACTTATCGCGTCTTTGACTGCTTACTTCTTATGCCTTACTTATCTTCCTGATCTGCGTGCGATGTATTTATGCCGTTTTTCCTCATTCTGATTCGGCGTTTCGTTTCCGTCCGTTCCATAGCCTCGAATTTTCTACTGTTCATAGTCTCCAGTTTTCCAGTACTTCTAGAATATTCTAGTACTTTTTTTCGGACTTCCTAGAATATTCTAGTACTGATTGTCATATGCGTCACAGTATGTTGAAATTATGCGAAATAAATACTACCATTATCACTACATCACATTCAATTTCCTAATGTTGGCTTGCGTACTCAAGAAGCGGTATATTGAAAAACCCATTGCAATACGAAATATTAAATAAAAAGGAGTAAATAACAGAGGTAGAAGTGAACATTTAAGAAGGGCGAAAACAATACCAACAACTTTGACATCCCTTGAATCAAGGTAACGAACATTCCATAAATTCAATTCACTTTCAAGTTTCTAATCTTGGCTTGTGTACTCAAGAAGATTGTGTACTTCAAAAACCCACTGGAAGATCAAATAGAAAAGACGAAATAACAAGAGAAAATGTGAGAATTAAAGAAGGACGAAGACAATACCAACAACTTTGACCCCATTTGAATCAAGGTAACGATTCGAACGTCGTTCGTCTAAACTCACTGTGACAGTCCTTCCAAATGTTCTATTTATTACAGCTCCAAATATCATTCGCCATAAAAATTCGAATACAGATTCTTTTACACTCGCTAAATATTCATGTCATCTGCTCCTTAATTTGTTTTAGGCAAGTGCTTCAGACATCAGAAAATGTTATCAAAGAAAATCAAACTTTCCTGTTGATTGGCGCTCGCTTTAACGAACCCATTGAGTTCTCAATCCTAGGATTCGAATAAATGTCTTCATTGGTTGGAAAAGGCGTATATTCAAATTCGCGACAAGTGCAACAAGATGTATCCAGTTGCAGAGATACAGCAAATACCTCACCTCGTTAGAAATTACCGTAATTTACAACATGGAAATTCAATTCCCGCATTTGGTTAAGGGCATAAATTTATTATATTACGATCCTTTTCGAGCGGCACCATCGATAACTTATTCTTTCAGAACACGAAGTGCATCTGTGTATCACATTATGTGTGAATGGGTTTAATAGAGACGTGTTTCAAATTTTCCTAAGTCCAAAACTAAAAATAAACATACCATAAACAAACATCACGTATAAGTTACACGAGATGATTTACAAAATAGGGCAAGAAGAAAAGTTAAATGGTATGTAAAGCTAGTAATTCCTCTAATGATAATACATATAAATGCGAATCTACCAAGGAGCGCAACCCAGACGACAGAAAATATGACTCTGGCTTTGCGGCGCAGCGCTCAATAGACCGCAGGATGCTAGAAACCACAACGCGCCAAGTCTAGGGAAGTGCGCATAACAGTAGCACATACTCGACTCGGTGCCAGCGCCACGGACCTATAAATGCAACACGTGGTCGCATGGGATCGAAGTCCAAGTCTAACCACCGACGAGTCAGCACGTGCGCTTCAGGCTCGTGATCCGTACCATCAAATCAATTGTGCAATCCGTTTAGGGTATCTTAAGTAAACACAAGATGCCCAATTTCACTATCGGTTCGCGCGTCGTCTTCCGTGGGATTCGAATTAAACAAACGGACCTCCAAACACGCGTCCGAGTGCACTGCTGAGTTATTTGTGGATTCCGAGTGTGCGGAAAGTTTTTTTTTTTTCGGTAGGAAGGTGGAGATCTTCAAAAGATACCTCTGGACAGATCCAGAGTCATACTGGATTTTTACCGACTAAAACCACCTCCCACCAGGCACATATTACCGTTGATTCCCGCGGAACTTTCTTTTAGATATTTTATCGCGGGGTGGGACGGAGTTTACCTGTTACTCCAGTCGTCGCGTCGCAACTGCTGCATCATGTCACATAGAATATAATTTGCTACAGACCATGCATGTTTGGAACTTAGCATGTATTCTATTACTTCTGTCGTAACTGTTCGTCTCATATGTCTCTCTAAAATCGTTCGTGCATTCTCGAATCTCACGCACTCTGTGAGTACGTGTTCCGTATTTTCTATTTTGCCTTCGCAGTACAAGCAGTATGTGTGATTGACATGATTATACTTATGCAAGTATTGTCGAAAGCATCCATGTCCTGATATCAACTGAGTCAAGAGGTAGTTCAGCTCGTCGTGTTTTCTTTTCACCCAGGTTTCTACATCAGCTATCATGGTGTGGGTTCATCTCCCTTTGGTGGAAGAATCGCAACGCAACGTTTTCTTTAGTTGATGTGGCAAGTGGTTTCCTCCCGGCCAAAATATTTATGGCAATGATGCCAGCCTTTGTGCTGAGTTCACTTCCCTCATGTACGACTATACTGTGCGGCTCCTGCCCATATGTGAGCTGCATACATTATAATGGAGGTGTTGACACTGGTTATCAGTTTCCTTATGTGGGGCCACGGTCCGCCAACAGTGGGTAGCAGTCTCGCCAAAACTTTGCATACTCTTGCCATTTTTATCACTCGTTTTCCTCAGGTATTCCTCAAAGGTCAACCCGTTGTCGAGTATAATACTATGATATTCAATATGGGGACTTGATCTGATTGTTTAGCCTTCTATAGGGTAGGCCATACATTTTTGCAAGGGGCAACACTTGATTTCTTAAAAACCGTTAGAGGGAATGGCGCGCGAGAGGTGGGGAATTGTGTATTTCGTTGTTGTTGGAATTGTTTAAACGTTTATTACGCTCCGTGTTTATTGTGTCCAACATGCATAACGGGCGGTAGGACGATGGCGCTTCTGGATTCTCCTTTTGGTATAAGCACAAGCCGCTGTTTTTTCCATCGTTGAAGAAAGCTTCCTGTTTGGAGGCAGGTCGTGAAGAGACTCCTGAAGACTTCCTGCCGTTTTCTTAAAGCAGTCTTCACTACTGCGTTAAGAATACCATCCAGTCCCGGTGTCTTGTTGTTTTTTTTTAACAACCCTTGCAGCCAAGAGCACCTCTTTGGTGGTCACGGGAGATTTCCCTTTCAGTGACGTTCCACTCCTCTTGCGCTGTCAACACCGCATCATACTGTGGGAAGAGGGCAGCAACGATCCTGGTCATGTCACTTTTACTTTTTTGCATTTGACTACTGTTGTGTACTCTTTTCATGACTATCCTGTAGGCGCTGCCCCATGGGTTGTTATTTAATTGCGTCATATTTACTCTTGCAGATCACATTCCTTAACTCCTTCCGTTTGTTGACGAATTCCGCATGTCACTGTGGGTAGGTGTTACGGTTTCTTGCTCGTTGTTGCAAGCGTCGTAATCAATTGCACTCCGATCGCACATGGGTGATTTCTGAGTTCCACCAATACACTGGTTTGATTGCCCCTGCTGGTTGTCTTTGTCGTGGCATAGAAGCATCACATGCGGTAGTTAACCACTTCATGACTTTTCCAGCCTGCCTGTTCGCATCGGCATCTGTGTCAAACTGTTCGATTTGGTTTTACAGTATATACTCGAGCATATACTCTTCTCTTTCCACCCAATTTTTTGGGGTTTCTTCACCAATTTGACAGTGACGAATCCCCCGTGTTTCGTACATCACGGGTGGTGGTCACTATGGATGTAGGTGTCCAAAACTCGCCACTCCATACTTCTTGCCAACATGGAGCTGGCAAATGTGGTCGATTTTCGAACGGCGTCTCTCGTTTATGAAGGTGTCATCAGCACCATCATTAAGCAACACCACATCTAGGACTGCGAGGGCTTCAAGTAGTGCCTACCTACTGTTAGTCCATGTGCTTCTCCATTCTACCGCCCAAGCATTGAAATCTCCAACAATTATAAGGGGGCTCTTAGCTCTGGCTTGTTGTGTTACCCTGGCCAAAAAACATTTCAATTCTTCTATTTCCCACCTTGGCGGAGTGTAACAACAGTAGAAATGAATTCCTCGAATCTTACCCTAGGCGAATCCTTCCTGCACCTAGTCAATTTTGTGTACTATGGGGGAATTTCCAGTTGTCCAGATGGCCGCTGTTCCGCTGCTGTCTTCTTCCCATGTCACTGTCACTGTACCAGTGCCAGGCGTCCTGTACTGCTCATTGATGAGTACCACGTCGGCACCATATTCCTTAACCGTCTGGGAAAGGAGATCTTGTGTGGTTCCTGTCCGTATTGCCAACATCTGAAACATCTTGCGGGTGTGATGTCTTCTCGTAGTCTGCATCTGGTCTATCCGACCCGCAGGAGTCCTGTAGTCAGCAATATGGTAGCCTTTTCTCTTGGTAAGCGGATCACGGCAGCCTGTGTGCCATCTGGTTTCTTTCTTAAGCTTATAGCGTTTGAAATAACAGTGAAGAAGATCGTGTGATTCGAACTGACGCTATGACAGTTTGAATCACGAAAAAAATTGAACCTAAGCGTTACCCATCAGGTTACTGACCGTGTTTAGAATTTGATTTTTAAACTCGGCTATACTCCACTGATGTGAATTATTTTTGTTATCGCTATAGTATACGGTTCTGATGTATTTTCTTGTTCGATTTTTTGTTCGGTGCTCTTCACTATTTTGCTTGTGAAATTGTGTGTGTATCTGTTAGAGTCGCCACAAGCTCTTTACCGCTTCCTTTGGGATCGCGCTCAGTGCAAGAAACTCTATAGCGATCGCTGTCAGGACTGACATTTCGCAGTGTTTTATTTGTGGCAGTGCCTCCGTGTTGTGGTGTGTTTAATTTTCTCTTTTGTGGACAGTGTTCGGCGGAACACTTCAACATTCGACAAAGAAAAAATCCGCCAAACAGTCATTTAAAGTTTTCTTGGTTTGTATGACACGTGGTATGGCCTCGTGAAAACCTCCTATCGTCAATGTCTATATCTCACAATTAAGGCACAAAAAACTGGATTATCATGTATCGAAAGCAAGTACCTAAAACCTTCCTCACCGTTTGAATCGGGACACATGGGTTTGGGTTTGATGCTTTTCACTCTATAGAATGACGTAACTCGTTCCATTATTGATGATAAATAGTGACCAATATGAATTCTTAAAAAAAAAGTTTGGGCCATCTCAGTCAACATTTGACACAATATACTGGTCCGTTTGCTCCTTTCCGGGTTTAAATTATTTAATTTGGCGAAGACCTGAAGGTTTCTTCATTAATTACATAATTTATACTTTAGACTAAATTCAGAAGTGGAAGAAAATTAAAATATGGACTGATCTCGTAATGCGCATATACTATACATGTTTTTGTTGTTCTAGTTTTTAATTGAGAACATTTGCAGGAACAGGAAGGTTGCGAACCGTGCGTTAAGGGCTGCATTCTTGAAAGACCACAAGGGTGTGTTCATAAATGCAAAAAGCCTTGCCATCCTCCACCATGTGAACCGTGCGCTCTCATAATTAAGACTCCATGCCATTGCGGGCTAAATATAGTATTTTTCAAGTGTTCCGAGTACAACTCATTTCCAGACACACCTGAAGATATTGCCGAACGTAGAGAAAAACTGAAGTGCTGTGGGAACCGATGTATAAAAACCGTAAGATTTTTGAAATTCTTTTAAAATATGTCAAATCGCAATTTTCACTTTTTAGTATCCATGCGGACACCGTTGTACAGCCGTGTGTCATTCCGGTCCATGTCCTAATCCCGAAGCTTGTCGTAAAAAGGTTAAAATGTATTGTGAATGCAAGCACCGAAAAGTAGATGTATCATGTGACAAAATTCGATGTCAAACAGTGACCATATCATGTGATGAAAATTGCACCAAAACCTTAGCCGAGTTAGAAAAAATGAAACAGATACAAAACGAAAAACAAAGAATAGCCGAAGCCGAACAGAACCGCTTGGAACTAGAAAAGTTTGAAAGAAAATTCAACAAACGGAAGCCAAAAGAACGCAATGTCGATGTTCCTCGTCTTAATGATACACATAATTGGAAGAAGATAACTGCCCTACTTATCTCTGGTCTGGCGATATCAGTTGCGATCATGTCTTTTTATTTCTATCAGTAAAATTAATTTCACGGCCAACAAAATTAATGGAGCCAAATAAGAATATAAATTACGTTTTTGTATATCTCTAAGTATGATTGAAATTTTTGTAATGAATTTTTGTACAACAAAGAAAACCTTGTATTTTATAAATAAAATTCCTATTTAATTTGTGTAATAGAATTTCGTCGCTAAAATAGTTGAACATTTTGTGTCTATAGATAAAATAAAGTATTGATAAGCGTCAACAAATTAATCCTGCTTAATTGGCTTCTTGTAGGCGTAAGCCGCTAAAAATACAGATGAACTCAGTAGAACTGATATCGTAAAGTTTGCCAGCAGCATTTTGTCACCAGACTGAACTAATACTGTGTAAACTCGCGCTGTATAAGATAAGAGCAAAGCGTTATAATAAATTTTTAAATTCCATTTTGCACTACTTACTTAGATTTGAAAAGGCTGACAGGGCCCATGTCGTTAAACTAATGGATCGCGAGTCTTTAGTCCTTAATATAGCTAAGAGTTGTAATACTTTACTGGCTGCTCCGATAGGCGTGCAAAATGGCTGAAATTATAAAATTTTGTTTTGTATGTTAGATAATTTCCTTTTTTTTAAATTTATATACATCGTCGTCATTGGCACCATAGCGGGGATCCCGCCTTGGTCTTTATTAGCAAGTAAAATTTGATAAATTTTCCATAATGATTTGTTTTTCCGGGCAAGGTTATTAGCCTTGCGCCAAAATTTATATATCGGGTTTCCCAATAGGGACTTGACAACTTTGAATTTAATTTGTGAACACACCCTTTCACTGATCATCGAACTGTCACTGTCAGTAAACTCAACATTTTCATCATCATTTTCAACAACGTCTGCAAATTATAAAAATTTACTACCGAAAAAAAGTTATCAAGTCCCTATTGGAAAACCCTATTTATATCAGGTGTAAAACGATCCACTATTTAGCGTAGTTAGAATGATTCGACTTATGTCGTTTTGTTCTGTAACTTGTTGCCATTTCGAAGGTATTTTTGCCTCTCTAATAGAAACACTCGTCCTTATTGACAAAAAACTGGGATAGTCGATTTTTACAAGCTTCTCTTAAGGCGAATTTTTCACCTGCAAAATCATTCGCCATAGACAGGAACAGGTGGTAATCACTTGGTTCCAGATTCGGACTATAAGGTGCACGCATAACTTCATCCCAACCTAACTCTCGGAGCCTTTGACGAGTCACTATTGATGTGTGTGGCCTGGCGTTGTCTTGGTGAAACACAATTCCTCTCCTATTGGCTAAAGCTGGCTGCTTCTGAGCAATTGCTTCCTTCACACGATCCAATTGTAGACAGAACACGTCCGAATTAAGAGTTTGGCCCTAGGGGGGCAGGTCGTAGTAGATGATTTCCTCCCAATCTAACCAAACACACAGCAAAACTTTCCTGGCTCACCGCGATTTTTTTTAAACACAAACCCGCACAAAAGAGTATTTTGAAGAAACCTTAAATGTCAGAGCACAGCGTGGGCGGAAGGAGTTGAGGTAGAATTGAGGGAATGTATGAATATTAGTCGGGGGGCCTTAGGAAGGGCAAGTAAAGAGACGAAGCTTGAGAGGGGAAGAGGTGAGATTGAAGTCAAAGGAGATAGGGTAAGAGTTAGTCCTTCATAGCTAGGGTAGAACTATATAATGCCATGAGAGAGTTTGGCATTTCAAACAAACTGATACGACTTTGTAGATTGACCATGACCAACGTAACTAGTCAAGTAAAAATAGCGGGATTGCTGTCCAAACCAATAAACATCTTTAATGGACTCCACCAAGGGGACAGTCTGGGCTGCCTCTTCTTCAACCCGGCGTTGGAGAAAGCAATCCGTTACTCTAGCGCTACAACTAGAGCGACTATTATCATCAAGTACAGCCAGATACTTGCCTACGCAGATGACATCGACATAATCGGTAGAACTGAATCGGCTGTACAGGAATCCTTCACCTAGAACGAGCAGGCGGCACAAAAACTGGGACTGCATATTAATGAGGGAAACACAAAGTACATAATGGCAACTTCTGCGGAGAGAAGACCTAACGTTGGTCGAACTATCAGGGTAGTACAGCACGAATTTGAAGTAGTGCAATCCTTTAACTACCTTGGGTCAATAGCATCAGCCGATAACAATATGGAAGAAGAAATACGCGAACGGCTGATCAAATCAACAAAGCCTACTATGGTCTATCAAGGCTCTTTAAACCCCGAAATTTATCCAGAACATCCATGCTACTACTGTACAAGACCATGGCCTTACCAGTACTCATGTATGGATCCGCGACCTGGGTGCTCAATAAAAGGCACTCTGAACTCTTAGCCGCGTTCGAGAGGAAGAGGGGAATTGTTGGCCCCGTATGTGAGGGAGGACGATTCCGGAGACGCTACAACCATGAATTGTACACGATCTACCTTGAAGCCAATGTTGTAAGAAAAATCAAGCTCGGTAGACTCGGGTGGGCGGAACACCTAGCTCGAATAAGCGAAGGGGAACCTGCCCTGAAAGTCCTTTGTGGCAGGATGTATGGAAGGAGACAGCGCGGCAGACCTTGTCTGCGATGGAGAGATGGCGTAGACCAGGACGCCCAGAGTCTGGGAGTGCCAAACTGGATGACATCGGCTCGAAATCGGGACCAGTGGAGAGATTTGTGAAATAAGGCCAAGACCGGATCCCGAGTGTAGTGCCGAAGATGATACCTGCAAAAGTTCAGGCTATTCACATCCCTTCTCAGAACATTTAGCTGGATGATTATAAATTGCTTAAGTTTTTTCTTTAAAGAATACCGTATTGTTGTTCTACTTAGAAATCTATCGAAGGAAAAGATCCGTCCCCTCGTGACACTGAGTCTGGTCGTTCCCACAGTTGATAGTTACGAACACTCTCAAGTGTCCTGTATCTGGCCGACTCGAGGACAAGAAGCCACACCGCACGAGACAAATCGAGTATTGAAATCAGATTTTTTCATCTTCCGAAAACATTAACCTGAACTGACTTCTCTGTGTTAACCCCAAATTTTTGATAGCAAACGACGTTGTGGCGTTTCTAATAGATACACACACAATACACAAGCAAATAGTGAAGAACACCGAACGAAAATCGAATAAGAAAATGCATCAGAGCCGTATACCATAGCGATAACATAACAAATCCACATCAGTCGAATGTACTTGAGTTTAGAAATCGAATTCGTACACACGGTGATGGCCTGATGGGTTGCGCTTTGGTTCAATTTTTGGTGATTCTAATTGTCATAGCGTCAGTTCGAATCACACGTTCTTCACTATCATTCCAAACGCTATAACGTCATTACCACATTTAGTGAAACCACAACAAAACAAGAGAGGATGTACAAAACGTCGAACGAATCAAAAAGGTATAACATCCAATTGATGTACGTGAATCGACCAGCTGGATCCATAGGTCATCATCATCATCATTATCGGCACTACAACCGGGATCCGGTCTTGGCCTTATTTAACAAGTCTGAAACTTGTTAAATTGTCCATAATAATTTGTTTTTCCGGACAAGGTTATTAGCCTTGCGCCAGGATGCATAGGTCACTGGTTCATATATCCGACTCAACGGACCAGAGACCATCTGGGCCGGGGCTGAACACCTCTTGTGTTGGTTTTATTTATCTTCAACTTGATGTTGTTGAATAAACTGAAAGATAAAAGGGCCAAGGGGAAGTCTGGCTCAAAGGAGACGACTGTGAAGGATAGTTTGAAGAATGAATCGAAGAGATTGGCGATAGTTTGTGTATCGGTTGACGTAGTCGAGTCATAGGTAAGAGAGGTGGGATAAGCATTAATTAATGATGTCGGGAAATGTTTTGGGGTCATTGATTAGGTCGGTTTGTGTTTTGATAAAATAATTGAGGTAGAGGGAGTTATAAAGTACGGTGAATTGAAAAAAGGACCCGATATAGCTGGAGTAGTTGTGGAGGGAACGCGTTATAAGGAAAATGTTCCATAATTTATTCCTCTTTTTTCGAAGTGAACAGAGTTTTCGATTATACCATGGGGGCGATGAACCCGATGGTCTGTGACGAGAATAAGGAATATAAGTATATCTTAAATCGATCAATTGTTCGAAGACAATTAGGTGTGGAACAAAGCATCGGACAAACGTTCAGCACGGCTCCTGAGGCAATCCTTGTTCCACTTGTCTACGTTTTCGATAACCTGGCGACATAATTACTCGCCCACGGTGTTTATGCTTGGAATAATGGCCGCCTTTACTTCTTGAATGGTGTTAGGCTTATTTGGATACCATTTTTCCTCAAATGACTCCAAGTGAAGAAGTCAACGAGTCAAAGCGCATGATCTTGTCAGCCATGGTGTGATCGCCCTTTCGGGAGCTAATGTGTCAACGGAACTTTTCGTGCAGGATACCGATTGTTTCATTTTATATGTGCCAAGTGGCACTGTTCTGTTGAAACCACATATGGGCTAGATCCATATGATGCAGTTTCGGTCTTAAAAATGCATTCATTATGTCGCGGTTGCGTTCGCCGTTCAGTAACTTCTCATTCAGTATTTTTTCGAATGCGATGATGCACCCAGCCTAAAAAGTGCACCATACTGTTACTCTTTATGAGTTCTTTCTCAATGATCGCTCTTAGATTTGCGTCCACTTAGATGTGACAATTCTTGACGAATCCACTGAAATGGAAGTGAGCCTCCTTACTGAAGATGCCTTTGTGTGAAAAGTGATTATTCACTGCGGTCATCTCATTAAGCGTTACTTGTGGTCGGCAGGATCCAATTCCTGTCAACTGGAACTTGTACTCGTGGATGCTCAAACATTTCGCAAAATCTCGAACAACGTGGTCGGTGCATGGTTTAATTCCTGCTATCGATGTGCCAGATGCTTATTATTGCATATAACAGCGATGTTATCGATTGTGCCCTGTAAGTAGGGCGTTAGAATATACTCACAGCTAGGCCAGCTTGTCGTAAGAGGCGACTAAAGGCCGAGTGGTAGCCGGGGTCCCAACGCCCTGTGCGCCCGGTGAAGTACCACCCCATCAAGCTTTAGGCTCCGTGAAATGGTCGGGAGAAATCCCTGGCCATCTTTCGGAGCTTGGCTGATGGACCGGTTCTAGAAAAGGTTGGTTAGGTGGTAGTCGGTCCCAAGGTGAGATACCACCCCGTCACGCTGTACATCCCGCGATATTGCCGAGAGAAATCTTCGACGGTGTTTCGGATGTGTGGCTGATGGCCCGGACTGACACGGGGATAAGTCATGATGGTGCCTTCTGATATAAAGAATTCCGGAGGTAAACTAGTCTCCCATTCGGATCTCCGGGGGGGACTATGTCAGGGGGAACATCATGCAGATATCATAATAAATAATGGAACTTTGAGAGGTTCGTCATCGCATAACCGGGCTCGCTCTCGAGGCTCGGCCCACGCTCGACTGGTAACGGCATTTTGTAACATCAGGGGCATCGGTTTCACCAATACCAATGTAAACGCCGTCCACCAATATTTGCAAACAACGAAACCTGATATCCTTGCCCTAACTGAGACCCAGGTCGATTCGTCAACTGATTCAACATATCTTCGTTGCTCAGGATACGACTTGCATTCGAGATTCCGTTTTAAGGGCGTAGTCTGCGTTTTCGCGCGGTCCAATCTGGCTTGCCAGAGGATGGAGGCGTTGGAACCCAATAATATGGACATCATATGGTTGAAGGTCGTGCTGAGGAATTCCGTTAAATTTCTTTGTTGTCTTTACCGCTCCCCGAATGACGACCGACCGGCGACATTTTTCGAACATCTTTCATATACCGTCGACTGGATACAGATCAACCACCCAGCTTCTGAAATTGTTGTCCTTGGTGATTTTAATGTGCACAATTCCGACTGGTTGTTACATTCTAACAGAACCGATGAGGCTGGGCGGCTGGCGGAGATGTTTGCTGTAAGCCACAACTTGACTCAACTCGTGGGGGAGCCAACGCGAGTGCCGGATGCCCGAGGCGATTATGCGAACACCCTGGATCTTTTTTTGACATCCGAACCGAGTATTTATACCGTAGAGGTTTCTGCGCCACTAGGAAACTCAGATCACTGCTTGGTATCTGTGGCGCAAGCACTTGTATATCAAGCGAATAACCGGCCTAGGCAGCTTCGCCATGTATGGAAGTATGGGGCCGCTAACTGGGACGATATGCGAGATTTCTTCGCATCCTTTCCATGGTCCGAGGTGTGCTTCGGAAACTCCGATGTTAACGCTTGCACGGAGTCGGTATCAGAGATTATTCTTCTGGGGATGGAGATGTATATTCCACATTCCATGAAACGAAGTTCGTCTGATAAACCTTGGTTTGATAAAAAATGCGAGCTGATTACAGCGGCAAAAAATAGAGCTTTTAAGCAATGGCGCTCCAATCCCACCGATGTTAACAGAACTAATTTTGTTAGAATCAGAAACGCGTGCAACCAGGCGATTGATACCGCGAAGAAGACTCACAACGACAGGGTGATCAATAAGCTCCTTCGGTGCCCAACTGGTTCGCGCTCCTTCTGGTCAATGGCAAAGGCTGTCAGCGGTAACTTCGCATCCTCCTCTTTCCCTCCGTTGGTGACAGACAGCGGGACGTTAGTCACAAATCCAAAGGATAAAGCTAATGTGTTCGCGAATTTATTTTCGGCGAATTCAAACCTCGATCCCGGCCTTTTGGAGCCACCTGTGATCTCACCGGTACGGTCTTCGATGCGGGATGTGAGATTTTGTCCGCGCACTATTCAACACATTCTACGTGAACTAGATTGTAGGAAGGCAACCGGCCCGGACGGAATACCGGCAATAGTCCTTAAGAACTGTGCTCCAGAACTATCGCCGGTTCTTGGCAGACTCTTCCCCTTATCTTATGCACGGAGGACCTTTCCTGCCTGCTGGAAAATCGCTCGAGTTCAGCCAATCCCAAAGACGGGAAAAAAGTGTCTCCCACAAAATTACCGTCCGATAGCATTACTGTCTATTTTATCTAAGGTAATGGAAAAACTCATCAATACAGAGTTAGTTAAGTATTTGGAGTGCAACGGACTTCTGAATGATCGTCAATACGGATTCCATGGCAGGCGGTCCACAGGAGACCTTTTGACACTTATAACCGATATATGGACATCTGCGATTGAACGGCATGGTGAGTCAAGGGCGGTCGCATTGGATATCTCCAAGGCTTTTGACCGCGTCTGGCACGGGGCATTGCTGAGCAAACTTCGTTCATATGGACTTTCCCAACAGCTTTGCGACTGGACGAGGAGCTTCCTCGAGAATCGATCGATCCGGGTTGTTGTGGACGGCGGGTGTTCGGATCTGTATCCTGTTAATTCGGGGGTGCCCCAGGGTTCTATTTTGGCTCCAACCTTGTTCTTCCTTCACATAAATGATTTGTTGGAGACAACGGATAACAAAGTGTTCAGTTTTGCGTATGATGGTACGCTTGTTTCCTCCTTTTCGAGTGATCGGCCGATTGGTGCATCTACGTCGCACCAGCTGAGATGTAGACAGATTGACTCTCTGAATCAGGATCTGGATAAAGTCCTGCAGTGGGGAAAGGCCAATCTTGTCGACTTCAACGCAACGAAGACCCAGTATACAACATTCACAAAGAAAACTGTATCATCGGTTCCACAGCTGATGATGAATGGCCGGGCCCTCGAGGCTGGGGAAAGTTTGAGATTGCTCGGCGTCACGGTCTGTGGGAATGTATCATGGCATAAACACGTATCGAGTATCGCCAGATCAGCCTCAGGAAAACTGAGCTATCTTTTTAGAGTCAAGAAATATTTTACTCCGGCCCAACTTCTCCTCCTATATAAATCCCAAATTAGACCCGCGCTCGAATATTGCTCTCATGTTTGGAGCTCGGCTCCTAAACATACCCTCGACCTACTTGAGAGCGTACAGAGACGAGCGATCCGACCGATCGGGGACTCGGCGCTGACGTCGGGACTACAGTCGCTATCACATCGAAGGCGCGTAGCCGACCCATGTCTGTTTTACAGATATTATCACGGGTGCTGTTCTTCTGAGTCTTGGTATTGTTCCACGCAATTCGGCTTATATGCGCTCCACAAGACAATCCGACGGATCACACCAGTTTGTGGTTCATCTCCCGACGGCGCGAACATCCCTGCTGTGGAACTGCCTTCCCACGCGAGTGTTCCCGGAGCGTTACAACCTGCAACTGTTCAAAAGGAACTGCAACAGTTATTTGATGGCATCTCGCGGCGCCCACTCGGCGCTATAGGTTCGCCTCTCCCGAGAGGTCTAATATTAAAAAAAAAAAAAAAAAAAAAAAAATGGTATGGGCCGCATGAAGGTTTGTTTGGGGCTATGTTATGTAAAGAGCTACCCTGTGATTTTGAATTTCTGGGCGATCTTCCAATTGTGAATTCATTAGAATGATAACCCTGACCGAGAAAATTGGGTAATACGCGATACGTGGTTTTATTTTAAACGACCATGTTCGGAAAAAGTTTGCACGACTTAAACGCATTGTTCGACCATGTATCGTCCACAGTTAAATTTGCCAATGCTTCCACTTCACACAGTCAAACAAGAAGTAACACTTGACGTTTCGTTGCTTCTCATTCAAATTGTACAACTCTAGTGTAAACACCAGTTATAGGGAATTTGATAAAGCTTCGGAATTGGACAGAAAATATTTTGGAAATACATTACCATGCCTAGACGTTATAATGTATTCGTTTGTCAAACTCTATTAATAATAGCACCTTCTCTACGAACTTGTTATAAATAGATTTCCTAGGACAGAACTGTTGCTGTAAAAACATATAATACTGAAAATGATACTTTTGAAAATAAACAGCAAATACAACAATGCCAACTGAACAAATAATACATTAACCCTATAACTTACCACTAACAGAGCCAAAATAAATACTGGCACGATTTTAAAATACACAAGAATAGCGATGCTAGAGTAAACGGCAGTGGCGATGAACGTTTTCCTTCCTATTAGATCTTGATACTTAAAAACGTAATAAATGAGAAAGTATTCTTGAATAAGCAGCACTGGGTATTCCATGTATGAAAGGAAATCATAACCGTTAACATAATTGTAGGACATCATCACGGTATAACTATACAGCTCCAAGCACAGCCCAAGTACACTGATCCCTGCAAAAGAATGATATTAAATTGTGTTGCAGAATATTTTTCTTGTAAGGGTTGAAAGGAAATGTGAATCAGATGGACAATAATTACCTTGGGCTGATTGGTTCTGCTTGATTGTTTTGATCTGAGGTACTTTGAGAAACAGACATGATGCTACGGTTATTATACTGAATATATCTGCGATGATCAGCAAAATTCCCTTGCTGGCATAGCTTGTTATGAGGTCCATTAGTCTGCCGTACTACAGGTGTGTTATCGATACACCGTGCTGTATCGAGTGCGGTGTAAGTATGTGCTTCTCTTAGTATCTAGAACATTGCCGACTACCTTTTCGTATTATCAAGCAGATAGTCGGGCTGAACCAGATAAAAATAACAAAACCAAAAACATCTCCACTTCCCTTCTTTTCTTTTCTACTTTTTTTTTGACAATTCGTCACGTTACGATGTTTATTTTTTGCTTCACAGTGCGATGGCAATATAATAACTGTGGTGAGTTCGACGATGAAGTGGCTTCAACACTGTCGTTCAAAATAATACGGTTGCCAAATTCGTGGTAAAATCAAACCAATTTGAGTAGCTTCAATTTCCTCAAACAAATTGAAATAGCTTTATTTTTTATAAAGTTTTCATGCGGTGATTTTGACAAATAATATTTAGATACCTTTTTTCAAATATGTTTCCCTAATACAGTGCTGTATCAAAATATTGGATGTAATTTTCATATATTTAATAATTTGAAAAAAAAAACTTTTCTTTATTGGATGTTATGATGACTCTTAATTTATCAGTGCACAAAAGCTTTTGTGTCGACTAACTGTATAAGAGCTCCTTCTGTAGGCTACTTCTTTAGAGTGGCCCCCATTTTCGGTAGGAAAATCTGGCAAAATTTTTTTTATTTTTTGTTAACAAAATAATTATATAAAAAATTACAATGCTAATCTTAATTAAAGATCACAAGCTGCAGGGGCCATCGGCTCTAATATTAATTGAATATTTAGTTAAAACGATAATATGTATTTATATATATTGTTACGGATTTTCGGCTTTACGTTTAGCGGCTCCCGAGGTCCGATTTTAAATCGAACTGCAAAAGCTCGTTCTTCCTGGTTTAATGGGTTTACTTTATTTTTACTTATTATTCTACACGTGTTATTTACACTTGCCTTGACATCGATCCTCCTGTTACGTTGTCAGTTCTCTTCTTCTTGACTCTTGACTGACACTTATTATTCCGCTGTCAGTTTGCCTGCTTCTCTATGTCGTCTATCTCGCACTAGATGGCGTGCTTCATCTTCGTAAATTCGTCACACTGCCCTCCACTTAAGTCTACTTAAGACACCAAATTCTTTGATCCATACGAGGCTAGTCTCTCCAAATGCACGACTTTGATTTTACCTCGTCTCTGCGTGTCGGATTGTATGCAATACACAACATCGTTCAGTCGCTTTAAGACTTTGTATGGCCCTTCCCACGATGTCTGCAGTTTTGGAGACATACCCTTTTTCCGTTGCGGGTTGTACAGCAACACCAAGTCGCCTTCCTGAAATCCATCAGAATTCATGGCTCGGTCATATCGATCCTTCATTTTATTGCTCATCAGCTGTGTTCGCTGCCTCACGTGTTGGTGTATGTCGTCCATTTCGGCCTGAAGCATTTCCCAGTAGATGCCTCCAGTTTCAGTAAGCTCGTTGTTTCTTCCAAATTTTAGATCTGATGGGCGTCTCAATTCTGTACCAAAAATAATCCTCGCAGGTGACTGGCCGGTAGTGTCATGAACTGCTGATCGGTAAGCTAACAAAAACATTTGAATGTGCTTGTCCCAATCGCGCTGACGTTTGTCTATTACTTTTCGCAGATGTTCCTCTAATGTGCGGTTAAACCTTTCTACCATGCCATCCGATTGTGGGTGTAAAGCCGTTGTTCGAGTCTTCTTGATACCCAATAGTGAGCACATTTCTCGAAATATAGCGGACTCAAAGTACCTCCCTTGATCTGAATGCAACTCATTTGGTATACCAAATCGCGTCACCCAATTCTGCACAAAAGCTTCGGCCACAGTTTTAGCCTCCTGATTTGGTATAGCGTATACTTCTGGCCACTTACTGAAATAGTCCATAATCACCAACACATATTTGTTTCCGGAGTCACTAGCGGGGAACGGGCCAGCTACATCCATTGCAACGCGTTCGAATGGTGCTCCTGTGTTGTACTGCTGCAGTCTTCCTCTGCTTCTATCTTTCGGACCCTCAGCTGCCATGCACTGCGCGCAGTGTTTAATCCATTCGGCAACTGATTCTCGACAATTCGCCCAGTAAAACAGTTGTTTAGTCTTTTCCAGGGTTTTCGCAACGCCCAAATGTCCTCCACTTGGTCCGTTGTGGAACTCTTCCAACACGGCTGTTATTCTAGACCTTGGTAGGACAATCAAATCGTCGATGTGTTTACCATCCTTGCTTTCCCATGAACGATGCAGCACTCCGTTTATCAATTTAAGGCTATTCCATTGCACCCAATACGCCTTGGCCAATGAACTCTCTGATGCCATTTCTTCTTTGGTTGGTCTTTTACCCATTTCCTTCGCTCTAATGATCTTAGCCAAGTCTGTATCCTCCAGTTGGCTTTTCCTTAAAGCGCTGGATTTCCATTCATCACCAGGTTGCAGATTTGTTAATCGGATGTCGACTATACCGTCGCATCTCTCAGCCTTAGAGCAATGCTTACACTCCAATGCACGTGGGCGCCGAGATAGTGCATCGGCATTTCCATGTCGTCCACCTTTCCGATTTTGGATTTCGCAATCGTAATTCTGCAACCTTTCTATCCATCGCGCAATCTGCCCCTCCGGATTTTTAAACTGGAGTATTACTTTTTCCTGACCATCGATGATCTGTGATAGTACACCTCCTATTCCATGTGCACTAGCGTCCGTGTCCAGAATGAACTTTTCGCCAGGAACTGGATAGGCCGACATTGGAGCTGTACAAAGTAATTCCTTCAGCTGCTGAAAGGCATTTTTTTCCTCCTCTTTCCACACAAATTTGCAATTTTTCTTCGTCAAATTGTGTAAGCTTCTTGCAACATTGGCAAACCCGGGTACAAAGCGTCGGTAATATGTACAGAGCCCAAGGAAACTTCGCACTTCATGAACATTTTTGGGTCGCGGCCAATTTCTTACCGATTTTATTTTGCCTTCATCTGTCTGAATTCCTCCGGTAGTGATTTTGTGTCCCAAATACGTTACTTCGGTTTTAAACAAATTACATTTCTTCGGGTTCAACCGTAATTTGGCAGAAGCAATTCGTTGAAGGACTTGGTCTAAATTTTTCAGGTGACCGTCGAAACTATTGCCCATGACAATGATGTCATCCAGATACACCAAACACGTTTTCCAATGAAGCCCTTTTAGCACGTGTTCCATTAACCGCTCAAAAGTTGCTGGAGCGTTGCATAATCCGAATGGCATCACAGAGAATTGCCACAATCCGTCTCCGATGCTAAAAGCAGTTTTCTCGCGGTCGCCTTTCTAGATCTCCACTTGCCAATACCCACTTTGTAAATCCAGCGTAGAAAACCATTTCGCACCGGATAATGTGTCCAAGGTGTCGTCTATTCGTGGCAGTGGGTAGCTGTCCTTTTTAGTGACATCGTTCAGCTTCCGGTAGTCGACGCAAAACCGGGTGCTTCCATCTTTCTTTTTCACTAGCACGACCGGTGAACTCCATGGGCTTGTTGATGGTTCAATGACTCCACCTTTCTGCATTTCGTCAATTATCTGTTCCGCTTCTTCTCTTTTCGCCAGTGGGACTCTCCGTGGAGCTTGCCGAATCGGTCTTGCATCTCCGGTATCTATTCGATGTTGCACGATGGCAGTTCTTCCAAATTTATTCCCATCGTTGGCGAATATGGAGCTATACTTTTCCAGTAACCGTTTGGCTTTTATCCTTTCTGGCCCGCTCACCTCGTTCAACCAGGTATCCATGACAGCAGGAGTTTTCGTGCACTCTTTGAGAACCTTGTTTTCGCATTTCTGGTGAGGATTGTCACAATTAACCACAGCCTCCACAGTCTGGCATTGTCCCACTAATTCTCCTTTGTTAAGAGTGATCGGTGACCTGAACTCATTCATCACTCGAACTGGGATCCGCTTATTTTTTTCCGTTTGCACCAAGGTCCGTCCAACCAATATATTCGCAGTGCTTTCTGATGGCTCTACTACCCACAACTTGTCTTCTCCACAGTCTCCCTCCACACATGTCCACAGAACTGCTTCGGACTTTGGTGGAATCTGCTGACGATGACTTACGCTTACATTCATGATCTGGGGCCGTTCATACCCAATGCTTAGGGGTATCTCCATATTCTGGCACGTCAGCATTCTTTTCTTCAGATCTAGAATGAGACCATGGGCTAGCATAAAGTCCACGCCGATTATTACCTCGTCCGTTATTCCAGCCACTAAGAAGGTGTGAATTACTTCCAGCGTTCCAACCTGGACCTTACACTTCAGTTTTCCGGAAACCACAGCTTAGTCTCCTGTAGCTGTTCGTAGCTTGCAACCACTCAGCAGCTCAACGTTATCTCCTACCAGGTCTGATCTAATGATGGAATGTGTTGCGCCCGTGTCCAGAGTTAAGATCAGCGATCGTCCATATACGGTCCCGATTGCGGTTACGTTATTGTTTTTACGATGTATTCGTGAAACGGTGACAGTGGGGCAGTCCCTTGCGGGGCCCAGCTCACGCCCCTTTGAGCTAGTCCGTTTCAGTTTAATGATTGCCTTTCTCCAGAAGCGCCATTTCCACTTTCAGCGCTGCTTTTCGGTGTGTCTCCGTTTTTCCTACGAGACGCATTACAATTTCGTGCGAAGTGTCCTGTTTTTCCACAGCTGTAACACTTTGCTCCAGAGCCTTTGTGTGAGGTAGGCATTATTTGGGAAATAGCCTGGATGAAATCCCTCATGGTTTTCTCCAGAGATTCTTTTAGTTCGACTTCCAACCGATGGACTTTGTGTGTTTGTTTGCTTAGAAGGCTTGCTGTTTCCTGCGTGAGAGCAAATGACACTGTTTCGGCAAACGTCTTCTTTGGCATGGAATAGACTGCGCGCTTGGTATCCGCATCTCGTATTCCATTCATGAACGCTTGAGTTTTGAGTAATTCAATTACTTCTGCTGGTGCGTCTGCATTGGCCAAATGCGCGAGCCGCTCTATCTCTGTTGTATATTCTTGTAACGGCTCGTTAGCTTTTTGGTAACGATTCATGAGCTCCATCTGGAACATTTGCTTCCTATGGTCGCTACCATATCGCCGTTCAATCGCTGTCATTACCGCATCATAGTTTCCACGTTCAATTTCCCGAACTGTTTGCAGGACTTCGGCCGCAGGGCACTTCAATGATACCACCAAAGCTGATACTTTGTCTGCCGTAGACCAGTGACTGGTTCGCGCTGTGGTCTCGAACTGCAGTTTAAAAATGTTAAACGGTACCGTTCCGTCAAACGTTGGCGCTTTCAATTTTGTTGTAACTGGTCCACTGAACTGCATCTCTCGGATATGGCCATCCAACCCCAGTATCTCGGATTCTAATTTTGCGTAATTTTCTGCAACTTTATGTAGTTCATCCCCAATTTCGTCTTGCCTCGCCTGCAATCCGGCGGAATTCCCTTAGATGCGCGATAGCTTTTCCTGCAGTTGTGAAGTGTGCTGTGCCAGCTGGTTCTCCATACGTGAGGACTGTTGTGCCATTGCTATTGCTGCTAAAAGCACGTTCATGTCGAATGCTGGAGCTGGCTGCGGCTCTACCAACTGCTGTTCCTTGCCTATGTTCAACTTTAGATGAAGCTCCTAAAGCATCATGACAGAACTCGTGTCTATCAACGTCGATGCCCTCACTCTCCATTGCTTTACGCAATCGGGCTCGTAGCTCTGCCTTATTTCCTGTCACCAGCAGTCCTCGAGACTCCAATCCTTCCATTAAGTGGGGTATCCTCAGGTCAGCAAACTTCTCCATGATTTATGATTATTTGGCAATCCCACTTCTGACACCAGTTGTTACGGATTTTCGGGTTTACGTTTAGCGTATCCCGAGGTCCGATCTCTGGATCGCGAAATAATTTAAATCGAACTGCAAAAGGTCGTTCTTCCTGGTTAATGGGTTGACTTTATTTTTACTTATTATTCTACACGTGTTATTTACACTTCTCTTGACATCGATCCCCGTGTTCGCTGTCAGTTCTCTTCTTCTTGACTCTTGACTGACACTTATTATTCCGCTGTCAGTTTGCCTGCTTCTCTATGTCGTCTATCTCGCACTAGATGGCGTGCTTCATCTTCGTAAATTCGTCACACTGCCCTCCACTTAAGTCTACTTAAGACACCAAATTCTTTGATCCATACGAGGCTAGTCTCTCCAAATGCACGACTTTGATTTTACCTCGTCTCTGCGTGTCGGATTGTATGCAATACACAACATCGTTCAGTCGCTTTAAGACTTTGTATGGCCCTTCCCACGATGTCTGCAGTTTTGGAGACATACCCTTTTTCCGTTGCGGGTTGTACAGCAACACCAAGTCGCCTTCCTGAAATCCATCAGAATTCATGGCTCGGTCATATCGATCCTTCATTTTATTGCTCATCAGCTGTGTTCGCTGCCTCACGTGTTGGTGTATGTCGTCCATTTCGGCCTGAAGCATTTCCCAGTAGATGCCTCCAGTTTCAGTAAGCTCGTTGTTTCTTCCAAATTTTAGATCTGATGGGCGTCTCAATTCTGTACCAAAAATAATCCTCGCAGGTGACTGGCCGGTAGTGTCATGAACTGCTGATCGGTAAGCTAACAAAAACATTTGAATGTGCTTGTCCCAATCGCGCTGACGTTTGTCTATTACTTTTCGCAGATGTTCCTCTAATGTGCGGTTAAACCTTTCTACCATGCCATCCGATTGTGGGTGTAAAGCCGTTGTTCGAGTCTTCTTGATACCCAATAGTGAGCACATTTCTCGAAATATAGCGGACTCAAAGTACCTCCCTTGATCTGAATGCAACTCATTTGGTATACCAAATCGCGTCACCCAATTCTGCACAAAAGCTTCGGCCACAGTTTTAGCCTCCTGATTTGGTATAGCGTATACTTCTGGCCACGTAGTGAAATAGTCCATAATCACCAACACATATTTGTTTCCGGAGTCACTAGTGGGGAATGGGCCAGCTACATCCATTGCAACGCGTTCGAATGGTGCTCTTGCGTTGTACTGCTGCAGTCTTCCTCTGCTTCTAGCTTTCGGACCCTTAGCTGCCATGCACTGCGCGCAGTTTTTAATCCATTCGGCAACTGATTCTCGACAATTCGCCCAGTAAAACCGTTGTTTAGTCTTTTCCAGGGTTTTCGCAACGCCCAAATGTCCTCCACTTGGTCCGTTGTGGAACTCTTCCAACACGGCTGTTATTCTAGACCTTGGTAGGACAATCAAATCGTCGATGTGTTTACCATCCTTGCTTTCCCATGAACGATGCAGCACTCCGTTTATCAATGTAAGGCTATTCCATTGCACCCAATACGCCTTGGCCAATGGACTCTCTGATGCCATTTCTTCTTTGGTTGGTCTTTTACCCATTTCCTTCGCTCTAATGATCTTAGCCAAGTCTGTATCCTCCAGTTGGCTTTTTCTTAAAGCGCTGGATTCCCATTCATCACCAGGTTGCAGATTTGTTAATCGGATGTCGACTATACCGTCGCATCTCTCAGCCTTAGAGCAATGCTTACACTCCAATGCACATGGGCGCCGAGATAGTGCATCGGCATTTCCATGTCGTCCACCTTTCCGATGTTGGATTTCGCAATCGTAATTCTGCAACCTTTCTATCCATCGCGCAATCTGCCCCTCCGGATTTTTAAACTGCAGTATTCCTTTTTCCTGACTATCGATGATCTGTGATAGTACACCTCCTATTCCATGTGCACTAGCGTCTGTGTCCAGAATGAACTTTTCGCCAGGAACTGGATAGGCCGACATTGGAGCTGTACAAAGTAATTTCTTCAGCTGCTGAAGGGCATTTTCTTCCTCCTCTTTCCACACAAATTTGCAATTTTTCTTCGTCAAATTGTGTAAGCTTCTTGCAACATTGGCAAACCCGGGTACAAAGCGTCGGTAATATGTACAGAGCCCAAGGAAACTTCGCACTTCATGAACATTTTTGGGTCGCGGCCAATTTCTTACCGATTTTATTTTGCCTTCATCTGTCTGAATTCCTCCGATAGTGATTTTGTGTCCCAAATACGTTACTTCGGTTTTAAACAAATTACATTTCTTCGGGTTCAACCGTAATTTGGCAGAAGCAATTCGTTGAAGGACTTGGTCTAAATTTTTCAGGTGGCCGTCGAAACTATTGCCCATGACAATGATGTCATCCAGATACACCAAACACGTTTTCCAATGAAGCCCTTTTAGCACGTGTTCCATTAACCGCTCAAAAGTTGCTGGAGCGTTGCATAATCCGAAAGGCATCACAGAGAACTGCCACAATCCGTCTCCGATGCTAAAAGCAGTTTTCTCGCGGTCGCCTTTCTCGATCTCCACTTGCCAATACCCACTTTGTAAATCCAGCGTAGAAAACCATTTCGCACCGGATAATGTGTCCAAGGTGTCGTCTATTCGTGGCAGTGGGTAGCTGTCCTTTTTAGTGACATCGTTCAGCTTCCGGTAGTCGACGCAAAACCGGGTGCTTCCATCTTTCTTTTTCACTAGCACGACCGGTGAACTCCATGGGCTTGTTGATGGTTCAATGACTTCACCTTTCTACATTTCGTCAATTATCTGTTCCGCTTCTTCTCTTTTCGCCAGTGGGACCCTCCGTGGAGCTTGCCGAATCGGTCTTCCATCTCCGGTATCTATTTGATGTTGCACGATGGCAGTTCTTCCAAATTTATACCCATCGTTGGCGAATATGGAGCTATAATTTTCCAGTAACCGTTTGGCTTTTGTCCTTTCTGGCCCGCTCACCTCGTTCAACCAGGTAACCATGACAGCAGGATTTTTCGTGCCCTCTTTGAGAACCTTGTTTTCGCATTTCTGGGGAGGATTGTCACAATTAACCACAGCCTGCACAGCTTGGCATTGTCCCACTAATTCTCCTTTGTTAAGAGTGATAGGTGACCTGAACTCATTCATCACTCGAACTGGGATCCGCTTATTATTTTCCGTTTGCACCAAGGTCCGTCCAACCAATATATTCGCAGTGCTTTCTGATGGCTCTACTACCCACAACTTGTCTTCTCCACAGTCTCCCTCCACACATGTCGATGTGACGATGACTTACGCTTACATTCATGATCTGGAGCCGTTCATACCCAGTGCTTAGGGGTATCTCCATATTCTGGCACGTCAGCATTCTTTTCTTCAGATCTAGAATGAGACCATGGGCTAGTATAAAGTCCACGCCGATTATTACCTCGTCCGTTATTCCAGCCACTAAGAAGGTGTGAATTACTTCCAGCGTTCCAACCTGGACCTTACACTTCAATTTTCCGGAAACCACAGCTTAGTCTCCTGTAGCTGTTCGTAGCTTGCAACCACTCAGCAGCTCAACGTTATCTCCTGCCAGGTCTGATCTAATGATGGAATGTGTTGCGCCCGTGTCCAGAGTTAAGATCAGCGATCGTCCATATATGGTCCCGATGACGGTTACGTTATTGTTTTTACGATGTATTCGTGAAACGGTGACAGTGGGGCAGTCCCTTGCGGGGACCAGCTCACGCCCCTTTGAGCTAGTCCGTTTCAGTTTAACGACTGCCTTTCTCCAGAAGCGCCATTTCCACTTTCAGCGCTGCTTTTCGGTGTGTTTCCGTTTTTCCTACGAGACGCATTACAATTTCGTGCGAAGTGTCCTGTTTTTTCACAGCTGTAACACTTTGCTCCAGAGCCTTTGTGTGAGGTTGGCATTATTTGGGAAATAGCCTGGATGAAATCCCTCATGGTTTTCTCCGATGGACTTTGTGCGTTTGTTTACTTAGAAGGCTTGCTGTTTCCTGCGTGAGAGCAAATGACACTGTTTCGGCAAACGTCTTCTTTGGCATGGAATAGACTGCGCGCTTGGTTTCCGCATCTCGTATTCCATTCATGAACGCTTGAGTTTTGAGTAATTCAATTACTTCTGCTGGTGCGTCTGCATTGGCCAAATGCGCGAGCCGCTCTATCTCTGTTGTATATTCTTGTAACGGCTCGTTAGCTTTTTGGTAACGATTCATGAGCTCCATCTGGAACATTTGCTTCCTATGGTCGCTACCATATCGCCGTTATTACCGCATCATAGTTTCCACGTTCAATTTCCGGAACTGTTTGCAGGACTTCGGCCGCAGCGCCCTTCAATCATACCACCAAAGCTGATACTTTGTCTGCCGTAGACCAGTGATTGGTTCGCGTTGTGGTCTCGAACTGCAGTTTAAAAATGTTAAACGGTACCGTTCCGTCAAACGTTGGCGCTTTCAATTTTGTTGTAACTGGTCCACTGAACTGCATCTCTCGGATATGGCCATCCAACCTCAGTATCTCGGATTCTAATTTTGCGTAATTTTCTGCAACTTTGTGTAGTTCATCCTCCAATTCGTCTTGCCTCACCTGCAATCCGGCGGAATTCCCTTCGATGCGCGTTAGATTTTCCTGCAGTTGTGAAGTGTGCTGTGCCAGCTGGTTCTCCATACGTGAGGACTGTTGTGCCAGCTGCTCCTCCATGCGTGAGGACTGTTGCGCCATTGCTGCTAATAGCACGTTCATGTCGAATGCTGGAGCTGGCTGGGGCTCTACCAACTGCTGTTCAACTTTAGATGAAGCTCCTAAAGCATCATGACAGAACTCGTGTCTATCAACGTCGATGCCCTCACTCTCCATTGCCTTACGCAATCGGGCTCGTAGCTCTGCCTTATTTCCTGTCACCAGCAGTCCTCGAGACTCTAATCCTTCCATTAAGTGGGATATCCTCAGGTCAGCAAACTTCACCATGATTTATGATTATTTGGCAATCCCACTTCTGACACCAGTTGTTACGGATTTTCGGGTTTACGTTTAGCGGTTCCCGAGGTCCGATCTCTGGATCGCGAAATAATTTAAATCGAACTGCAAAAGCTCGTTCTTCCTGGTTTAATGGGTTTACTTTATTTTTACTTATTATTCTCCACGTGTTATTTACACTTCCCTTGACATCGATCCCCGTGTTCGCTGTCAGTTCTCTTCTTCTTGACTCTTCACTGACACTTATTATTCCGCTGTCAGTTTGCCTGCTTCTCTATGTCGTCTATCTCGCACTAGATGGCGTGCTTCATTTTCGTAAATTCGTCACAATATGTAAAGAAAGTATAATTTCTTTAGTGTGGAAAGCGCCGCGCCTCTCATGTTCCGCGCGGTTTTTATTCTGGTGGCCGCCAGAGGGGGCGGTGATCGATAGTAGAATAATGGATAGACACCGACACGCGGTAAGTTTGACAGATACGCTCATTACAAATTTGGACACACGTGCTGCCGTATCAGTCGGAGAAAAACAAATAACAAGAAACAGCACACTTAAATTGTCGTTTCTTTATTATAGGCAAGGTTAATGTTAGGCTATTTTATGTTATTTTATGTTAATTAATTTATAAATAAATTACTTCATTATAGAGAAACATATTTTCGTTTGTTTTTGGACTATTGGTCTTATATATATTTCTTTTATATGAATATATGTAATTTATGTAGGAATATTATACAGTTTTACAAATTCGTTGATTCTTAATATATTTTCTGTATTTGGGGCTTTTAAAATTGATAAAGCAGAGTTGATTTTAAAAATATCGTTTATAACCGAACTGGGCAGTGAACATTGTCCTAAGCCTAAAATATTGTCACAAATTCAAAACCGACACACTTGTCAACCGTTAGCGTGACCTCATGGCGTCGCACCGAGCCTTAAGCCAACTAATACGACATCAACACACCGATTCTGGAGCCATCTAGAGGAATACTGGAGAATACACGAAACTGGCGAAAACGTCAGGAGCAGACGGAACCACGAGAGAACACGTGCAAGAACGAAGAAAAAGGAGAGCTACAGGAGACGAGGGATTGAGGAATTTAACGGAGCAAAAAAAGAGGTTGTCCTTGAACATTGAAGCACTCTTGCGATCCAGTGGTCGAACTCGCGTAAAAAAAACGGATAGTTTTAAACTGGATAGTTTAACGGTCGTGTGCGAAGTAAAAACGTAACAATATGTTTTATGTCGATGACTGCGTTGCATGTTGTGCAAACCGGAGGATCTTCGTTGCGTAGTAGATGCTAATGAGTGACGGTTGCATAGCCTAAGCCGAGTCTTATAAAATTTGTGTTTGCGGCTTTTGTTGTGGTTGTGGGATATATTGGCTTGTCGCGTTCTGGATTAATAGTGGCGTAGTGGTGTACATATTATTTCCGTAAGTCTTGTTCCATTTTTAAGTGAATATTTTGAATAGCGTTGGAAAGGTCTTTTTTGGTGAACGTATTGTAGCCAGCTTAGGGTTCGCTGGATTAATTATTTTAAAATAAATAAGAGCCGTTAAATCGATTTTGAATTAATATAACACTTTATTAGTCCGTAATACAACCGTTACTTATACCGTACACTTAACGATTTCTTTACTTATCGCTTCCGTACTTATCGCTTCCGTACTTATCGCGTCTTTTACTGCTTACTTCTCACTCGAGACGTATCGCTTGCTTCACTGTTTTACTTATACCTCTCCTCCCGATCTGCGTCCGACGTATTTATACCGTTTTTCTTCATTCTGATTTGGTGTATCGTTTCCGTCCGTTCCATAGTCTTGAATGTTCTATTCCAGTTTTCCAGTACTTCCTAAAATAATCTAGTACTTTGTTTCGGACTTTCTCGAAGATTCCAGTATGTCTCTAATTTTGTTTATAACATGGACATTATATCTGTCATTACGGATAGCATTAATAACTGATATACTATCAGTTGAGATAATGTATTTACCGCAAGTTTTTGCTGCAATTTTAGCTGCTTCCAAAACAGCATGTGCTTCTGCAGTGAAGATTGATGCTTGTTCAGCCAGTAGACCCGTGCTAATAATTGACCCATCTTCATGAACAACTGCAAATGAAACGCTTTCAGATATCTTGGAGCCGTCGGTGAAAAGTAACGTCCATCCTTTTGTTCTGAATTCGGCCGAGATATCGTTGAAGAGAGCACGGAAGAATTTGCTGTCGGTATTGCTTTTTCGGTTCGAATTTAGGTCGAGAATGAAAGACGACTCTTTGATTGTCCAAGGTGGGTGTAAGGGCAGATATTTGGTAAAGTGCCTCAATGGAAGGTCCATTTCAATTGCAACTGCAACGATGTTAGAGATTGCGGATGGTATTCTCTTTGGCGTAGGTCGGCGTATTGCGGACTTGAAATATTTTTCAGCGATGGATCCAGATGAAAAAGACAATTTAGTATAACATTTTCCTCTTGTTGTTACAATTTTCTCTGCGATTGTTGGAAGACCTGCTTCAGCCAATATGTTTTTGATTAGAGTGGTGGGAAAGGCGTTAATACTCCTCCTGGCCGCATGATGGTAGGCTGGATTGATGATTATTACGTTGACTTAGGACAACTGCCGTATATAGATAAACCGTAATCAATTTTACTAAGTAATAGAGCCCGGACTACCTTACATAGTGCGTTTATAGGTGCACTACTTTTCTTACATGCTAGATAACTAACAACATTGGCTCTGTCAGCTAGGCTCTTTTTTAATTCTGTGATGTGATCATTCCATTTATATTTTCTATTAAAAATAAGTCCTAGAATACTTAACTTATCAACAGAGTTAATGGTAATATTACCTATATTTAGTGTTAGTGTTTAGAGCAAGATAATTTACGACATATGTGCAAAATTTTACATTATTCAAGCGAAAGTCTGCACCAGATGTGTTCGACCACACCAATATTTCCTTAATCACTCCGGTGAACATTACTTTAGTTGTTTCAAGGTCATTGCATTTGCTCAGGACATAAAGGTCGTCAACATAAATGCAATGATCCAGAAGTTTGTGCCTAGCCAATTTCTTCAAAAGCTATTAAAAATAGAACCACTGACAGAGGAGATCCCTGTGGAATTCCATTGTATAGTGGATATGTTGAAGAGAAACAATTATTGGTTTTAACACAAAATCGTCTGTTTATTAAAAACGATTTAATATATTGTAGCGAGCTTAGGGTTCGCTGGATTAATTATTTTTAATAAATAAGACCCGGTCAATCAATTTTGAAGTAAGTTAACCCTTTATTAGTCCGTTAATAACAACCGTTACATTTACCGTACACTTAACGATTTCTTGACTTATCGCTACCGTACTTATCGCGTCTTTTTCTGATTACTTCTTACTTTTTACTTATCTCCATGATCTGTGTGCGTCGTTTTTAAACCGTTTCCTCATTCTGATTCGGCGTTTCGATTCCGTCCGTTCCATAGCCTTGATTGTTCTACTGTTCATAGTCTCCAGTTTTCCAGTATATTCTAGAATATTCTAGTACTTAGTTTCGGACTTTCTCGAATATTCTAGTACTGATTGTCATATGCGTCACAATAACGTGTGATTTTAGGGCCCAATTTCCAGTACCGTAATTTGTTGAGAACGAGATGCATGCCAATTTTATCAAATGCCTTCCCCATGTTTATTTTTTTATAAAGTTTTCATGCGGTGATTTTGACAAATAATATTTAGATAGCTTTATTCAAATATGTTTCCCTAATACAGTGCTGTATCAAAATATTGGATGTAATTTTCATATATTTAATAATTTGAAAAAAAAAACTTTTCTTTATTGGATGTTATGATGACTCTTAATTTATCAGTGCACAAAAGCTTTTGAATCGACTAACTGCATAAGAGCTCGGAGCAGATCCTTCTGTAGGCTACTTCTTTAGAGTAGCCCCCATTTTCGGTAGGAAAATCTGGCAAGAGACATTTCTTGGTTGCCACGGAAAATGTTGTTATTGTTTTATAAGTGTTGTAGCTCTCTTACTTTTATATTATATCTTCTTTTTTTTTTAATAACATCCTTTATTGGATATGAATGGTACAATCTTAACAATTTAATTTAATGATCATCATCATCATCATCGGCACTACAACCGGGATCAGGTCTTGGCCTTATTTAACAAATCTCTCCACCGGTCCCGATTTCGCGCCGATGTCATCCAGTTTGGCACTCCCAGGCACTGGGCGTCCTGGTCTACGCCATCCCTCCATCGCAGACAAGGTCTGCCGCGCTGTTTCCTTCCATACATTCTGCCACAAAGGACTTTCCGGGCAGGCTCGTCTTCGCTCATTCGAGCTAGGTGTCCCGCCCACCGGAGTCTACCGAGCTTGATTTTTCTTACAATATTAGTTTCAAGGTAGATTGCGTACAACTCATGGTTGTAGCGTCTCCGGAATGGTCCTCCCTCACATACGAGGCCAACAATTCTCCTTCAGACCTTCCTCTCGAACGCGGCTAAGAGTTCAGAGTGCCTTTTATTAAGCACCCAGGTCTCGGATCCATACATGAGTACTGGTAAGGCCATGGTCTTGTACAGTAGTAGCTTGAATGTTCTGGATAAATTTTGGGATTTAAAGAGCATTGATAGACCATAGTAGGCTTTGTTGGATTTGATCAGCCGTTTGCGTATTTCTTCTTCCATATTGATATCGGCCGAGTCTACTGACCCAAGGTAGTTAACGGATTGCACTACTTCAAATTCGTGCTCCACTACCCTAATTGTTTGACCAACGTTAGGTCTTCTCTTCGCAGAAGTTGCCACCATGTACTTAGTTTTTCCCTCATTAATGTGCAGTCCCAGTTTTTGTGCCGCCTGTTCGATCTGGGTGAAGGATTCCTGTACAGCCGATTCGGTTCTACCGATGATGTCGATGTCATCTGCGTAGGCAAGAATCTGGCTGGACTTGGTGACAATAGTCCTTCTTGTTGTAAAGCCAGAGTCACGGATTGCTTTCTCCAACGCCAGTTGAAGAGGAGGCTCACAGCTAGGCTAGCTTGTCGTAAGAGGCGACTAAAGGCCGAGTGGTAGCCGGGGTCCCAACGCCCTGTGCGCCCGATGAAATACCACCCCATCAAGCTTTAGGCTCCGTGAAATGGCCGGGAGAAATCCCTGGCCATCTTTCGGAGCTTGGCTGATGGACCGGTTCGAGAAAAGGTTGGTTAGGTGGTAGTCGGTCCCAAGGTGAGATACCACCCCGTCACGCTGTACATTCCGCGATATTGCCGAGAGAAATCTTCGACGGTGTTTCGGATGTGTGGCTGATGGCCCGGACTGACACGGGGATAAGTCATGATGGTGTCTTATGATATAAAGAATTCCGGAGGTAAACTAGTCTCCCATTCGGATCTCCGGGGGGGACTATGTCAGGGGGAACATCATGCAGATATCATGATAAATAATGGAACTTTGAGAGGTTCGTCATCGCATAACCGGGCTCACTCTCGAGGCTCAGCCCACGCTCGACTGGTGACGGCATTTTGTAACATCAGGGGCATCGGTTTCATCAATACTAATGTAAACGCCGTCCACCAATATTTGCAAACAACGAAACCTGATATCCTTGCCCTAACTGAGACCCTGGTCGATTCGTCAACTGATTCGACATATCTTCGTTGCTCAGGATACGACTTACATTCGAGATTCCGTTTTAAGGGCGGAGTCTGCGTCTTCGCACGGTCCGATCTCGCTTGCCAGAGGATGGAGGCGTTGGAGCCCAATAATATGGACATCATATGGTTGGGGGTCGTGCTGAGGAATTCCGTTAAACCCAGTATTTATACCGTAGAGGTTTCTGCGCCACTGGGAAACTCAGATCACTGCTTGGTATCTGTCGCGCAAGCACTTGCATACCAAGCGAATAACCGGCCTAGGCAGCTTCGCCATGTATGGAAGTATGAGGCTGCTAACTGGGCCGATATGCGAGATTTCTTCGCATCCTTTCCATGGTCGGCGGTGTGCTTCGGAAACTCCGATGTTAACGCTTGCACGGAGTCGGTATCAGAGATTATTCTCCTGGGGATGGAGATGTATATTCCACATTCCATCAAACGAAGTTCGTAATAAACCTTGGTTTGACAAAAAATGCGAGCTGATTACAGCGGCAAAAAATAGAGCTTTTAAGCAATGGCGCTCCAATCCCACCGATGTTAACAGAACTAATTTTGTTAGAATCAGAAACGCGTGCAACCAGGCGATTGATACCTGTCACAACGACAGGGTGATCAATAAGCTCCTTCTGTGCCCAACTGGTTCGCGCTCCTTCTGGTCAATGGCAAAGGCTGTCAGCAGTAACTTTGCTTCCTCCTCTTCCCCTCCGTTGGTGACAGACAGCGGGACATTAGTCACGAATCCAAAGGATAAAGCTAATGTGTTCGCGAATTTATTTTCCGCGAATTCAAACCTCGATCCCGGCCTTTTGGAGCCACCTGTGATCTCACCGTTACGGTCTTCGATGCGGGATGTGAGATTTCGTCCGCGCACTATTCAACGCATTCTACGTGAACTGGATTGTAGGAAGGCAACCGGCCCGGACGGAATACCAGCAATAGTCCTTAAGAACTGTGCTCCAGAACTATCGTCGGTTCTTGGTAGACTCTTCCGCTTATCTTATGCACGGAGGACCTTTCCTGCCTGCTGGAAAATCGCTCGAGTTCAGCCAATCCCAAAGACGGGAAAAAGTGTCTCCCACAAAATTACCGTCCGATAGCATTACTGTCTATTTTATCTAAGGTAATGGAAAAAGTCATCAATACAGAGTTGGTTAAGTATTTGGAGTGCAACGGACTTCTGAATGATCGTCAATACGGATTCCGTGGCGGTCCACAGGAGACCTTTTGACACTTATAACCGATATATGGACATCTGCGATTCAACGGCATGGTGAATCAAGGGCGGTCGCATCAGATATCTCCAAGGCTTTTGACCGCGTCTGGCACGGGGCATTGCTGAGCAAACTTCGTTCATATGGACTTTCCCAACAGCTTTGCGACTGGGCGAGGAGCTTCCTCGAGAATCGATCGATCCCGGTTGTTGTGGACGGCGAGTGTTCGGATCTGTATCCTGTTAATTCGGGGGTGCCCCAGGGTTCTATTTTAGCTCCAACCTTGTTCTTGCTTCACATAAATGATTTGTTGGAGACAACGGATAACAAAATGTTCAGTTTTGCGGATGATAGTACGCTTGTTTCCTCCTTTTCGAGTGATCGGCCGATTGGTGCATCAACGTCGCACCAGCTGAGATGTAGACAGATCGACTCTCTGAACCAGGATCTAGATAAAGTCCTGCAGTGGGGAAAGGCCAATCTTGTCGACTTCAACGCAACGAAGACCCAATATACAACATTCACAAAGAAAACTGGATCATCGGTTCCACAGCTGATGATGAGTGGCCGGGCCCTCGAGGCTGGGGAAAGTTTGAAATTGCTCGGCGTCACGGTCTGTGGGAATGTATCATGGCATAAACACGTATCGGGTATCGCCAGATCAGCCTCAGGAAAACTGAGTTATCTTTTTAGAGCCAAGAAATATTTTACTCCGGCCCAACTTCTTCTCCTATATAAATCTCAAAATAGACCCGCGCTCGAATATTGCTCTCATGTTTGGAGCTCGGCTCCTAAGCATACCCTCGACCTACTTGAGAGCGTACAAAGACGAGCGATCCGCCTGATCGGGGACTCGGCGCTGACGTCGGGACTACAGTCGCTATCACATCGAAGGCGCGTGGCCGACCTCTGTCTGTTTTACAGATATTATCACGGGTGCTGTTCTTCGGAGATTCTTGGCATTGTTCCACGCAATTCGGTCTATATGCGCTCCACAAGACAATCAGACGGATCGCACCCGTTTGTGGTTCATCTCCCGACAGTGCGATCATCCCTGTATCAGAACTCGTTCCGTTACAGAGCGGGGAAGCTGTGGAACTGCCTTCCCACGCGAGTGTTCCCGGAGCGTTACAACCTGCAACTGTTCAAAAAGAACTGCAACAGTTATTTGGTGGCATCTCGGGGCGCCCACTCGACGCTATAGGTTCGACTCTCCCGAGAGAAGTCTAATAAAAAAAAAAAAAAAAAGGCAGGCCAGATCGTCCCCTTGTCGGAGTCCATTATAGATGTCTATTGGTTTGGACAGCAATCCCGCTACTTTTACTTGACTAGTTACGTTGGTCATGGTCAACTTACAAAGTCGTATCAATTTGTTTGGAATGCCGAATTCTCTCATGGCATTGTACAGTTCTACCCTGGCTATGCTGTCGTAGGCGGCCTTAAAGTCTATAAACAGATGATATAATGGAATCTTAAATTCCTGACATTTTTCCATCGCCTGTCTAAGGGTGAATATCTGATCAATTGATGGTTTGCCAGGGATGAAGCCACACTGATATTGACCAATGATGGCTCTAGCGTATGGGGCTATCCGGTCTTGTAGAATAGTGGAGAGTATCTTATAGGCGATACCCAGCAAAGTTATACCCCTATAGTTGCTGCACAGTGTGATATCTCCCTTCTTATGTATGGGGCAAATTATACCACGACACCAATCTTCCGGCATCTCCTCTTGGTTCCATACGTGCACCACGATCTCATGAATTGCGTGATGTAACGCTGTTCCTCCTTGTTTGATCAGCTCAGCTGGTATGCCATCAGCTCCAGGGCCTTTATTTGATTTGAGCTGTCTTATGGCCTTTAATGTTTCCTCAATGCTTGGTGGCGGCAGCATTTGGTCTTGGTCTTGCATTGGTGGAGCTTCCAATTCTTCCGTGAGCTGACTATTCAGCAATTCATTGAAGTGCACTTCCCATCGCTCCAGAATGCCTTCAGGATCGGTGATCAGATTACCCTCTTTATCCTTGCAGTAAGTGCAGCGTAGTGTGTACTGCGTCATACTGCGGATTATTTGCTAGAACTTCCGCGCCTGGTGCGGACCTCGCTCTCTACTTTTCTCTATTTCACAGACAAGGTTTTTTTCCCAGGCACTTTTCAGATCTTTTGAGCTCTTTGTATTTCTCCTCGTCCTATGAGACTGCTGCTTTGCCCGGTATGCAGCATGCTTACGTTCAATCGCTGGTTTGCACTCATCATCAAACCAGTCGTTCCGATCTCTACGACTACTGCCTAAGATGGAGTTGGCAGTACTAATGACAGTATTCTTAAGGCGTGTCCATTTCTCTTCTACGCCGGGCATTCTGGCCCCAGGACTTACTCTCCCTCCGTCGAGCTCTTCGAGGGCGAGTCTTAACGCATGACCGAAGGTGTTGCTGGCATTCTCATTACGTAAGGCAGCTGTGTTGATTCGAACCTGATCCGCGGATGCAATACGTCTCCGTAAAGCAATCCGCGCTCGGAAAACTGTACCAACAAGATAGTGATCCGAGTCGACGTTGGCATCTCGGTACTTTCGTACCGTCATCAGGTTCGAGGAGTGGCGGCGATCTATCAACACGTGATCAATTTGGTTGCGAGTGGCTCCATCAGGTGATACCCAGGTGGCTTTGTGGATATCTTTACGCGGAAACTTGGTACTCACAACGACCAAGTTTTTCGATGCTGCCAATTCGATGACTCGTAGTCCATTGTCATTAGTGTTCTCATGCAAACTATGGGAACCTGCGTAGTGCCTGAAAACCGGCTCCCGACCTATTTTTGCATTCAAATCCCCAAGAACGATTTTCACATCGTATATTGGGTAGGCATTGAGGGCCCGTTCGACGGTCTCGTAGTATTCTTCTTTTTCGTCATCGGGGGACTCCTCTGTAGGTCCGTGAACGTTTATGAGGCTTATGTTCTTAAACTTGCCTCGCACGCGAAGAGTGCATAGCCTTTCATTAATTGCATTAAAGCCGATGATGGCAGGCTTCAGTTTTTGGCTGACTAGAAAGCCTACCCCGAGCCCATGGTGTTTTGCGTGACAGCTGTAATAAATGTCATACTCGTTTCTTTGAATAACAGCACTCCCCGTCCATATTATTTCTTGTAATGCTGTTATGTCAGCCTTATATTCGGACAGGGCATCGGCTAGCTACTGTGCAGCTCGACTTCTGTATAGTGAGCGTACGTTCCATGTAAAAATTCTTAAATCATTTAGGCATTTTCGTTTCCGTGGTCGTCGTCGTATATCCGGTCCATATCCGAGGCATGTTAAATTTGCCATAATAATTCATTTTTACGGGCCTGGTTATTAGCCTTGCGCCAACTTTTCTCAGGATGTCGCTGCATGCATTGGTTCACTACTTGGTGGGTGTCAAAGTTGCTATACAGGGGTGTCACATGGAGACTGCATGTCAACTTGGATAAAACAGGGACAAGGTGCGTCCTGGACTTCGCCGGGTTGAAGGTAATCAGAGACTTTGTCCTGTATGTTCGTTTAAATTGTACTTAATTTAGATTAATTGTAAAGTTTGCTGGACCAGTGTTCAGCTCCCAACTCGATTTTAGTATTGTAGCGAGCTTAGGATTAATTATTTTAATAAATAAGAGCCGTTAAATCGATTTTCCAAATCTATTGGAAGATGTCTGATTATTTATTGTAGATCCATTCGCTGACATATGAGTTTCGGGCACTAAATATTGAGTTCTACCAGATATAAGTGGTAATATGAGACTTGTTGGCCAGTGGTATGCAATAACGTTCCTAGATGATGGTACGCTTCTGAAGAATCCGTTCTTGCTACAGGCTGCAGCCGAGTTGGTTAGATATTGGATCCAACCCTACCACATTTAAATTAATTGTTGTTTAGGTCATGTTGCGATACTGCAACACTGCCAAAGAATCGGGCATGTACAACGGAGAACCCCGAGACCTGATATGAAGTGTTGGACATGCGGCGAAGTCGGCCACATCTCTGTTGACAGTAGGAAACGTCGACGAATGAATGAAACATCAATTGAGAATTGTTGTTCATACCCTAATCATAAGAGGAGACTATCAAAGGACCAACAGCAAAACCAAGGAGCGCTATGAAGTAGTACAACGTGGGTGTCCCTTTCGAGCGAATTGCGATTGATATCTCAGGACCATTCCCAAAAACCAACGACAACAACAAATACATGTTGGTCATCATGGATTACTTCAGCAAGTGGGTGGAAGTCCTTCCAATTCCAAACCAAGAAGCAACAACCGTCATTGAGCAGCTTATCAATAATTGGATCAGCAGATATGGAGTTCTCTGTGAGCTTCATTCCAATCAAGGCCGAAACTTCGAATCATAGATATTTCAAGGCATCTGTGCGGCACTGGGCGTAAGGAAATCAGGACCACGCCCTTACATCCGCAGTCAGACGGAATGGTCGAAAGGTTCAACCGAACAATAAAAGAGCATTTATCGAAGGTTGTTGGTGATCACCAACGAGATTGGGACAAATATGTACAAACCTTTCTCATGGGTTATAGATCGGCTAATGACGATACGACAAGACATTCTCCAGCAAGAATTATATTTGGACGAGAGATAAGATTACCAGCCGATCTGCGATTCGGAATACCTCCAGACACCATAGATAAGACCGAAGACTACGTAGCCGAATGGAGAAATCGCCTCGATGAGATTCATCATTTGGTTCGAAAGCATACAAGGTATCCAGTGACAGGATGAAAACAAGGTACGATGTTCGAGACAACGCATCCGGATTTAATGCAGGCGATAACGTGTTGCTTTATAACCCTCATCGACAAAAAGGAAGGTCTCCGAAGTTGCAGCAACATTGGGAGGGGCCGTATATGATTCTCACAAAAATTAACGACGTTGTCTATAGGGTTCAGCGAAAACCGAACGCCAAGATGAAAGTGGTACATCGTGACTGACTAGCGACTTTTTGTTAACCCAGAAGACCAGTGAACTTAGTTCGAGACGAACTAATCTAGGCGGAGGGCAGTGTGACGCATATGACAATCAGTACTAGAATATTCGAGAAAGTCCAAAACTAAGTACTAGAAAGTACCGGAAAACTGGAGACTATGAGCAATAGAAAATTCGAGACTATGGAACGGACGGAAACGAAACACCGAATCAGAATGAGGAAACGGTATAAATACGTGACACGCAGATCAAAGAAGTAAGCAGTAAAAGACGCGATAAGTACGGAAGCGATAAGTCAAGAAATCGTTAAGTGTACTGTAAAAGTAACGGTTGTTATTAACGGACTAATAAAGTGGTACATAAATTCAAAATCTATTTAACGGCTCTTGTTTATTAAAAAATAATTAATCCAGCGAACTCTAAACACGCTACAATATTTATTTGACGAAAAAAAAACCAAAACGAAAAACAACCGAACGTATAAAAAGACACGTTAACGAAAAAAGCATTGGCTTGGCAATGATGCTAATCGGAGGACATCGTATAATGCAAGAATAACAATCTTTCGTTAAGTTTTTCGTTAATGGCCTTTTTTACGTTTTATTAGTCGACGTTAATTTTGTTTTGAGGTTTATATCTATAACTCTTCGGAGCGAGTTCTATTAATTTCGTCAAAAATCTCCTTGTAATGTTCTAAAAGTGACACACAAAAGAAATTTAAGTTAAAACCAGGTAAAATAAAGAAAACTTTCGGTAAGAAATATATCTCGCCATTGCTAAAGTTCTGCAGCATCACGGGTAAGGGAGGGCCTTTAGCAAAAGAAAAAAAGTAAATGATAATATCTTTGTTCAATTGATGTGTTACCTTACGAATAACTATTCTTAATTAATGTTTAAATTCAATTATCAGTGGTAAATATATGTCTCGTAACAAAGTGACCCGAACATGTGTTCAGTATTGGGTAATGAAACCATCCAATTTATTCCAAACAATTTTCACGGAAAAATGGTAACTAGCCGAAGAGGGACAGAATGGGTTAGAAGCTGCTTGAAGTAGTTTTTCTTGCATTAAACGTATAACCTAGAAATTATGTCCGATTAAGTGTCCTTGAATTAGTGACGTGCTTTTATAGAGCCAGCTGGGTGCAGCAAATAGGCACATGCCGTCCGGATTCTATTGTTCCAAATGGATGTTGTCTCTTTTTTTTTCTTATGAGCGGCTAGAAGTTAATATATTTGAGGCTCACGGTTGCTTTAATTGTAGTGTGCAGATTCCGGAGAATTCGGGTGCTCTTGTGACAAATTGAAAATCTCGGGTGTGTCGAAATGTTGCGAGTTTGCATTGGATTAAGAGACTTAGGAGTGTGTAGAAGTAGAAATTGTTGGCTTGCATCAAGTTCCAGGAATAAAACAAGTCTTGTAGAAGATGAGAATATCCGGGAACAACGTGGAGTGAAGTCGTAAGCTTACACACGTGTAAGATTCCTTATGACGTTAAAAGGAAAGTGTACACCGGTCATAAACTGTTTTATCCATTCAGTCCCATGTGTGGCAATTTCGCGCAGTGATTGTGTAATGGACTGTGCCTTTTTTCTCAAAATTGAAAATGTAAACCGAAGAAAGAAAGAATTTTATTTTGCCATGTAACAGGGACTGTTGCTTTTGCGTACCTAGTTCAGGACAGCATAATTCCATCAGCCGTGTAAAGAAGACAATTTATTTTAATGTGAAGAATTGGTCATGTGGCTTGAGATGGAGTATGGAGTCCTGTTTTGTGATATTAGTGACGAAGTGAGCAGTGACCTATCAAGTAAACGTGGCCATTCGTGATTGTTGTCGTCAATTCGCTTTATTCTAACAGCAGAACATTTATATAAGCTTAAGTATTTTAAAAGCGACCATCCCTTGAATATATTTTGAATGACAGCTTTAATCTCGTGGTAATGAATAGAAGTTTTATTCTATAATTCAAATCGTTTTCCTTAACACTGTGATTAGATTGAGGATTGATGTTTTATATGTAAAGTCTTAATACTAGGTTTCAGTCCTTTATGTTGTCGTTCTCCACGGTCTCGATCAGCCATCTAATGTCATTTAGGTTCGCATTCGCCGTCTATAGGAGGACTGGTGTGTATAGATTTTTTTTTTCAGAGAAGATGTGGCCACATTTGTCACAAGTTGCACAACAGGATATTTCGAAATGTTCCTCATTAATCACTTAAGTCTTCCAAGTTTAATTTCATTAACAAATAATGGCCGATGTTTTAATATCCAAACCAATTAATTTCATATCCAAAGCCAATTTGATTTTTGAACTCATGTCCTGAATACATTCTATACTGTCTGAATGCTGTGAATTTTAAGAAGCTTCACATACTAAGCAAGAGTCCTTAGCTTTCAGAATCTGACGTTCTCGATTGCTACCAGGCCCAGTCTTGTAAGCTGATTAGAAGAGTTATCATTGCCTTGCTGTGTTTAGTCATCCTCGTGCGAATTAATGAATCCAAGAATTTTTTTTTATAAAAACAGCTTTATTTATAAAAATGTTCAAATTTATACATCTAAGAGCAAACTTTACCACTTTTTTGCTAATTTTTTTGTTTTATTATTGCCGTACAAGAAAGTTTTTTTTTTTATATATATATATATATATATTTTTTTTTTTAACGAAAATTTCGTATAGTTAAGTGATTAATGAAAAGGAGCATTTTCGAAAAGTCCTGCTGTGCAACTTGTGACAAATGTGGCCACATCTTTCCCGAAAAAAACTGTGCACACCAGTCCTCCTATGGACTGGACCTATTTCTTTGCAAGTCAAATTACGAAAAACGGTACAGTATTTTTTGTTTAGAGTATTGTCCATCGTTAGCAAAGGGTTTCTCCGATCTGTTGGCAGTGTAGGGATTTTGCGTCGAAAAATCTCCTAGTGGAATTTAGTGTCTTTAAAATCCAGTGCCATCGATTGTCCCTTAATATAGGCACACTGTCGAAAAACAAGTCTTGCATCGTCGAAATTGGCGAACAATCAATTCTTGTCACTCGAATTAATTCGACTTAATTGAAACGGTATCATATTTGAAGTTGTTAAATGTGCAGGAGCGGGGTTCGATTCCCCGTCGGGTAGCCTCTGGCGCAAGACTAATGACCTTGCCCGGAAAAATCAAATCATTATGGAAAATTTAACAAGCCCCAGGACTTGCTAAATAAGGCCAAGACCGGTTCCCGGTTGTAGTGCCGATGATGATGATGATGAAATGTGCAGGATTTAAGATTTGAGATTTGTGACTGACATCTGAATATACATATGTGAAAAGTATGGTGAATCAAGTGCGGCCACAGTAGATATCTCACTGCTCTGGCACAGGACATTACTGTGTAAGTCCCGTTTTTATGTACTGTCCCAATAACTACGTGATTGGATAGAAAGTTTTCTCGACGACCGAGTGATTAGGATTGTTGTGAACGGTGAGCCTTCAGATATCTTTTCCATTAACTCTGCAGTGCCTCAGGTTTCTATATTAGGCTCAACTCTACTTCTGCTTTATATTAATGATTTTTTACTAGCAACGTGTAACACATATCCGATTTTGCCGACGATAATACGCTGAATTTTTTATTCTTGAGTTTGAATAGACAGAGCCGATAGGGCTCCTCGATAGTATAGTGGTTAGTATACCCGCCTGTCACCCGGGAGACCGGGGTTCGATTCCCCGTCGGGGAGCCTCTGGCGCAAGACTAATGACCTTGCCCAGAAAAAATAAATCATTATGAAATATTTAACAAGCCCCAGGACTTGCTAAATAAGGCCAAGACCGGTCCCCGGTTGTAGTGCCGATGATGATGATGATGATCAAACACTCCTCAATCTCTATACGCGGACGACACTAAACTCTTGAAGACAATCCGCTCTTCTGTCGACTCCTCACTTCTCCAAATTGATCTCGACAGCCTTTCTACTTGGTGCCAAGATAACTGCTTCGAACTAAATATTGCCAAATGTCACTCAATCACCATCTCCCGCACAACTTGTTGAACTCTAGTTATGGATAGCTTTTGCATACACGAGTTGGCTTACTTATAAAATACTTATTCATGATCAGTTGTTTGCCGTTGGCTTTTTGTAATCCGGCCGCTTCTAGCCGAAGTCTGAAACGAAAAATGTAAAATTGTCTTGCATGAACATTAAACAGAAGCGCCAACTTAATCATATCATTATAAATTTGGAACGGCACTGGGGTTTAATCACCTTTATGCCATATTGGCTCAATTGTGAGTATAACTTTAAGCGATTAATAATAGGTGTAGTAAAAAAATCCAATATTTTTTCATGAAATTGAAGGCTCCATTTAGCATAGTTCGAATGATCGGTTTTTTCGATAATTTGTTGCCATTTCACCGGCATTTTTATTATGTCTCTCATAGAAACCCTCGTCCCTATTGGAAAAAACTGGGGCAGTCGATTTTCACAAGCTGTGCATATTTTTCACCAGCAAAATCATTCGCAATAGACAGGAACAGGCGGTAATCACACTGTACCAGGTCGGGACTATAAGGTGGATGCCGGAACTTCTGATGAGTCACTGTCGAAGTGTGTGGCCCGGCGTTGTCCTGATGAAACACAATTCTTCTCCTATTGGTCAAAGCCGACCGCTACTGGGCGGTTGCATCCTTCATACGGTCTAAATGTGGACAGTCATCATCATCATCGTCACTACAACCGTGGTCCGGTGTTAGCCTTATTTAGCAAGTCTCTCCACCGGTCCTGATTTCGAGCCGATGTCATGCAGTTTGGCACTCCCAGGCAATTGTTGACAGTACACACAACGAATTAAGAGTTTGGCCATATGGGACCAGTTCGTAGTAGATGCTTTCCTGCCAATCCAACCAAACACATAACGAAACTTTCCTGGCTCACTGCGAAGTTTTTTTTTAAATACACAAACCCGCACAAACGAGAATTTTAAAGTACCTTTAAATGGCACAGTACGGTGTGAGCGGGAGGAAAGGAGGAGTATCTACTATATGGGCTGAAAAGTCCCTTGATTTTTCAATAGGAGGCGCTATTAGCAAATGAACATGATCCATTTCCAGAGGCTCATCTGCCACTACTTTATGTATGAGGTTTCGTGTCATTTCGTCCATTCGTTTACAAGTTGCAGTCGTTTGAGTGACGCTACTTCATCATCATCGGCACTACAACCGGGATCCGGTCTTGGCCTTATTTAACAAATCTCTCCACCGGTCCCAATTTCGAGCCGATGTCATTCAGTTTCGCCCTCCCAGGCACTGGGCCTCCTGGTCTACGCCATCCCTCCATCGTAGACAAGGTCTGCCGTGCTGTCTCCTTCTATACATCCTGCCACAAAGGGCTTTCCGGGCAGGCTCCTCTTCGCTCATTCGAGCTAGGTGTCCCGCCCACCGGAGTCTACCGAACTTGATTTTTGTTACAACATTAGCTTCAAGGTAGATCGCGTACAACTCAAGGTTGTACCATCTCCGGAATCGTCCTCCCTCACATACGAGGCCAACAATTCTCCTTAAGACCTTCCTCCCGAACGCGGCTAAGAGTTCAGAGTGCCTTTTATTGAGCACCCAGGTCTCGGACCCATACATAAGTACTGGTAAGACCATGGTCTTGTACAGCAATAGATTGGATGTTTTGGTTAAATTTCGGGATTTAAAGAGCCTTGATAGACCATAGTAGGCTTTGTTGGATTTGATCAGCAGTTCGCGTATTTCTTCTTCCATATTGTTATCGGCTGATACTATTGACCCAAAGTAGTTAAAGGATTGCACTACTTCAAATTCGTACCCCACTACCCTGATAGTTTGACCAACGTTAGGTCTTCTCTTCGCAGAAGTTGCCACCATGTACTTAGTTTTCCCCTCATTAAGTGCAGTCCCAGTTTTTGTGCCGTCTGTTCGATCTGGGTGAAGGAGTCCTGTACAGCTGACTCGGTTCTACTGATGATGTCGATGTCATCTGCATAGGCAATTATCTGGCTGGACTTGGTGATAATAGTCCCTCTAGTTGTAACGCTAGAGTCACGGAATGGTCTCTCCAACGCCAGGTTGAAGAGAAGGCAACCCAGACGGTCTCCTTGTCGGAGTCCATTAAAGATGTTTATTGGTTTCGACACCAATCCTGCTATTTTTACTTGACTAGTTACGTTGGTCATGGTTAACCTACAAAGTCGTATCAATTTGTTTAGAATGCCGAACTCTCTCATGGCATTACATAGTTCTACCCCAGCTATGCTGTCGTAGGCGGCCTTAAAGTCTATAAATAGATGATATGGAATCTTAAATTCCAGACATTTTTCCATCGCCTACCTAATGGCAATCGCTGATTTGCCTGGGATGAAGCCACACTGATATTGACCAATGATGATTTTAGCGTATGGGGCTATCCGATCTTGTAGGATAGTGGAGAGTATCTTATAGGCGGTACTCAGCCATGTTATACCCCTATAGTTGCTGCACACTGTGATATCTCTCGTCTTATGTATGTGGCAAATTATACTACGACACCAATCTTCTGGCATCTCCTCTTGCTCCCATACGTGCACCACGATGTAATGAATCGGGTGATGTAACGCTGTCCCTCCTTGTTTGATCAGCTCAGCTGGTATGCCATCAGCTCCGGGGGCTTTATTTAATTTGAGCTGTCTAATGGGTTTTAATGTTTCCTCAATGCTTGGTGGCGACAGCATATGGTATTGATCTTGCATTGGTGGAGCCTCCAATTCTTCTGTGAGCTGACCATTTCGCAATTCATTGAAGTGCACTTCCCATCGCTCCAGAATGCCTTCAGGATCGGTGATCAGATTACCCTCTTTAACCGTGCAGTAAGTGCAGCGTGGTGTGTACCGCGTCATACTGTGGATTATTTGGTAGAACTGTCGCGCCTGGTGCGGACCTCGCTCTCTACTTTTCTCTATTTCACAGACAAGGCTTTTTCCCAGGCACCTCTTTTGTCTGTGAAGCCTTTTTTCAGATCTTCTGAGCTCTTTGTATTTCTCCTCGCATACCCGCGTCCTATGAGACTGCTGCATTGCCCGGTATGCAGCATTCTTACGTTCAGTCGCTAGTTTGCACTCATCATCAAACCAGTCGTTCCAATCTCTACGACTACTGCCTAAGATGGAGTTGGCAGTACTAATGACAGTATTCTTAAGGCGTGTCCATTTCTCTTCTACGCCCGGCATTCTGGCCCCAGGACTTACTCTCCCTCCGTCGAGCTCTCCGAGGGCGAGTCCTAGAGCATGATCAAGTGTGTTACTGGTGTTCTCATTGGGTAGGGTAGCCGTGTTGATTCGAACCTGATCCACGGATGCCACACGTCTCCGTAAGGCAATCCGCGCTCGCAAAACTGTACCAACAAAATAGTGATCCGAGCCGACGTTGGCACCTCGTACCGTCATCAGGCTCGAGGAGTGACGGCGATCTATCAACATGTGGTCAATTTGGTTGCGAGTGGCTCAATCAGGTGACACCCAGGTGGCTTTGTGGATATCTTTACGCGGAAACCTGGTACTTGCAACGACCAAGTTTTTTGATGTTGCCAGTTCGATGACTCGTATTCCATTGTCAGTAGTGTTCTCATGCAAACTATGGGAACCTGGGTAGTGCCTGGAAACCGGCTCCCAACCTATTTTGGCATTCAAATCACCAAGAACGATTTTCACATCGTATCTTGGGCAGGCATTGAGGGCCCGTTCGACGTTCTCGTAATATTCTTCTTTTTCGTCGTCAGGGGACTCCTCTCTAGATGCGCGAACGTATATAAGACTTATGTTCTTAAACTTGCCTCGCACGCGAAGAGTGCATAGCCTTTCGTTTATAACATTAAAGCCGATGATGGCAGGCTTCAGGTTTTGGTTGACTAGAAAGCCTACCCCGAGCACATGGTGTTTGGCGTGACAGCTGTAATAAATGTTTAAATTATCATACCACCGACAAATTGTTGATTTTGAAGGAGTAGAGTCCGGATAACACTTTTAAATCGAAACCTAAAAAGGCAAAGAGTTTTCACGACTGACGCCATCTCTAATCTAGTCTAGGGACTTATTGAACATTTTAAATCAGGATACCACCGACAAATAGTTGGTTTCGAAGAAACAGAGTCCGGATAACACTTAAATCGAAACCTAAAAAGGCAAAGATTTTTCACGACCGACGCCATATCTGAGCTAGTATAGGGACTTATTGAACGTTTTAAATCAGGATACCACCGACAAATGGTTGGTTTCGATGAAACAGAGTTCGGATAACACTTTTAAGCCGAAACCTAAAAAGTCATAAAGATTTTTTATGGCAGGCGCCATCTCTGAGATATTCTCGGGGCCTATTGACTGTTTTAACTCAGGATACCACCGAAAAATGGTTGGTTTCGAAGAAACAGAGTACGGATAACACGTTTAAGCCGAAACCTGAAAAGTCAAAGATTTTTCATGACAGACGCCATCTCTGAGCTAGTTTCGGGGCTTATTGAACGATGTGTTATGATGCCACGCTTACCACAGCATTGAAGAAGACATAAAAAAAAAGATAAGTCTAGCTTTTATATATATTCACGCTATTTATAACTTGTGATATAAAAATCTGGCTAGATTTTGTCACCACTAAGATGGCAGCAGTTCATATTATTGGATACCACGTATGCACTGCTTTGGCGCAAGGCTAATAATCTTGCCTGGAAAAACAAATTATGGAAAATTTAACAAGCCTCAGACTTGTTAAATAAGGCCACGGTCGGATCCCGATTGTAGTGCCGATGATGATGATGACGTATTCACTGCTGCCATTATTCATTTGTATAAAATGTCGGTAGATTGCTGAATTTAATTTCTCTGATTTTATTTTACTACCTTTATGTGCTCCTCCCTTGCATCATGTCTTCCATATTCGTCTTGGTATTTATTCAAGTGCTTGTTGTAATATGAGTTCCCGAACGTGACTATTGTCGGTAATGGAGTAGAGTAAGCGGTTTGTAGTTTAATGAATCAGAATGGTAACAAATATTTGTAATGCGGTATCTAAGCGTTTTAGAAATGTTATCCCAGGTAGGGTTTAACGTTGCTTTATTACACATCTTATACTTTCCTTTTTTCAAGATCTTTTTATAGTTTTATAAAAGTTTTGATTGATTTATGAGATGTTTGAAATTAATAAGCAATGATTTATTGTAATATGAATCATATTATGTACTATACATTCCTTTACAAAACGAATCGGAAGTAAAGGTTTCTCTTTTTTTTTTTTGAATAAATTGAGCAAATGTTGGTTGAGTAAACTTTAAGAAATGTAAAGGTGATTGTTTTTTTTACCGCATTTTTGGTTCATAAGGAAACTGATTCAGATTGATTAGTCAATATCTATAACTACTGCGATGCTAACCAATATTTCGTTGCTTTTTTCTTCTACCGCAAAAAAGATACCATAATAGTCCAAATGCGGTTTGACCGGATCGCGAGTGAATATATATACAATATGGGGAAATCCTATCAGATTCTTAATCTTTCTTATGTATTGCATCTCAAATGCTATTACCTCTGAATTTTTGTTTAACCCATTCACTGCGTATGTACCAAACCTGCAAGCTACGCGATTTTTCGTAGCTTGTTTTACGAGCTTGGATTTCTTGTAATTGGTCTCAAAATAACTGTATAGCTGTTTGAGTTAGGGATTATTAGAAACGATGATTATTAGGGATTATTAGAAGTGAACTCTGATATTGCGATCTTTATATAATTTTTCTTATTTAAAAACATTTAATATCACTGCTTATTACCAAAATAATAAATCGGTTAGAGATTTTGTGAATATCTATGTTCTATTCAAAATAAAATCATCCTGAGAAAGGTTGGTGCAAGGCTAATAACCTTGCCCGGAAAAACGAATTATTATGGACAATTTAACAAATCTCAGATAAGGGCCGGATACCGATGGAAAGACTTGCTAAATAAGGCCAAGACCGGATCCCGGTTGTAGTGCCGACGATGATGATGAGTCAAAATAAAATGTTGGCACCCTGAGCAAGGCGCTCTAAATTTGTCTGGCAGTCAATGGTTAAGGGGTTATATCTATTGAGATTATCGAAAAACGACACTTTTTTAAAGAATGTTTTTCTCCGTTATTTATTAAGCAATTAAAAAATTGTTTGAAGGCCTTATTCTACACATAATTTATATATAAATTATAAATATATAAATAAATATAATTTATACACAAAAATAAATAAATATAATTTGTATTTTTATTATAAGTGCAAAATGCCGGCGTGGCCGCTAGTCAACTGCAAACTTCTTTTTTTGACAGGTCAAACGGTATGCAGAATAACGACTTTCCAACAGCACCTAGAATAAAATAAATTTTTTTTCATTTTTATGAGGCGGTAAAATGACATTAGTTTAAACAAGAAAATTGAATTTCCGATAAAACATCGACCTTAAATTGTTTATAAAAAATGTAATTGTTAATTAATCATTAAATCCGTGTGTACTGTCCTAGATAGTTTATCTAAGAAGCTACAGTTGAAATTTTACGTCGATCGAAAAAAAACTGCCTGAGTTATGTTGCACATCATCATCATCATCGGCACTACAACCGGATCCGGTCTTGGCCTTGTTAAATTTTCCATAATAATTTGTTTTTTCGGGCAAGGTTATTAGCCTTGTACCAGCAAAATAGTATAAACACTACCAATTGATATCTTCACGATCTCAGCTATCTGGTGCACTTTCAGTTTTCGATTATCACCCACGATTCTCAGGTCTTTCTTAATGTTTTCTGGACTAACTACTTCATTTGGACGACCAGAGCGTTTAGTTTCATGTGTCCGACGACCACATTATAAATTAGCAATAGCATAAATTGGCACTACAACCGGGATCCGGTCTTGGCCTTATTTAACAAATCTCTCCACCTGTCCCGATTTCGACCCAATGTCATCCAGGTTCTGGGCGTCCTGGTGCACGCTATCCCTCTGCTACATGCGGCTTTCACCATCCCCATCATTTAATTGCTTTTAATATAATTTTGTTTTAATATAGTTTGATGGTAAGGTGGTGGAAGAATGATCCACATGTGAGTGTTCGAACACGCCCCGATTCGAGTGTGGATCGTGGGCGGGTTCGAGTTTCGGAATGGATGTCGATGGAGAGTGAGAGAGGGTCGACAGGAGGAATTTTCGATTCCGTTTTTGATGATTTTGAAAATACGGTTTTCTGGATTCCGTTGATGACAGTTGATTTCTGAACAGTTGAGCAGCAGCAGAAAAAAGAAGAAAGAGCCCGTTCCTTTTTGTAAAGTTAAGTAAAGAAAAAGTAAAACACAAAAACATTGTTGTAAAGATAAAAGTTTGGAAATTAAACGTGAAACTAAGAGTAAATAAAAGTGAAAGTTGGCAATTAAATTGAAACAACAGATCTGACCATCAAGCTCGTGTTTTAATCCGTCACAGACGGAATCAGGAGGTGAACAACCACATTCACCATTTGGCGGTGGCCGCCCTGGTCGCGAAAAGAAGAAGACCCTGAAGAAGAACTGGAGAGGAACCACAGTACAGGTAACCCGTTCATTTTAACTATCTGAATCTTCTGTGGCGGAAACTGTCACACCTCCATCGCAGACAAGGTCTGCCCCGCTGTCTCCTTCCATACATCCTGCCACAAAGGACTTTCCGGGCAGGCTCCTCTTCGCTCATTCCAGCTAAGTGTCCCGCCCACCGGACTCTAGCGAACTTGATTTTTCTTACAACATTAGTTTCAAGGTAGATTGCCTGCAACTCATGGTTGTAGCGTCTCTGGAATCGTCCTCCCTCAGATACGGGGCCAAAAATTCTCCTTAAGACCTTCCTCTCAAACGCGGCTAAGAGTTCAGAGTGCCTTTTATTGAGCACCCAGGTCTCAGATCCATACATGAGTACTGGTAAGACCATGGTCTTGTACAATAGTAGCTTGGATGTTCTGGATAAATTTCGGGATTCAAAGAGCCTTGATAGACCATTTTTTTTTTTATTAGACTTCTCTCGGGAGAGGCGAACCTATAGCGCCGAGTGGGCGCCCCGATATGGCATCAAATAACTGCTGCAGTTCTTTTTGAGCAGTTGCAGGTTGTAACGTTCCGGGAACACTCGCGTGGCAAGGGAGTTCCACAGCTTCCCCGCTCTGTATCGGAACGAGTTCTGATACAGGGGTGTTCGCGCCGTCGGGAGATGAACCGCAAACGGGTGCGATCCGTCGGATTGTCTTGTGGAGCGCATATAAGCCGAGAAAGCCATAGTAGGCTTTTTTTGGATTTGATCAGCCGTTCGCGTATTTCTTCTTCCATATTGAAATCGGCTGATACTATTGACCCAAAGTAGTTACAGGATTGTACTATCGGGTTTTCCAATAGGGACTTGACAACTTTAATTTAATATGTGAACGCACCCTTCCACTAATCATCGAACTGTTACCGTCAATTTATTCAGTAAACTCAACATTTTTATCGTGGTTAAGTACACGAACGAACAACGTCTGCAAATTATAAAAATTTACAACCGAAATTTGGAGTCGGTGACCGCAACTTTAGGCTCCTCGATAGTATAGTGGTTAGTATACCCGGCTGTCACACGGAAGACTGGGGTTCGATTCCCCGTCGGGGAGCCTCTGGCGCAAGACTAATGATCTTGCCCGGAAAAAACAAATCATTATGGAAAATTTAACAAGCCTCAGGATTTGCTAAATAAGGCCAAGACCGGCTCCCGGTTGTAGTGCCGCCGATGATGATGATGATGACCGCAACTTTAAGAGCGTTAACTCCTATTTTCGGTCATAATTCTCGCCTTAGTAGACGCAATAACAAGTTTAGTGCAAAAATTTGAGTCTACATATTCGTTGCGTGATGTTGCCGTGCCAGTGAGACAACGGGTTGGTCGAAGTGTCGAAAATATCGCAGCCGTTCAGGCGTCCGTAGCAAACGATCCAAATCAGTCAATTCCACGGCGTTCTCAAGAATTGGTCATCCCCCAGACCACTTTATGGCGAATTTTGCGTAAGGATCTTGGTTTACACCCATACACGATCAAGCTGACTCAAGAATTTAAGCCGATGGACCATTTGAAGCGACGTACGTTCTCCGATTGGGCTCTGGAAAAGATGCGCCAAGATGATGAATTTCATCGCAAAATCATCTTCAGTGACGAAGCACATTTTTGGCTTAATGGGTTCGTCAATAAGCAAAACATGCGTTATTGGTCGGGTGAAAATCCACATGTGCTTCCTGAATCACCACTTCATCCACAAAAAATAACTGTTTGGTGCGGTTTGCATGCCGGCGGCGTCATTGGGCCATATTTTTTCGTCGTCGTTAACGATCGTCACATTACTGTGAATGGCCATTTTTATCGCGCCATGATTACCGATTATTTTTGGCCCGAATTGGAAGATATGGACTTGGGCGACATGTGTTTTCAACAGGACGGCGTCACAAGCCACACAGCACACGATACAATCGATTTATTGAAGAGTAAGTTTGATGAGCGTGTTTTCTCAAGAAATGGGCCAGTCGGTTGCCCGCCTCGTTCGTGCGATTTAACGCCTCTAGACTATTTTCTTTGGGACTATGTCAAGTCATTGGTCTATGCCAAGAAGCCGACGACGTTGGAAGAGCTCAGAGCCAACATTGAACGCGAAATAGCGGCCGTTTCGGCCGAAATGTTTGGCCAAGTCATCGAAAATTGGGTTCAACGAATCGACCGCTGCAAACGTGCCCACAGTGGCCATATGAACGAAGTCGAGTTCCATTCATAAATGTTTTGATTGTAGTTCAAGCCGATAATAAAGTTGTTGAAATATCTCAAATGGTTTTTAAAAAAAAGTTGTCAAGTCCCTATTGGAAAACCCGATACTTCAAATTCGTACCCCTGATAGTTTAACCAACGTTAGGTTTTCTCTTCGCAGAAGTTGAAGAATACGACATGAGGAAGGTGTTAATAATTCATGTTTGGGGTGTGATGGGGGTATCGTTTGAAGATATGTTGTTTTTTCATTTGCCAAACTGCCGCGAAAGCTGTTCTCTCTGCTCTGTTCTCCTGGCTCATTCCCAAATAGGAGGAAAAGCGAATATACAACCGATTCATAAACAATGCCATCCTCTTTGTCTCCATCTTTCTATCGACCCATGCCACTAACTTTCATTTATTTGAAGATTAACTACTATTAAATCGTGAACTCATGAAATATCTTGGCCTGCTTAGTGATTAAATGCGGAGGTGCACCCCACTGATAAGTGGAGTCAATTCATGCACTACTTCGGCGATCGTAAGAATTTTCCTCTATTACTAGGACTTATGGCAGGCCCAAGTGCCAAGCGATCAATTCTGTCGTTGGAATATAAGCGAAACGTATCCGGCTTTATCAAAAACATTCTTCAAGTGAACTCTGATATTGCGTTCTTTCCCAAGTATGTATCCACGGAAGCCGTCAATCAGAACGTGCGCACGTTTTAGTGTATTGGATAATTTTAAACTAAATAGGTTTGTTTTTAAATTGAACTATACAAACTTGGGACGCTTTACAAGTTGTTCTCTCCCAGCTGCAATCTACAAGCATTCAAGACCAATGTGCATCAAGGCCTTTCTCAATATTACCCCCTCTCTTCGGCCCATATTATCCACTGCCGTTTATTGGTATCAGACAATCAGTTTTGTGAACATGTATTACTCGTGGATAGTATAGTGGTTAGTATACCCGCCTGTCACGCGGGAGACCGGGGTTCGTTTCCCCGTCGGGGAGCCTCTGGCGCAAGACTAATGACCTTGCCCGGAAAAAACAAATCATTATGGAAAATTTAACAAGCATGAGGACTTGCTAAATAAGGCCAAGACCGGTTCCCGGTTGTAGTGCCGACGATGATGATGATGATGATTACTTAAATCAAAGCCCAGATCTCAATTTTTTATAATTTTATAGCACAATGAGTAGTACGGAGTAAGTTTCCATTGAATGTAAAATTTATTATGAGCCCCATTGAAGTAACTCAAGTAGGTGACGCGAAATAATTCATAAGTGCTGTGTATTTTATGAAGACATTTCCTTAAGTAATCGTCGAACGTATTGAAGCTATTGTGGCTATAAGTGTCGTAAAGTATTTTTAAAACATTTTCTATTACAAATTGTTCAGTTTCCAACAACTGATTGAGGATGTTTCCGGATTCAAATCACAGAATAACAGTTTCGCTATTTTAGAAGGGTGGCATTAGTTGTGGTCAGTTAAATTTAGACTATACGGAATCAGTGGGTATCTTTGATATTAGGTAAGTTAGTTATGCTGGGGGTTTTTTAATACATTTGCCATTTAATTACATATATGTTACAACTAATTAAAAGTAACCATCAAGTAATATTTTGCGACATTTGATCTACATGTGTTGTCTTCAAGAAACAATCTCTTAAATGAGAATAACACTTCACAAAGAATTTCTTGGAAAATAATAAAAACAACTTTCCTACTTTTCAATCTTTCTTTATTTGAATCTTTCTTAAGACTCAGATTATAATTTTATACAAGGGTATCTTTCCTCATTGGAGCTTACCTTAAGATTGCTTTCATAATTATTACATTTAATTGTTAAATTATTCCAACGGTGTGAATTGCACCATTGCACAAATGATTCCAAGAATTACTTTTCTGTGCCGGATATCATACAGATGCTTATGCAGCGCTTTGATTGGAGTTTTACAATTATTTGTGCACGGTGAGAAAATTACATTATGAAGTCATATTCTGCTCATGACCTTTTTCTAGGTCGCTTTTGTTGCGATCTATAACTATTAACGTCAATGCAGATTCGACATGCTTTCTGGTCTATTAAACAAACAAATAATTTGAACTGCAATATATTCCTTGTGTGGAACTGTGTTCCTTTGCGTATGCTAAATCGGGACACTCAAAAAAGAACTTACATTTGCGCGGACATTCACCTGACGACTCTGCTGTTGTGGTTTTTGGCAATGGACTTAACTTTGACTTCTGTAAAATTGTGGTTAGGAAAGCCACTTTTTTATTTTTCCTTATATTATAGTAAAGGAATCAATGAATAGATTTAGAGACAATGGGAGCGAGAACATGGAACTCTAAAAGATGACACCATTACTAATAGTGTTTTATGCAAAAAATCATATTTATTAAATGGTGGGTGTTAGTTGGTTATATAATTAGTGAGATATACATCTAAATTGTGGAATCTTTGAATATATAAATGATTTCTACAAGTGTGCGTATTCGATGACGATATTTGTTCGGGACTGTATATGCTTATTGGGCTCCTCGATAGACCGAGAGACCGGGGTTCGATTCCCCGTCGGGGAGCCTCTGGCGCAACACTAATGACCTTGCCCGGAAAAAAACAAATCATTATGGAAAATTTAAAAACCCTCAGGACTTGCTAAATAAGGCCAAGACCGGTTCCCGGTTGTAGTACCGATGATGATGATGATGAGGTATATGCTTATTGGAAGGCAGTCCCAGAATATTCTCGTTTTGTAGGGAAAAAAATTCAGGATATGATGCGTTACTGAGCGATGAATTGGAGTACAAATAAATTACATTGTTTGACGTGATATCAAGGATTTCCTGTGATATTAAGTCAAAAAATTCGTCACCCATTTTCCATGTGATAGCGTTTGTAGTGTTGATGTAATATACCAAAAATATTATACTACCTACTAGGTTTTACTATAAAGTGGTCTTTCGAACCCGAACGTCTTTTTGTGGTTCTTCATATTTGACTCTCGACTACCTCTAGTGTGTTCGATCAAGCCATCACAACTTTCCTGCCTGCTAGAAAATCGCTCGAGTTCAGCCAATCCCAAAGACGGGAAAAAAGTGTCTCCCACAAAATTATCGTCCGATAGCATTACTGTCTATTTTATCTAAGGTGATGGAAAAAGTCATCAATACAGAGTTAGTTAAGTATTTGGAGTGCAACGGACTTCTGAATGACCGTCAATACGGATTCCGTGGCAGGCGGTCCACGGGAGACCTTTTGACACTTATAACCGATATATGGACATCTGCGATTGAACGGCATGGTGAGTGAAGGGCGGTCGCATTGGATATCTCCAAGGCTTTTGACCGCGTCTTGCACACGGCATTGCTTAGCAAACTCCGTTCACATGGACTTTCTCAACAGCTTTGCGACTGGACGAAGAGCTTCCTTGAGAATCGATCGATCCGGGTTGCTGTAGACGGCGAGTGTTTGGATCTGTATCCTGTTAATTCGGGGTGCCCCGAGGTTCTATTTTTGGCTCCAACCTTGTTTTTGCTTCACATAAATGATTTGTTGGAGACAACGGATAACAAAGTGTTCAGTTTTGCGTATGATAGTACGCTTGTTTCCTCCTTTTCGAGTGATCGACAGATTAGTGCATCAACATCGGACTAGCCGAGATGTAGCCTGATCGAATCTCTGAATCGGGATCTGAATAAGGTCCTCCAGTGAGGAAAGGGCAATATCATCGACTTCAATGTAACATAGACACAATATACAACATTCACAAAGTCCGGCCAATTGGTGCTTCTGCGTCGCATCAGCTGAGATGTAGACAGATTGACTCTCTGAATCAGGATCTAGATAGGGTACTGCAGTGGGGAAGGGCCAATCTCGTCGACTTCAATGCAGCGAAGACACAATATACAACATTCACAAAGAAAACTGGATCATCGGTTCGGCAGCTGATGATGAATGGCCAAGCCCTCGAGGCTGGTGAAAGCTTGAAATTGCTCGGCGTCACGGTCTGTGGGAATGTATCATGGCATAAACACGTGTCGATAGATCGCCGCCACTCTTCGAGCCTGATGACGGTATGAACGCGCCGAAGTGCCAACGTTGATTCGGATCACTCTCTTGTTGGTACAGTTTTCCGAGCGCGGATTGCCTTACGGAGACATATTGCATCCGCGGATCAGGTTCGAATCAACACGGCTGCCGCACGCAATGAGAATACCAGTAACACCTTTGGTCATGCGTTAAGACGCCCTCGAAGAGCTCGACGGAGGGAGAGTAAGTCCTGGGGCCAGAATGCCGGGCGTAGAAGAGAAATGGACACGCCTTAAGAATGCTGTCATTAGTACTGCCAACTCCATCTTAGGCAGTAGTCGTAGAGATCGGAACGACTGGTTTGATGATGAGTGCAAACTAGCGATTGAACGTAAGAATGCTGCATACCGGGCAATGCAGCAGTCTCATAGGACGCGGGTTCGCGAGGAGAATACAAAGAGCTCAGAAGAACTGAAAAAAGACTTCACAGACAAAAGAAAAGTGTCTGGGAAAAAAACCTTGTCTGTGAAATAGAGAAAAGTAGAGAGAGAGGTCTACACCAGGCGCGGAAGTTGTACCAAATAATCCGCAGTATGACGCCGTACAAACTACGCTGCACTTACTGCAAGGATAAAGAGGGTAATCTGATCACCGATCCTGAAGGCATTCTGGAGCGATGGGAAGTGCAGTTCAATGAATTGCTAAATGGTCAGCTCACAGAAGAATTGGAGGCTCCACCAATGCAAGATCAATACCCAATGCTGCTGCCACCAAGCATTGAAGAACCATTAAAAGCCATTAGATAGCTCAAATCACATAAAGCCCCCAGAACTGATGGCATACCAGCTGAGCTGATCAAACAAGGAGGGACAGCGTTACATCACGCAATTCATGAGATCGTGGTGCACGTATGGGAGCAAGAGGAGATGGCGGAAGATTTGCGTCGCGGTATAATTTTCCCTATACATAAGAAAGGAGATATCACACTGTGCAGCAACTATATGGATATAACATTGCTGAGTACCGCCTATAAGATACTCTCCACTATCCTACAAGATCGGATAGCCCCATACGCTAAAGCCATCATTGGTCAATATCAGTCTGGCTTCATCCCAGGCAAATCGGCAATTGATCAGATATTCACCCTTAGGCAGGCGATGGAAAAATGTCTGGAATTTAAGATTTCATTATATCATCTGTTTATAGACTTTAAGGCCGCCTACGACAGCATAGCCAGGGTAGAACTATATAATGCCATGAGAGAATTTAGCATTCCAAACAAATTGAGACGACTTTGTAGGTTGACCATGACCAACGTAACTAGTCAAGTAAAAATAGCGGGATTGCTGTCCAAACCAATAAACATCTTTAATGGACTCCGACAAGGAGACGATCTGGCCTGCCTCCTCTTCAAGCTGGCGTTGGAGAAAGCAACCCGTGACTCTGGCGCTACAACAAGAGGGACTATTGTCACCAAGTCCAGCCAGATATTTGCCTACGCAGATGACATCGACATCATCGGTAGAACCGAATCGGTGGTACAGGAATCCTTCACACAGATCGAGCAGGCGGCACAAAACTGGGACTGCACATTAATGAGGGAAAAACTAAGTACATGGTGGCAACTTCTGCGAAGAGAAGACCTAACGTTGGGGTAGTGGAGCACGAATTTGAAGTAGTGGAAACCTTTAACTACCTTGGGTCAATAGTATCAGCCGATAACAATATGGAAGAAGAAATACGCGAACGACTGATTAAATCCAAAAAAGCCTACTATGGTCTATCAAGGTGTTGCTGTACAATACCATGGTCTTACCAGTACTCATGTATGGATTCGAGACCTGGGTGCTTAATAAAGGCACTCTGAACTCTTGGCCGCGTTCGAGAGGAAGGTCTTAAGGAGAATTTTTGGCTCCGTATGTGAGGGAGGACGATTCCGGAAACGCTACAACCATTAGTTGTACGCAATCTACCTTGAAGCTAATGTTGTAAAAAAAATCAAGCTCGGTAGACTCCGGTGGGCGGGACACCTAGCTCGAATGAGCGAAGAGGAGCCTGCCCGGAAAGTCCTTTGTGGCAGGATGTATGGAAGGAAACAGCGCGGCAGACCTTGTCTACGATGGAGGGATGGCGTAGACCGGAGGCCCATGTTACGGACCGAACAACATAAACCCAAGATACCCAAGATAAACCACAGTAAGTCCCCCCTTCTTACTTTAATTTACCCTTATTAAATTATAATATTGTTATACAAACAACCATAACACCCAGTGCCTGGGAGTGCGAATCTGGATGACATCGGCTCGAAATCGGGACCGGTGGAGAGATTTGTTAAATAAGGCCAAGACCGGATCCCGGTTGTAGTGCCGATGATGATGATGATGATAAACACGTGTCGAACACCGCCAGGTCAGCCTCAGGAAAACTGGGCTATCATTTTAGAGCCAAGAAATATTTTACTCCGGTCCAACTTCTTCTCCTATATAAATCCCAAATTAGACCCGCGCTCGAATATTGCTCTCATGTTTGGAGCTCAGCTCCTAAACATACCCTCGACCTACTTGAGAGCATACAGAGACGAACGATCCGCCTGATCGGGGACTCTGCGCTGACGTCGGGACTACAGTCGCTATCACATCGAAGGCGCGTAGCCGATCTCTGTCTGTTTTGCAGATATTATCACGGGTACTGTTCTTCGGAGATTCTTGGTATTGTTCCACGCAATTCGGCTTACATGCGCTTCACAAGACAATCCGACGGATCGCACCCGTTTGGGGTTCATCTCCCGACGGCGCGAACATCCCTGCATCAGAACTCGTTCCGTTACAGAGTGGGGAAGCTGTGGAACTCCCTTCCCACGCGAGTGTTCCCATAGCGTTACAACCTGCAACTGTTCAAAAAGAACTGCAACAGTTATTTGGTGGCATCTCGGGGCGCCCACGCGGCGCAATAGGGTCGCCTCTCTCTCGAGAGAAGTGTAATAAAAAAAAGTAATCATAACATATGCAGATGGTTTGTGTTCGTAATTCTCTACCGTTCCCTTGTTTGGACGCACAAGCCGTTGAGAAGCCATCTCAAGCACCGGAGGAGAATTGAAATTCCCAGGAGCGCTAAACCGGTTCATATCGAAAGGGATGCCGCTCATGCGACGGCAGGAAGCCGATGGAACAGCGAAGAATCAGAACAAAACAAAAGTCTAAGGTCAACAAAAGAATGTCATTCGTCTTACCACATTTGCATCAAAGTTTTTGACCAGTCCGAGGCCAGGATAGAGAACTCACAAACAGACCAGAACTCACGAGTAGATAAGGCCTAGTCTTACCAAAATCAAAAAACAAAATATTAAATTCACCTTTTTGGAAAGAGACTCCCCTTGCAATTCTCTCGCTTCCAAGAAAACGGAAAATTTACGTTTGAGTCTATAATTTTTCACAGCACTGTGTGTATGGAAAAAATGAGCTGAATCTGTCTGTTATATCCTTAAGGATATGATGAAACCTACAATTACCTTTCAAGGGCATTGTGGCAACGTTATTATTACACTTAATGACATTGCATAGATCGGCTTATAATTCTGGGTTAGATGTTTGTTCCACTTGGGATCGATATCAAATAGAATGTACATAGTCAAATACCAATTCCCTTTCGCAATTGATACTACATGACAATCCGAACGAGATTGCGCACTAAATTACTCGTATATCGGTCTTCGGAGTCCTCGGAAAACGTGAAAAGATATTGTTAATTCTTGGAAAATCAGAAATTCTACAAAAATGTTAAAGGAGACTAAGCTTAACTTGCAAATCTGGATTTTGCCGATTTCGGGTCGATCGGTGTCTTCAACAATAGTAGTCAGCAATAACATCTATCCACAATAGAAAACACACGAGTTAGCTAACCAATATTCTTTTTTTTTTTCAAAAATACCCTGAAGTGTAGCCTTTAGTTGTTTATAATACAATCAGGCATTTCAACAACCTTTCCGGATAATTGCACATTATAGGCCTATTGGAATTATGTGTTTCGGGCTTTCTCTAACAGGATTCCGTTTACTGTGTCAGGTTTTCTGTACAAGCTGATCATTTTTCCGTTTTACTTGTATATTACTCTCCCGTATACTTTGAGATTTTCTTTACATCTTTCCTGGGTTTTCCCTTAACTTGTAACTGCACAGTTCTTTTGTTTCTTAATGTTTCAATGTCTCCGTCCCGTCTTATTGTTCGTTATTGTGTTATCTTCACAATAAGCGGTTAAGGTTAAAGGCTAAAGATACGTGACTCATTGTTCCTTGCCATATGTCTACTTCCTTTCAATATTGGGCTACAAACCAAGGGATTCCATTCCTTCTCTTTTTAGTTAGCGGCAATATTTCACACCCGGTGTTACGTTGAGTTACTAATTTCTGTGGCGGTCGGCGAAAAATATATTATATAAAGAATGCAATTACGCTTGCAATATGCTATAAGTAAAAAAATGCACTAAAAAAAAAAAGAATTAAAATTTAGGTTTGAGTAGTCTAGTTTTCTTCATGGGCAGACAAATAGTGTTCACATATTAAATCAACTTTCAGTTTGTTTGTGAATTTAATTTGTAGCCAGTTCCATTGAAAGATATCTATGCGATTACAATATATTTCAATAAAGCAATTAAGTAATCAAAACCAGATTATCCGCCACCTTACAGCCCAAATACGATTAGTAATTTCTAATAATGAAATTTCATTTGCTCATATTTTAATTGAATAAAACATTTTAATACAAAGACTTTAAATAGCCTTAAGATTATATTCATTTAATTACTGCTATCTATCTCTGTGGATCTAATTTAAATACATAATTAAATTCACTCCAAAGGAATGTGGCGATAGAATATAAAAAAAGAACACATTTTCCAAATTTCACACAGATGCATTTCAACAGGCAACCAATTCAAATTCCTGTTTCACATGGAGCGCTGTTGCCTTAGTAAATGTTTACAAAGCGTACATTCTTATACATAAGATCATTCTGATAGCCGTTGAGAAGCCATCTCAAGCACCGGAGGAGAATTGAAATTCCCAGGAGGGCTAAACCGGTTCCGTGGGAAAATGCAATGAAAGCAGCAGCATTGTCTGCTTTGTGCTTTTCGTGTGTCGAAATTTTGATATGCCTTCCAAAACGCTCAAGAGACCACTTCCTTCAAAATTGTAATCAATTCAATTATCTGCAAATGAATGAACTCAACGAAGGTGATCAGTTTTACTCGTAATACTTCCCTGCGCATTCTGTGTGTGCACCTATTGACTCTGTTTGGCTGGATCTGTTGACACAGATTTAGTGTAAGTAGCGTCGCAAGGGGGATGTGCACTCTGGACCGCAGGTAGAGAAGAAAAGGAAATTTTAAAATGTTGTATGAAATGCCCTTTTTATTTTTACACTGAATATCGGTATCCATTTATTATCTATTTACAATCAGAAAAGGGGGCGAAGATTCTGTGGGAATAATGCCAAGATTTATGTGCGAATGTTCTCAAACGCAGTGCACAGAATGAGCTCCTTTATTTCGTTGTCTGACTTGGTGTTGGCTGGGTTGATATTATATTACCATGCGTATCGTTTTTCATCGAAGTGAAGAATGATCCCGAACTGGTGTGTGGGTTACATACTTGTATTAATAAAAAAAGGGTTACTACTTACATTTTACAAACACACTTCTTTTCTTTTGCAGTTTTAGGTTCGTACTTCCTTTGCACATATTATGGAACAAAAATGTGTCTCATCTGCTGATACAAAATTAATTGAACACCATTTAAATACTAAGTCAATAGAGGCAGTGGCCATAGCTAATGTAGTTGAAGAGGACATCCTGACTATGGCAACACCTGGTTCACCAACAGTAGCAGAGCAGTTGCGATTGGTAGCTCATAAAAATCAAGTTAATAATGTGAACGTTTGCGATGAGGATCGTGAAGAAGAAATTGAAAATCTACAAAACAACACACACACTGACAATAGCGAGCAGCATTGTAAGTTATCATCAGCCACTGTAACAGATAAATTACTTCTGAAATCGGTAGAACCTTCGTCTTTCGATGAAGATAGCCGATCGCGATCCAGTGATGATTTCACTACTCCCATCACAAATCTGCAGCGTAAAACTAAAAATCATTTCGATGCAGATTTACAACATGAAAACGGTGATGATAACAGCAACAGTACCACATCAACGTCTTCAAATATAAATGATGTAATTCAAGATCAACTTCCGTGCCAAGAAACATTAAACATAGACTCAGGAATCTACTTGGAAACGCCCGTTGTAGATGAACAAAGTGTTGGCCTTAACATTCATGAACATCATTATGAGAAAGCGAAACCTAAAAGACTAGATGAAGAATTTCTATTACCATCAGATGATTATTGTGATGGTATTTGGAACCACAATGATGTCAATAAAAGTTCACCTGAAGAGGAGAGTGTTAGTGTTAGTAAAAATGATGAGAGTGATAATTTAAGCAGCAGTAGCAGTGGCAGTGGGACCCAAGAACATGGTGAAAAAATACTCAATAAGCTGCTGATAGCAGCAGCATCGACTGTTGATAGAATGGATAGCGAGGAAAGTGAAGAGGAAGTCCCTGCAACCACATGTACGTCATTCAATCATGAACATCCTAAACCTGATCCGGGATCATTTGCAAAAGCTAGTGGTACTTTCGAACCAACTTCAGACATTGCCGAGGGTGATGTGCAATCAATGGATGCGATTGAGCGTCGTGATTACGAACACGAACAAAGGATCACTGGAGGGATATTACTGAAATCTAGTTCATTAGCTAAAAGTGATAGACTTAATTTAGGATTAATTCAACCCTTTGCTCAAGAGTCTGACAATCCATTACGAGCGACGTTATCCGATAGTAAGGTGAGTTTTTGGTTTTTCTGTTATTATTTAAATAAGAAAAGATTATTAATCGTAAGACCCACATTGTATGTTACTTTACTACTGCTTATCAGCAAATCATTGGCAAGCGGAAGCAAAAAATCTGAGAACTATTACTATTTACTATTTATTGGCCTGTAGGAACCCCGAAGTTCATGAACTCGCTGACTAGTTTCCGCCGTCGTTCCCTGTCCTGTGCGCACTCCTTCCATATTTGACCATCCGATCCGATCTCCTCAAGGTCAAACCTGACATTGTCCTCCCATCTCCGTCGCGGCCGTCCTCGGTCTCTTTCCCGTTGGCTTACCGTCAAGAATTCTATGCACGGTCCTATTGTTGCCCATTCGCGCCTCGTGCCCGGCCTATCTTAATCTTCGCGACTTGATTACTCTCACTATTGTAGGTTTGCGGTATACCTCTTTCAATTCGTGGTTGTAGAGTCCTGCCTCCTCGTCGTATTTACCTCCAAAGATACCCCTTAAAACTTTATTCTCCAATAAGCGGAATTTGTTTTCTTCCCGTTTTGTGAGAGCCCATGTTTCGCATCCGTATAGAACAACCGGAATGATTATGGTTCTATAGGCACGAAGCCTTATGTTACGTGATAGCATTTCTGATTTCAGCAGTTTACTGGCTGAGTGCCAGCTAGCGTTACCGGAATGCAGTCTTTTGTTAATTTCTTTCATCATTCCATTACTGGCCGTCAGTATTGTTCCTAGATATTTAAATTCTTTACCTTTTTCAAATATCTTGCCTCTGACGTTTATATGTGTTTCCTGAGGTTCACCTGCTCTCGCCGTAATCATGAATTTTGTTTTGTCTTCATTTATTTCTAGGCCCGCCTCTTCTGCCGCTTGCATGATGATTTCACAGTTTTTACTTACAGTTTCTAGATTATCTCCCAGAACGGCGATGTCATCCGCATATGCGAGCACTTGTGTGACCTCGTTCAGGGATGATCCGGCCATGTCGTCTTGTACCTTTCTGATGACATACTTGAGCACAAGATTAAAAAGACATGATGAGAGGCCATCCCCCTGTTTTAGTCAGTCCCGGATTTTAATGGTTCGAGAGATGGCTTTCTATTCCAACTCGTCCTTTGTTTTCGTTCATGCAGATTTGAATGAGGGCGGCATATTTTTTCGGGATTACCAGCTCAACTATGATGTGGTAGAGTCTTTGCCTTGCAACTGAGTCGTAGGGTTTTTTTAAGTCAACGAACAGTTGGTGAACCATCTCTCCGTATTCCCACTTCTTTTCCAGTAGTTGCCTTATTATGAACATTTGGTCGCTCGTTGACCAGTTCCTACCGAATCCACATTGGTAGTCTCCCAATATTTCTTCTGCGTACGGTGTGATTCTCGCCAAAATGACATTTGTTAATATTTTGTATGTGGTTGAGAGCAATGATATTCCTCTAGTTTTCGCGGTCAGATCAGTCGCCTTTTTTGAAAATGGGAACGACTATTAAGATTTGCCATTCTTCCGGAGTGACTGCCTTATCCCAATATATCTTCTACGTACGACCAGTATGGCATTTGTTAGTATTTTGCATGGCGTTGGAAGCAATGATATTCCTCTGTAGTCAGATCTGTCGCTTTTTTTGAAGATGGGGACGGCTATTGAAGATTTCCATTCTTCCGGAGTGACTTTCTTATCCCATATTGTTTTAATCAGTTGGTGGATCTTTCGAGCGGTTGCCTCTCGTCCATGCTTCATAAGCTCTGACGGTATGCAGTCGACTCCGGGAGCCTTGTTGTTTTTCAATCGATTTATTGCGTCTACAACTTCATTGAAAGAGGGCTCTGGGATCTGAGACTCGGCTGTCTGTACGTCTGGTGCGTTTATTTGTGGTTGATGGGTATGCACATTGAGTAGGTTTTCATTCATGCAGAACATGCAAAGTACTACTTCCATCTTGTCACGATATTGTTTGTTTCTGTGACCAGACAGCCGTTTGTGTCTCGAATTATTTTGGCTCTCCCTCGGTAGCCATTTCTAATTAAGTTTATGCCGGCATACATACCTCTGATGTTCTTTGCTCTGGCATTTTCTAGAATTTTTTCGATCCGAGTCTTTTCCCATGCGCGTTTTTTACGTTTGAAAAGTTTCATTGTCTCTTTCCGAATTGTCGCGTATCTTTTTGCGTTGACTTCATCATATCTTTCTAAGTGGAGCGGTCTGAGGCGTTTACGTTATCCGATCTTCGCCCTGCACCCATCGTTAAAGCAAGGTTTGGACTTAATTGTTTTCTTAAATCCTAATACCTTTTGGGCTGTTTGTTTGATTGTGTCTCTGATCGGTGTCCATTTAGTGTCCACACTATTGGTTTCCTCTTCCTCACTACTCCCATTCTCTAGGATACTAAATCTATTCGTTAGTTCGTCTTGATATTCAGCCCTTTTGCGCAGGTCTTTTAGTTTATCAATGTCGAACTTTTTGCTCGTCTCCTGTGATTGCCCATGTGGGTTTGCTGCGAGCCGACTCCTAATTTTGTCCATCACTAGAAGATCTACGGAGCCGGATTGAGGTCCTCTATATGATTTGACGTCAAGGATATTCGAGTGGTGTCTTTTGTCTATGAGGAAGTGGTCTATTTGGTTACGCGTTACGCCGTCGGGTGATATCCATGTGGCTTTATGGATTTGCTTGTGCTTGAACATCGTGCTTTTCACTACCAGATCTTTTGACGCTGCGAACGTGATAATTCGAATTCCATTATCATTTGAAACGCCGTGTAGGCTTTTTTTTACCTATAGTTGGTTGGAAGATATCTTCTTTTCCAATTTTCGTGTTGAGATCCCAGAGGAGGATTTTAACATCGAAGGATGAGATCCCATAAAACACTTCCTCTAGGGTCTCGTAGAACGTGTCCTTCGTTTCTTCGTCGGTAGATTCTGTGGGGCGTGTACGGTACGTGAGGACATAATTGTATCATGGGCCCTGTATTTTTAGCACCGACATTCGGTCATTAACAAATTTCACAACTTTTACATGAGGCGTAATCGTCTTGCTAATGATGAAGCCGGTTCCGAGGTTATGTGTATCGGTATATCCACGTGCCCCAGTGTAAACCCGTTGATTTCGATTACTTGATGTGGGAGTTGGACTTCCTGAAGCGCGGCCATGTCCATTTTATATTGTTTCGCGTTTTCTACGACCATCGGTATCGCGCCTGGTTTATATAACGTTCGAACATTCTACGTGCCGACGCGTATATCACGCTTTTTCTGTTTTTGACTACGTCTTTTTTTTGCCGAGTCGGTGTTTTCTTGATAATTTGTTCCCTTATGGTAGTGTCGGCTCATCATCACACAGATTAAAAACCGTCAACGAGACAGCACGTGCGCTTCTGCCTCGTGATCCGTACCATCGGATCAATTGTGTAATCCGTTTTGGGAATACACATAAGATACCCAATTGCACTATCGGTTCGGGCGCGAAGTCTTACTGTGGGATCATCTCACACGCGTCCGAATGCAGTGCAAAGTTTTCTGTGCGATCCTATGCAAACAAACGGATCTCCACACACGCGTCTTAGTGCTGTGAAGAGTGTGAGAATATATACGCGAGTGATGTGATGCGGGAAAACCCTCTACCCTTTCTATTCCTTGTGTTTGTTTTCCTTTTTTCGCACCTCTGTTTGCGTCCCTCAAGCATCGATACTCTCGATTGATTAATAATCTGTGGAGAGTTTTTTGTGTCTGAGTGGCATAATGTTGATCATGGAAGGGATGTGACCTGGATTTCGGCACGGATCTAGTGGGGCACCTACTGCAAGGGCATAACACATGTAGTGGTTGCTTTCGCTTATCTATTGCTGTTCCCGACTTGCATCCTTTCCCGAGGCGGTATTGGTATTCTGTGTAGGGCCATTTCAATGGAGCGGGAATTTCGCGTTGATTTGTGTAACATTCGCGGGTTGAGATGCAATTTCTCTTCTGTGTCTGCCCATGTTTCTAGCCAGAAACCAACTATTCTTGCACTTAGCGAAACCCCGGTAATTACTAATACAGATATTTCCGATATTAATCTACCTGGATACAACTTAGTGCCACTGTTCTTTCTACACGATTTTACAAGTATCCCGTCTCATGACAGACATCAATGACTTAGAATCTAAGGCTGTTGATGTGCAACTTCATGCGTTACTTGAAGAGCAGCAGCAACTTCGGGTTCAGGAGTAAGTTCCGATTTGACAAGTATCCCACCTCATGACAGACAGCAATGACCTAGAATCTAAAGCTGTTGATGTGCAACTTCATGCCTTGCTTGAAGAGCAGCAGCAACTTCGGGTTCAGGAGCAAGTTCCGGTTTTACAAGAATCCCGCCTTATGACAGACATCCATGATCTAGAATCTACGGCTGTTGACGTGCAACTTCATGCCGTCCTTGAAGAGCAGCAGCAACTTCTGGTTCAGCAGTAAGTTCCGGTTTTACAAGTATCCCGCCTTATGACAGACATCAATGACCTAGAATCTAAGGCTGTTGACGTGCAACTTGATGCCGTCCTTGAAGAGCAGCAGCAACTTCGGGTTCAGGAGTAAGTTCCGATTTTACAAGTATCCCGCCTCATGACAGACATTATTGACCTAGAATCTAAGGCTGTTGACGTGCAACTGCATGCGTTTCTTGAAGAGCAGCAGCAACTCCGGGTTCAGGAGTAAATGAACAATTACTCAGCCAGCATTCAAATCTCTATTAGCGCTATTCAGGCTAATCATCAGAACATCATCACCATCCGGCCCGTTGAATCTCTTCGACAGAGTTTGGCATCCCGCCCTTTTGTCAAAATTGCATTCCTATGGAGTGGACAATTCCCTGATCCAATGGATAAGAGACTATCTTTCTGGGCGTTCAACTCAAGTGTTTCTTGATAGTGTCAAACCTGTCTCCTATCAAATTAATGCAGGTGTTCCCCAAGGTTCGGTCCTCTCACCCGCTCTCTTCCTCATCTTTATAAATGATCGCTTGTCAATTACTCACAACCCAATTCACTCGTTTGCTGATGATAGCACGTTGAGTTTCTCATACTCATACGAACATTCCCGTCCAAACTCTTCGAACGTCACTACCAACCAGCAACTTATGCTTGATACATTGAATTCAGACCTCAACAAGATATATCAGAGGGGATTATCTAACCGAGTAGAAATCAATGCCCTAAAAACTTAGTGCTGCCTCTTGTCGTCAAAGGTGAACCCCAAAGTAAATATACTGTCTATGAACGGCACTTGCATCGACGAAGCCGAGGAATTATCAATCCTCGGCACTCGAATTAATTCGGCTCTTAAGCGAAAAGTGCAGCCAAATGTATGGGGTTCCTTAAGAGATGCAAAAGACACCACTCCATCCAACCTGGCCATTATTTACAAGGCGTATATTCGTCCAAAAATGGAGTTCAACTCCCATATTTAATCAAGCGCATCCAAAACTGCACTACACGTTCTCGACAGGATGCAAAAACGTCCAGTGAAACTTATTGGGGACCCAGGCGTAAGTCGATCAATTCCGTCGTTAGAACACAGGGGCAACGTATCATGCCTATCTCTTTTCTATAGGTATTACCACGGTCGTTGCTCAACTGAGCTTGCTGAATGTGTTCCGCCCTTTCAGACATTTTCCCGCGATATCCGTCAATCTTTGAATGCGCATCAATTCACGTTGAAAGTGGACTTTAGGCGCCCAAATAAACATAGAAGGTCATTCTTTAGCCGAACCACACGAATGTGGAATGTTCTGCTTGATCATGTGTTTCCTGGCCGTTGTGATGTCCAGACATTCAAGATCAATATACATCGACACCTCCTATCCTTATTTCCTTCCTCTCCATCCGGTCGCACAAATTCCTTGTTGTGCGCGCGTTAGTGTAACACACCTACGCCTACCAGGTTTTTCGTGGTATTGTTTTTTGTATATTGATTATTCATTTTTATTCCCATGAGTCTTGAAGTTTCAAATAGTCCGCCTCTCCTTGATATGGGGTAAGGTCTATTTACTGCTCTGATTCGACCCGGTGTCAGAGAGGTGCCAATATAATACAGCCAGTATACCCCTGGCTGCAAACCATCCAACGGGTACGGTGACGCGTAACACCCTAGATACGAATTTAAATATCTAGGACTTACACTCGACTCGAGAATGAGCTTGTCACGTCACGCTAATACACTGAGAAAATATTTCCGATGCACTCTTCGCCATTTTTATTTTTTACGTAACGTCTGTTCCACTAAGCTCTTGAGGATAATTTATTATGGTTTATCCCATTCCAAGTTACAATATGGAATTGCATGTTGGGGTGGTATATTTCGTGGGAACACTCTGGGGTTTCAAATAGTCCGCCATATCAGAGGCCCTCTTTGATATGGTATGGTTTATCGGTTGGAGTGGACGGCGTGAAAAGGTGTGCCCCCGCAACTTCCTTCGGTCGGGCGTGGGGGGCTTCCGGACGTGGGGCTCGGTCTTCGTAAGCTCCTTGGCAGGGAATGGCGGAGTCTCCTGTTATGGAACCAATGGGCACTCCGGGTGTGAGTACATTATTTTCCCCTTGTCACTGGGTGCCGCTTACTCTGTCATTGGGGGTTCCCGTACTAGGGTCCCCAATAAAGTGTCAAGATCTCTTTGCAATAGGGTTCCCGTGAAAATAAAACGTCGTTCTATGGCTTTGGACTTATATGGTATCTTTATTTCGGTTAAGCTTCTGTTTGTCTATCGGCGCGGCTTCGGCCTTCTGGAATTCTACTGATCTTCAGATGCTCTACGACCAGCGGTTCGGTCTCTGGAACCTTGACTGATCGTGAAATTGAAATGCGCCGTTCTTTTATTCTTCTTTATCTTGAGATTTGTCAACGTTTTTATTGTAGAAATTCCAAGAAGCGTACACAAGGTTTTGTGTGCTTCAATAATTGGAATTGGGTTCTGGGAAGTGACTAGGGGTTTAGTTGGATAAGTTCCTGGATGGGAAATCATGAAATGCATTTTGAGTTAAGCATTTCATGATGTCAGGATTATTGGGAATTGAAGTAATGTGCGACAAATTAACTTTCGGTTTAAATTATCGCTCGTATGATTGAATATGGAATTTGGATTTGGATTATAGGAAGTATTGGGGATTTGGATGGGATTATTGGTTATATTGGGGATTTGGATGGGAGTAGCGATTTAGGATCGCTACAAGGCTATCGGTCGATGAGTATCGGCAACCGAAAGCCGATTAATAGGATATCGGTCGGTAAAGTGTTAACTGAGCGTGGAAGCGGGCCAACACTGGTATTAGTATTGCATAGACGGTTATCTCCTCAACACATTGGATCCTTTCCCCAGCTTCCACTCTACCAATTGTACAATTGAAAATTGTTTGACACTGGGCTCGTCAGATCCATTCGGAGGAGTAGGCAGTGACAAAGAACGTACTTGTCCTTATTTCGAAACTTTGATTTATCCTCCCCCTCACACCTCATTTTCCTCCTTACTTGGTTATTTCCGGATATCACTCCCGACATATTTCATTTTTTGTCCATACTTCTCTCGAACCTTCGCCCTGTTCCAGACATGTGTTTCCTTTGACATTTTGAGGGTTTTAGCACATGCGAATTGAATTCATCGGTGTACGATCAGGCGGATTTAATTGCTTCAAGCTCAGTCGGCTTAGCGAAGTTCTTTTTTGAAGTTGGGTTTAAAATATTTTATCCTAAATGTATTGTAGTTATAATTCTATTGTAGATAATTCTATTTTTTATTATATACCAAGATTACAATTTTCTTCTCTTCTGAAATGTTCATATATATTCAAGTGTGCGTATTTGAACCACCCTCCAACGACACCGACTACCAGCCGACCTTCTAGTAGTAGGTTAGTCAAATCAACTGCCAAGATAAATTTAACCAACAGCTTCAGTCATTCAGAGAATATATCAGTCAACGAAGATACCGAGAGTGATAATAACCAAAAAGATGTTAAAGCCAGTAGTAGCAACAGTGACAATACGGTTGTAAAACCAGGAGCAAGTACAACCATTGGGCCATTGTCATCAAGTAAAGCAACATCAGAAACATCGTCTTCCGTGCGAAGAAGGCCCATGTACGAATTCATCAACGAGCAGAACTTAGTGCCTATTTTTCCATCAGCATGCATTGGTAAAAGATTGCTAGAAATAATATCAACGGACATCTGGCCATCTGACCATTCGTATAGTACCTCATCAAGTCATTCCCTATCGCAGTCTACAAAATCTCTGGATAAAACAACAACGGCATCTGAATCGAATAGTAATGTGAACTTAAATGGAGGAGATGCTATGATGCCATGTACGTCTTCAGCACGGTGTCACTTTCCGGGGAGATTTTATCGAAATAATTTTAGGAATAACAGTACCAATACATTAAATTGTGATGAGACTTCCACGCTGGCGTCTGCATCGGATAAAGACGATGCAAAGCCAGGCGCTTCCACTTCCGGTTTACCTTCGTCTGTGCTGTTTAGGAGTCGTTCAAATTATGATAATCTGGAGCAGCAATTAAACGATAATGCATCCGCAAGTGGCCATCGTAGCGGTTTAGACTTACAACATTTAGAGAACGATTTGCCAGAAACTGATTTCGATGAGGAATCGTGGGCAGATTGCGAAGAAGGGTCTGATGAAGAAACTTGTACTTGCCCGAAAAACGATGATGAATACAAACAAGATACCTGCGATATGATAATAGATGATAATGGCCCGAAAGAAAATGAACTCTCGAATTACATTCAGATGGTATCAATATCTGAAGAAGGAGGTTCACAGGATCACAATATGCCCCTAGAATTGTGCAGTGTGCAACGTAAAAGGAAACTGAATGATAATCGGGGCACGGAGTCTGAAACATTTTTGGGTGATTCTGGTAGTGGAAGAAAGCGAATCGCTTATGACCTCACATCCACCCCTCGTACTACGCAAAGTTGTGTAGTGTTAGGAAGCCCTCCAACACCTTTTGGAAGAGGAACACCACGATCTATTATACCCACAAGAGATAATCCACCCCCAGAGTTGCAAGACTGGTTATCCCAATTTCAACGATGGACACATGCTGAACGTATTTTAGCAGTGGACAGACTGATTGAACACTGTGAACCTACTCAGGTTCGTCATATGATGAAAGTGATAGAACCACAGTTTCAACGGGATTTTATATCTTTGTTACCACGGGAGCTAGCATTACAGGTCCTGGCGTACTTAGATCCAAAGGACTTACTTAAAGCAGCGCAAACCTGTCGAAGTTGGAGGTAAAACATTGAAATTTGAATTTTCTTTTATGTTATGAATAATGTATTTATTTTATAGATTTTTATGTGACGATAATCTTTTATGGAAGGAAAAATGTCGCAAAGCACAAATTTTAGCTGAGCCACATATGGATAGACCAAAGCGCGGCCGGGCGGGGACAATGCCTCCAATAGCTTCACCATGGAAAGCGGCTTATATTCGACAGCACATTATTGAAATGAATTGGCGCTCACGTCCAATACGTGATCCGAAAATTCTAAAGGGACACGATGACCACGTTATTACTTGCTTACAGTTTTCTGGAAATCGCATTGTGTCCGGATCGGATGATAATACGCTTAAAGTTTGGTCGGCAGTTACCGGAAGGGTAAGTTGTGTAACCAATTTCTGAAGCTCAGCCTCTTAACAATTATACTAATTGTAGTCTTATTTTTTCACTACAATTTGGATAAAATCTTGAATAAAGATTAAGATTACCTAGCCCTGAATATGCTATACGCGCCAACTACTGCATGCGTCAACTAATTACTACTGTAATTATTCAACTAACCGATTATATTTTTATAATACATAGGTACAAAAGGAATTGTTTGATGCCCTTAAGTGTTAAAACACAGTACAGCCGGAAGAAGAGGGAAGGAGTTTAGAAAAGTTTTTTTTTTTTTTCGGTAGGAAGGTGGAAATCTTCAAAAGATACCTCTAGACCGATCCAGGGGCATGCCGAGTTTTTCCGACTAAAACCACCTCCCGCCAGGCTCATATTCCCGTTGATCCCCGCGGAACTTTCTTTTAGATATTCCATCGCGGGGTGGGACGGAGTTTACCTGTTACTCCGCTCGGAGTTTAGAAAGGTGTCGATGGAAATTTGTTTTGACTGACTGTATGTTGTAGTCGTGGAGAAATACGTGTTTCGACTGAAGAACGATTCTCTATGTTCATTAGCCCACCTAAAATTTGAATCGATGTACACCTTCCGATTTGCGAGTACTCTGGATGCATGTATGGGGAGCAGGAACGCAGCTTCTGAGTTTTCTTGAGCAATGTTTGTGGTAATACCTATAAAAGAATGCCGGAAAAAGTGAACACTCGGGTCTCCTCTATGTTTCATTACTCGATTTTAAGTTCCTTCGAACACGTATAATGTTGTTTTCGATCCTCCTGACATATCATGGGAGCATTGAATTCCAGTTTTCAACGAATATACGCCTTGTATTGTAAGTTGTGATCTGATTGGTTTGTGTAAAGTGTCTTAAGTACTTCGCTGCGCTTTGCGTAAGTTGGAATACGTGCTGATTCCAGTTAAGAGTTAAATTAATTAGAGTGTCGTGATAGAGAGTTATTTGGCTAAAATGATGCAAGTGCCATTATAGCGTGTGGTATTGATAGTGAAGAACGTGTGATTCGAACTGACGCTATGACAGTTAGAATCACCAAAAATTGAACCAATGCGTTACACATCAGGCTACTGGCCGTTCTTTTGAATTCGATTTTTAAACGCAAGTATATTCCACTGATGTGAATTGTTATGTTGGGCTCCTCGATAGTATAGTGGTTAGTACACCCGCCTGTCACCAGGGGGAGACCGGGGTTCGATTCCCCGTCGGGGAGCCCCTGGCGCAAGACTAATGACCTTGCCCAGACAAATAAATCATTATGGAAAATTTAACAAGCCTCAGGACTTGCTAAATAAGGCCAAGACCGGGATCCGGTCTTGGCCTTATTTAACAAGTCTGAGGCTTGTTAAATTTTCCATAATAATTTGTTTTTTCGGGCAAGGTTATTAGCCTTGCGCCAAAATAAGTATAACTAATCCCCCGAAGTTCTTCACATATACGATCCTTTGTTCCTACGTAGATGATAGGTTCTTTGTTGTCTTCTTATCAGATGATAAGATCAGTTGATCTTTTGTTCTACCTTATCTTAAGACAAGATCAGTTCTTTATTCTGATCTTTGTTTTTGTTTCCATCTACGACCCGCAGCTGTTACTATCTGATTAGCTGTCGATGTTATTGTAATAGAGATGCTTGAGGCAATTTTAGACAGATTTTATTGAGAAACGGCAACAAATTACAAGAATTTACTTTACGTCCTCGCTTCTGCACTAAGCACCTGCTCAATCTGCCTACCCCGATGTTCGCCCACACGCCCGCTCCCCTCATCTGCTCCGTCGTTCTGCACATAAAATATATCGTAGCAAAGTTTCTGGGGAGGGAGTAGTGTGGCGTGTCGAACACACGAATACACTAACCATACTGAAGAACAGCGCCAGAAGGAAAATCGGGAAAATATACCATCTGAGCTGTATGCCATAGCAATGAACACTATATCATAGCCGAGAATAATGTATCTGCTGTGTTGAGGCCTCGGTTGTCATTTTTGCTGTGATTCTAAGCGTCATAGCGTTGCTTCGGATCACATTCTCTTTCACATCGAAAGCGCGCGGCGAACCTTTGCTCCTTACAGAATAATACCACGAATATTGGTTTTTGGAGATTCATGATATCATTTGAAAGAACTTAATTTGTTTTATATATACGGGAGTGCCATCTTTTATGTCGGTATGTGAATATTGAATAACTTAAAAAAAAGCGGTTTCCATATATGAGCTATTTTTATTTAATTTGGTTCTTTACAATTTATTTGGACTAGTTTTTGAATACAACATCAATCAAGCGGCCGCCTCTATTGACCAAAGCAAAATGTGCCCTTTTTCCACTGTTTTCTATCACTTTTTCGAGCATCTCGACCGGTATATCGATGATTTCGGCACAAATGTTTGCCTTGAGCTCGTCAATGGTCTGAGGCTTGCTGGCCTACACTTTGCTTTTCAAATAACCCCGCAAAATGAAGTCCAGAAGGGTCAAATCAATGGTTGAATTTATTATCGACATTTTTTGACAGCACACGTCCATTGAATTTTCGTTGTAGAAATTACATCGTTTCTTTTGCAGTGTGGTGTGGCGCATCGTCTTGTTTTAAATCAGTAAACGTCCAGTCCTTTTTCACACATTTGTAGGCAGACATAATGAGCCAACATCCACTGATATCGACTGTTTCGCTTTCTTTAAAGAATGGCCTTTTATATATATTATACTTCTCTCAGGACAGGCGAACCTTTAGAGCGCCCCAAGATCCCACCAAATGACCGTTGCAGGTCCTCTTGAACAATTGCAGGTTGTAACGACCCGGAAACACTCGCGCGGGGAGAGAATTCCACAAATTTCCCGCTCTGTAGGGGAACGATTTCAGATGCAGTGATGTTAGCGCCATCGGGAGATGAACCGCAATTTGGTGTGATCGGTCGGATTGTCTTGTGGAGCGCATATAAACCTAATTCCACAGAATAATACCACGAATCACGGAAGAATAGTACCCGTGATAATGCCTGTAAAACAGACAGAGATCAGCTTACGCGGCTTCGATGTGGTAGCGACTACAGTCCCGACGTCAGCGCCGTGTCCACAAGTAGGTGGAAGGCTCGTCTCTGTATGTTCTCAAGTAATTCGAGAATATGTGTTGAGGAGCAGAGCTCCAATCATAGGAGCAATATTCGTGCGCTATTCTAATTAGGGATTTATACAAGAGAAAAAGTTGGGCCGGAGTAATATATTTCTTGGTTCTAAAAAGAACTCTGTTTTCCTAAGGCGGACCAGACGATGTTCACGCGTGCTTATGCCACAATACATTCCCACAGACCGTGACACCGAGCAATTTCAAGATTACCCCAGATTCGAGGGCCTGGCCATTCATCATCAGCTGTGCAAGCGATGATCCACTTTTCTTTGTGAATGTTGTATATTGTGTCTATGTTACATTGAAGTCGATGATATTGCCCTTTCCCCACTAAAGGACCTTATTCAGATCCCGATTCAGAGATTCGATCAGGCTACATCTCGGCTAGTCCGACGTTGAAGCACTAATCGGTCGATCACTTGAAAAAGAGGAAACAAACGTACTATCATCCGCAAAACTGAACATATTGTTATCCGTCGACTCCAACAAATCATTTATATGAAGCAAAGGCAAGGTTGGAGCCAAATAGAATCCAGACGCGGTCAAAAGCCTTGGAGATATCCAATGCGACGGCCCTGACTCACCATCCGCTCAATCGCAGATGTCCATATATCGGTTATAAGTGCCAAAAGGTCTCACAGATGGCTTCAATAGGTCGGGATCGAGGTTTGAATTCGCGAACACATTAGCTTTACCTTTTGAATTTGTGACTAGGGTCCCGCTGTACCACACTAACGGGGGAAAAGAGAAGGAAGCGAAGTTATTGCTGACGCGAATCAGTTGACAGCCCTTGTCACTGACCTGAAGGAACACGAACCAGTTGGGGACTGAAGGAATTTACTGGTCACTATCGTAGTAACTCTTCTCCGCGGTATCAATCGGTTGCACATTTTTCCATCGCCGGCCTAATGGGGAATATCTGATCAATCGCTGATTTGCCTGTGATGAAGCCACACTGATATTGACCAATGATGGCTTTAGCGTATGGGGCTATCCGATCTTGTAGGATAGTGGAGAGTATCTTATAGGCGGTACTCAGCAATGTTATACCCATATAGTTGCTGCACAGTGTGATATCTCCTTTCTTATGTATGGGGCAAATTATACCACGACGCCAATCTTTCGGCATCTCCTCTTGCTCCCATACGTGCACCACGATCTCATGAATTGCGTGATGTAACGCTGTCCCTCCTTGTTTGATCAGCTCAGCTGGTATGCCATCAGCTCCGGGGGCTTTATTTGATTTGAGCTGTCTAATGGCTTTTATTGTTTCCTCAATGCTTGGTGGCGACAGCATTTGGTCTTGATTTTGCATTGATTGGGCCTCCAATTCTTCTATGAGCTGATCATTTACCAATTCATTGAAGTGCACTTACCATCGTTCCAGAATGCCTTCAGGATCGGTGATCAGATTACCCTCTTTATCCTTGCAGTAAGTGCAGCGTGGTGTGTACCGCGTCATGCTGAGTATTATTTGCTAGAACTTCAGCGCCTGGTGCGGACCTCTTCTCTCTACTCTTCTCTATTTCATAGCCTAGATTTTTTTCCCAGGCACTTTTCTTTTGTCTGTAGAGTCTTTTTTCAGATCTTCTGAGCTCTGTGTATTTCTCCTGGCGTACCCATGTCCTATGAGATTGCTGCATTGCCCGGTATGCAGCATTCTTACGTTCAGTCGCTAGTTTGCACTCATCGTCAAACCAGTCGCTCCGATCTCTACGACTGCTGCTTAAGATGAAATGGGCAGTACTAATGACAGTATTCTTAATGCGTGTCCATTTCTCATCTACGCCCGGCATTCTGGCCCCAGGACTTACTCTCCCTCCATCGAGTTCTTCGAGGACGTCTTAACGTATGACCAAAGGTGTTACTGGTATTCTCATTGCGTGCGGCAGCCGTGTTGATTCGAACCTGATCCGCGGATGCAATATGTCTCCGTAAGGCAATCCGCGCTCGGAAAACTGTACCAACAAGAGAGTGATCCGAATCAACGTTGGCACTTCGGCGCGTTCATACCGTCATCGTTCGACGTTCTCGTAGTATTCTTCCTTTTCGTCGTCAGGGGACTCCTCTGTAGGTCCGTGAACGTTTATGAGGATTATGTTCTTAAACTTGCCTCGCACGCGAAGAATTCACAACCTTTCGTTTATTGCATTAAAGCCGATGATAGCAGGCTTTAGTTTTTGGCTGACTAGAAAGCCTACCCCGAGCACATGATGTGTTGCATGACAGCTGTAATAAATGTCATAATCGTTTCTTTGAATAACACCACTCGCCGTCCATCTTATTTCTTGTAATGCTGTTATGTCAGCCTTATATTTGGACAGGGCATCGGCTAGATGCTGTGCCGCTCGAGCTCTGTATAGTGAGCGGACGTTCCATGAGAAAATTCTTAAATCGTTTAGCCATTTTCATTTCCATGGTCGTCGTCGTGTATCCGGTCCATATCCGAGGCTTATTAAATTTGCTAATATAATTATATATACTTTTTTTTAATTTTACTTTTCGCTGGGGAGGCGAGTCTTATAGCGGGCTTCGATACCCCGAAATACTGTTTTTTCTCGACCAGCAGCACCAGCCATGTTTCGAAACAGAGCCTATAGCTTAATGGGTTGATATTTCATAGAGCGACTGGGCATTAGGATCTAAACTATAGCATGAGTCGTCAGTTGAACCGACTAATGCACAATCAAACGCAAGACAAGACCTTACCAATTCAGTGATTAAGGAAAAAAACGATGGAATCCCATCTCGGCGCAAGTATTTCTGTAGCACTATAATCTACGACTGTACACAAACAACTCTAACAGCTATATAATAGGATCTTAGGACGCTGACTTAGTGTTATAAAAAAGTGTGGCCTACAGATCTTAATATACACCCCTTGAAAGGACGTTTTTTAAATGATGTTAGGTTGATATCCAGTGAAATTTTAGGAAGTTAATTGGAACCCCAATACATAATTAACGATTGAAAACCCAAAAGGTCAATATAATAACCGACCACAAATTCCTTTTACCCGGAAAGCATAAGCAGAAAATACAATAAATAATTTTATATGCTTAACTATCGCCTGGTGTTTATATATAACGTTTGTTTTTTTAATTGCAGTGTCTTCGGACACTTGTGGGTCACACTGGTGGCGTGTGGTCTTCCCAAATGTCAGGAAATATAGTCATATCTGGAAGCACGGATAGGACCTTGAAAGTTTGGGATCTACAAACAGGTGAATGTGTACATACCCTTTTGGGACATACATCTACAGTCCGATGCATGCATTTGCATGGCAACAGGTGGGTATGCTGATGAATAACCACTAAACAAAACTACTAATTTAAATTCTTTTTATAGGGTGGTTAGCGGTTCCCGAGACGCAACTTTGCGGGTATGGGACATCGAACATGGTTCATGTTTGCATGTTCTCGTAGGTCATTTGGCAGCTGTAAGATGTGTGCAATACGATGGAAAACTTATTGTTTCTGGAGCGTATGATTATATGGTCAAAATTTGGAATCCTGAGAAACAAGAGTGCCTTCATACTCTTCAAGGACATACTAATAGAGTGTACTCTTTACAGGTACGCGATAAGATGATTTTATTTTTAAATTAATATTTTTAATTATGTAGATATTATTTTAGTTCGATGGAATTCATGTGGTAACTGGCTCATTAGATACTTCCATCCGAGTGTGGGATGCTCAGACTGGAACATGCAAACATACGTTGATGGGGCATCAGAGCCTGACTTCAGGGATGGAATTAAGGCAGAATATTCTTGTATCAGGAAATGCCGATTCAACAGTGAAAGTCTGGGATATAAGAAGTGGTCAGTGTCTTCAGACATTATCAGGTGAGAATTAACAACAAAAGTTGTTTTTTGAAGGTTTACGGTTAAAACAATAATTATCTGAGCCGCTTGCCATTATGATATTTGTAAATTGCTTTTAATTCAAAGGTTGTGAATATGTGATTTATTTCAGATTTTTATGAATATTGGTGGAGCAGGCCCTTTCCTCCAATTCATTAAGATCTCTTTTATTTGCAGGGTTTGCCTGCGACTGCTTAAATTATACTCTTCTCAACGCCCTTTATATATATATATACCAGGTGTACCGGTATGAAGTGAGCGTATTTTATAAAAAGTAAAAAACATTTTATTCGAAGTATTGGCCATTGCTTTCTACACATTTCGACCACCTTTCTGGCAATTTGTGGATACTACGCCAATAAAACCGGTCGTCTTTTGAGGCAAACCCTTCAGAGACCCAATTTTGGACTTCTTCGTAGGAATTTAAATGCTGGTCAGCCAATGCGTGTCCCATCGATAAAAATAAATGGTAGTCGGAAGGAGCCAAGTCTGGTGAATGTGGCGGGTGGGGTAACACTTCCCAGCCGAGAGCTTTTATTGTTTCTTTGACGTGTTTTGCTGTACGACTCGGAACACTATCATGCAACAAAATTACCTTTCCGTGTCTTGTGGCCCATTCTGGTCGTTTTTCGATCAATACATGGTCCAAATTGATCATTTGTTGCCGGTAGCGTTGCGCATCAACAGTTTCGCCAGGTTTTAGAAGTTCATGATACACCACCCCCTCATGGTCCCACCAAACACAGAGCATTGTCTTTTTTCCGAACCGATCAGGCTTTGCAGCCGATGTTGACGCTTCTCCTGGATGTACCCATGATTTTTTGCGTTTAGGATTTTTAAAATAACTCCATTTTTCATCACCAGTCACAATTCGATGCTATACTGACTTCCTTTCGTGTCGTAGAAGCAACGTTTCACATGTGGTGTTTCGCTTTTCCATCTGCCTGTTATTCAATTCATGTGGCACCCAGTTTCCACACTTTTCGATCTTCCCGATAGCTTTTAAACGGTCAGAAATTGTTTGCTGTGCAACATCTAACATTTGTGCCATTTGTTTTGACTTAAAGTGTCATCTTGATCCAATATTGCTTGCAATTCGGCGTCTTCAAACTTTTTTGGTGGTCTTCCACGTTCTTCATTTCGCACATCAAAATCATTACCCCTGAACCGCTTAAACCATCTTTTGCATGTTGCTTCCGATAGAGCATCATCACCATAAGCCTCGGTGAGCATTCGATGCGACTCTGCAGCACTTTTCTTCAAATGAAAACAAAAAATTAATGCTTTCCGCAAATCGTCATTTTCTGGTACAAAATTCGACATTTTTAACATGATTAAAAAAAATGATGTTCGCACAATGACTTGATGCATACTAAATATGTTTGATAGATGTCATAGCAACCAAATAAAAAAAAATATATTGGCTCGTTCACAACAAACGTTCCCTATCGATATATTTGCATCTTGACGCTCACTTCACACCGGTACACCTGGTATATATATACGAGGGTTGCCTCTTATGTTTCGGGATTTGGCAACCCTAGCGTTGCAATCCGGCAATTGACAGCTCTGTCGTAAAGTTTAACATTTTTGAGGTTATACGCACTCAGAACGTTTTGACATACGAGCGCTACTTGTGTTGTTTACAGTAAATTAAAAGATTCATCTCGGCCCAAAAATGGAATTAAATCGTCAACATTTTCATGCGATTATTTTTTACAACTTTCGGCGTGGATTAACTCAGCAACAGTGCATGGATGAACTTAATTCAATTTTTGGCGATGAAGCTCCATCAAGGACCAGTGTTTATCGATGGTATGGTGAATTCAATCGTGGTCGTAGTTCACTCCAAGATGAATTTCGTGAGGTCGTCCAAAATCAGTTGTTGTTCCAAAAACCATTGATGCTGTGCGCGAACTGATATTGGAAGATCGTCATGTGACCTATCGTGAGATTGAGACAACCTTAGGCGTTAGTGGGACCAGCATACATTCGATATTGCATAAACATTTGACTGTCAAAAAAATTTGTTCGCGTCGGATCCCACACAATTTGTCAATCGCCCAAAAAAATGCTCGTGTCAATTGGTAGAAAGAAATTCTCAAAAAATACGGTCGCGGTGCTTCGAAACACGTCTATGACATCGTGACGGGTGATGAATCGTGGATTTACGCGTATGAGCCCGAAAGTAAACAGCAGTCAACTGTCTGGGTGTTTCAAGATGAGCCAAATCCAACAAAAGTTGTTCGCGCACGAAGCACTTCCAAGCAAATGGTCGCCTGTTTTTTCGGAAAAACTGGACATGTCGCAACCGTACCACTAGAACAACGCAGAACAGTAAATTCTGAGTGGTACACCACCATTTGTTTGCCAGTTGTCTTCCAAGAAATCAGGAAAACCAACCGCCGAAGACGGATCACTCTTCACCACGACAATGCGAGCTCCTGACTTGGCACCGAATGACTTCTTTTTATTCCCGTACGTAAAAAACAAACTGAGAGGTCAACGTTTTTCGACACCTGAAGAAGCGGTTGCTGCATTCAGAATGCATGTGTTGGAGATACCTCAATCAGAGTGGCAAAAGTGCTTCGACAATTGGTTCAAACGCATGCAAAAGTGTATAGATCTTCATGGGGAATATTTTGAAAAACAATAAAGTGATTTTCGATGATCAATATTTGTTTTTGTTCTCTAATCCCGAAATATAAAAGGCAACCCTCGTACTGCATTTATTAGACCGTCAATAAGTAATACAGTTAACTTATAGATTGGTTATACAATAATTGTTTACATGTTATTTGTTAACATTTTCTAAACAGTTTTTTTATATCTGCTTAGGATTTAATAGGATTTAGATATATTGTGTTTTCTGGAAAAGGTCGGAAAAAAAACTTAGCCTAAAAGTACTTAACATAACTTAATCTAATCTTATTTACAATTTACAATATTTGATATTGCTTGCGATGATAGTGACAATTTGATTATGACTTAAAAATAATATTTTGAGATATGCGGATGTGGGATATCTTGTTTTGATTAGGGTAGTAAGGGATAAGGTCAGGTATGTTCTTGAAGTAGGAGGGTGCCATTCGGTTGTGTGTTAAAAGTTAGAATCTTGGAGAATGGTGGGATGTTGCTGTATTTGAATTGATATGGTGCCAGTGCGGTGTTGTGGTACACGACCTCGTTTAGATGGTTAACCAGTCTGCCTGAAGTGAAGGGGGTTCTGATTTGGAGACAATTACGGTAGTGAACTCCCTTATTGGAGGGGGGTGATGGTAGGTCTGTTATAGAGTTGGGATTGTTAGGGAGGTTTTCTATACAATTTATCGACAATTCTAGGATCCGATTAACCAGTCGTTCGATGCCTGCGGTGTTGTAAACACTGTTGTTACTATGGTATTGTGGCGTCTCTAACAGATAGACACACACAATACACAAGCAAATAGTGAAGAACACCGAACGAACATCGAATAAGAAACTGCATCAGAGCCGTATACCATAGTGATAATATAACAATTCACATCAGTGGAATATACTTGAGTTTAAAAATCGAATTCTAAACACGGCCAGTACCCTGATGTGTTACCCTTAGGTTCAATTTTTGGTGATTCTAACTGTCATAGCGTCCGTTTGAATCACACTTTCTTCACTATCAATCCCAACCGCTAGAGTATCTATATGAGTAGGTTTTGTGGTGTAACCCAGTGATAAACTGGAAACATTCAAACCCGAAAGTTCATGACCTCACCGACTCGACTCCGCCATTGTTCCCTGTCCCGTGCGCTCTCCTTCCACGTTATCGTCGAAAACCCCCTAACATTACATGGCGATCCTGCCAAACCCTTCCACCATTACACCATTACACGACCATCTGATCCGATCTCCTCGAGGTCTAACCTAACATTGTCCTCCCATCTCCGTCGCGGCCGCCCTGTCGGTCTCTTTCCCGTTGGCTTACCGTCAAGAATTGTATGCACGGTCTTATCGTTGCCCATTCGTGCCACATGTCCGGCCCATCTTAATCTACGCGACTTGATTACTCTCACTATTGTAGGTATAGCTCTTTCAATTCGTGTTTGTAGAGTCCTGCCTCTTCGTCATATTTACCTCCAAAGATACCCCTTAAAATTTATTCTCCAATAAGCGGAATTTGTTTTCTTCCGTTTTGTGAGATCCCATGTTTCGCATTCGTATAGAACAATCGGCATGATTATGGCTCTATAGGCACGGAGCTTTATGTTACGTGATAGCAGTTCGGATTTCAGCAGTTTACTGACTGCGTGCCAACTAGCGTTGCCGGAATGCAGTCTTTTGTTAATTTCTTTCATCATTTCATTACTGGCCGTCAGTATTGTTCCTAGATATTTCCCTTAGGACTTTATTCTCGAATACGTGGAATTTGTTTTCTTCCCGTTTTGTGAAAGCCCATGTTTCGCATCCGTATAGAACAATCGGCATGATTATGGTTCTATAGACACGGAGCTTTATATTCCGTGATAGCAGTTTGGATTTCAGCAGTTTACTGACTGCATGCCAACTAGCGTTGATGGAGTGTAGTCTTTTGTTAATTTCCGTCGACATTTCGTTACTGGCCGTCAGTATTGTTCCCAGGTGTTTAAATTCTTTGACATTTTCGAATATTTTGCCCCTGATGTTTATGTGTGTTCTCTGAGGTCCGCCTGCTCTGGCCATAATCATGTACTTCGTTTTGTCTTCTTTATTTTTAGGCCCATCTCTTGTGCCGCTTGCATGATGATTTCACTGTTTTTACTTACAGGCATCAATGCACATAGAATACTATTTGTTACGGAGCATGCCTGTTTTGAACTCAGCATGTAACTGTTTTGAACTCAGCATGTAACTGCCGGAGTAACAGTACGTCTCATATGTCTCCCCAAAATCGTTCGTGCGGTCTCGAATCTCGCGCACTCTGTGAGTACGTGTTCCGCAATTTCTATGTTGCCTTCGCAATACAAGCAGTATGGGTGATTCACATGCTTATACTTGTGCAAGTATTGCCGAAAGCATCCATGTCCTGATATTAGCTGACTCAAGTGGTAATTCAGCTCGCCATGTTTTCTTTTCACCCATGTTTCTATATCAGGTATCATGGTATGGGTCTATCTTCCTTTGGTGGAAGACTGCCACCTTCGTTGCCATTCTCTTAAGCTTGAGAGCTCTAATTGGGACCGCATGCTCCGACGAATCTCTTGGTAGACCTCATGCAATGCAACGTTTTCTTTAGCTCCAATATCAAGTAGAGTCCTCCCACCCAAAACATTTATAGCAGCTTTGGATACCGTTCGGAATGCACAGAATACTCTTAGTGATGCTAGCCTATGTGCTGAGATCACTCCCCTCATATACGACTTCTACTGTGTGGCTCCTGACCATATGTGAGCTGCATACATTATAATGAAGGTGTTGACACTGGTTATCAGTTTCTTATGTGGGACCGGGGTCCTCCAACATTGGGTAGCAGTCTCGCCAAAACTTTGCATACTCTTGCCGTTTTTTCACTCGCTTTCCTCAGGTGTTCCTTGATGCTCAACCTGTTGTCGAGTATAACACCAAGATTTTTAATATAGGGACTTGATCTGATTATTAGTCCTTCTATTTCCAAATCAAGGCGTTCAACTTTCTTGCGGCTGCCTATTAAAACTGCCTCCATCATATGTCCAGCTCGTTTCAGTCCGGCCATATCTAGCCAGCATTTAATGTTCTGGATTGCTTGGGAACAAATATTCTCCAGGTCATCTAGATGTTTAGCTACGGCAACTATTTCCAAATCATCTCCGTACCCAATGATTCTAACTCCTTCTGGTACATTGACCCTGAGCACGCCATCATACATGATATTCCATAACAGCGGACCTAATACAGATCCCTGAGGTAGACCCGCTATTATTTTATATTCCTGTGGTCCCTCATCTGTGTCATAGAGCAGTCTTCTATCTGAGGGATAGTTTGCTAGTATACGCACCAAGTAGGGTGACTTGTAGATCGCCCAACGCTTCTAGAATCCGATTCCAATTCACCGAGTTAAATGCATTTTTAACATCTAGCGTCACCACCGCGCAATATTTCTTTGTACCCCCTAGCCATCGTGCTCCAGCTATCGCATCGCGAGCGATGTCGCACTCCACAGATAGTGCCTTACCTGTTCATCTACCTTTCCGGAATCCATACTGCGATTCAGAGAGCCCCGATATCCCCTCAGTGAATTGTTCCAGACGAGTGGCAATTACTCGTTCAAGCAGTTTTCCTGTTATGGCCAGCATGCACAACGGGTGATAAGACGAAGGCGCTTCTGGATTCTTGACTCCTATGGGTATAAGCACAAGTCGCTGTTTTTTCCATCGTTTAAGAAATTATCCTGTTTGAAGGCAAGTTGTGGAGAGACTGACGAGCTGAAGACTTCCGGCTTTTTTTGTTAAAGCAGTTTTCACTACAGCGTTAGGGATACCATCCAGTCCCGGAATCTTGTTTTTTTGACAACCATTGTAAGAATGGGTTTGGAGATGACCTTGTGAGAGAGGCCTTTATGTTCCCAAACACTCGTCTGCGCAGGTTAAGCTGTCTTGAGGCTTTATGAAGGGAATTTTTGATGTGGGTTCAGAATGGCCAGTCGTTGGAAAGGGTTACTCCCAAATATTTTCGTGTTTTGAAAGGTTTTATGAGGCTGTTATTAAGCTTAAGTTTAATTTTGTTGTGGCAACGGAATTTTTGATGTGGGTTGAGAATGACCAGTTGTTGGAAAGGGTTTCTCCCAAATAGTTTAGGGTTTTGGAAGGTTTTATGAGGGTGTTATTAAGATTTAGTTTAATTTTGTTGTGGCAACGTTTGTTTGTGCAGTGAGCGTTTTTGCCCTTAAACACTGTTAGCTGGGTTTTGGCAGGGTTGGGCGAATTTTCCATTTGTTAAAGTATGCTGAGATATGCAGGAGGAAGTTAACACGGTTTCTTGCCGCTTTGATAAATCTGGTCCTAGAGTAAATTAAAGTATCGTCAGCATAATTTAGCATTACAACACTAGGTGGAGGTGGGGGAATATCGGATGTGTATCATCATCATCGGCACTACAACTGGGGACCAGTCTTGGCCCTATTTAGCAAGTCCTAAGGCTTGTTAAATTTTCCATAACGATTTATTTTTTCTGGGCAAGGTCATTAGTCTTGCGCCAGAGGCTCCCCGACGGGGAATCGAACCCCGGTCTCCCGGGTGACAGGCGGGTATACTAACCACTATACTATCGAGGAGCCCAATCGGATGTGTATAGAAGATATAAAAGTGGTCCGAGAATGGATCCTTGGGGAACTCCCGCGGTTATGTTGCGAGTTTGTGCGAGGGAAGAATTTATTCTGACCATGAATTTCCTACCAGAAAGATAAGATGCTTGGAGCTTTGTGATGTTGGAATTCAGACCAAATAAGCAGTGCGGCTTATAAAGAAGTCCTGGGATCCAAACACAATCAAACGCTTTAGAAATATCGAGAGATATGCATACGGTAGGGCATTGGTTTTCCAAACCAGTTGTGACATCGTGTGTAAGTTTTAGTAAAGCATGGCAAGTTGAGTGTCGCCCACAAAAGCCAAATTGAGAATTAGGGATGAGAGCGTTATCATTGGTAAACGGGAGAAGGTTTTGGTGGATATCCAATGCGACCGCCCTTGACTCACCGTGCCCCTCAATCTCAGATGTCCATATATCGGTTGTAACAGTCAAAAGGTCTCCCATGGACCGCCTGCCACGGAATCCGTATTGACGATCATTCAGAAGTCCGTTGCACACCAAATACTTAATTAACTCGGTATTGATGGCCTTTTCCATCACTTTAAATAATATAGACAGTAATGCTATCGGTCGGTAATTTTATGGGAGACACTTTTTCCCCCTTTTTAGGATTGGCTGAACTTGAGCGATTTTCCGGCAGGCAGGAAAGGTTCTTCGTTCATAAGATAAGCGAAAGAGTCTGCCAAGAACCGGCGACGGTTCTTAAGGACTATTGCTGATATTCCGTTCGGGCCGGTTGCCTTCCTACAGTCCAGTCCACGTAGAATGCGTTGAATAGTACGTGGGCGAAACCTCACATCCCACATCGAAGGCCGTATCGGCGCGATCACAGGTGGCTGAAAAAAGATCGACATCGCGGTTCATATTCGCGGGAAATAAATTCCGGAACACATTAGCTTTATCCTTGGAATTTGTTACTAGTGTCCCGCTCCCTGTCACTAACGGGGAAAAAGAAGAGGAAGCGAAGTTGCTGCTGACAGTCCTTGCAATTGACCACAGGGGACACGAACCAGTTAGGTGCTCAAGAAGTTCATTGGTTACTATTCTTGTAGCCCTTTTTCGCAGCATCAATCGCATTCTAACAAAATTCGTTCTGTTAACCTCGGTTGGATTGGAGCCCCATAATTTAAAAGCTCTACTTTTTGCCGCTGTAATCTGCTCGCATTTTTTTATCAAACCAAGGCTTATAAGGTGCATTTGTTTTGATAGAACGCCGAATGTAGGACTCCATCTTGAGAAGAATAATCTCTGTGGCCGACTCCAAGTATGCGTCAACATCGGAGTCTGAAAGCACACCTCCGACCACAGAAAGGATGCGAAGAAATCTCCCATACCTCCAAACATGGCGAAGCTGCTTAGGTTGGTTATTCGCTTGAAATGCAAGTGGTTGTGCGACCGATACCAAGCAGTGATCAGAGTTTCCCAGCGGCGCCGAAACCTCTACGGTATTAAATACTCGATTCGGATGTCAAAAACAGATCCAGAGTGTTCGCATAATCACCCCGGGTATCCAGCACTCGCGTAGGTTCCTCCACGAGTTGAGTCAAATTGCGGCTAACAGCGAACATATCCGCCAGCCTCGGCTGTTCTGTTAGAATGTACCAACCAGCCGGAATTGTGTACATTAAAATCGTCCAATCGACGGTACGTGAAATATGTTCGGAAAATGTCGCTGGTCGATCGTCATTCGGGGAGCGGCAAAGACGGCGTGGAAATGTAACAGAATTCCTCAGCACGACCCTCAACCACATGATGTCCATGTGATTGGGTAACAACGCCTCCATCATCTGGCAAGCCAGATCGGACCGTGCGGTTTTTATTAATTTCTCTGCCAAGTAGAATTTGCATAAAGTAGTTTATGCAAATTAACTACTTGGCGAGTTGTTCTCCATTTATAGGTAAAGAGGGGAAACGGAGGGGGATTAGTGGATTCTGGGGGGACCTGGACTCAAGGTCGGCCCGTAACAACGGCGCGAAGACCCAGACTCCACCCTTAAAACGAAATCTCGAATGGCTTTACCCCATTGAACTCAAGCTCGTCGTGGTTAAGTTTTTGCTACATTTGCAGTTGAACTTCCGGCTCCGATTCAGGATCAATGCTCTTTAACAGAACCGTTATGTCCTTTTCTGATTTTCCAGTAGAACCTCCGGGTCTGATTCAGGATCACTGCCCTTTAGCAGAACCGTTATACTCTTTTCTGGTTTTGACGTAAAGGAGAAGAATTCTGTGGAGATACTTTTTAAAATGTTCTTTATTTTTAAATGGTCGCCAACCTTTTGTGTTGGAATGGTATGCCTGTTATTCCTGTACCTTTTAATTACGGAACTATTTCCCACCACTTGCTTACATTGGCTCACCAGCTATTTACATTTAATGTTCGTTGTGTTAATTGGTGGCATCTTTGATTTTTATTGAATCTCCAATATAAGTCGTATCCTGAGCAACGAAGACATGTCGAATCAGTTTACGAATCGACCATGGTCTCAGTTAGGGCAAGGATATCAGCTTTCGCTGTTTGGAAATATTGGTGGACTGCGTTTACATTCGTATTGGTGAAACCGATGCCCCTGAAATTACAAAATGCCGTTACCAGCCAAACGTCGACAGGGCCTCGAGAACGAGCCCGATTTTGCGATGACGAATTTCTTAAAGTTCGGTTATTTATCATAATATCTGCATGATTTCCCCCCTGACATGCCAATAAATAGAATAGATAGACAACCTTGCTTTCACCGAAGTAGTTTATGGAATCGCACCACTTTTTGGGATGCGGACGCCATGAAATCTTCTGTGGACCGGTTGCTACGAAAGCGGTCATTGAGGAGGTCATTTGATTTGTAGATATTTTGAAAGTTGATCAGTGATTCCATTACCTTCGAGAGAATAGAAGTTAGCGCTATGGGTCGATAAGAAGAGAGGTTTGTCACCCTTTTTGGAAATTGGCTGAATGTTCGCTGACTTCCATCTATTTGGGAAACGGCCAATAGAAAAAGACAAATTGAAGAGTTTCCGCAGTGGTTTAACGAGTGAAGAGGAACATTTCTTCAAGAGAATTGGGGGAATGCCATCAGGAGCAGCGGATTTGTTTGCGTTTAGCTCCTTGAGTGCATGGGCAACAGTACGCGTTCGGAAGTTAATCTGGCTCATTGTGTGCTGCTTATGCTCAAGTTGCAGCGGAACTGATGTGGTATCGGACAGCGTTGACTTGGCTGCAAAATGTACAGCAATTAGATTCGCTTTTTCTATTGCACTGATGACTGGTCTGTCATCGACTATTAGCGAGGGGATGAATGATGAGACCGAGTTTCGGATGTTCTTCGCGAATGCCCAGAAGTTTCTACTACTTATGGGGGAATGTAGTATTTTTTTCTATCATTCTCTTCAGTTGCTTCGTTTGTAGAGCGTTTGCTCACACTGGCGTGCAGCATGTGTTAGTGTTCATGTGACTATTCGTGACAAGACAATTCTCTTACTATGGCCTGGTTCGCCAATGTTTGGCAATATTCTGGATAAGGCTGCTTCTACGGTTGCGGCTTTTTTTAACGCACACTCCACGTGTGTTTTAAATCTTAGTCTATTGCCGAGCATAAGCTCCGAGTACTTAACAGTTTCCTTTTATCGCACGATCTGTAACCGATCTGGATGATAACATGTTCCGCACCCTTTCGACCAACTATTAGGACTGCTTCCATTTTGTGCTCGGCTAGTTCTAGTCCCGCAGATAGTAGTCTAGCTTTAGTCCATCCGAGATGGAGTGTGCGAACACAATAATTTCCAACTCTTATATTATAATCCATCACACAGAATACTTCACAGGAGTAAGTACTCAGCCTTGGGCAATTGTTGTCGATACATCATAGAAATTTCTATGCTGGACCGTATCGTTCATCAGCGTTCATCTGTTAGTGAAGTAGCTTATGGCAGTGATTTTTAGGAGGTAGAGCGGAGTGTGCATTCGGCCAGTGACTTTTCTGATCAGATGGTCTTGTAAAACATATTTTCTTTGTGATTGATTGAACGTGTGCAGTGCTCCAACAGGAAGCAGAGGTTGTCTGGGCACATGATATAGAGAAAATCTAACAAATATCTGAACTTAAAAATAACTAAACGAATATATTTGGGGCGCAATGTTTGAGGCATATAACCGATATTCCCATCGGTCCAGTCGAGTTAACGGGGGATGTGTTAAACATTGTACTGGCGCGATCATAGGCTAGCTGTAAAGGCTCGGGATCTATTTACGCTCGAGTAAAAGTGAAGCTGATGAGTCGAAGAGTGTGGAGTTCCCATTATAATGGCAAGCAGATTCGTTTTCTCTATTACGTTCATGAACTGAATATTTTCGACTAGCCGGCTCAATGGCTGAGTTGGTAAGGAGATCGTGTCTCAGGTTCGCTTGTGCAAAGGTAGGTTCAATTGACGACTCTTGCTATTGTGCAGTTCGGCATATTTAACGAGTGGTAGGTAGGGTCCCAAAGCCCAGCCGCCCGGTGAAATACCACTCCATTAAGCTATTGGCTTCGTGAAATGGTTGGGAGAAATCCTTAGGCATCACATCTCGGAGCTTGGCTGATGGACCTGTGGGGATGAAGGTCTGTACGCCGGCATGGACGCTGATTGTACCATCAACCCACTATTTACGAGCTTAGCTGGAAATTATTTGCCGGAAATTGTCAATAATAAAGCAATATTTTATCTTCATAACCGAGCGGACACCGAACCACGGAACTAAATACACAGGATATTGTTTTTATTTTATTGTTTGTCGATTATGCCTTTTATTATTATTCTTCTTTATTTTTATAGTACACTAATTACACAGGTTACACATAACTAAGCAGTGTTGTCAGATCAGGTTCTTACTACGTGGCATTTGTACACTCGAGAATTCAACAGAAGTTCCATCCAGTTTATTCCTCAATAAAACGCGATTTATAAGAATATGTTTAAATGTACGTAGGGAATTACGGATTACCACTCGACTTGGGTATAGGGACTGTACTTGCTTTTCGTGCGCACGGGCGTACGTACTTCCGTGCGCACACTACGTAAAACACGATGCGCACTCGTTGGAGGTTGGGTTACGACTCAATTATTCAACCCTCGTTTGGGGCGAGTTTGGTGGTGTGGTGAAAAGGAAATGGCTATGCGCGGAGTTGGTGATTGTTTGGAGATTCAAACAAAGGAGCATTTCGGGATAAAGTGCTTGCAGCTGTATCAATAGCTGCAAGTCATTGCGAAGCAATTTAGATGGTTACACAATGACGGTTTGTATAACATCTATGCCAATTGTATATGGCATCTATGGTAACTCAAGGGTTGGAATCTAGTGTGAGTATTAACACTAAACGAGAATTCGGTTCTTGGTCGCTAATGAAGAGATGCATTGATGCATGCATGTATGTCCTTGTGGGAGAAATTCGTTACAGGAATTCCTAGATAATGCGTTGAAAGCATTAATTGCCCTTGAGAAGGGAAATGTTTCGGGTATGCTGGTGATTGAAGTGCAAATATGGGGAGGCTGGAATTTGCCTGGCTTTGTATTTATGATGTTTGGAACAGAATTCTTATAGAAAATTTTGAATTCGAATAAATAAATGAAGGTAAGAATTCTCTTCCAGGAGCTTTTAGCTAAATACATTTGGTAAATTTAATGCGTGATGCGTTTACAGATGCTAATGCGATTGCCTTAGCAGAATCTTATGAAAACTGGGTTGTAGTTATGGGGGTTCTTCGGGTATGTAGGAAGTGGGGTTTGGTGGAAGGTAGGGCTGAAGTGCTGCTCGAATGGTTGGTGCGGTGCTGGGAGTAGGGCCGGATGCTTGGGATTCAAGGTGGCCCTACGTACTTCGGGAGGCGCGGTGGTTATGTTAAGGGAACTGTTCTGATGGCTAGTTCCTGGGTCTTGATTTGGGCCTGGGTCGATAATAGGAGTAGACACGGTTGTTACCGCGTTAATGCCGCAGGGGCGAAGGGGTTTGCGGCGTGGCCCACTGGCCTATTGTGGGTCGTTCGGGCCAACAGGTTTATCGTCCGATAGGTTGGAACCTATCGGTAATCTGCTCGCGTCCGCAGTGGCGAAGTGGGGTGTGCGGGAAGAGGCAGATAAAGCCGCTGTGGGTATTAACCTCTTGTTGGTGGTATCTGCCAACAGGTTGTACCTTTCTAATAGGTCAAATCCCATTAGGGGCTCGCTGACATCGTACGACGAAGTGTCAGGAGACGGGACCTATTGGGGCTCGCTGGCATCGTACGAAGTGCCAGGAGATGGGACCTATTGGGACTCACTGACATCGTACAACGAAGTGTCAGTGGATAAAATTGGGAGAGACCGAGCCCCAGAGTCCGTGTCTTTCGTCCGTACGTTTGTATGGCGGATTGTTTGCCGCTGGGACTGGTGAAGGGGGCGGGCACCGGTTGCGCGGCTTACCGATCGAGGGAGGACCAGTATATCGGCACCGGTGTCGATGACGGAGCTCGATAAACAGCAGCTGCGACCTCGATCGAACGGTAACTTGTGGGGGGGGGGGGGGGTGCCGGCCCGTCGCACTTGGTTGAAGTTGGGCGGCTTGGCTTGGGGGGGGGGGGGGTCCTGGTGGGTGGTTGGTTGTGTCCAAGGGCGCCCTAGGGTTATGATGTGTGCTCCGAAGATGGTGATCCACCTGGTGTGTGCGGCGGCGTAGTGAGGCGTGAATTGCCTTTTGGTTGTCGCTTCAATTGGACCGTGGTGGCTAATGAGGTGGAATACCTGCCTGAGGTGTTCCAGGATAGGGTTGGGTAGAGACACCTGTGCAAGATGTTCTAGGGTAGGGTCTCAGACCGATGGTATCGGATTGATTTGCCGGCCGGTGTTGCTGAGACATTTGGCAGGCGTCCAGGGACCTAAGAAGGGAGGCCCTGAAGTCCATGTAAGGAGGTACGGATGGACACTTTCTGTGATGGGCTTGTTGGTACACCTGTTGCCGATATTTTTCGTACTATTCCGTAATCAAACATTGCCCCCATATCCTTAGGTTCGCAACAGTTACAACCAATTCCCTTTTATCGGCCATCAACCGATTACGGGATTAGGCATGAACATGATTGTTACTTAAGCACCAATACCCATGATCATGTCCTATAATGCTCCTTCCTGAAAACTAAAATAAACACACAGTAATCTCACTGTGTTGATTTACTCTACCAACCATCTGTTGGTCCATGGCCACCCTGGGTGAGGCGTGTGCTTGCACATCTGCAAGTCAAATTCCTCACCATCGTACCCATGTACCAGCACATTAATTTAAACAACATATTAATGACCATGCTCTGCGATGCTTGCCTACCCAAACAATAGCCTTTGCCATTGGCGAACAAATCTTCGGTTTGCTTATTGTCACAGAAAAATCTATTGCCTGCAACGGCACGATTATGGGCGATTATGTAAACAGCCGACGTTCCCATGTAGCATTGGTTAAACCAAACAAATGCGCGTCTAACGTATGACCCTCGAAAAAGCGTTCTGTTTACATAGGACACAGAAACCTATTTCGTTTCTTCGGCGATCATCACGATGATTTACGACCACTATGCCTGCAGCCCCTGTTTGAACAAGTGCAGGATCGTTCGTTGTCGGTATTTCTAGCAAAAGGGTATCGCACTTGACCGTACGGTCATATGGGAAACCCTCCCATTAAACGCCAATTCGATCGCCCATTGGCTATCATCAAGAAGATCGGATTGGCTACCCTTGGATCGGGAAATCCATCACGATCACGGCTAGTGGATGTTGATGGCAATAGTACTAGCGAGCCATATTATTACACGCGAGGAGGATAGTCGGGCACTTTAAAGTTTCATGTTTTTAACGTCTTATATGAATTGTTTCTTCAATGAAAGTGGTTTGGTCGAGTCGTGATATTTCGTCGTCAATAAACTAATGTGCCATTGTCGAAAATTGTTGCCGCACGCGCAAACCAATATAGTGCAGCTAAAAGCCTAGATTTAATGTTATAACGATTAAAAGACTGAATCGATGTCACTGTGTACCGCCTCAGAACAGTAATCAATAAAGTGAAACTATCTATATACGATTAAATAACTTAAATTCATCAATGGACCAACTTTTTCTGCGTTTTCCTGGAGAATTAATTTAGAGCTTCCAATAGAGTTCCAATACTAACAGACCCGGTCGAGAAAAAATAGCATCTCAGGGTGCTGACCCAGCGCTATTGGTTCGCCTTTCCTGAGAGTAGTTAAGTCAAAAATAAATAATATGTTGCGGAATGGAGAACGAACCATTCTCAAATGCTCAAATCTCTCACAATCTTCTCCAAATGTCTACAATACTTGACTTGGGGGATTTCGTGTCTTACTTTCTGTAAAAACGTTGCATATTGCAGTCGTTTCTTGCCCTTTAAAATCCGCGGTGGTGTTTTCCTCTGTTTTCGCCAACATTTTGTAATCTGAAATCTTTTGAATGAGTAGCACTAAATAAATTAGCGAATTTGTTTTACGAGTTTAGTTTTGAGATGTAGTCTGATAACGAATTCCGGATCTTTTCGACGGTTTTGAATATGATTACCGGCTGCTGGTTAAAACAAACCATTTTGATCCACTTGAAATAGGTACGTCAAAGAAAGATACGTTCAACAAATGGAACATTTTTAGGCAGACCACTAAAATCAGACTTCTGTTGAGTTTGGGAAAAGGCAAAGTTGTGTGGACATAATAATTTTTGAAAGTACAAAATATGAGAAATTTACCAGTAATTTGATTTTTGAGGGCCAAATATCTGCTACTTTATTGTAAGTACAACAAGTAAATCATATTATTATAAATTGTTTCCAGGGCCAAATAAACATCAATCTGCTGTAACATGCTTACAGTTCAACTCAAGGTTCGTGATTACTAGTTCAGATGACGGTACTGTCAAGCTTTGGGACGTTAAGACTGGAGAATTCATCAGAAATCTTGTAGCCTTAGATTCGGGTGGCTCAGGAGGTGTCGTCTGGCGAATTCGGTATGATTACTGTTTTTATTATTACACATGAAAATATATGTTATTCAGGTACATCTTCTCTTTATTATCAGTGCAAATGATACGAAACTCGTGTGCGCAGTGGGATCTCGGAATGGTACTGAAGAGACAAAACTAATGGTTTTGGACTTCGATGTCGAAGGTGCCTGTCCAAAATGCTCATAAATTCAGAGAGAAAAGTTTTCTTTGTTTTTGTTATAGAAGTTTTTTATAATTTTTTTTTAAATATAAAATTGTAACAAATCGTTTCAAAATTGTCATAAGAGCAAATGGAGTGGGAACAGACAAACAACGAGGTTTCTATTTAGTTAAATATATTGTGAGACTTGATGCTTTTGTGTTTTTCCAAACAATGCAGTTTCTCCGTTGATGTAAATGGAGTGGGAATATTGATTCCATGAAACAGACAATATAAAAAATTGTATTTTATATTTGGATGTCTTTTGATATCAATTATTATTTATTTATACGTTAAACAGTTACTTATAAATTTCCAAATAGAAGATTCCGTTTTATAAATTATTAAGGATCTCCTGATTAACATTTTATATATTTTTATAAGGTAAGCTTTATTACCCAAGGTCTATTTGTTTAGTTTGAATTCTCCCTTTACTGCTGGTTTCTAAATTATTCTACATTTTTATCCGAAAATCGGTTTTTAATTTTTAATTTTGCTTTATTATATTGCAACCCGTAATGTTTGTTTTTGTCAATTTTTTTTTTCATATTCTGCGATTTATGATTAAATTAAAATTAAGACCGGTCTTCTTTTAAGTTTAAAATTATTTAAACATTTTGGTTTGTGGCTTAATGGTTGTTAATTTTTCTAGTTAATTATATGTCAATTCCTTTGAACACAATTTTTAGATTTAAATTTTTTTAATGCAAGTATGTATATAAATATTTATATATATTTATATATATATATAATTTTTTTATTTTTTGCAGGCATTTTTCTCCTAGTTGGTTGGTTATATATAGACTGTTTGACTTTTAATTCTAGTTCTGAACAACAGTTTTTCATAATTTTACTGTTTTTGTTTTTTGTTGTTTTCTCTTCAGCTGCTTTTTTTGGTTTTTCAATTTTGCTATATATTTTTCGTTGTTTCTTTTTTTTTTTTTCTTAATTTTGTGTTTGATTTCTCTTCTATTTCCTTTTCTTTTTATATAAATATATTAATTTTTCGTTCTATAATTTCATTTATTTCTAATAAGAATTGTACTCCTGCGCCGGTTAAAGTAAATGTGTTATATTTTTTGATTCTAATGATCAGTTATTTAATTTTTCTATATCGTTAATTTTGATAGTTTCTTTGAATTTTTTTAATCGTTATTAAATTTATTCATTATTAAATACATGAATATGGATTTCATTAAAAAATAGTGTCATTTTTTGTGTGATTTATAACAGTTTTGTATTATAAGGTTTCTCGGTTGGAAGCTTTTTATTTTATTTTGAAATTTGTAACGAACATTTTTTGAAATCGTAACATAATTATAGCTGGTATATTCTGTAGTGTACAATTAGAAGAATTTCAATTTTAGTTTTAAATTGTTGTATTTGTGTTCATTTTAGTTAAGTCGAATTTTTGTTAAGATACATTTTTGATGTGTGTGATCCATCCTGTCGTTCTTTAAACCGATGTGGCACACATTCCTTCCATCGATTATAAGTTTAATGTAAATATCCATATTTACAATATGTGTATCCAATATAAAACTTATAAGAAGTGATCACCCTTGTGTGTTAAAATAGATAGATAGCTTCTTAAAAAATTGTAGGGCTGTATTAAAAGTAAAACGTTGTTTTATTGAAACTATAAAAAATAGATTAAAAACGGACAACAGCGTTTGTACTCAATATAGAGAAAAAAGTATACTATATCACAACACAAGACAAAAAATGTGTACAAAAACTATGACATCATGCACAATGTGAACAATACACATTTTTTAATACCCAAATTGAGATCCAATCACTGCTATAATTTTAGAATCACACATATACGGCATAATTAATATAAATAAACCACAAACTATTAAGAATATGCATAGAGGTAAAGAAAAAGGGTTTGTGAAGCAAATTTACGTAAAATTACTTAAGCACCTACAATTCTTATTTACCTAGTAACACAGTTGAAACCACGAGAATCACGCATAACAGTAACGTAATTAATATAAATAAGCCACAAACTATTAAGAATACACAAACGATTAAAAATATGATTCATAAAAGATGTGTTGTGGAGAATTAGTGCCCTCTTCAACAATATAAAAGGTTACACAATTGTAGTAGCAAAAAATGAGAAAAAAAAAATAACCACAGGATGAAATGTGGCAATGACTTGCTCTTTCAACAAAACCCATATTCGCCGATATTAGAGTGCATGCAATTTTATTAGTTCTTGTCTGATCTCCTCGATACCGACTTACAACGTCAGTATGCATTAAAATGTGTTTTCCATAGATTTTCAACAATCTATGTAAGAATGTAACTGAATTTTAAGCAGATAAACCCAATGCATGCGTTCAAATCTTGAAAACGATCAATAGAATATCAAATGTTCTAAAATTCGAACAACAGGAAAATAAAAGCAATTTAAGTCTCATCCGAGAAAATTCGAAAAAAGCTGAATAATTTTTTGTTAGTTAACTAGAACTTTGAATTCATGTATATGTGATTCTCACGGCAATTATCGTCTCGTCTAGAGAATCAGATAATGTTGAGACATAAAAGTACAAATGAGGTATACATGTTTTCCTTGAAGCTAAATCATTTTTACCGTAGGTAGATAAATAAACGGTTTACATATTTTGTATAATTTACGAATAAAAATGAGGATACATGTTGTTCTTTAAGCTAAACTATTCTTCATCATCATCGGCACTACAACCGGAATCTGGTCTTGGCCCTATTTCGCAAGTCTCCAGGTTTGTTAAATTTTCCATAATTTATTTTTACGGGCAAGGTTATTAGTCTTGCGCCCGAAACTATTCTTACCGTAGATAAATAAACGGTTTGCAGATTTCGTTCAATTTTACTTCGGTTTTCACAAAACGATTGTACATTACGTAAGATGTTTTTCATCACCTTTACACTTTCTATCTGATATTGCAGCCAGGTTCGGACTTGACCTCCAATATTCGTATACATTTTGACTTATGCCAGACACCTCACGTATGTACGTTGCTCAGCTGAATTTCTATATAGAGTCTCTATGTTCTTTCAGAAAATTTGTAATAGCCGAACTTTCTATTCGTTTTGGTGGTCATTGTCTGGTGTCCGAGGTTTCTTCCTGGTTCCTCAATAATAGAAAAATTAATAGTCTTGCGACAAAAGTGAATTATTATGCAGTTTTCGCAGTTATGCTCATCTATATTCGTACCCTTCTATCTGGTTTCGTAATAATGTATTTCTTTAAAAAGTAATCTGCGCGATTGAGCCTATCCCATTATCCTATTTTTTGTAGGAATACTGCGGGTCAGTTGCCACCAGCAGAGTATGATTATCGTCAGTTCATACCAGTTAGGGAATTTTTACATTGTCAAGTACAACCAATTTAAATTACATATTAGTAAATCAACAATTAATTAGCTAATCTACTGACTGAAATACCACGCTTTCTAGGCATATAAATAATCCAACGTAAAAAAAATTAATACAAACCGCAAATAAAAACTTATAAATAATGTAATAGAAATAATGAATAAATAAATTATAAATAAAAAAATATAAAATATAAAATATAAATAAATAAATATAAAATATAAAATATAAATAAATAAATATAAAATATAAATAAATAAATATAAAATATAAAATACAAATAAATAAATATAAAATATAAATATAAAACATAAATAAATCATCATCATCATAGGCACTACAGCCGGGAGGCGGTCCTGGCCCACTTAACAAGTCTTGAGTTTTATTAAATTTTCCATAATGATATTTTTTTCCGGGCAAGGTTATTAGTCTTGCGTCAGAGGCTCAAATAAATAAATAAAAACACACAAATGAATAAATAAATATAAAAGATAAATAAATAAATATAAAATATAAAGAAATAAACATAAAATATAAAGAAATAAAGATAAAATATAAATAAAAAAATGGAAATTATAAAGAAACAAATATAAAATATTAAGAAATAAATGTAAAATATAAATAAATAAATATAAAATATAAATAAATAAATATAAAATATAAATATATAAATATAAAATATAAAATATAAATATAAAACATAAATAAATCATCATCATTGGCACTACAACCGGGAGCCGGTCCTGGCCCCACTTAACAAGTCCTGAGTCATGTTAAATTTTCCATAACGATTTTTTTTACCGGGCAAGGTTATTAGTCTTGCGTCAGGGGCTCAAATAAATAAATAAAAACAAATGAATAAATAAATATAAAAAACAAATATAAATTATAAACAAACAAATATAAATTATAAACAAACAAATATAAAATATAAATAAATAAATATAAAATATAAATAAATAAATATAAAATATAAATAAATAAATATAAAATATAATTATATAAATATAAAATATAAATAAATAAATATAAAATATAAATAAATAAATATAAAATATATAAATATAAAATATAAAAGAAATAAAAAATATAAAATATAAAGAAATAAATATAAAATATAAAGAAATAAATATAAAATATAAATAAATAAATATAAAATATAATTATACAAATATAAAATATAAATAAATAAATATAAAATATAAATAAATAAATATAAAATATAAATAAATAAATATAAAATATAAATAAATAAATATAAAATATAAATAAATATAAAAACTAAATAAATAAATATCAAATACAAATAAATATAAAATATAAATGAAATTAAAATATATATAAGTAAATATAAAATATAAATAAAATTAAAATATAAATAAGTAAATATAAAATATAAATAAGTAAATATAAAATATAAATAAGTAAATATAAAATATAAATAAATAAAATTAAAATATATTATAAATATATATAAAATGGATTATAAATACATAAATAAAATTACAAATATAAAATGTATTATAAATAAATAGCAAATACAAATAAACTAATGCATAAATATAAAAAAAAATGAATATAATAAGTATATATATATATATAAATATATACATACATATAAATAAATATATACATATAAATAAATATATACATATAAATAAATATATACATATAAATAAATAGATACATATAAATAAATATATACATATAAATAAATATATACATATAAATAAATATATACATATAAATAAATATATACATATAATTAAATAAATACATCTAAATAAATAAACTAATTGATATGAAAGTCAAATCAATATGAGGAATACATAAATTTGGAAAATAAATAATTAAATATACAACGTAAATAAATAAATATAAAAATATACATACTAAAAACCATAAAAGGTAAAAAAAATAAATAAAATGTAAATATAAATATAAATATATGAGTCCTCAATGAACAAATGCCGATGCCGACTTACGACCGTTCGACTTACGACTATTCGCACATACGACAATTTTTTTCATAGAAAATACTTAAAGAAGACAAACATGTAGTTGCGGGGAATCCCTAAAATATACGAGAAAACTTTAAAAAAAAAACAAAGTAAAAAAATTCGATTTACATACATATTTCAGTACAAATAATACATTACATTAGCTAAGTCGGAATTTTTTTTATATGAAATTCGACTTGCGACTTAATCCACTTACGACCGATGACCAGAAACCTATCTCTGTCGTAAGTCGGGGAATACCTGTAGATCTTTTTTGTACATCTCAGGCTTTAAAACACACTACGAACGTCTTAAATTAACAAATATAGTCAATGTCTGGAGGCTTAATATAATACAAAATTCTATCTACATTCAATTCCTATCGTATAGTGTTTTTCTCTTTTAATTTGTTTTATAAAAAAAATTTCCTTGGGATTTCTTTGAAACATCTGTAGTAATGTTATTTCTTCTTCTTTTGCAAGGAACATTCCTGCGCTACCAATATAAATAAATAACTGATTTCACATTAGTAATGTAATATATATGATTCATTTCTTCTAAGCTATTGGTTACTCTTATATTATATTTGATAAAATATAATAACCCAGATTCAATAAACGAGTGGTATATACACATATATTTAACAAGTGGAAATCTCGTGTTGTAAATCGTCGCCCATTCACTTAACAAATAAAATTGAGTCTCTTAGAAAATGAATAGTAATCATTCTTTCATATAACAAAATTCAACTGAAATATATTCTTATAATTCTGGACAATTACATATATATATATATATATAGAAGAAACGAGAAAAAATAGTAAAGTTTCCATTTTTATTTGTTATATTTAATCAATCTAATTAGTGGCTTCCTCTATTCCTTAGAATTTTTATTTACTAAACAAAAAACCTTTAAAAAAAGGAAATTCTGTTATCTTATATATTTGTTGTTTCATTTATTTGTTAAAACATCTGTTAGGAGCGAAAAAGCTTTCTGGTTTAGTTTATTTTTTCATATTGTTTTTTTGTTGCCTTGAAGCAAATACATAACTTCAGACAAAATGTATGAATGCTACATAAAAATGATAGAATTGTATAAGGCAACTATGTAGATAATTAGCTTTTCTCCAAATATAATCTTAATATTAATGAGAATAAAAACAAAGCAAAAAATAAAAGATTAAACATAATTTACCAATTGAGTAAAAGAATAAAGCAGAACAAACATACAAAAAAAGTAACATGCCACAAAATTGCCATTAAAAAGAAAAAATAAAAATACAAACTAGTATTGCTATTGAGTAAAATACAAAGCATACGCTCTTCACTGCGAAAATGGAAAATTAAAACGCATATAAAATGTGTATATATACATATATGATTTTAGTATTCAAAGAAGAATTTCGTTCTCTAGACATTGTAATATAATAAATACACGTAAATATATTATGAGAAATCTAATATTTAATTATAGACTGATACGACAGTAACTATTTTAATTATTGTCAGTTTTAGGTTATCGTATAACTCCTCAACATGTATTAAAAGGGACTACAAAATATTATAATAATTATGAGAACATTCACATGCAATGTAAACAAATATATGCAGCTGAACTGAATTTCTACGTGTTTTATTTTCATTTTAAACGTTGGACATTTTTAGGTAAACAAAATACAGTAGCTAATGGTGGTTATTTAAAAACGTGTTAAAATGGAAATCATTAAACTTGGCATGGAAGGACAAGGACAGTTTAATTATTTTTATGTTTATTTAGTGTCATAAATTTCAATTCGTTTGTTGTTTAACCTTTTCCTACTATATCCCTGCCGCAACTCTTTTTCCCACATCTCTATAATACGTTATAATAACATATCCCAAATTTCCTAAGAATTTCAAAATCATATGCGTGAACATTTTGCACGTAGACTCATTTCCTAATTTTATCTAAGATCATAAAATGTACGTCTGCATTTTTACGATGTTTCAGGAATGTGTTTTCACAAATTTCTATTCACTCCTTTAAAAAAAACTCCTTTATGCCCTTTACCCAAATTCGACAAATCCAAAACAAAATGCTAAGCCACATGTTCTTTTGTCGTGCATCTATACTTTGTTTCATAAAATGCACATTTGCACACCCTTTTCAAGAACTTTCATCATCGGCACTACACCCGGATCCGGCCTTGGCCTTATTTAACAAATCTTTCCACCGGTCCCGATTTCGAGCCGATGTCACCCAGTTTGGCACTCCCAGGCTCTGGGCGTCCTGGTCTACGCCATCTCTCCCACGCAGACGAGGTCTGACGCGTTGCCTCCTTCCATACATCCTGCCACAAACGACTTTTCGGCAGGCTTCTCTTCGCTCATTCGAGCTAGGTGTCCCGCCCACCGGAGTCTACCGAGCTTGATTTTTCTTACAACATTAGCTTCAAGGTAGATCGCGCACAACTCACGGTTGTATCGTCTCCGGAATCGTGCCCCCTCACATACGGGGCCAACAATTCTTCGTAAGACCCTCCTCGAACGCGGCTAAGAGTTCAGGGTGCCTTTTATTGAGCACCCAAGTCTCGGATCCATACATGAGTACTGGTAAGACCATGGTCTTGTACATTAGTAGCTTGGATGTTCTGGATAAATTTCGGGATTTAAAGAGTCTTGATAGACCATAGAAGGCTATGTTGGATTTAATCAGCCGTTCGGTTCTTCCATATTGTTATCGGCTGATACTATTGACTATTGATTAAAGGATTGCATTACTTCAAATTCGTGCTCTACTACCTTGATAGTTTGAGCAACGTTAGGTCTTCTCTTCGCAGAAGTTGCCACTATATACTTAGTTTTCCCCTCATTAATGTGCAGTCCAAGTTTTTGTGCCGCCTGCTCGATCTGGGTGAAGAGTCCTGTACAGCCGAATCGGATCTACCGATGATGTCGCTGTCATCTGCGTAGGCAAGTATCTGGCTGGACTTGGTGACAATAGTTCCTCTAGTTGTAACGCCAGAGTCACGGATTGCTTTCTCCAACGCCAGGTTGAAGACGAGGCAGGCCAGACCGTCCCCTTGTGGGAGTCTATAGCGTTTGGAATAATAGTGAAGAAGAACGTGTGATTCGAACTGACGCTATGACAGTTAGAATCACCAAAAATTGAACCTAAGCGTAACATAGGAGACTGGCCGATTTTAGAATTCGATTTTTAAACGTAAGTATATTCCACTGATGTGAATTTTTATTTTATCGCTAGTGTGGTATACGGCGCTGATGCATTATCTTATTCGATTTTCGTTCGGTGTTCTTCACTATTTGCTTGTGTTTGTGTGTGTATCTGTTAGAGACGCCACAAGTCCATTAAAGATGTTTAGTGGTTCGGAAAGCAATCCCGCTATTTTTACTTGACTAGTTACGTTGGTCATGATCAACCTATAAAGTCGTATCAATTTGTTTGGAATGCCGAACTCTCTCATAACATTATATAGTTCTATCCTGGCTATGCCGTCGTAAGTGACCTTAAAGTCTATAAATAGATGATATAATGGAATCTTAAGTTCCAGACATTTTCCATCGCCTACCTAAGGGTGAATGTCTGATAAATTGCCGATTTGCCTGGGATGATGCCAGACTGATATTGACCAATGATGGCTTTAGCGTATGGGGCTATCCGATCTTGTAGGATAGTGGAGAGTATCTTAAAGGCGGTACTCAGCAATGTTATACACCTATAGTTGCTGTACAGTGTGATATCTCCCTTCTTATGTATGGGGCAAATTATACCACGACGGCAATCTTCCGGCATCTCCTCTTGCTCCCATACGTGCACCACGATCTCATGAATTCCGTGATGTAACGCTGTCCCTCCTTGTTTGATCAGCTCAGCTGGTATGCCATCAGCTCCAGGGGCTTTATTTAATTTGAGCTGTCTAATGGCTTTTAATGTTTCCTCAATGCTTGGTGGCGGCAGCATTTGGTCTTGATCTTGCATTGGTGGAGCTGTGGGGTTATGTTTTAGTACCGGGCACGGGCACTGTTTTACCTCATTCCCCAACGAAAGAGTTGTCTATTTGATACACCGAAGAAGACAATGCGTCAGTTGATTCAAATGATGGAGCGGACACAGAACAGCAAAGACGAACACTCTAATATAGTTTGTTTTCAATTTGGCATTATTTTATTGTTCCTTTTTTTATTTTATATAAAAACACGAATGGATTTTACTTACACATCCATTTTTTATTGGCAGCGAGTAACATTTGTACTTTACAAAAACGAAAACTTCACTAATTTTATCTCACGATAATGTTTTTCATTGTTTTTAATTAGGATAGATATGATGGTCTCGGGTAACATTTATTGTAAGAGTTGAAGCCGTTTTTAAATTATTTTATTGAGTTAAGACTTTAATTTGATATGTACTTGAGTATTTAACACCACTGAACACTCGATCGCACAAACGTAGAGAGTTTAATTGACTCTCTAGTGGGATTTACTGGTTACTCTACTTTACTCACTCACGGAAATTGCTCGTCACTCGGCGCAAGGGTTCTCTACGGAAAACGAAATCTGACTGAAGTCCATTCGCCACCATCAGAATGACATGGCAGCGAATAGCTTCAAAAGGGGAGGAGCGAAACGATCAACCAGAGGCAGTCAATCGTGATTGGGTCAGATGACATGGGGTGGATTTTCCATGTATGGCTATCCGCTACTGAAAGCCAGCAACGAACGAACATAAGAGGATGCGGGCGTTGTTATTGTAACCCATCGTAATGATCATTAGGTGAAGGAATAGGTCTCTGCGATCTTATGTCAACAGAAACGCTAATTCCATGATCGAACGATGGGATACGTATTGTTTGAGTTCGCCAACGCTGCATGGGGTCGGCGGCTGTGTACACAATTGATTTGTGTAACGCTTGCTGGCGGCAGACCTTTCTGGTGTGAAAAACACACCGAAGATCCGCTTGCCCTAGGAGAGGTCATAAATCAATATTTAGTTGATGGACATGTTGTTTGCAGGTCCGCGGACGGTTGGCGGCCGTTAATAGGTAATTTCGATGTAGGTAAACGATCCGGAAGATATGGATGCAACGTTTGGTTCTGCAAACGAATATAGAATGCAACCGTTGCCAGTTGTTTAAAATAAACACTTGACGGCCAGATACAATTTGATTTGATTTTTTGGATATGTTAATCCCGTTGGTGGTACCGTCAGGCGAAAGTATCCGCTTGAATGTTTACTTTGTGTAAACGAAAACAGCTTCGATAGCCAGCGCGAGAAACGTATATTCCTGGTGATAACCGATGCTGGTGATCGTTCCCAGATACGGCAACGGATCATAAAATTGGTCATGCGGATAACCAAACGAATATGCGCACCTGAAAAGGCCAATGTTTAATTTGATCATCTCCTCCTTTGGAAAGATAGATCATAGAACATGCCGTTGAAAATCGGTTGATGCTGGATTGATGTCATGGCAAGATGATAATCTTGCCATGAATTATGCTTCCAGGTATTACCGCTCGAAGAGGGCTTGGAACAGCCCTTAAAAGGGTAAGCTGCCTATGGTGTATTTATGTCGGTTATTCGTGGGGATAACCGAATTGATTCCAGCGAATTGGTTGGCAGTTGATGCCATAGCAAGATTGTATAATCTTGCCGAAGATTCAACTTTAAGGTAAGTTGTATTTGCTGAAAATAGTGGGGATCGAGCGATGCGTGGCTCTTCAGTCCCTGAAAAGCCCCACAGAGCTTCCAATTCTTCTGTGAGCTGACTATTTCGCAGTTCATTGAAGTCCACTTACCATCGCTCCAGAATGCCTTCAGGATCGGTGATCAGATTACCCTCTTTATCCTTGCAGTAAGTGCAGCGTGGTGTGTACCGCGTCATACTGCGGATAATTTGGGAGAACTTCCTATGAACTCGCTCTCTACTTTTCTCTATTTCACATATTACATGTTTTTCCCAGTCACTTTTCTTTTGTCTGCGAAGTCTTTTTTCAGATCTTCTGAGCTCTTTGTATTTCTCCTCGCGTAGCCGCGTCCTATGAGACTGCTGCATTGCCCGGTATGCGACATTCTTACCTTCAGTCGCTAGTTTGCACTCATCATCAAACCAGTCGCTCCGATCTCTACGACCACTGCCTAAGATGAAGTTGGCAGTACTAATGACAGTATTCTTAAGGCGTGTACATTTCACTTCTAGGTCCGGCATTCTGGCCCAGGACTTACTCTCCCTTCGTCAAGCTCTTCGAGGGCGAGTCTTAACGCATGACCAAAGGTGTTACTGGTCTTTTTCATTGCGAAAGGCAGCCGTGTTGATCCGAATCTGATCCGCGGATGCAATACGTCTCCGCAAGGCAATCCGCGCTCAGAAGACTATACCAACAAGATAGTGATCTGAGTCGACGTTGGCACCTCGGTACGTTCGTATCTTCATCAGGCTCGAGGAGTGGCGGCGATCTATCAACACGTGGTCAATTTGGTTGCGAGTGGCTCCATCAGGTGATACCAAGATGGCTTTGTGGATATCTTTTCGCGGAAACTTGGTACTTGCATTGACCAAGTTTTTTGATGCTGTCAGTTCGATGACTCGTAGTCCATTGTCGTTAGTGTTCTCATGCATACTATGGGAGCCTACATAGTGTCTGAAAACCGGCTCCCGACATATTTTTGCATTCAAATCACCAAGAACGATTTCCACATCGTATCTAGGGCAGGCCCGTTCTACGTTCTCGTAGAATTCTTCTTTTTCGTCGTCAGGGGACTCCTCTGTAGGTCTGTGAACGTTTATGAGGCTTATGTTGTTAAGATTGCCTCGCACGCGAAGAGTGCATAGCCTTTCGTTTATTGCATTAAAGCGGATAATGACAGGCTTCAGTTTTTGGCTGTAATAAATGTCATACTCGTTTCTTTGAACAACATCACTCCCCGTCCATCTTATTTCTTGCAATGCTGTTATGTCATCCTTATATTCGGACAGGACATCGGCTAGCTGCTGTGCTACTCGAGCTCTGTATAGTGAGCGGATGCTTCATGAGAAAATTCTGAAATCGTTTAGCCATTATCGTTTCCGTGGTCATCGTGGTGTATCCGGTCCACATCCGAGGCTTGTTAAATTTGCCATAATAATTCGTTTTTACGGGCATGGTTATTAGCCCTGCGCCACCCTTTCTCAGGATGTCGCTGCATGCATTGGTTCATTACTTGGCGGGTGCCAAAGTAGCTATCCAGGGGTGTCGCATGCAGACTGCATGTCAAGTTGGATTGAACAAGAACAAGGATCGTCCTGGCCTTCGCCGGGTTGAAAACAATCAGTGACTTTGCCCTGTATGTTCGCTCCCATCCCCCCAATACCAATTATACTTTTGTTTATATTATTGAGATCGTTTTCACATATTTTATTGGTGACATTATAGAACTTTTCCCAGTTGTGTTTATCGGGACTTTATGATTCCATTACCCATCCAAGGAGTGCATTATAACGTAATGACTGATGGGTCTACTACGTAGGCTGAAAAGTCCCAGCATTTTTATTGAAAACGGGTGTTTTTTGGACAACGTTATATATATTTCCCAACTTAGTTGCCTTCGAGGGCGACACACTTAGTATGGCGATTTTCTAGCATTTCGATGCCCTTTCTGTAATACGAAACGTCAATGCCTTCGAAATACTCTGCAGACTGCCTATTGGCCACAGACGTATGATAATGAACGCATGTTTCATCCATCGTCTTAAAACGTTGAAAAAAGTCCGCTCGATTAGGCAGCAGCAATGCTAAACCGCCCAGTGCTGTTTTTGGTCGACGGTCAGCAAACGCGACACCTATCTTGCCGATAGCTTTTTCATCTCCAAAAGATCGTGCAAAATGTACCCCGCCCGTTCTTTTGAGATGCCCGCGGACTCAGCTAATTAGCGCAATTTCACTTTACCGTCACTCGAAACGATTCGCTGGATTTGCTTTGCGATTTCCGCATTCGTAGCCTATTTTGGCCTTCCAGAGCGAGGTGCATTTTCGGCGCTTGTACGACCCATTTTAAATTCACTAAACCACCAATAAACCACTGTTCTCGAAAGAGCAGATGCGGATTAACATTTCTGCAATCATTGCAATGATTGTTCAGAAGTTTTTTCTATCAAAAAACAATGTTTGATCAAGATGCGATATTCCTGTTTTTCCATATTTTTACGAAGGCGAAAGTAGCGTCACTCAAACGACGGTGGCTTGTAAACGAATGGACGAAATGTCACGAAACCTCATACATAAACTAGTAACAGATGGGCCTCTCGAAGTTAGTCATGTTAATTTTCTAGTAGCGCCACCTATTGAAAAATCCCGCGACTTTTCAGCCGATGTAGTATAAGCTAAAAAGCATTGGAATTGAGAGATATATTTATTCGTAGTAAAAATCGACACACAGTGGGTATAGGCATACTAAAGATAGATTACTGATAGATTTCACTCACACTTGACCTCACAATTAAGGACAGTGGTATCAAGCAGGAAAAAAATGTTTCATGGCTCGAAATCGACTCTTTCTGACCGTTTTTTTTTTTTTGCAGAGTGTATACAACTGTACGAATAGTGTGTGCCAGTAGATCGAGTGTCTTTCAAATATTGCATGTTCTCTGGCGAAACCATGAACAAAATACGTTGTAGAAGGAGTAATGAGTGTAATAGTAAGTAGTCTCTTCCAGATAGCATTCTCGAAGATATTAATACAAATAGAAGATTCCTAGATAAATCGAAAACCATTATTCCAATTAATTCCCTCTCTTATTTTTAATAACGTAATCGCACAATATATTTTCATTACGATAGACGCAAATAATTGGCCTTGGCCGGAAAAACCAATTATTATGGACAATTTAACAAGTCTCGGCTAAGGACCGGATACAGGTGGAGATACTTGCTAAAAAAGGCCAAGACCGGATCCCGGTTGATGATGAGATGCAAATAATGATGCTCTTTTAAAATCGACTTCTAGGAAAAAATCCTGATACCAAACTGATTGCCTTATATTTCGAAGGTAAATCTCGGTGCATACCTTCAAAAAAATCATAATATATTATAGCTAAGCGCATTTAGAAAAATTAGAGTGGAATCGAGCTGGACATAACAATTTTTTTGCAAAAGTTCGTGCGTGCTAAAGGTATTATTATTGCCCTTATTATTGTCCAATAACACTAATAACTAATTTAATTTTACCCACGGCTTATACGACAAAACAATGAATTATATTCATTATTTTAACTACATCATGCAATCGATTTCCAAACGGTCGCCCCTTTAGCAAACCAACTCCCTTTTTGATAATATTGTCTCCAAGCTGAACACCCTTAGTGATGAGCTCGCTTTATCGCGCCCTCCACACAAAATCAATGCACCCCAACAGAACCTGACTCCCTACTCGAACTGGTCCTACACAAACTTGATATAGTCGAAACCGAGCTCGCAACTTCCCGGCCCCTCCTTGCGCACCCGGAAAGCACTATCTTATCCTTTCACTTAAAAGTAACCAGCCCCTACTCCCCTCCGCAGTGTGAAATCTCTTTATACGACGAACAACATAATGTGGCCCCATCCCCGTCCCACCCTACTTTACCAGACACACCTTGTCTTTCTCCTCTCCCCCAGGCATCAACCAATATCCTCTCTCTTTCCACTTCTGCGACGTTCCCCGTCAACATATTGGACCCGCGCTGGATGGCAGGCCCTTATTGATAAACTTGATTATTCCAATCAACCAATTACCATGTGGGGTTCTTTAAATCGTTCCCAAAGAACCACCCATTCCCTTTAAATTAATCTGTCTTCCACTTACCCGGCAAGTCATCCTACTTACCTGCAAATGAGCAGCGTACGCTACTCCGCATTACCTTCCATCTGAAAACATAAGTCCACGGCAAGATGATCATCTAGCCGTGGCATCAAACCTTCACCTCGGGGCATGCTTGCATCCAACGCATCATGTCCCCGAAATCTAATTTGATTACCTCATCAGGTAACCAGCATTAATCCTTGAACATGTCAATGCGCAAGGCTAAGAAGCATTTTCTCATACATGTTCATGACATGTTCATCCTCGCCTTATCTGGTCGATCGTCCAAACAACAGCCTACGGCACAGCCCATTGCTGGCCGCCTACAGGAATTTCAATTGTTGTTTTAATACAAACACACACCCGACACATCGACCGATGAGACGTTGGCAATCTGCGTACAAGTTAATTGATGCTGTACGCAGCGGCCAATGTGTAAACATGCATTGCTCCCATATCCTAGGTTTTCAGCAGCTGCAATCAATTTCCTATTATCGGCTATCAACCGATCATGGGATTTGGGCATGAATATAATCGTTGTTTATGCAATCTTACCCATGTCATGCCCTATGATGACACTCCTGCAAACCAAAGCAAACACACAGTACCTCACTGCGTTTGTTTTGTTTACTAATCGCTGGTCCATGGTTCCCCTGAGTGAGACGTTTGCTTGCACATCTGCAGGTCAAATCCCTCACCACCATATCCATGTACCAGCACATTAACCTAACTGTATAGCCATCCAGCCTGACCCTTTGCCACTGTCGGTGAGGTCTCTGTTAACTTAATGTCCATAAATAATTTTCCTCCTTGTGCTCCAGAGCCATACGGCTAAAACAAACATAACTCAAATCTCCGGTTGAACTATCGTCACCGAAGTATGTATCGCCTACAACGGCATTTCCTTAAACTCAAAAATAAACACGATGACGATCCCATGCAACATCGGCAGACCACGAACGATGTGCATCTCATCGTTTGACCCTTGAAATAGTATTTTTGTTTACTTTAAAGCAAAAACCTATTTCGTTCTCAGGCGTGGATCACCGATGATTTATGACCACATTGCCTGCAGCCCCTGATGGTCGTACATTTTTTGATCAGGTGCCGGCCGATCGTTGTCTGTATTGCAGGCAAAGGGGGCATCGTGCGTGACCAATGCAGCATTGGGAAATCGTCCCATTTATTACGGACCGACATTGAGTCCAGCGGACCGACATTGAGTCCAGGTCCCCCCAGAATCCACTAATCCCCCTTTGATTCCCCTCTTTACCCGTAAAAGGAAATAACGCGCCAAGTAGCTAATTTGCATAAACTACTTTATGCAAATTCTACTTGGCGGAGAAAAAAAAAAAAATAATAAAATAAAAATAATACATCGAAAATAAATTCGGAAAACTGACAATTCGCCGTCAATCTCCGAACTGTACGAACACCAAGAAGAAATAAAGAAATATATAATCAATTGGAAGTCAAAAAGTACAAAGAGAACAAAGAGAAGATTAGAAAACGCAAGGAAGTGATTCACAAACGACGTGACACATTAAGCAAAGATGGGTCAAATGCATATGTTCTAACAGAAGCCGGCGAGGCAGGTGAAAGTTCTGGCGTTGCGGCTTTACCTATACAAGACTATCTTCTTTCATCTGACGAAGAGGAGATCAAGGAGATCAAAGCAGAAGGTAATAACTGTAATAACAGCTCGTTGATAAATAAAATAGTTCAAGGTGACAAGATTCCTGCAACGAACCAGCGGACCACAACAACAACAACAGCACAGCGACCGTTCAACGGTCGCTCTAACCCAATCACGCTCTAACCCAATCACAGTAAGTCCCACATATTTAATTAATTAAATTGTTATATATAAAAACATAACAAAGTGGCGCAGCCGGTAACCACCAGCTGGAAATTTATATCAAAGCCGTCGGGGATATAAATCCAGTGGTGGAAGAGCCCCGAGGCTCTAACGTCCCTACGCCGACTAGCGGAACTAGCGGCTAGGTTTAAAAAAAAATCCGAAATAACAAATAACATAAATAAAAAAAAAATATATTCTCCTTTTCTCGGGTTTATTTTCCAATTACAGGAAAGAGGACGAAATCAACGTTGGGAAGAATAATTGGAGATAGTTTACCAAACAGTTTTTCCACTGTTTTAGTGTTCTCTTTTCAGATTTTTGTCTTCTTCTTTCTTTTATTTATATAGATTGGGTCTAGTCTCTCATCGTTGGGTCGTATAAATTAGTTCTTAGCTCTCATCGTTGGGAAGTTTATTTAAATAATTTAAATAGATTTAACCCCTCATCGTTGGATTATTGTTCCACTATCGTGTTTTCGTTCGCTACGGGATAAAG